>CM031962.1:28849940-28952440 GCA_018749465.1 Paracanthobrama guichenoti | reverse complement strand
ATTAAGATGTAACTTATAGCCCAAAAAAATGATCACTTTCATCACTTTGTTAAAAATGTAAATTTTGATATATAAAGTGAGAAAATGGCTGGTTAAAGAATTGTCATTATTTGCTCACCCTATGTCACCTTATGACTTTTGATTAACACAAATGGAAATGTTTAGCAGTTTATCCAGAATATCCTACTCTTTTCCATACAATGTAAATGGGCAGATGGCCAGTCCATCAAAGGTCTTCTGTATTTCATTTTAATTTTTAATTTCTTTTAATTAAATCTTTTTTTTTTTTTTTTTTTTTAAACTGTAGCCAAGTCGTATGGGTTTGGAACAACATGAAGGTCAATTATGACCAAATTACGTTTTATTTTTATTTATTTATTTATTTTACAAACTTCAATTGTCAAAATTGTGCTTTGTGTCATTCTCAATAAAAAAATAAAAATATGAAAATACATGTTAAAAAATACTTTACATAGAGTAGCTTCATAGTTCCATGGTTCATGAAGTTCATTTTTTAACTTCAGACCCATTAATCTTTAGACATCTAAAAAGCAACCGCATCTTTTCCACACACAGGCATTTGAGAGAATGTTTTGCACTACATCCTGTTCGCATTGCATTCATTGGACCACAGCCAGAGAAGGTTAAAGCAATGGGAAACACCCCCAATCTATCTCTTCTTACCGATGTAGCTGAGAACCACTGTCTGTCACAATGCAAGTGACTGGGCAAGAAGGAAGGAGAGATTATATTTAGCCCAATGAACTCGAGGCAAAGTAAAAAAAAAAAAAAAAAAAAACAGGGCAGTCGCTTGATAAATAAGGGGCCGAGAGCCTGAGAACGACGGTAAGGCCTACCAAGCAAAACAATCGTGGAGTGGACACAGAGAGGCCTGTGAAAACAAACAGAGCTGATGAGAACGTCGCTGCCTGTGAGCGGCTCATTAGCGACCAGATGCAGCCTTTCCCCTGCGGCTCTGAGCGCCGCTTCCTCCCTGCGCTGCACACCGGCAACCCCGCGGCAATGCTCGCTCGCCCTCGCCGTTTCCGACAGCTCTCCATTTTTCATGAAAGGGCGATACATTTTCCCCCTGCAGCCAGACTTCTCCACCCTGATATGACAGCAGTAAATCACTGGTTTAAGTAATGAGAGTCATGTTTTTAACTAGGATGTTTAATAAGGATGTTTCTCTTTGGCCTCTCTCCCTTTGTTGGTCTTCTTCATCTTTAGACATTTATATATATTATGTTGGCCTAAAGCTTTTATGGTTTTGACAGCTTTTTTGGAATGTTTGCAGATTTGATTGTAAATTTAAATTTACATAACCATTCAAAAGTTTAGGTTTAAGGTTAAGATTGCATTTTTCAGCAAGGGTGCGTTATATTAAAAGTGACAGTAAAGATATGTATAATGTTACAACGGTTACAAAAGAAACACGGTTTCCACAGCACAAACTATTTTCAACATTGATAATAAAAATAAATGTTTCTTTAGCAAATCAGTATATTAGAATGATTTCTGAAGGTATCATGTGACACTGAATGTAATGATGCTGAAAATTCAGCTTTGCCATGAATTGTTATTATATATTAAAATAGAAAACAGTTATTTTAAATAGTAATAATATTTAACAATATTACTGTTTTTACTGTATTTTTTAACATAAAAACATATAAGACCACTTTCTAAAATATGAATACATTTTACCAACCCCACTTTTACCTCAAATTTACATATAACTATAACTTTTATTTTTTCTGTGGAACACAAAAGATATGAACTATTTTGTCTATACTATGAAAGACACTGAGGTCCAAAACAACATTGAACCCTCTTGACTTAGGAAAAAAAAAAAAAAATTCCACATAAGAAAGAAACTTGTACAGTTTTGGGTGATAAATGCGGACAGAATTTTCATCTTTACACAGATGTTTGATCTGACAGCGGCAGAAAAAAGACACATAGCTCATGAAATATTCTCAGTTCTCTTGTTCTTCACTCAAACCACCACCCCATATTTTTGGTCTTAAACTCTGCTACCCACAGTGCATCCTGAGGGGCTTAATGTTCCACTTTAACGGCCTGCAGTGATTTACTATTAATCAAATGTTAATTAGTGGAGTGAATTATGAGCAAACAACCTTAAAAAAAAAAAAAAAACTAAAAAAAGTCCAACCCGTTCTTATAAAGTCTTACAAACCAAAGCACAGAAACCCAAAAGATGTGAAAAACACTCACACAAAGTGGTATTTTTACATTGGTACATTGCTTTAACCGCCTGCACTGTAACGTCCCTTGGATTTCCTAAGGACATGTTGAAGAGGAGTGTGTGAGTGTGTTGCATGCGTATGCATCAGGCCAATGTGGGAACGGTACTAAAGTGGCAGCGGTTCCAGATCTTGATAGAGACGTGTAAGGGTGGAGAGGGCACTGTTTATCAGTGAGGGGATCGCTCAGCACAACACTGGGAAGTGCTCTGAGCACACTGCCACACAGACTCATTGTGCTGTCCCTAAAACACCAGCCTGCAAGAACATTTTTGACAAGCATACTCATGAATCTGAATCCAATAACTTGGCAGGTTTTATGAAGCAAGTGCAGACCTTTTATTGCCATTACTTTTTTATTGTCAATAGGGGGCGCTCCATTTGGACTGTGCAATGTTTATTTGCAGTGGGGAAAACATGTTTAACTAAACCAACTCAAAATTCCATTTTATATATAACAAATTCAAAATTTAGATATTTCTGAGTGGTATATGCTCAGGCACGCAAAGGCCACAGTCACAATGCTAGGTTATTGTGGATGCTTTCATGAGGTTGCAAAGGTGTTCTGAGTTTTTTTTAGCATGTGGCTATGTGGTTGCTAGAGTGTCTGGGTCTCCTATATGTAAATCTATGGTATTTTTGCCTATTTCATCATCTGATATAGTATTCTCAAGTCCTTAGGATATAAAAAGTAGAAGATTAGAAAAATAATTTGACACATCACATGGTGATTAACAGCAATTCACTTAATATGAACACCAATAAACTTCTATGCAGCATGTGTGTGTGTGTGCGTGCACGCGTGTCTGTGTGTGTGTGTGGTCCAAGTATACCCTACGTTATCGGTACAAAATGACAAAATAAAAAATGCAGGTTTTCTGTGATGGGTGGTTTCAGGTTAGGGAATAGAATGTACAGTTTGTACAGTATAAAAATCATTATGTCTATGGAATGTCCCCATAAAACGTGTGTGTGTGTGTGTGTGTACTTAAGTTGTACACTGTTTTTAGACCATCAGAGTGAGGGCAAAGACAGTAAAGTAAGGACATTTTGGCCGGTCCTCACTTTCTTGCTTTCATTTGCAAGTCACTTTGGATAAAAGCATCTGCTAAATGACTAGATTTTTGCCCCACTGTTTGAGGGTGAAGACTTGGTTTTAGGGATAAGGTTATAATTAGGTTAAGGGTAGGTTTAGGGTAAGGGTTCGGGTTAGGTAGTAGTCTCGCGTAGCCAGACCTTCAGAGTGATGGCAGAAGATTCAAGATTCAAGAGTTTTATTTGTCACATACACAGTTATATACAGAATACACAACCGGCAGTGAAATGTAAACAGGTCCGCTCCATGGACAGTGCAAATTCACAGTTAAAAACACAAGGAGGAAATTATAATAGAAATAGAATAAAAAGTACTATATATATATATACATATATATATGTAGAATTATAAATAAATCAAGTAGAAAAAAAAATAAAAGTGGAATAAAATAAGTGAAATAAACTGTGCAGTGAGTAAACTGTAGACTTATAAATATGTGGTTAACAAATGTACAAAGTATAATGTGCAAACAGGTTTATAACAGGTTGTTACACAGTAACAACGAGAACAGAAAGTGCAGTGCAATGTCAGTATGTCGATGGTCACGTGATGTTAAGTGACTGAGTTCAGGAGTCTGATGGCCTGGGGGAAGAAGCTCCTCCTGAGTCTCTCAGTTTTGGCCATCAGGCTTCGGAAGCGCTTACCTGATGGCAGCAGCGTGAAATGAGGGTTTGCAGGGTGATTAGAGTCCTTGATGATCTTAGTAGCTCTACCTTTGCAGCGTTTGGTGTAGACGTCCTGCAGAGACGGGAGAGCTCGGATAAGCACACGACTCTTTGCAGGGCTTTACAGTCATGACTGGTGCTGTTCCCATACCACGCTGTGATGCACTGAGTTAGTACACTTTCTATCGCCCCTAAATAGAAAGTTTTCAGGATAGCTGGTGAAACCCTGAATTTCCTCAGCTGGCGCAGGTGGTACAGTCTTTGCCTGGCTTTTTTCACCTGTGTCTGAATGTGAGCAGTCCAGGTCAGGTCCTCGGAGATGTTTACACCCAGGTACTTGAAGCTGCTCACTCTCTCTACTGGTGACCCGCTGATCATGAGGGGGGAGTATGTCCGTTGCTGTCTCTTCCTGAAGTCCACAATCAGTTCTTTGGAAGGTCTGGACTCTATCGCAGCTTTCGTTGGTCAAGGATCACCCAAGAGGACATTTGACTGACATGTAACACAACCAATCACAGTTCGTTTTGTTCTGCATCATGTTTAGGGGTGTGAAAATGTAAAGTCTATGTCCCTGCAATTACAGCCCGGTGTGCGTCTATAAATTATTCATAAAAAAAAAAACTATGTGCAGAAGAAGTTTACTGCGACAATGGAGCCACAAACTTCACATACTTTTGAAAATCCAGTGTTTAGTTGATCCTCAGAATTCAACCAATCAGATGACGACTTCAAAACTCCTGAGGTGTTTCCAGAAAAGTGTTCCATTAGCCAACGGTCCGTGGGCATGATGTCTGAGACTGAGACTACTTAGTTGTGATGGTTAAGGTTAGGGTATAAGGAGCTACAGATTGCATTGTATCAATGAATGTCCTCACAAAGATAGATCTACAAGTGTGTGTGTGTGTGTGTGTTGTTGTTGTTGTGGCATTATTATATTCTTATACAAAACCTGCTCTGCAATGAGTCGTTGGATTAAAGTAAAAAATTATTTCAACTTGTTACAACCGGTTCACTTTTTTTCAACTTACATTTTTTTTTTTTTACAAATTTTAAGTTGAGAAAAAATAAACTGATTACTTGTAACAATTTTAAGTAATTTTTTTCAGTGCTACTGGGAACTTTTCAAGTAGGCTATACTTAAATCTATATTAGGGTTAGGCTTAAGTTAGGTTAGGGATATGCTAATATTTCAGCATTTCCCCCATATTTTCTAAAAATGATTTATGATATTTGATCACAGATAATAGTGCAAAGCTCAAGCATCTCATTTATTCCACTGCAGACATTTTGCTGCAATGTATTTTTCTGACATTGTTGTCCTTTTAGTTAAGTTTCTCAAAATGTTCAAAATCATGAAAATATGTAGAGATTATGGGATCCCGAGAAGGTCTATCATGAAAGCTCATTGGCCGGGCGGACCCTCCTTAGCCCTCAGTGCCCTGGCCAAGACATAGTGCCTCCATGTAGCTCATTCACACTGGACATGGGAGAGTTTCAAAGAATAGAAGTCAAGAACAAAGTTGAATGGGAGGAAGTCAATCTAGATAGTGAGAATCCCAGATGGTCAAATCAGACAAATTGATGGTAATTCCGTACGTACGTAATGGCTCCTCATAAGATGCCCGATAGAGATAGAAGGTGTGCAAAGCTGGGAATTGCTGCTTCAGTGCTATTTTTAAACATGATTTTTAAATGGAGAGTACTTCCATTTATAAATCATGTTTAAAAAATATCATTGTAGCAACATAAAGACAATTTGAGCGTGAGATAATTTGTAAATTCAGAATGGGATGTACTTTATATTTGTTAATTTCTGTATTTTCTGAATTAATGAGGCTTGGGAAGTGAGCAATGTGTATCCGTGGGAAAGAGGAGTGTGTACACGTGTGTGTGTGTGTGTGTGTGTGTGTGTGTGTGTGTGTGTGTGTGTGTGTGTGTGTGTGTGTGTGTGTGTGTGTGTGTGTGTGTGTGTGTGTGTGTGTGTGCGTGTGTGCGTGTATACATGTGCGAGTGTGCTTTAATGTATCTGTGAACGTGGCTGTAATCTACAAAGGGAAGATGTGTGTGTGTGTTAAATACATGTGTGCCTGCCTCTAGAGACGTGCTGTTGTTCCTCCTGTTGAAGGAGTTGTGAACACGGTGGGAAGGTCACCTGATCAGCGCCCTGGGGGCGACCCCGGTAGGCCGCCAGTGCAGCGTGTCCGGGAGGATCGAATGCAAGTGACAGGCGTGGGCTCCCCTCACAAAAAGCTCTCTGTGGTTGTAGCACAGGGGCCGAGAAAGTCAGCGATGCTCCTCTCCCTCCCTGGCCAAAGAGCCATGAGAACAACCCTGAGAGAGGGTGGAGGAGAGAGTTCTGGAGGAAAGACATTACTTCCCTCTTTCTACACTGTATGGGATGTTCAATTCATTTCAGTGAATCGGTTCTTTTGAGCAGTTTGTTTCAATGAAACAATTCAAAGGAATCAATTCAGTGGTTCTTTAATCATTCCAATAAAGCCATATGCATTCACAGTCTTTCAGAAAATGCTACAGCTGTCCCGTCCTAAACATATTTCCAGTATGGTTTATTTCATACATTATTTCTGTTCCGTTCCAACAGTCAAATCCTTGGTTCACTCCACATGCTTACTTGTCCGTTCTCGGCTCTTTATGGATCGAAAATGTCAGAAAGAAGAGGTTCACAGTTCAGTGACTTGGTGAGTCATAAACCCGGATCATTACAAGATGAACGTTGAATGTTCGAAAGAAACGCTTCTTGAGTCAGGGGTTAACACAGTTGTCACATGGCGAGTAGTTAACCTGGATGATTGGAATTCGGTTGTGTTGATGTTCGATCGTTTTATTTTGGTATTATTTAGTATTTATTCATATTTTGAATTAGTTTTTATTTTTATATTTTCTGTATTATTTTAACTTTACTTTTACTTTTGTTATGTGCTTTTGTCATTTTTATTAATTTTTATTTTTAAATATTTCTATTTAGCTTTATTTGTTGTTGTTTTTTTGTCATTTACCTAGTAGCTAAGACTTTTCATTTAGTTTTTATCTAATATTTATTTCTTATTTTATTTTATCTTTATTTGAATTAACAAAAATGTTAATAGTTTTATTTTTGGTTAAAACAATAACAACACTTTTAGGGTCCAATTCTCACTATTAACTAGTTGTTTATTAGCATGTATATGACTAGGATATTGACTGTTTATTAGTGCTTATGAAGCATAAGGCATTAATGCCTTATTCTGCATGACTTAATTCAACATCCCATTCAAAACCTAAACATAACAACTACCTTACAAGCTATTAATAAGCAGTAATTAGGAGTTTATTGAGGCAAAAGTTGTAGTTAATAGTTAGTTAATACCTAAACTAAAGTGTGACCAACTGCTCTAATTGTTTCATGACCGAATCATTCAGACCGAATATGTGAACCGGTTCAACTGATTCATTTAAATGATTTACGCAAATGAACAATTCATTTGCGAACTGGACATCGCTACAGCCTTCTCTCCCTTCCCGTCACCAGACACACTTAACCCTGCAGTTGCCCTGCCTCTTTTCTCTCTTTCTCTCCATCTCTCGTTATTTCTCTCTAGCCACTCACAGCTCAAGTCCCACTCGTCTCATGTCTCTCCATCCTCAGTTCACCTTTCCCATCTCTCCCACTTAGTTACTTTCAGACTTATTTTCACGCATTTCAGAGATGAGATGAGTACAAGCTCTGAGGGAGGTCTGCGGAGTGTGTACGTGCTGAGGAGTGTTTTTGGGGGAGGTGGTTGGAGAGATTAAAGAAAGGGAGAGCTGTGTGTGAGACTCAGAAAGAGAGGTTTTGTCTGTGCACACAGAGAGTTGTGTGTGAAACAGGAGCGTTTGTGTGTGTGAGAAGAGGACTTCACAGAGATAGTGAGTGTCTGAACATCAGAGACCAAGACATTAGAGTGTTTGACCACTGTGTGTGTGTGTGTGTGTGTGTGTGTGTGTGTGTGTGTGTGTGTGTGTGTGTGTGTGTGTGTGTGTGTGTGTGTGTGTGTGTGTGTGTGTGTGTGTGTGTGTGTGTGTGTGAAAAGATTGTAAGTGCACTGTTGAGGGAAGTATCAAAGCAAAAATGAGTGGAAAAAAACATATATATCCATTATATCCTACGCTGAGATTAGTGAGCTGCCCTGCAATGTGTTTAAGGCATGTTTCACGCTGCACAAGTAAGCAGTGCATATTTATATGGTTATATATATGACATTATATATACAGTATATGCAATATCAGTTCAATAGGCTGGGGTCAGTAAGATTTTATGTTTTTGAAATAAGTCTCTCATGCTCACCACAGCTGCATTTATTGGATCAAAAATACAGTGAAAATGGTAATATTGTAAAATAGTATTACAATTTAAAATAACTGTTTTCTATTTTAATTTATTTTAAATTATAATTTATTCCTGTGATGGCAAAGCTAAATTTTCAGCATCAATACACTGTCAGAAAAAAAAAAAAGGTGCATTGCTGTCACTGGGTACTGGGTACAAAACCAAAAGGTACTAATTTGTACAAACCAAATTCCAAAAAAGTGGGGACACTGTACAAATTGTGAATAAAAAGGAATGCAATAATTTATAAATCTCATAAACTTATATTTTATTCACAATAGAATATAGATAACATATCAAATGTTGAAAGTGAGACATTTTGAAATATCATGCCAAATATTGGCTCATTTTGGATTTCATGAGAGCTACACATTCCAAAAAAGTTGGGATAGGTAGCAATAAGAGGCCGGAAAAGTTAAATGTACATATAAGGAACAGCTGGAGGACCAATTTGCAACTTATTAGGTCAATTGGCAACATGATTGGGTATAAAAAGAGCCTCTCAGAGTGGCAGTGTCTCTCAGAAGTCAAGATGGGCAGAGGATCACCAATTCCCCCAATGCTGCGGCCAAAAATAGTGGAGCAATATCAGAAAGGAGTTTCTCAGAGAAAAATTGCAAAGAATTTGAAGTTATCATAATCTACAGTGCATAATATCATCCAAAGATTCAGAGAATCTGGAACAATCTCTGTGCGTAAGGGTCCAGGCCAGAAAACCATACTGGATGCCCGTGATCTTCGGGCCCTTAGACGGCACTGCATCACATACAGGAATGCTACTGTAATGGAAATCACAACATGGGCTCAGGAATACTTCCAGAAAACATTGTTGTGAACACAAAAAAAAGAAGCCATATCTAAACACTCATTTAAAATGGACTGTGGCAAAGTGGAAAACTGTTCTGTGGTCAGACAAATCAAAATTTGAAGTTCTTTTTGGAAAACTGGGACACCATGTCATCCGGACTAAAGAGGACAAGGACAGCCCGAGTTGTTATCAGCGCTCAGTTCAGAAGCCTGCATGTCTGATGGTATGGGATTGCATGAGTGCGTGTGGCATGGGCAGCTTACACATCTGGAAAGGCACCATCAATGCTGAAAGGTATATCCAAGTTCTAGAACAACGTATGCTCCCATCCAGACGTCGTCTCTTTCAGATTTTCCAACATGACAATGCCAGACCACATACTGCATCAATTACAACATCATGGCTGTGTAGAAGAAGGATCCGGGGACTGAAATGGCCAGCCTGCAGTCCAGATCTTTCACCCATAGAAAACATTTGGCGCATCATAAAGAGGAAGATGCGACAAAGAAGACCTAAGACAGTTGAGCAACTAGAAGCCTGTATTAGACAAGAATGGGACAACATTCCTATTCCTAATCTTGAGCAACTTGTCTCCTCAGTCCCCAGACGTTTGCAGACTGTTATAAAAAGAAGAGGGGATGCCACACAGTGGGAAACACGGCCTTGTCCGAACTTTTTTGAGATGTGTTGATATCATGAAATTTAAAATCAACTTATTTTTCCCTTAAAATTATACATTTTCTCACTTTAAACATTTGATATGTCATCTATGTTGTATTCTGAATAAAATATTGAAATTGGAAACTTCCACATCATTGCATTCTGTTTTTATTCACAATTTGTACAGTGTCCCAACTTTTTTGGAATCGGGTTTGTACCTTTAAGGTACTAATACGCACTCTTAAAGTACTGATATGTACATTTTAAGGTACTAATATGTACCATTTAGGGGTGAGTAAGGTACAAAGATGTACACTTTTGTACCTTAGGGTGCCGTCCCAGTGACAGCACTGTACCTTTTTTTTCTGAGAGTGTACGCCAGTCTTCAGTGTCACATGATCCTTCAGAAATCATTTTAATATGCAGATTTGCTGTTTAAGAAACAATTCTTATTTCAAACTAGCATTATTATTATCAATGTTAAGCTGTTATCTGTGCTGCTTAATATTTTATTTTTTTCTTAAGATTTTTCAACACCAAACTTTTGAAGTAATATATACTTTTAATTTTCAGTGTATTAAAAAGTATGGTCAAACCAGCTAGTTGGTTTGGCCAATGACTCAGCAAGCAAGGAGCTGAACTGGAGGGGTGTTAACCTTCACTCTCCAACATGGTGCACAACTTCTTCATCAGTTTTTTGTAATGTTTATTTAAATGAAGCTAACAACTGAAAATCAGTGGGAAAATGGGTTAAGGGCTGCTGCTTTAGCTTATTAGTTTCATTGCTGTGCAGGCAGCTGTCTGTTACATTAGGGCCTTTCCCTAAGAAAGTAATATTTCATGTCAATTGCCACAGAGCTAAGGACACAAGCAAAGCCTACAGAAATAAACACATGGGTATATCAGTAGATACATTAACTTAATCTTAATATCACTGTCTTTTATGTTTCACATATGTAGCAAATATATCCAGTTCACAAATAACAACAAAATATCCACTGTGATATTTCTGGCATAAACCATATGTTATCTTCCATTTGGCTTTCCAAACAGCCTCTCTTGTGATGATTTTCATTAGGCGAAAAAAAGAGTTTGACTAACCACCCACCACTTTCCTCCTGGTTTGTAAAATGAATAACTCTCTTTCATAAGATCACATACAATTATCCCTGGTTCTCCAGAGGAGTTGACACAAAGCCACAAAGCTTTCTCAGTGTTTGTGTTGTGTGCAATTAAGTCATCTTTAAAATAATCCAGAGATGAGTAAATATAATATTAAACAAATTACATTTATAAAATAAGTAAAACATAAAAATAAAAAAATACATAATATATATATATATATATATATATATATATATATATGTATATATATGAATATGATTTTTATATATATGAAATCATAAAATATTATATTTTTAGGACACAAAAACTAAGATTGTGTCACCCTTTTGTATCCCTATCTTTTTAAATTTATATTAAAGTTTATATTTTTATGTATATCTTTTCTTATGCAGTGTTTGGCTGTGCATAAAGAAAATTTTGTAATATTTAGTATGACAGTGAGGGTTTTTTTAATGATATTTATATAATTTTAGTTTTCCTAATTTCAATGTTTTACATATTATATATAATTTTCCTTGTTCAAAGTCCTCAGGGTGCAGAGGTAGAAGGGTAAAGGTGCTGTGATAATTGTTTGACAGTTCACAATCAGACACACCTTTTTCATTTTAAGTGCTTCTAAACATTTGCCATATTGTTGCAAGCATTTCATAAAGTTCAAGCATCCAAACACTCCAAATGCATCGAATAACTAAGATATATCATATCTGCATCAGATGTGCATGAGATTCCAGCTGGTAAGTGCTACTGTGTATAGAATCAGAGTCATTTGTTCGTTGTCTCCCACCCCACCCAAAATCTGCAGCACTCCAGTATTATTTCATCTGGTAAACCTGTAAGGGAAAAGACCCAGCCCTTCTCTGATAAGAGATAAGTGACAGACAGAAATGTGTAGACGGCAGATTAATCTGGGTATTTTTTTAAAACTCACTCAATGCCCAGCAACCAGACACGTTGGCCTGTAATACCAGAGCTCTTAATACCGATCAGGAAATGACTGCTGTGGTTGTTATGCTTTCTACTTGTCAAGGGCCTATTATCCCAGCACGAACGTTTAGTCTTATTAGTAACCCAACGTATGTTTGAGGACAAGGGGCTACTCCCAGTGGGGTGTCTGGTCAGAAAATACAGCATGTTCAGTAACTCAATCACTCAACACATTCAACTTGACCAAAAAAATTCTGATTGCTAAGGGGGAAAACATTGAGGACCTGTGCCAATTCACTTGTGCTGAAACATGGGAAAATGGTTGGAGAAGTTGGCCACTGTCTGAATCATCATAGTATGGCACATTCAGTATCCCACAGACCAATGGCAGGATGGTAATTCAATTAAGGCATGAAGGCTGTCTCCCATACAGAGATTCAGTATTGTTCGGAAAGATGAAAGACGCCAATATCCGCCACTTCTCATGCTTCCTATTTTAGACGTGATGGGAATCAGAGAGATGTGACATTTATGAAGGTCTCCTTTCATAGAGGATGCTTTCCCAGACCCAGAAACTTTGACTGGCAGATGTTCTGCATGTCTATCCATTAACCTTATCGTTCTTCTGTAGACCATCAATTCAAAGCTCCGCAATGCTTATTTTTGATCTTGTTCTTTGAGAAAGACTGAATTGGAAAGAAAGCAATATCGCTATGTTTCCATCCACCTTTTTAATGCAGACTATCCTAATATGGATTATTTGGGATATCAGGGATATAATTTTTTTTATCCAATAAGAAGATGGACAAACTATGATGGACACACATTTACTGAATAAATCCCTCAATGCGAAACAAAAACTCATGTGACGTTTCTTTAGCAGAGGATGTGATTGATTGGATAACTGGACTGACCAGCGGACCAATTGCATTGCACAGCATCTCAAATGTTGGTTTGATCATTCTGAAATGAGTCAAAGTCTGTTATCAAAATGGTTGGGTATCATCATAATTGCATTCCCAAACACCAGCCGTCCGCCTGCACAAATGATGCACAAAGGGAGCCACGGTGGCTTCTTCAATTGCAGCAACTTCCATTTTTATTAAAGATATTTTGTGCCAATTTCCCAGGAAGTGACAGTTTTGTTCTCTTGAACACATGGGATGGAAACGATGCTTATTTGCGAATGTTTTATGCGATATTCGAATTTTGCGCATAAGTTAAATTCACAATTTTGGGTGGAAACAGCTTATGAGACCCTTGTAGTTCCCTGGAAATGTGTGTCAAGTTAAGCTCAAACTGCACTTGTGAGTTTTGAGCATCTTGTGATCTGAATCTGTCAAAGCAACAAAAAGCTCATCATAATTTTGAACAAAAACGTTTCCCCACTTGAGTTAACATCTGCAGCCAACTCTTTGAAAAGCGTGCACCACTGCCTGTGACAGTAGACTGGTTTGACAGCACCGCGCATGGGTGAGGAGAGGGCTAGCTGCAGGTGGCACTACGCAGTGCCAGAATCAATTTCGCTGTCAGTACGGAGCAGTGTGAGTACGGGAGGATGCCAAATTGGAAGAGTCAGAGCTCTCCGCGAAGGAAGCTCTGGTGTGGGCAGGACCCCAGTTCAAAGCAGAGGTGCCCTGAAGGCCTCACACTAGCTTTCTCAGCTCTGGTTGCTTGCCCCCACAGGTACTTACTGCAGTGAGCCTTGTAACCTGCCAAAAGCTGATGGTTTGTCTCTGGTTGGTCACTTGGCTCACATATATAGGGAAGGCATGTCATGAAAGCATGTCACACTCACCACTCCTCATGGCTTTTAAGGTGATGTGTAGGCAGAAGAAGTGTAACTTGTTAAAGTTGCTCACTCTTTTCATCTGTGGTTTGGAAAAATAAACTCAGCTGCATGTGATTCTTGTATTGCTTGAGCACAGTTCAGAGCTGGAAAGTTGTCGATAATTACAGATGTAAGGCTGAACAGCACAAATATGTTTTTGCTTCCATAGGATTGATGATTTGTGTTATTTTAGAATATAAACTATAGCTCTCCCCCCTCTCTCTCTCTCTCTTATACACACACACACACACACGTTTGTTTTTGTGAATTATGGGGACATTCCTTAGGCGTAATGGTTTTTATACCGTACAAACCGTATTTTCTATCCCCCTACACTACCCCTGCCCCTAAACCTACCCATCACAGGAAACTGCACATTTTTACTTTCTCCCCAAAAAACACATTCTGTATGATTTATAAGCCTTTTGAAAAAATATATATGTGTGTGTGTGTGTGTGTGTGTGTGTGTGTGTGTGTGTGTGTGTGTGTGTGTGACCCTGGACTATATATATGTGTGTGTGTGTGTGTGTGTGTGTGTGTGTGTGTGTGTGTGTGTGTGTGTGGGTGTGTGTGAGACCCTGGACCACAAAACCAGCCATAAGTCACAATATTTGTGGTAATAGCCAACAATACACTGTGTGGGTCAAAATTACCAATTTTTAACAAACTATTATTATTAACTATGACTTTTGCCTCAGTAAACACCTATTACTGCTTATTAATAGTAAATAAAGTAGTTGTTAAGTTGGTATTGTGTAGGATTAAGGGATGTAGAATGTGGTCGTGCAGAATAAGGCATTAATTACTTTATAAATACTACACTCTAACAAATGCTGGGTTAAAAACAACCCAAGTTGGGTTGAAAATGGACAAACCCAGCAATTAGGTTGTTTTAATCCAGTGATTAGGTTGTTTTAAGCAAACATTTAACCCAACCGCTGGGTTAAAACAACCCATTTACTGGGTTAAAACAATTCAATTGCTGGGTTTGTCCATTTTCAACCTAACTTGGGTTGTTTTTAACCCAACATTTTTTAGAGTGTAATAAACAGCCAATATCCTAGTAATATGGATGCTAATAAGCAGCTAGTTCATAGTGAGAATTGGACCCTAAAGTGTTACCAAATGTTTTATTAAAAATCATTAAAAATTACTTATTTATATGTATGTTTCTTGCAATAAAAAATTAATAAATAAAAATAATAATGATTAGATTGCTTGCTTTTCTTATTCTCATTGCTTTCTCGCAATGATTAGAGAATGATTTTCACATTTTATTACTTATGCAGTATTGAATAATTGAATAAGTACTGTGATGACTGTCTTTGTGTTCAACAAAAGTGAAATGTCCAGTGCAACATCATCACTGCAGTCTCGTTCGGGAACTCTGTGTGAAAACAATCTTAACGGATATCTGTTTTTAAACGAGCCTGTTGATGGAGGAGGAGGCGATGAGATCAACACGTAATTATAATCAGCATTAGCTCGCTCCTCTGCTGCCGGCCAGCCTAATTGTGTTGTGTTGGACGTGCCGCCTTGCGCTTTCCAACAAGCACTAACAATCACGTTACCACAGAAACACAGACACTGCAGATGCCATGGGGCTTTCTCAAAGTCCTCGTTCCCACTGTTAAATATTAAACAGGTGGTGGGAGCATATGCTCACCTGCTCCCCGGTCATGTGATCATTAGTTATGTGAGCTAACCACCAGAGTGACAGGGGGCTTTGTGGTTAGGGCAGTTTACATTTAGCAAGCTTTGCAGTTAAAAATTATTTATTTAAAATTAGTCCATCTGCAGGTGGTTTAAACATGCAGATAATAGAATTTACAAAATGTGCTTAAACAAAATTTAGTTTTGCAAGTTTTGCATTCCCAGGTCTGTCCATTTTAGTAGTAAATAAAACATAACTCGGTTGCTTTCTGTTCTTTCAAAAAATTGCAATATCACTAAATCCATGAATTTTGCCTATATAATTACACATTGTTCTATCTTTTCAAGAAATTATACTAAAATAATGTACTGTAAAATGTTCATAATTTAATTAGAGTTGCCATTGAAATACATTATATAGAGAAAAATCCTGAAATGTTTTCCTCAAAAATTTGAATTCTTTTCGACTGAAGAAAGAAAGACATGAACATCTCGGATTACATTGGGGTGAGTGAATTATCAGGAAATTTTCATTTTGAAGTGAACTAATCCTTTAAAGGTGGGGTAAGTGTTATTTCAAAAATACTTTAGTAAAAATGTCTCAGGCCGAGTACCAAAACAAACTTGTAGCCAATCAGCAGTAAGGGGCGTGTCTACTAATGATGGTGAGAAGAGAGCGCTCAGTGCACGTCATTATTCAAAAGACACGACACACGGGACGGACATTAGCCGAGCGACGGCAGAAAGAGAGAGATGGCAGATAAAAAACAAAAGTGGAAAATGTCTGTTGAACAAAAGAAGGTTTACGATCAGGCAAGAAGTATCAGCTTTCCAGCACTGGAGAGAACTCAAGGAGCGCTAAGGCCTTCAATCGGACGCCGAGGTTGCTTTATTGAATATGCTCGTGTGTGTTATATGAATATGCTCGTGTGTCATGTTCGCTTGTTTGTTCATTTGCAATCGTATGGTCGTTCACTTCAGCGATGATCATCTAAACCTCCTCACTGTCTGTTTCAAGCCTCAGCTCAAGTGTGTCCGAAAAGTAAGATAATATACTCCTAATATATGTTTGTTTCCTTTGGTTCCTATTTTAGTGATCGATATAACCCTCTAATCTCATCATAATTGTACAATGTTGTACGTGCTCATGCTATCGAGTTGTTCATGAGAACTGTGTTTGTGTTTTTGGGATGTAAGGGATGACTTTTTCATCGAACATTTGACCTGGATTACCATAGTAACACACATTGCTTTCACTTATTGATGATATCTCGGCCGGCTGGCACAGCAGATTCCGCCATATAGTCGTTGCCTGCGTTGCGTACGTATGTGTGGGGCGGAGCAATCAAAATAGGGGCGAGACCCTTTTGGGGTAGGGGCGTTTGTTTTGGTGATTTGAAATTTCAACATCGGTTACCAGAAAGCACTTACCCCACCTTTAAAGGAACTTTTTGAGATTTTAGCTTATTCACCGTATCCCTCAGAGTTAGATAAGTCTAATCTCCGTGCATGCCATAACTCTGTCTGACGCACCCACCGCTAGCCTAGCTTAGCACAAAGACTGGAGGTAAATGGCTCCATCTAGCCTACCACTCAATAAGTGACAAAATAACACCAACATTTTCCTATTTACATGTTGTGATGTGTATAGTTACATCATGTACTAAGACCAGTTGCGATTTTCTGCGATATGGCTTTGGACTATACTCTCAGTGAATAAGCTAAAGTCCCAAAAAGTTGGCGTGTTCCTTTAAGGGGAAAAAATGCTACATTTAAAAAAAAAAAAAAAAAGTTAAAAAATGTTCCTTAATCGGTGAAAAAGTACATTAAATTTACCAAGAATATAATTATACAATAAAACGCAGTAAACTGCATGGTTTTAGAAAGTAAAAGTAAGAATTACTGTGAAAACCAGTAAAAGGATGTTCCCAGAAGTTTCTGGATGAAACATTTAATAATATTTTATATAAAAAAAAATAATAATCATTTAATTTTTGTGTATTAAGATGTTATTATGTTGTTTAGTTAATGTTTATAGCATTAGTGTCCTTTTTTGGATAGCACTTTGCTTGGACTATGTGGTTTTTAGCCATCTTTCATAATCAATTTTTATTGTGTGGCCGTCTATTGTACTACTTATTGCGGTGATTGAAGTAGGTGGATATATTAACTTTATATTAATGGTATACATGTTGTCAATGTAATTTTGACAACTAGCTATCAGTTTTTGGTTTTTGTTTTGTTACTGTACATTTAGCAGGATTTTTTGTGCTGTCTGAGACATTTTTTTTCTCCTGCAGTAAAATGGTTATTGTTAAATAACTAGTAAGTCATCACTGACCCACCGCAAGCATTCTCTTTCATGGAACGCATAATTACATTCTTAGCCTCCACACAATTCTCGCAGTCATTTGAGCGGCGAACTCCCTCGGCTTATTCTCGTGCGTCATTGAGACGCTCTAATTTCCACTGTCACACTCTCACTCACTAATTAAAGTATAATTTAAGGATGCTAATTTGACAAGAAACTCAATAAACATTTTGCGAAAATATATCTGCACTAAAATTGATTTATGGTGTTGCTCTTTCGTCGTCTCCATATCTATGGGTTGTTTATGAACCAAGGAAAATAAAAGGCCATTTTTGAATGCCTTAAAAGAAATAGAGATCAGCTAAGCCCTCTCATTGACTTGTTCAGGCTTTTCTCTATAAGATTCGCTTTGATTAGTGTGGCGGTGGTCCCGGTATATCTCTCAGCGAGTCTTTGAAACTCAGTTATACAAAGGCCATTTTATTTAGGATGCTACATGCATTTGCATGAGCACAATCAAAGCAATTTAGAAGTCACGGCAGCCACTGTCTATATTCTGATCGAGCTGAACCCTGTGTGATGGAGCCAGACCCCCAGCACAAATGGAAACTGTACCAAGAATTAAACATGAGGATGAATCAGCTGATCCAACCTCAAGGTCTTTCCCACACCCCCTGCGTTCCTCACAGGAATGTGCAAGAGCTAAGACTCTGCATCCTGCACCCCACTGCTTGCATCTCTGGAACGTGTGGGGTTGCAAAGCCACAATGCATGCTCTGACACGCTGAGGTCACGCAAATAAAGGGCCGAGTCGTGTAAGTAGCTGGTTGATTTTGCATAATTGCGCACTGCGCTGACGGGCTTGGCCCATTGTGCCCGCAAACGAACCACCCTCTCTCATTCTATAAGTGGGCCAGGGTTTTGTACATGCCTGAATGACAGCGATGTAGTCCATGAACTCAAATAATCTAGCTTTTCTTCATCAAACGTGACTGAATTACACACTTCTGTCATGCACTGTCAATAAGATTTAGGTTTATATGGCCGATTTAAATATGGAAATGGCGAGCAGCTAGCCAAAAGCCCTATTGCGATGGTAATTTGTAATGAATAATTCTGATTTCATTATAATAACAAATCACTGGCTTGTGAAACCATTCCTGCGCTGGCACCGCTGTCTGCATCGCTTTTATGCCATACTGTATTCGTATTTAACATTTTCAACTCTGCAGATGACAGAGTTTAAACCCTCAAAAAAAAAAAAAAAAAAATCTTTTTATAAAGCTTTGTTGGTTCCCATTGTGCTGTATGATCTGTCTGCTGATTATAAAAATACTTTTTTATAAAAAGTTATATTCTTCAACAGTTTCCCAGTGCTGCATTTTCTTGATTCCATGCAATACCACAAAATAACTCAGAACTCATGATGACTAATCAAAACAAATACAATATTCCATTATTCCCAATTACCTAATTAGAGGTTTATAGCACACTAATGTCTTTGGAAACACTGGTTACAGCAATACCTATGGGACCTGAGAGCTTGTTTGTCTCTCACCACTCTCTCACTTTATAAATAGATCCAAACAATGGCTCAAAAAAACCATTGTCTACTCAGTAGACCGCAAAAGTGTCACAAGCCAGAGAGTGAAAATGACAATGGAGAGTGCCAGAGGAAGAGGGGTCTGGCTCTGAAAAGCTTGTGTTCAGCATAAAACAGACATTGTGTTGAAGGACATTGATACTGACATTGATGCACTGATCTCTTTGGAAAGCTGACCACAATTAATGAGCGAAGTATAGTTCTTATTAAAACACAATTACGTCTCACCGTTTTATCCCGTCAATAAATGCTGACCAGCCAAACACTAAAAGTCTTACCATGACATTTCTGTGACTGATAAGGTTTGCGATTCAACATGAAGTAGCTACTTTAGGCATCAAAGTTAAATGTAAAACAAAAGACATTACGCACTTTCCACAAATGTGTTCAGTGTGAACTGATATTAAATTTATTTGGTGCTATATATATATATATAGTGCTGTCAAACGATTAATCTAAATATAAAATATATATATATATATATATATATATATATATATATATATATATATATATATATATATATATATATATATATATATATATATATATATATATATATATGTAGCTGCCTGAAGGCCCTGGAGGATGGTCAATACCGCTGGCAACATGACCAGGTGTTGAAGGTAGTGGTCGAGAGTGTCTCCTCAGCCATAACAAAGAGCAGGCACCACAACCAACCCAGAAAGTACATGTCGTTCATAAAGAAAGGAGAGAAGCCCGAACTACAGCCCAGTGCTGCTGAAGGTCTGCTTACCACAGCACAGGACTATGTCTCCTCAGCCATAACAAAGAGCAGGCACCACCACCAACCCAGAAACTACATGTCGTTCATAAAGACAGGAGAGAAGCCCGAACTACAGCCCAGTGCTGCTGAAGGTCTGCTCACCACAGCACAGGACTGGCTGTTGATGGTCGATCTAGGCAGACAACTCAAGTTCTCTGCACACATCGCAGTGACATCTTTGCGACCTGACATCATCATTCTGTCAGAGGCCACAAAACAGCTTGCCCTGATAGAATTGACCGCCTGGAAGAAACATTTGAGAGGAAGAATGCTAAGTACCAGGAACTTGTGGAAGAATGCCGGAGGCAGAGGTGGAGAACATACTGCCACCCAGTAGAAGTATATGCAGAAGTTTTGCTGGACGCTCTCGCTATAGAGCCTACACTCGGCTGGGCATGAGTGGGCCATTAAAGAAAACAGCCATCAGGGCCGCAACAGAAGCAGCAGAGAGAGCTTCTAGATGGCTCTGGAAAAAGAGGGGCTAATGCTTCTGGGATGCAAGTCGGGGCTTGATCAACCCGGCTGAGTCGCCTGGGTAAGGGTGTATGTTGTGAGACCCGAAACACCCGATGAACCCAGGATACATCAATGATGATGAGTCCCAGTGCATTCGTAGGATGTATCATTCACTATATATATATATATATATATATATATATATATATATATATATGCAATTATTTAATTGCCAGAAAGGGTAAAAGGGATGCATGTTATATTTTTGAGTATATACATGTAACCCTGTTACACATTTTGAATTTTAATTGTTTTTAATTTATTAATTTCTTTACATATAATTTATTTTTAAATCCATCATTTATATTTTATTAATATTCATACATAATATTAAATGTATATTATTATATTGTATACACAGTATATATTATATGTTATTAATAAATAAAGTTGCTCAATGAAATGACACAATCACAAATCAGGTTGTAAAAATCCCAAACCTCATATGAATAAAAAATAAAACATCAAGTCAAACTAAATTTAGTATGAGCTAATCATGCAGGATCTGAAGGTTTTGAGGACTTTCAATGACCATTATTATTATTATTATTATTATTATTATTATTATTATTATTATTATTATTATTATTATTAATTTCAGGTGCTATTTTGTGGCCTATTTGTGCAAAGTGCCACTAAAATAAACTTGAAACAGACTGAGCAAACTGACTTGTTTCTAATTGCTTTTTTAGTACTCCAGGGGCCTATTTAAAAAGCCAGTGCTCTAACTGACCATTGATGACCAATGAGGGATGAAGCCAAACAACCGGCAACCCTCCATTTGGAAGAGAGCACTAACATGCAGCATGCAGAACTGCAGGCCTACTCATATGGTCATTTCCATGTGATCATACAGTGCTTTGCTAACACTAAACCAGTCACTTGTTTTCTGTCAGACAGGCTCTGTTTCAAATGCTGAGCATTGATTTAAGGCCACACACACTCTGCCCTCTGTTGATGCTTCATGAGTCAACATGCAGGGCTCATGAGAAAGAGTGTCTCACAGACTTTATTTAGACCCTTTAAGAATGTCCGCCTCCCTCCCAGTCAATGCCACAAGTCTTTCTCCACATCCAGTATTCCCAAGGTGAATGTATTGCTTTGTGGAGTGTTGGAGAGGACAAGAGGGATGGTTTCCAACACCGCCTGCCTCACAGGAAATTCTTGAAAATGTGAAGTAAAAAGACATTACCCCATCCCATACAAATGTAAAAGTTAATATTATGTTTTTTTTGTTTTTTTTTTTTTTTTTTTTCAAGCAGGCCCAGGTGGGAATTCTTTTGTGATTTTGGAAAATATGTTGAAATCTGCTGAATGGATTTAAACAGTAAAATACTACATCAATACTAAAACAAAAATGAAATAAAATAAAGTCAATGTGAATTGTCATTAGCAACCCAATTTATTCTCAGCCATTTTGTTGCATGCTCAACGACTTTATTTTAATGATTGAGAATTGATAAACATTTTCCAATAGCCAGCATAGTGACATTAGCGAAAAGGAAATTGCTTCAGCGGAATAAGCCTAATAATAATAATATTTTGATACAATATTTTTTTCTATCTTTGAATATTATTTATGTTATAAAGGAGCCACCGATGACTCATCAGTGACATCACTCATCAATTAGCTCAGGGTCGACGGTCTACACACGTGCTTCCCGCGGGGCTGTCGGCGGCAGCTGACTTTCTCACAGGCTGCATGTCATTACGGAGCTATGCGTAACACAAACAATTCCTCGCTCCCAGAGTGTTTATCTCGTGGCACAGAGCACGGTGTGCCCACACATCAAAGTCGGAGGGAACAGACGCTGCTCAGCGGCAGCAGCTGCGCTCGGATCCTGTCCACACCCTTCCTGTTTGCCGCGGTCTACCTTGGGGCTGTTATTTTCCCAACAGAGCGACGATAACCCCCCTCTGCTTCACTCCCTTCGCGGCTTTAACAGCACCACCGACCGCTGCAGTCTCGGACACCGCAGCAGCAGCCGCTCGGTCGGTCAGGCCTCTCTCAGCGGGCCCTTGTTTCCATATTTACCAAAGAACGGGATTTGGGCTAACGTTAGTCTAACGCCGTATTTTCATTGTAGCATAGCAGCTGCACACTTTATAGACTGAAAGAGACGATCATGCTTTTTCACAGAAATTATGCTGTAAAATTACATGTTTTAAATATAAAATTTATAATAGTCTATAGAAAGAAATATGAAATTAATAGGTTTATTTGATTTACCATTTTTATAATGTGTATGTGTATACACACACACACACACACATATATAATATATAATATACACACTTGCATACATATTTATACATGCGTGCTACAATGCATATAGGCCTATATAATAGCCTATACATTATGAGGGAGACATAATTTTTGATTATTTCAATTGTTGCAATATGAAAACTGGGCAACACTTTTACTTAAACTAAGTCTTTTACTTAAAGCCCTTATGTATAATGCACTATAAAAGTATTTATAATGCAGTAATTATGCCTTGTAATGCTTTGATTCCCAGAGAATGCATGGAAATGCATATTGTGAATGCAATAAATATAAAAGTGATGGCCAAATATAAAAATGTATCTGTATAGGCCTGTAATTTTAAAATAAGAAGCAAAAAACCTAAGTGAAGACTGTCCCTAGAAGATCTGTGCTCATTATCTGTCACCATCTCAAACCCACAGCATTCTCCAGCTCTGGGTCAAGACCCTCATAACGCTGTTTCCTCAGTCAGAATGAGCCATGCAGATTTCTCTGTGAGAGAGAGGCCGATTGAGTCTCCAGCTGCCATCACACAAAAACATCTTCACAGGCGTGCGGCAGCAGCAACCATGGTGAGCTACATCAAACAGGGCTGCTCCGACACCCCATAGACTTTCAACTTCAGAGCCACATCTAGACTTTTCTTTTGACCCCCTCTGTCTCATAGACCACCACACAGGGTCAGAGAGCACTGTTACACTGTCCTAGGGACTTTTTGTGCCAGTTTCTCTGTGGTGTGTTGGTAAACAATATTTCAGTGTTCCATTATAGTGCATTAAGTAATTTGTTTTATAATTAGAAAAGGCTACAATAAATGAATACTTTTGAGAAATTTTTTAAATGTAGTTTTCTGTCTGTCAATCAATTATTAAATACATTAGACAACGTGTGCTAAATGCATATGCGTGCTTTTAAAAATAATATTTATTTTATTGATGTGCATTGTAGGACAACAAACACTATGCACCATTCAAAGGTTTGGGGGCAGTAAAATTTAAATTTATTTTATTTTTTTGATAGATGTCTCTTATACTCACCACAGCTGCATTTATTAGATGTAAAAACATTAATATTGTGGAAATTACAATTTAAAATAACTGATTACTGTTTGAATGTGTTCAAATGTAATTTATTCCTGTGATGACAACCCTGAATTTTCAGCATCATTACTCCAGTCTTCAGTGTCACATGATCCTTCAGAAATCATCATTCTAATATGCTGGTTTGATGCTCAAGTGTCAAAATTCATTATTTAAAACATTATTATTCATTATTTTTGTTTCAAAAACATAAACCCCCCGGTTTCACAGATAAGACAGTTAGTCCCAGACTAAAATGCTTGTTTGAACTGAAAGCAACTTGCACTGACTTAAATATGTAAGTGTCATTGTTTCATTGTCTCAAGAAGCACACCAGTAATGTTTTTTCTACGGCACATTTATAAAAGCTACGTAAAGGTGCAGTGTGTAATATTAATGAGGATCTGTTGACAGAAATGCAATATAATATACATAACTATGTTTTCAGTGGTGTATAAAGACCTTACATAATGAACCGTTATGTTTTTATTACCTTAGAATGAGCCGTTTCTATCTCCATACACTGCAGGTCCCCTTATAGTGAAGTCATCATTTTGCGCCACCATGTTTCTACAGTAGCCCTAAACAGACAAACTGCTCTACAGAGTGCTAGCTACTCTCTGCTGTCTCAGACGACGACATCTTTGTCCTGTGTCGGCCACCGTAGCTTCTCTCTGTGCTTCAAAAGGGAGGGGTGAGCGGTGGGCTAGATGCTGCTAAAATTTACACAGTGCAACTTTAAATGTCCTAATTGAACTAGGAGGCCTAATCCTGGCTTAATCTAAGCCCTGTCTGTGAAACCAGGCATATTTAGAGAGAAATGTAATCAGTAATTTATAGAATGCACCTTTAATTAGTAAAGGCCCTGTGATCATAATCAACACAATAGACAAAAATACAGTATTTTGGATGGATGCTTTTTGCTGATAGTTACTGTTATTATTTAATTCACTGTTTTAAGTACGTGTCATTTTTACATTCTCATGCAGTTTAACTTCTGGCAAAGGGGATGGCAAGCCAATCAGCTAATGTACTTCTTGGGCACCAGTGAGATCGACTAATTGGAACAGGAGGCACATATAGACAACTTTGGTATGTAATCGATTTTTGTTTGGCTTAAAGTTTCAGCATCTTTTTAATCATTGAAATATTCGTGTTAATTCAGCACATTCCTAGATAAAATACATTTCTAGTATGCTCCAAGTGTAGTTTATTTTTTATTTAAGCCGTAAATAATATTTTAAATGTTTTAAATCAGATGTGTCTCATACCAGTGACGTGACATCACACAAACTCTCTCATGTCTTGTTTTATAGTCTATAATTCACACATGAAAGACCCGACCAGCACCTGTCATGCATAACAACACAAGCTTTAATTATCAAAGATATTTCATTAAAGATTAGCAGAAGCGTCTGTTACATGTTTTACAACCTTTATATCCAGCTAGTTTAGCTACTGAGGGGTTTTTAGGTGTTCTATAGAGAAGTGTATGAATGTTTGAGTGCAACAGGACATATAAGCCTGTCTGTCAGGATGTGAGTTCTCAGAGGTCTGGAAGCATCCAGTATAATCCAAAGTAAACATTCAGGCTGAAGGAGAGAGAAGCAGCTCAGACAGTGAGAGCATGTCAAGGGTTTGCTTCCCCTTCTTCTCTCTGTCATTTATCATATCAGATTCACAAAGAAGTGTCAAGGGTTGCAGGGATTCCCTAAACTTCCCTCAAACATTTCAAGGAATAGTTTACACAACATTGTCTCACCTGTGGCATATACAATATTTTATTTTAGAGATAAGGCTACTTACTGAAATAATGGTCCGTTCAATATACAAAGATATTGCATAATTGATTGCTTTTATGATCCTTTTATAGTTATTGGTGCTTGAGAGCCATATGAACTGTTATTAAATGGAAAATACCTCTAAAAAATGTTGTTACTAAATAAAAAAAAAACTAAAACAGTATGGGGTTTGGAATGACATGAGGGTATCCTTTTAAGATCAAATGAAGGGCATTGTGAAATAGCTGTTTTCTATTTGAATGTATTTTAAAATGTCATTTATTACTGATAGCTAGCTGAATTTTTAGCATCATTGCTCCAGTCACATGTTCCTTCAGAAAGCATTCTAATATGCTGATTTGCTTGTTTCAATAAACATTTAGGGCGATGTGACGCCAGGTGCAATGCAAGTGTTTTTTGCTAGTTTCAGGCTGACGCAGTTATCATTTTCACGTCCAGCGTCACGCTGTTTAAATAGCAAATGCACTCGCGCCCATCTGTTTGTCCATGGGTGTACTGATCTGAAAACGAGGTGTGTTCAGGCACATTGTTGACGCGTTGCTATATTGAGGCAACTGAAAACGACCGTGTTGTTGACCAACAAAAACCTGATCTAAAGTCAATAGCACAGTATTTTTTTGTTATTTAAAGGGCGTGTTAGTAATATGCGCCTATAGGCAGGTGCACAACACGTGTACACTCTGCTTATTACACACAGGAACATGCAGCAGCACACAAACATTTTTAAATATTAAAAATAAAAGGATTCCTCTCTGGAGAAGCCCTCATTCTTTCCGTTTGCAAATTCCTCCATGTAAATAGTGAATCCACCATGGTGCAAGCACATCTGGCTTTTAAAGGGAATGGGAGATGAGACTCTGATTGGTTTATTGAACGTTATGCCCAAAACACTCTCATGACTCATTAAGAGACTAGGTATAACCCTTTTGGACCATGCTCCTGGCACGCCAACCTTTTTTTTCTGTCGTTAAACTAGCAAAAGTGGATTCGGACACGCCCTAAGTGCACCTGCGCCATGTGCTTCAGACCATACGCTCAGATCGATAAAATAGGGCCTTTATTATTAGCATGTTGAAAACGGTGCGCAGAAAGTTCAAAAGAACATCATAAGCATTTATTTGAAATAGATTGTAACAAAAACAATGTAAAAGAATTGAATGTCTCTTTTGATCAATTTAATGCATCCTTGTGGAATAGTATTCATTTAAAAAAACAAAATCTTACCATCTGACCCAAAACTTTTGAATAGAAGTGTATAGTATCAGTGTAATCATGTAAATGAAGCTGATATGTTGTGTTCTTCCTAGCCATTGATCATTCTTCAGCATGGCAATATATCCTCAGGGTGGTCTTTGCCAGCTTCCTGTCAACACCAACTACTTACCCTTACTGACCCTCTCTGGAAGCCAGCTCTCTGATCGAATGCCAACCTCTGCTGCAGTAAAGCCAGAGTGGCCAGAGTAGCTTGACCTGTAATGTAGGCTGACCACTATATTACAGGAAGAATGAGAGTGTGGCTTCAAACAATGAAAGCCACAGCTGTTGCCATTCTGCACAGTAGCACACTACACTTCCATCCAAGATGGCACCGCCTTTATGAATGAGACAAGTGTCTTTTGACAAAAGTTATATTATCAACTGGAGACATTGTTCGACAGAAAAACGTACAGTATTTACCTAGTCAACTGCCATTTACAATCTAAACTTTATAGTTATCGTAAATAGTTTGCTCAATTAAAGTTGATAATGTTTAGCATCTATATTCCTTTTATGAGGTGTATATATATATATATATACTTGAAACATAAGCAAACAATCAACCCTCACAACCCACACAATATTTACATCACAACCCAGAGGCGTGTGGCAGACTACTAAGATGAAAAGTCAAGTCTCTCGGTTTAGGGATATTTTAGTTCTCTAAATCCAGTTCCTTTTGATGCTGTGTTCTCATTTTTACAGAGTTTATGGATTAAATGCTAAATAATATGTTTTAATGACATAGTTGGGTCTATCAGCAAGCTTACAATAAACAATTCTAATTTTAGCTTGTTTGTATGAAAAGACCAATTCACAAAATTGGTTCATAATACATGGTTAAAATTTTGGCTTAAATTATCCTTCTGGTCTGCCTAATGAAAGTACATTAATTAATAGATGATAGAAATATATCTGGAGTTTGGGTGGAGAATTGTCACATGAGTAAAGCCATTGATATAATGTTCAACATTTTGGGATAATATTGTGATATACACTCACCTAAAGGATTATTAGGAACACCTGTTCAATTTCTCATTAATGCAATTATCTAATCAACCAATCACATGGCAGTTGCTTCAATGCATTTAGGGGTGTGGTCCTGGTCAAGACAATCTCCTGAACTCCAAACTGAATGTCAGAATGGGAAAGAAAGGTGATTTAAGCAATTTTGAGCGTGGCGTGGTTGTTGGTGCCAGACGGGCCGGTCTGAGTATTTCACAATCTGCTCAGTTACTGGGATTTTCACGCACAACCATTTCTAGGGTTTACAAAGAATGGTGTGAAAAGGGAAAAACATCCAGTATGCGGCAGTCCTGTGGGCTAAAACACCCAAGCGCTCTTTGGTGACGTGGATGATTATGTTACTGTTGATCATCTGTCCATCATCGTATAAAGCCCGCCCTGACAATTTGATTGGTCCGAACAGCTCTGGTTCAAGCATAGTTGCTCCGCAATGGAACAAGTCCAGACCGAACTTCCCGATCTCAAATGTTGTGGGCAGGGCTAAGTTCGGCTGGCATCCAGGCTAGGTGAGAACAGTTGTGTTGCTTAATATTTTTGTACAAACCGTGGATAGTGTATAAGTGGCCACTATATCAGCCTTAATTTTATGTGTAGCCTTTATTCAATTTTCAGACTTTGCTATGTGTATTTACAAAATATAGTGCCCATGCAACCAACAAACCCACACAATATTTACACCAAAACCAGCTTAGGCCCTTGAATAAGATGCTTTCTTGCAGTCAGAACCTACTGTTTGTGGTAGCAATGTCAGTACAGACTTTTTGCACATAAACTACTGTAAATCACTGAAATACAGAAATATGTTTCTGTTCAAAGCAATCATATGACTTACTACATATGGACTTTGTTCAACAGAAAAAAATAGGTTTGGAAGGACTTATGGGTCAGTAAATAATGACAGATTTGTTTCTTTCTAGGTTAACTGTTCTTTATGCACTTTAAATAAATAAAATTGTGGCTTACAGTTATAAGGTTTGTCTTTTTCTGTGCAAATAACCCATTTTATTGAACTTTTTCAGCTTTGCTAGACAGTGACAAGTCCTTGTGTGTTTTCTGCCAATGGGAAAGACAGTGGCAGAGTATCTGGGAGTTGTCGTGGACACCTCTCCCTCTGCGTTTCTCCTGGTGTGAATGTAGCAAGATTCCTGCAGCTGATCTCGGCTCTTCTGATGACAGGTATTTTCCAGGGCTCGGACCCCCTCAGTCCAGGTTTTCCCCTGCAGGGTGTATGAAGAATTAGCAGACGTGTTGCTGATCTGGGGTCTGAGTATGGTCAGCTGGTGGCCCTCACTCTGCTTGATAAGACGAGCTGAGCCTGCTGTTGTCACATTCTCCCCCAGATTCAACAGTGCTGTCTCGGGCGATAGCAGTAAGACCAGGGGGCCTGGGGTCAAGCATGTGCGCTACTGCTTTTCAACTGCTCGCACTGATAAGTCAAAGTGTCTGGACTTCCAAAACAATGACGGGCCATCCAATCAGACCTAAAATAAACCCCACACAGATTTAGGCTAGTTCAAAATTAGTCTGAAATTCTTGAATCTTGTACTTGAAACTCATTATAACCGCAGACAGGACTTCCGCCAACTTGCCTTTCATCTTAGCCCCTAAAAATCAGTGATTATGTGAAAATAGTCGCTGGAGAAGGATAACTGAGATTATTTCATTCAGAATCCTGCCTTACCAGTAAAAATAATAAATTAGCATAAATTAGCTACTTGAGTTCTGAATTTTTCGGTAACACTTTAGAATAATGGTCATTAGTTAATGTATTAACTAACATGAACTAACCATGAGCAGTTCATTTGATACTATATTTATTCGTCTTTGTTAACGTTAGTTAATAAAAATACAGCTGTTCATGGTTTGTTCATGTTAGTTCACAGTGCATTAACTAATGTTGACAAGATTTTAATAATGTATTAGTAAATGTTGAAATTAGCATTAACAAAGATAAATAAATGCTTTTAAGTGCAGTTCGTTATTAGTTCATGTTAACAAATGTAGTTAACTAATGTTAACTAATGGCCATTATTCAAAAGTGTTAGCAATTTTTCTTTTAGCTATAACAGCTCATATTTAGATAAGCTCAGTCCTCCAAAAACTAAAACTCAAGATTCATCGATGATTCAAGATTCAAGAGTTTTATTTGTCACATACACAGTTATATACATAGACAGAGTATACAACCGGCAGTGAAATGTAAACAGGTCCGCTCCATGGACCGTGCAAATTCACAGTTAAAACACAAGGAAGAAATTATAATAGAAATAGGATATAAAAATATACTATATATATATATATATATATATATATATATCTCTGTAGAAGAAAAAGTAAAAAAATAAGAATAAGAAGTGGAATAAAATAATTGAAGTAGACTGTGCAGTGAGTAAACTGTAGACTTATAAGTATGTGGTTAACAAATGTATAAAGAGTATAATGTGCAAACAGGTTTATAACAGGTTGTTACACAGTAACAACAAGAACAGAAAGTGCAGTGCAATGTCAGTATGTTTATCCTGAAGTGAAGTCACGTGGTGTTAAGTGACTGAGTTCAGGAGTCTGATGGCCTGGGGAAGAAGCTCCTCCTGAGTCTCTCAGTTTTGGCCATCAGGCCGGAAGCGCTACCAGATGGCAGCAGCGTGAAATGAGGGTTTGCAGGGTGATTAGAATCCTTGATGATCTTAGTAGCTCTACCTTTGCAGCGTTTGGTGTAGACGTCCTGCAGAGACGGGAGAGCTGACCCTGAGATACGCTCAGATAAGCGCACAACTCTTTGCAGGGCTTTGCAGTCATGACTGGTGCTGGTCCCATACCACGCTGTGATGCACTGAGTTAGTACACTTTCTATCGCCCCTAAATAGAACGTTTTCAGGATAGCTGGTGAAACCCTGAATTTCCTCAGCTGGCGCAGGTGGTACAGTCTTTGCCTGGCTTTTTTCACCCGTGTCTGAATGTGAGCAGTCCAGGTCAGGTCCTCGGAGATGTTTTCTCCCAGGTACTTGAAGCTGCTCACTCTCTCTACTGGTGACCCGCTGATCATGAGGGGGGAGTATGTCCGTTGCTGTCTCTTCCTGAAGTCCACAATCATTTCTTTGGTCTTGCCAACATTCAGAGAGAGACAGTTGTCCTGGCACCATGATGTTAGATGCTCCACCTCGTCCAAGTATGCCGTCTCGTTGTTGGAAATGAGGCCCAGGACAACAGTATCATCAGCAAATTTGATGATAGAGGTGGAGCTGTGTGTGGACAAACAGTCATGCGTGTAGAGAGAGTAGAGCAGGGGACTCAGGACACAGCCCTGTGGAGCTCCCACACTCAGGGAGATGGAGGTGGAGTTGGACTGGCCTATTCTCACCACCTGAGGCCTGCCAGTGAGGAAGTCCTCAATCCAGTGGCAGAGAGAAGGATTCAGGCCGAGATCCAGGAGTTTGGAGGTTAGCTTGATGGGAACTATGGTGTTAAAGGCTGAGCTATAGTCAATAAATAGCAGCTTTACGTTGTTCCCACTTTTGCTGTCGATGTGAGGGAGGAGTGGAGGACATGAGAGATGGCATCTTCAGTCGATCTATTGGGACGATAGGCAAACTGAAGAGGGTCCAAAGTGTCAGGAATGAAGGCGCAAATGGTGTTTTTAATGAGTCTCTCAAAGAACTTCATGACTATAGACGTGAGAGGTGGTAGACTTGATTACCACAGAAATGTTCATTACTCAATTTACATTACTGCATTCAAATTGTTAATGCTACATGATTGTCCAAACATTATATTAAGGTACACTACCTTTCAAAAGTTTGGAGTCAGTAAGATTTTTAAAGAAACTAATACTTTTATTTAGAAATGATACATTAAACTGATCAAAAGTGACAGTAAAGACATGTAGTTACAAAAGCTTTATATTTAAAATAAATGCTGCATTTTTTTATTTATTTTTAATCTCTTTCAACTCAAAGAATCCAGAATAAAATATATCATGGTTTCCAAAATAAATCAGCATTAGAATTAGAATGATTTCTGAAGGATCATGTGACACTGTGAAATGAACAGAGATGTACAGCAACGAATTAGTTGGACAATTAAAAGCAAAAAGTTGGCTTAACCAGTGAAAAGTTGGTTCAACAATTGTTGGACCAACCTAGTATTAATTGTAAATTCGATTTGTAATTGCAAGTTAACAAGCATACAAGTTAACAATGCATTCTGGGTGCATTATGCACAACTCATCCATAGCTCCCAGCATGCATTGCGGCATGAAGCATGTCACCATTGTTGAGATTCATAGACTGATTCTTGATGTCTGTGGGAGTAAATCTCACAGGAGGTCAAAGTGCTTAATGTAAAATCGGTTTTAAACCTTATTCAGCTTTTCTGGTTAAAACTGTGCTGGATCTTTTCTAGAATCACAGTAAAACAAAGTTAATTGTATATTGCTCATATCAACCTCAATCATAAAATCAGTGAATTAAACCTCTACACAATGATTATATTCTTATTCAGCAGCCAGAGAAACATTAACATTAAAAAGTTGTCAAACTGCCCAACTAAAGAAAACACTGATCACCATGATGGTGACATAAAAAAATAAACAATTTCTAACACAAAATAAAAAAAAACGATAACTCAATCAGCTGAACAAAAGATCTTAAATTGGGAGACATGTGACCTTAATTGAGTTGAGTGAACTACTTTGTGTAAAAGTTGAGTAAACTCAACTCAAAAACGCTGTGCAGCAAGTTGCCTTACAATTTTAAGTTATGTCAACTTTTCTTTTTTTACAGTGTGTATATATACTGTATTTTTTTAAATCATAAAAGGCAAAACATTACAAAAACCTTTCTGACAAACTAACTTTAGTTTATAATATGATTGCTTCTCAGCCTCAGGCAAGATATCCACAAACACAATTTTATATTTTGCTTAATTTTTTAATTATGTCTGTGAATTACTTTTGAATAGACGTTTTATTCTGATCACAGATTCAAACATTATGCTTCATTTTGTCTGTATTTTCTGTACAGGGTTTTTTTTTTTTTAGCTCCTGTCTATTAAAGTTCTGTTCACACCACAAACAAATAACTATAAAGAGAACTATAGCGATAACTATATAAGCGGACGATATCGTTCTGTTTATTTGTCATCTGCCACTTTAAATGCTCAAGCTTTTTAAAGCAGAATGGATTCTGATTGGCTCAATCTTTTTCTCGTTCATCAGCTGGAATAAAAGCATTCTGGAAGAGATTCCAATGTTATCTTTTCTCAGTGCCATTACTGTTATAGCTGTGGTGTGGACTTTTATATTTTGAACGATCATATCTTTGTCTTATAGTTATCGCCCTTGGTGTGAACAGGCTTTAAGCTTTTTCAGATAAATCCACCCTAAAGGTCACGTGAATTTCTCTTAACCATGATCAACTTCATTGCCATTTATTATATAAGTCCATCACTCTGTAGCACACCCATTGCCATTTCACAATCATGGGGAGTGGAAGGATGCTTGCTGATAAAGAACCAGAGGGTGCAGCCCAAAACAACAATATGCAGCATTGTTTATCACCAGGCAGTGACACACCATATCAATGTTTTGGCTCTGTGGGGTCTTACCCTGGTAGAGATTAGCAGAAAACTCTTTCCTGGATCTTTCTCTAACCTTGTGCTTCCTCAAGCCCTGTCTTAAAACTGAAAGGAAGATTGGTGAATGTCTGCGGCTACTGTCTAGAGGCCAGACTGAGTTCACAGTGTTATAACTTTTTTTAAGGGTTTTCCACAACTGTGCACAAGCTCATGCTTTGAAAAACAAAATGTGCCTTCACATATAAAGGTTACCAGTTGTGATGTATCTTTCAAGAGGGTTATATATCAACTTTAAAATATTTAAATAGTAAATAGGTATGGTTGCACTTTATTTTATAGTACGTACACTTAGATGGGGTCTGTAAGGGTGTAACCCCAGTGTCCTGGCCAAATTTGCCCATTGACTTCTGTCCATCATAGCCTCCTAATCATCCCCATAGGATTGGCTTCATCACCCTGTCTTCTCTCCACCAATCAGCTGGTGTGTGGTGGGTGTTCTGGCGTAATATGGCTGCCGTCGCATCATCCAGGTGGATGCTGCACATTGGTGGTGGTTGAGGAGATTCCCCCCTTCTATATGTAAAGTGCTTTGAGTACCCAGAAAAGCGCTATATAAATGTAACAAATTATTATTATTAAATATACTTACAGTGTACTTATCCAAGGAAGTACTGTGTAATATAAGGTAACTACATGGGTTAGGTTTAGGGGTAGGTTTATAATGAATATGTACATGGGGAACAGGACTGTAAAATAAAGTGCTACCATATGTATAGTAAATAATAATATACAAAGCAGTAATGATTAGCACAGGTGTCCCAAGAGGAAACCCCTCCTTTCTTCTGTTTGTTTTTAGTGTAGAAGAGAAGATTATCTTGTTGGCCTTCACTGACTGGTGCCACGTGTGAAAGCATATCTTTTTCTCGGACCGTGGTTGTATCCTGCCGTCTAGAGTAGTGATTTCACAGTGGTCAGGTCACTTAATGTGTAGCTGATGACTTCCTCTTTCTTGTCTGTTAATTACTTTAACACATTTGCCTGTCTGCTCAGACTGGGGGCGTCCAGGGCAGCTGCTTCCCTGCAAGCAGAGCGAGCCAGAAGCCACTGATAAGGGAGCAGAGCCAGACTGCTTATGCAATTGGATTAAATGGTTAAGATTTTTGGTGTCAAACAGCAACATCAATGCATTTAAGTGTCTTCTCTTAAATGAAAATGTTGAAAATAGTAGCTAATGTAGCATGTACTGTATATGTATGAATATTTGAATCTGGGTTGTGTGACATTCAGAATTTAATAAATTGAGAACTATTTTTAATTGGTTTGGAAATTTTATTTGACTTGAGGTACCAAACATATGGAATTTCAGGTCACTATGAATGTAAGGAAGTGAAATTGAAATAAAATTTAGGATGGATGGATGGATGGAAGAACACTTCACTTTGCCAAGACAATTTGTTGAATTTCTTTGAATTGCAATTCAGTGAAGTTCACTTCCTGTCATACCTATTCTAATTCCAATTCAACTTCATGTGGGGTGTGACAAATTCAATTCAAATGCCAAATCATAAAATTGAAAGGGAAGCCATTCTACATTGTACAGAGTCCCGCACGTGACATGCAAGAAAAAAAAAGTAAATAGTGCACACAATGTACTAATTCATTATTAAGATATAAAAATTGTTCGCACAATTTACTATTTCATCCCCTCAGTTTACTATTTCTAAATCATGCACACGATTTAGCAAATCAAGGGAACAAATTACTATTACGAATTACTATTTCAGATGAAAAACGCACAATTTAGCAAATCGATGGAATTAATTAGTAAATCGTGCGCATGATTTAGCCTACCGTTTTTTTCCTGCATGTTATGTGCGGGGCTCATTTGAAATCCCAAACCTGTTTTAAATAAATTAAGCTGTTGACAAAAGACATGACATACAAACATTTATCCATAATGGATAAGTCTGCTGAACAAAACTGAAAATTGTTGCATTTGTGTATTTTAAACTCTATACGAAGCCGTCTCAGCTTATGAACAAATGTTCATAAGGTGAGGACATTAAAATGCCACAAAATGTTCATTTGGTTGAGTATTTAACAGAACTTTGTCTGAATAGCTGACAATGTATCAACCTGTGGGTTCCAGGTTTTGACAGTGGAAACAAAGCTATTGTGCAAATAGCGAAGGTGCCACGGTGAATAAAAGGGATGCATACAATTGGGTAACAATGTTTGAACAATGGGAAATCTATGGCTTCCTCAAGCTCATGTATCCTGACAGGAAGCTCAGGTCATATGACAGGAAGTAGAGAAGGGGCACCTGTCTGTGTGTGTTCTCACTCCATATAAGCAATTTTTGTATTATAAACCCTCACCAGCACACACTATAACAGAGTTTAAAATGACTGATAAACTTGTTTACATGAGTATACGCTCCCTTGATAGCCATGCAAAATCACCACAATGATGTTGTTCTGACGCTGACATAATTCTGACAGACACTTTGTGTTGAGCCAGATGGCACTTGCAGTGCAGATTAGCGAGATTCTGAGCGTAGCCTGCGTGTTGATGGGTGCCGAAGCAAAATGCCAGACACAGTACGATGGAAAGCCGTGACAGAAATACTGCCCTGAATCTGAGAATGGCAGGAAGGGCCCTATTATTCTGACCCATTCTCTTCAACGTTGGCCCATACGACGCCTGGAGCCTGTCTGCCATGAACTCGCTTCCCAGGATTTCCGACTCACGGCCGGCGCTCCAACTAAAAGCCAAATATTTCACTCCAGAGACGCACAAGGCTTCCTGATATAGGATGCACTTGCTTGTCTCTCTGTGACCTTAAACACTAATAAAGCGCCTATAATATGACTTTGGAGTCAGAAGTCCACAATCCTAGGATATCGTCGGTTTGTGGCTGTTCACTCTTCCACTGACAGGAAAAATAAACAGATGCCCATTTGTCTTGGACAGATTGGATAACAATGAGAAAGTAGTAGATTATTTACTCAGGGGTTAATTGTTTCAGTTTGGCGTTGAAATGAAACCTTCTTGTGTTCAAATCCAGGCACCAAAGAAAATAATCAGGTTAGTCATAATCTTAAAATCTTTGTTGGTGTCTGATCAGGAAGATCAGTAGATATCGGTAAGTTTATTTTTGATTAGCAAACATTTTTCATTCATGCAAACTTCATTCACTAATCACAAGAGCATCCCTTGAGGAACATGAAATGATGGAGCTAGATTATGATCTCAGTAACTTCCTAGATTCTTTTAGTTCTGTTGGTGCAGGCGTTGTTAAAACTTCTTAAAAACTAGCCTATTTTGCTAGTTTTAGAAAGGTTTTCAGCACTTGCCAGCTGTTCAGAACAGATGGGCCAGGCTTGAGGACCAGAAAACCACCTTAGACTGGTTAAAGCTGTTTTTAAGCAGGGTTCCCCCTTTAGGAATCGTAACTCTAGCTTAAAAGTGAATCCTGTGACGTTGCATAAGCATAGCCATTATGTTAAGACTAGTGTGACCAAAGGGCAAACAGTCTTACTTTTCAGTATCAAAATAGACCAATTTACGTTTTTATGTAACTGACTTGAAGTTATTAACAGTCTTAAAAAATGTGATGACTACTTTGTAAGACTAGTCTTAGCAGTTTATGCAGCCGGCCACTGATTCTCAGGTGAATTTACTGAAGAGCAATAAATGCCCATGTTTTCCTTTACTGTTTTACTTGCACTATACTTTAATTTAACAGGACAAATGTTTGTTTGCCCTGAATCTAAAACAGGTCAGTGTACTCTCAAGGAAGAGTCAGGGCTGAGGAAGCTGCTGCCCAGGCAACTGTGTCCGTTGCCATGAAGCAGTTAACTTGGTTTTAAAAAGGCAGTTTGCGAGTGACTAAGGGCAGCCTTGTGTTCAGAGAAGGGCTTGAGATTGTGGCTGTTGCTGTTGTTTTCATTGTGTGCTTGGGACTCAGGGAGGGTAAGAACAATAATGCATGTAATGCTGATTTTGGAACGGGTCCACCCAGCTTTTCCCAGGCTGGCTAGCCTTGGGAACCACTGATAGCATGGCACATCAGGGCTGGGCCCCTCTCGCCGGGCCTAGGGGCAGGGCTGCCCGCCTTCTCCAAGCAAGCATGTTTGGGATGAAAGGAATCCTTCCTCCTGCCTGGGAATAGAAGAAACACACACAAACATCCACAAACGTTTGCACTCCCAAGTTTGGACCTGCTTCGCCACATGCTATTAGAAGTCTCAGAGGTGACACTGACGAACTTATAGCTCCACGCTGGCCGTCGGCAGACTTGGCGGAGGCCATATTCCGGTTTTTGTTTTGTAGTCCTGCCCCGGACTGATATCAGTAGCTCTTGTTTTCTATAAGCCAAGGATGAAACGCAAAAAAAAAAAAAAAAAAAAAAAAGGAATAGGAGTGAAAGCTTCTTTTCACAAATCTAATATAAAGATATATGTAAATAATATCTAATATAATCTGATACACCATGTATATTTTCTGTTTGCTTTGTGTGTGTGTGTGTGTGTGTATATATACATAATAATTATACACAGTACACACACATATAATATGTAAACACATATTATGTTTTGATTTGGATGCGATTAACCACGATCACGACGCTGTTGACGGTGTGTTTACGACGTCAACAGCTTAGGAGACTGGCACAGATGAGAAGAAATTCTTCAATAAAGCCATTATTTTTGTTTGTTTTTTGTGCACAAAAAGTATTCTCGTCACTTCATAACATTAAGGTTGAACCACTGGAGTCACTATTTTAACTATTTAACTTATTTTACTATTTTGATGTTTTTACTACCTTTCTGGGCCTTTAAAGTGGTTGTTGCGTTGCTGCCTATGGAGGAGTCAGAAAGCTTTTGGATTTCATCAAAAATATCTTAATTTGTGTTACAAAGATGAACAAAGGTCTTACGGGTTTAGAACGACATGGGGGTGAATAATTGATGACAGAAATGTTCATTTTGGGGTGAACTAACCCTTTAAGGATAAAAGCCTATTCACTTCAAGAACGATAACTATATTTGTGTCCACACCTACGCAAAATAATGTCCTGTCCAGTTTTGCCGTCTGCTGCTTTAAATGCTCCAGCTCTGAAAGCAGGGTGGATTCTGATTGGCTGCCAATGTTATTATCATTCATCAGCTGGCGGAAAAAAAAAAATGTTTTGAAAGTAATTCCATCAATATTGTTTCTCTGTGCTGTTATCGTTATAGTTGTGGTGTGGAATTCCCTATACTCACAGAATTAGAACAATTACCAGCAGCCATATCACCCTGTAGCCCAAGACTGGTTCTCCACTGAAGCTAAGCAGGGCTGAGCCTGGTCAGTACCTGGATGGGAGACCACCTGGGAAAACTAGGTAGCTGCAGGTAGAGGTGTTAGTGAGGCCAGCAGGGGGGCACTCACCCTGTGGTCTGTGTGGGTCCTAACGCCCCAGTATAGTGATGGGGACACTATACTGTCAATGAGCACCATCCTTCGGGTGAGACGTTAAACCGAGGTCCTGACTCTATGGTCATTAAAAATCCCAGGATGTCCTTCAGAAAAAGAGTAGGGGTGTAACCCCGGTATCCTGGTCAAATTTGCCCATTGGCCTCTGTCCATCATGGCCTCCTAATCACCCCATATACTGATTGGCTTCATCACCCTGTCTTCTCTCCACCAATCAGCTGGTGTGTGGTGGGCGTTCTGATGCAATATGGCTGCCGTCGCATCATCCAGGTGGATGCTGCACATTGGTGGTGGTTGAGGAGATTCCCCCCTTCTATATGTGAAGCACTTTGAGTACCCAGAAAAGCGCTATAAATGTAACAAATTATTAAAACTTAACAATTATTGTTATTGCCATGGTTATTGTCCTTTGTGTGAACTGGTCCATTTACAGAAATGTTAATAATGTGCTCTGTCCCTGTTATATATACTAATAAATAGATAAAAACATAGATATGAGAAGACCCAGACTGATTCAGCAGACTTTTTGTAGATGTATAGAACAATAACAGTATGCAAATGCAATAGATAGTAAAACAAACCTTTAGGGCTTGGTGTATGTCTGCTCTCCTGTCAATATTTTTATTATACCGTCATTATTTATCCTAAAAAGAACTTTGAAAATTCTTGTGTGTGCATATCCATCAACAGGGGAAAACGAGGGAAAGTCCGGGTCTGTGAAGCCGGACAGACTGCTTTAATTAGCCCTTATATACTTTAGGTCACACCTGGGAGAGCTGCAGCCTGCCCTGGGCTATGAGAGGCTGTTGACAGCTTGATTGGAGCTATCTGTGGTGAGGACTGGATCTGGTGCAGGGTGTTAAAGGCAGCGGGTGATGCAGAAACCCTTCAGCAGCACAGAGGTTTGGGTCTTTATAATAGTCTTTGTATTAGGAGATCATAAAGTTTTTGGACGGTTCAATGACACTTAAAATCTATGATTTTTTTTATTGCATTAAATAGCAAAATATCAAACCACTGCATGTGCTTTATCCAAGTGGTCTCAAGTTCATTTTAAGGGAATGCATAAAGTCAGTTCCCCTCAAGTTCACACTAGTAGAAAAAACACAGGTGTAGTTCATCACATTAAATAAATAATTTGTTGCATTTATATAGCGCTTTTCTGGGTACTCAGAGCGCTTTACATATAGAAGGGGGGAATCTCCTGAAACCACCATGTGCAGCATCCACCTGGATGATGCGACGGCAACCATATTACGCCAGAAAGCCCACCACACACCAGCTGATTGGTGGAGAGAAGACAGGGTGACAAAGCCAATCAGTATATGGGGATGATTAGGAGGCCATGATGGACAGAGGCTACTGGGCAAACTTGGGGATTTTTTATGACCACAGAGAGTCAGGACCTCAGTGTTTGTTTTGTAGAATGTTGAGTGTGTGTTTTGATCATTCTTTAAATGCCACTTTGTTTGATATTTTATTGTGAAATGCACATTTATACACTGCCCAGGCAAAAAGAAAATAAATCGCTGTTTTTATTTAAATAGGGAAATGCTTAAGAGTCTTCAGTATGTCAATACAAGATCTTGACCAAAAAATATTGTGATGTTATTTCCATCAAGAGGTGCATGAATTTTTGGTCAAGATCTTGTACTGCAAGAGTCCAGCAGTCTGTGAAGTCTCCTCCAGCACATCCCAAAGACTTTCAATGGATTTAAGGTCTGGACTCAGAGGGGCCAATTCATGTGTGAGAATGATTCTTCATGCTCCCTCCCAACCATTCTTTCACAGTTTGAGCTGATGAATCTTGACATTGTCATCCTGGAATATGGCCATGGTGTGTCTTCCTACATGGTTGTTTAAGAAATTAAAATCTACACACTCCATCAGGTAGGGTTAGAAGAACTGTTACCAAACATATAAAATGCTACAAAGATAATAATCACTGTAATAATGATCCAGTCATAGACTCTTAAGCATTTGCCTATTTAAATATTTTCTTTCCTTTTTGGCAGAGCAAAGATATTTATATGTTTTTAAATAGAATACTTTTTGGAGTATTTTTATTTATTTATTTTTAGAGTATTTGGAATTAGAAATTCTTGGATGGTATGACATAGAAGCGTCATTTTATTGTGAAATGCAAAGACATTTATATATTTTTAAGTATTGTACTTTTAAAGTAAAAGAATGAATGAATTTTGTCTGTACTGTTACACTCCTCCATGATGCCAGCTGATATTTCCAAGGTTTTATATCATGTTAGGTAAATTGGACATACAACAAACAAACAATGTGAAGAATAGGGTTACTAGCTGCGGACGCAGTGGTGGGGGTGACGCTTGGCTCGCAGTAACCTCCCAGTGGCAGCGGCCCTGCCGGCCCTCCTTGTGTTCCTGGCCGTCTCTCACATGGTGATTGGGTTTCAGCGCAGGGCTCGAGCTGTGGGAACGAGTCATCACACTGGCGGGCTGCCTGGGAGACTGTGCTACGCTCCACCAGGGGGAAGGCACATGACAAAGGGGGGGTTTTGTGAGCCCAAACAATGTGCCGTCTTCACTGTTTAACCCAGGAAATTCACTACAGCTGCACCTCCAACTAGATGAGAAGCCCCATGTGTGAAAGTGTGTCTGTCTGTGTGTATGAATATATTTAGGAGTGTGTTCAGCTTGTCAACTTGCGATATATGAAATACAGGAGACTGTTAGACTCCCTAACAACTTGAAATATACTTCTATAATCTCAATATAATGTTTATTGAAACATTTTAAAGGGCTTTGAGTATGTCCAGTCCACTATATGTAGATACTGCAAAAGTGCATAACTTTTTAAAGGCACAATATGTAAGATTTTTGGATTAAAATATCCGAAAACCACTAGAACATTGTTATATATTTTGTTGACTTGTGTACCTACATTATCCCAAATGTTGCCAAGAATGTTTAAATCCAGAACATGGATTTCAACCAGGACACGTACCGTGTCCGTGTGTCGCCTATCAATGACATCATACCTGTGTCACCCTCGATTTCCTGTTTTATTTTGTAGAAACCATGGGAACACCAAAAATGCTTTAATATAGCTATTATGTGTTTTATTAGACAGGTGAGCAACTGACATAAAACTAAGCATTGTTATATAGCTCAACACAATTAGTATTTGTTTAAATCACATTTTTATGATTTACCACGAGTACCATGTTTTACCATGCCTAATATCGATCTAGCTTACTGCAGTGTAACAAGTGTCTCATAGTAGCCGGCGAGCGAACGCACAGAGAAGCATTATAACATAACTTTCAACGCACTCAAATAATGTATCTAATATGATAAAACAGCGCTGCATACGCATGACCCGGTTGTGCGGCATAATAAAAAAGCTCCGCGAAATCCAGGCGTCATCAAGCTAAATCAGCGACCTCTAGCGGTGACAAATTACATAATGTGGCTTTAACACAATATTACCACTGCCTACTTGAATATTTAGGCTACTTTAATGGTACAATATAAATAATATAGATTTTTTTTTATTATTATTATTTATTTTAATAAATGTATTAAGGTAATTACGGTAGTTTTTATAATATGCAGTGTTTTTAACTAGCATAGGCCTATGTGGTAAGGTAATTTACACTTGACCAATTTTAACTTTGTTGTTGTTGCTGGTGAAACAAGAAGAACTTTATTTGGTAAAATAATAAGGATGATTTGTTTTACATAGAAGTAGTATATATAGAAGTATACGTTTAAACAACTTTTCAGTAGCCTAACCTGAAAGTAAAAATAGGCTACGTTTGTCCGATTGCAGAGCTTGATTGCTGTGGATGGTAAGTCAACAAAACATTCTGTCGTTATTTTCATATTAATATAGATTTAAAATAAGTATACATGAATTAACTCTGAAACGTCTTCAAGATATTTGAAGGTTAGCTATCTGTATAAATGGACACTAAAACAATTTACGATGCGCGAGACGAACCTGAACTACTGACAGAAATTCCTTCCTTAATAATTCGCGCGCTGAATAAACCTGACTACATGTTGGCAAGTCGCTGTGCATCCTCAAATTAGCCTTGCCAGAAACCCTTTACCTAGATTTCCTGCCTATTTGCACACTGTGCCCAAGCTCTGCCAGGCTCTGAAACACCGTCGCCTTTCTTGTGTAAAGTGTTTCTCACGCTTCTGGGGCCCTCGGGTGCAGAACGCGAGTGCTGAAGCTGGGCAGAGTCAATTATCAGGGGAATGAAGTTTGAGACCTCCATTCGGTGGCTCGGGGCGTGTTTTCTTTTTTTCGGTGGGTGTTCCCAAAGCAGGACGTGGGCGTGAATGCGAGACTGAGGCTCCAGCGGTTCGTGGGAACGACGCTCAGAGTGTTTGGTGACTGTACCTGTGCGCACTGCATCATGAAGCGGCCTTGTGAGGACAGCACGTCCGACAGCGACATGGATGAAACTATTGATGTGGGCAGCGAGAATAACTACTCGGGGTAAGCATGCATGGGATGCTTGTTTGTTGTTCTGTAGCTGAGGATTCACTTTTAGGTGTTATCTTGAGATCTTTTCCTGTGGACATTAGGCTATATTAAATGTATAAATATATGGGCCTATAATATAATTACATTATTTTTATAAACATTTTATTAAAAACATTATAATTTATTAATTATAATTCTTAATTTTAATATTTTAATCTTTATAGATAGACTAAACTCAGTTTGTATGATGCAAAAAAGCTTTGGTAATACTTAATAAAAATTAACAAACATGTAACGCTCAATAGTTCTGTCACTGAATAATGTATTATAGAAATTATTTTTTCATATGTGGTCACATAAATACTATAGTTAACTAAGGGCTGTAACTTGTATACTGTCATGTAACCTAAAAATGTGCCTAATGTGGCATGCGAATGAAGTGGTTTAATTCAAGTCAAAATATTATTTAATATGAATAAATCAAACATACTACATTAGATTGCACCGACAATAATTTGATGGGTTTGGGAAATGGATCCTAAAGGTAACGATTGCATGCTACCATTTTTTAAAGTAGGCCTATTGCTTACATGTTACTAAACTTGTTAAGTTTTATAGACATTTTTAACTATTTGAATAGGCTATATTAATGCATTATATTAAGTAGTTATGTTTGGCAATGACTTACAAGTGAATCACTTTCAAACATTTTAGGTCATCTAAAATATGTTTCATATGGTTCATATTTATATTAACTAGTTCTGTTCGTCAAAAAATATAGTCAATTTAAAGGTAGTTATGAACAATTTTTACAGTGCACTGATACATTTTCATCCCTTTTCCCCCCTAAAGTCAAAGCAACGGTTCATTTATAAGATGTGGCTCACCCACCACAACATCCCAAGTCATGGCCAGAAAGAAGCGGAGAGGGGTAATTCACAACTTTTGAGAGAATTTGTTCAAATCTTTTAAATACTTTCTTTAAAACACTGATGCATTATACTCAGTTGATTATTTTATATATCACAGATTATTGAGAAAAGACGGAGGGACCGAATAAATAATAGTTTATCAGAGTTACGTCGTCTGGTGCCAACAGCATTTGAGAAACAGGTGAGTTCACATCCCTGTGTGCTTTATTATGCTTTATGAAAGTATTATTTCTAATAATTTTAATAAATTAAAAGTAAGTGGAAGAGGATGTTGCCACATTATCTCATCAAAGCTATCATATTAAAAACATATCCTATTTCTTCTCCCAAGGGATCTGCCAAGTTAGAGAAGGCGGAAATATTGCAGATGACAGTGGATCACTTGAAGATGCTCCAGGCCACAGGAGGAAAAGGTAGACTGCTTGTTATTGGCTCCTGTTTTGTGCTCCACCGAACGCTGTAGTGAAATTTGAGCACAGAGTTCCCTTTTGAACAGATTAAAGTGGAAATCAATGTTAATGGTAGGATTGAACTCGTGGGAAAGTGCCGGCAGGACAAAAGAAGCACTTGACCCTGGGATTGTGTTTGCTTTCATAAATCCATGGGAGGGGAGTGGGGCCACATTCACAGGCTGCACTGTTGGGGGTTTGTTAGGGGTTTCCAATGAGTGTTAAAACCGAAGCAGAGGGGAGACAAAACAAACATACAAACAGGTCAGGTCACAATCCCAGTCTGCTTAGGTTTAGCCTCTCAAGCACAGTGGGGTTGCATTTGATTCATCATGATTAAGGTTTCACTTGGTGTTCAAGTTTGAATCACTCTCTCTGTCTCTTTTAGGATATTTTGATGCTCATTCTCTGGCCATGGACTTCATGAGCATCGGCTTTCGCGAGTGTCTAACTGAAGTGGCGAGGTATTTGAGCTCCGTGGAAGGTCTGGACTCCAGCGACCCCCTCCGCATCCGCTTGGTTTCTCACCTCAGCAGCTGTGCCTCGCAGAGAGAAGCGGCTGCCATGACCACATCCATAGCCCATCACCAGCAGGCCCTCCATCCGCATCACTGGGCCGCCGCTTTGCATCCCATCCCCACTGCGTTTCTGCAGCAGAGTGGACTTCCATCCTCAGAAAGTTCTTCTAGCAGGCTGTCTGAGGTTCCTCAGAGGGGAGCAGCCCTGCTGACCTCCTCCTTCACCCACAATGACTCCGCTCTCAGAGCGCCCTCTACAGGCAGCGTCGCCCCTTGCGTACCGCCACTCTCCACCTCGCTGCTTTCAATATCGGCAACCGTTCACGCAGCGGCCGCCGCAGCTGCAGCTCAAACCTTCCCTCTATCGTTTCCCGGAGGCTTCCCGCTTTTCAGTCCCAGCGTAACGGCATCTTCAGTGGCTTCTTCCACCGTGAGCTCTTCCGTTTCCACATCCACCACATCCCAACAGAGCAGCGGGAACAGCGGAAGCAGCAGTAAACCATATCGACCATGGGGAACTGAAGTGGGAGCGTTTTAAGTGTTGGATTTGCTCTTGTTGCATCTGGACGTCTTCCACACTTTGTACATAAAGGAAAGAAAACAGCTATTGTGCCTGCTTTGGTCAGCACCATGGGCTTTTTTTTCTCTACACTCGTGCACATATGCAGCATCAAATAAGCCAACTTTCTGGGAGGGAGGGAAAGAAAGACAGACTTGTACACATCACACTGCGTGGACACCCATAAGGATGAAGAGTGATTGTCATTTTTAAAGAAAATCACAGTTTTAACTTTGTGTAAAGGGCTGGGCTGTGGGATAGTGCCTGCATAAACACTGCTAAAATGCTGCATTTGATATGTATGCTTTGATATTTCTCCATAGAAAAGCATATTGTCAGATTTTCACAAACACACACTCAGTAGCTTTGTTTAAAAAAACAGCTTGTTCAACGACAAACCAAAGGTTTTGCAGATAATCACTAAAGTGAGGTGTGAATCGGTTTTGTAATCTATGATTTAACAATCCAGTTTGTAAATCTGTATATGTGTAAGATTGTAACTAGAGTTTATATTGAAATTAGACAGATGAGTTAATTTGGTATGATGCACTTCAATCACAGTTTTTTTGGGGGGTGGGAGACGGGATCTTCTCCACTTTACACAATAGGCCTACTGAAATTTTTTAAAAATAACATTCACTAATACTCATATGTGAGATTTTCTACTACTGTAACTTTGTTACCTTTTTAATAACCCTACCACGCTCTGTAAGATGTAACCTTTTTCTATGCAAAAAAGGAAAAAACTGATGTCCCTGAAGAAACTGAGTGGTTTTTTTTCATTCCGACACATATGCCATAAAACCATCATTCCATTTGCCTTCACCACAACAGATCGTGGAATGTTATGAGAGAAAGTAATTGTTTTCCCATAGCATAATTTGAGTTCTTGAAATTGTATGGTGGAAAAAAATATTTGCGTTCTTTTATGTGTTTTTCTAATAATGCAAAAGAAGCCAATGAAGTCAAACAAACAACTGCAATTATAAGTGCCACTTCAACAGTTATAAATCTGTCGACAAACTTTAAAGTAAGCTGCAAACACAATTATTGAATTAAGTTACATAGTCACCAGCCATTTTAAATATGTTCACTTTTGTTTATAAAATGTCTCAATGTCATGTGACGCTGCAACATAATGTCTTAAAAACATTTAAGCAGTTCTCATTTGCTGTTTACTGTTATTTGAAGGCACGGCCCCTCAAGGTCCCTCTTGGTCCCTCAGGGACAGCTCAAGTCAAAACTTATGTAGCTGTTCTGGCGGGCGTGAACAAACCGCCGGTCGGACTGCAGTAGTGTGCGCCACATGAAAGCACAACAACACCAGTCACTCCTCCCCAAGACGGGTCTTTATGCCGGCCTAATCCAGTCCCTTTATGCCAGGGTCTGTTAGACAGATTTACATTAGTAAATCACTGTCACACCATTAAATTCCTTAAGAGAAAAAGTATCAGCATTTCCAAGTGAATGGGGATTAAGGCAAACAGCGCCTGCTACCCACCGGCAATCATGGGAAAAGTGCGAGGCCATAAATCCGCCGGTTATCTGCTTTAGAGCGGCTGGTTCTCACGCCGGGCCCCTGCCTTTGAAGTGGCCGTCATATATCAAGGCCGCACATGATCTCCCCAAAACATCACACAGGCAAAGAGTCAGTGGTGTGAACGTGGTCAGTAAGCCTGTCAGCTTCATTACTTTCCACACATGAAAATGGTTTGGCTACAACAAGATGTGCTTTATATACTAGACCACAAGATAAAAGCAGCATCTAGATATGATCACAGCTCAGACAGATCATATTTTTGGCTCTAGGGCACAGTGAGTTTGCACACAGTCATTTAGACTTTTTAACATCAACTGTTGGGTATTATCTGGAGTATTTAATATATTGAAGAGAATGTTCTGAGCTGTGTGTGTATATATATAAATATCTAAAAGCCACTTCGGTCAAAAATGAGGTAACAATACTGAGTGAATGCTCTCCGCATATAGTATACATTCATAAAATAATTTCACTTCAAACCCACTAAATCCCAGCCTCAGCCCATTCAGAAGTACTGGTTCTTAGGTATAAACCTATACATGGAAGCCTGACAAAAATGCTTATTTTAAAGCATCTGTGTGTATATGTGTGTGTATATGTGTGTGTGTGTGTGTGTGTGTGTGTGTGTGTGTGTGTGTGTGTGTGTGTGTGTGTGTGTGTGTGTGTGTGTGTGTGTGTGTGTGTGTGTGTGTGCACGTGTGTGTATGGACATGTTTTTCTACCCCGATGGGGACTTCAACCTGAATGCACACAGACTCATGGGGACTCGTGTCCTTGTGGGGACCTAAACTGTGGTCCCCATGGGTACTAAAACTTATGAATCATACAAAATGCAGAAAGTTTTTTGTGATGGGTAGGTTTAGGGGTAGGATTGGTGTAAGGGGATAGAATATACGGTTTGTACAGTATAAAAAACATTAATTCTTTGGAGAGTCCCCAGAAAGATAGTTAGTGTGTGTGTGTGTGTGTGTGTGTGTGTGTGTGTGTGTGTGTGTGTGTGTGTGTGTGTGTGTGTGTGTGTGTGTGTGTGTGTGTGTGTGTGTACTTCAGCCTGATTCCACACTGACTCATGTGGACTCGTGTCACCATGGGGACCTAAATTGAGGTCCCCATGAGTAAACAAGCTTATAAATCATACAGAATGAGTTTTTAAAAAAGCAGAAAGTTTTGTGTGATGGCTAGGTTTAGGGGTAGGGTTAGAGTAAGGGGACAGAATATACATTTGTACAGTATAAAAACCATTATATCTATGAAGAGTCCACACAAAGATAATTAACCAGACGTATGTGTGTGTACACATATATTACTTGACATACCTCGGAATATGGTATTACCTGTGTAGCCTATGGTAGCATAGTAGTATTACTATACTGTAGTACTACCATAGTAATACTAGTAAGTACTAATATATTACTAGTATGGTTACAACACACATCTGTACATTTTCCCCATAATGATTTACCTTTGATGACATAGACTACAACGTTAACAAATATAAAATTATGAGACTTGTGAAGTCTGAAAAGGAAACAAATTGGTAATTTCCAGAGAAATGCTGCCATCTGGTGCGAGATCATTTTAAGCTGCAACTTGTTCTAAATTCAGTCACTCGTTTTTTTTTTGGAAAATTACGCTCGAACGACATTTTTAAAATATTTTCTGCTCATGTTTGCATTTTAGAAAACCAGATAGAATAAAAAAGGAAAAATTCCATATTAATTGAATAAATCATAACTACTTAACTAATCAGCGAGAAGGCGTCATCCTCTCCCGACCAATCAAAACATTGCGTTTTTTTTCAACACGGAAGTAAACAACTGGTATGCACATGCGCTAACTTTGAGTTTACCTTCCAAATGCATTCATTTCTTGACGTACTGTTGTATTGACTGTTAGGAATTTAGCAAGTTTTCACCGATGTTGACAAGAGTTTGGCGGTTTACCAAAAATAAAAGAGGTTATTGCCCGTGATTACATTTAGAGTTTAGAGTCTTATAGTGCGATGACCTAACTTAGGCGTTATTTCTGTATACACCGAGTTATTAGAGAATATGAAGTCATTTAAATCTCCAGGACGTCATGGATATGCTGTGGAGGTTTCACCTTTTCTCGCTTCTACGGTCGCCTGTGCTTCCTCTCAGTATTATGGAATAGCAGGTAATATTAGTAGTTTGCATGGCCATGGTTAGATGATATTGTCATAAATGCCAATGAAAACCTCTTTCTTGTCTTTAAGGATGTGGGACACTTCTTGTGCTGGAGCAGAGAGAAGCAGATGTTTCACTTGTGAGGAGGTAATTTGCTTTCTTTCAGTGAATTAAATAGACAGAGCATCTACAAAATATGTTTTGGTTATAGTGATCACCAAAACAAACAACAGGTTAACTTACATGTTGCATGAAGCCTGTTTAAGCACCATTAGCAGCTTCACAGTGTTAACAGGAAAATAATGCAACAGAATTTGATTTGGCTGTACAGCCGCTCTGGTGAAAATGGTCATCTAGCTAATTTCAATGATCATATAGTACCAATGTGAGCAGATTGGTAATATAGTTGAAATTTAAGTGTCCCCAACTGAGCAAGCCAAAAGCCAAAGGCGACGGTGGCAAGGAACCAAAACTCCTTCAGGGCCAGAATGGAGAAAAAAACCTTGGGAGAAACCAGGCTCAGTCGGGGTGCCAGTTCTCCTCTGGCCGACGAACAAACAGTGTATGATTATGATTCTGGCAACATTACAGATCAGAAGTTATATTAGATCAATAGATATTCCTAAGATTATTTGAAAGATTGGAGTCGTCACGTCATTATTACTATTATTATTGTTTTGTGACTATGTTGCTTTACTGTATTGAAAATCATCCTACAAATACTAATATTTAATTAAAACTAGTATTTTACAAATGTACTTTTTTGCATTAAGTAATTAGAATGTAATATAAGTCTTTGTAATTGTCATGCAAATAATGTTCCACTGCAACAAAATCTTATTGGAAAATAGTTTTGTCATTATTTAGAAAAGATCTAGAATAATTTCTTTGCAGATAGCTCCGATAACAGTTTTGTATTTTATTTGGTCATTGTAAATCTGTGTATCTTGCAGTTATATGAGGACAAGTGGAGTCAGTGATATGACTGATTGTATCTTTTTGTCTCATGGGCAGTTATGACTGGAATGATGGCCTCTTCGATGTGACATGGAGCGAGAACAATGAACATGTGCTGGTGACGGGAGGAGGTGATGGATCTTTGCAGATCTGGGACACAGCCAACCCGCAAGGTCTTCTGCAGGTGCTGAAAGGGCACACGCAAGAGGTCAGTTCACACTTTTAACTTCCAAAACAGCATGTTGAAGCTTCCTGCACTTCATAACCTCTAGACTGCAAAACGTCTGACCTTCCAGGTGTATTCAGTAGACTGGAGTCAGACACGGGGAGAGAACCTGGTGGTGTCAGGATCTTGGGACCACACAGCTAAAGTGGTAAGTGGAGTTTATATTATGCCCGGTACACAAAATGCGATTTTGGGCTGTCCCAGATAAAAGATGACCAATCGTGATTTCTGTGGTTGTGGCTCCAGTCTGTGGCAGACTGGAGTTTCTTTGGTATTTGAGGTGAAGGTTTGTCTACTGATTTGGGATCAGACTCTCACTCAAACATGTATGGCGAACATTGGAAGTATTCAAAACGATGTGTAGCAGGGATGTGACATGCCCATCAAAACAGTGTTTCAGAGAGGTCAAAACATGATAGAAAATAGCCTGTTACTTCTAAATTAGGATGGTTTTTATGTAAAATATTCCTAACATTGTAAGTGGACCTCAACATTAAATTCAATTTAAAGTAATTAAAAAAATCTTATTATTAATGCAATACTGCAGTATGTATAAAAAAATTCCATGCACATCATTATTATTATTTTTATAATAATGAAATAAATAAATAAATATCATCTTTAATCAAAATAACTTCCCTCCCTCTTGCAGCAACATCTCTTTTCTTCTCTGATTACGTGTTTTTTGGTGTGGGTGGGACAACCTGTCACTCACGTCATCACTGCAATAGCAAACTACAACCATCCAATTCATAGTTTTCAGTCACGTGACTGTCGCGAGACCTGCAGGGCAAAACAGTCATAGAACTGCAGCACAAGACTGTCAGTTTTCCATCTTAAAAACTAAATTATGTGAACAAGATGCAAGTTTTTGGCACTTGTGATCCATATACAGCACCTGCTGCAGTATTATATTTTAATATCACTGTACTATAACAGTGATATTAAAAGATTAAATTCAGTTTACACCTTTTTGATGATGCATACTATATACAGGCGAGTAGATGAGCCAATAATATGAACGTAACATGTTTTCTTTATAATGGTTTTCGATTGGGAAAAACACTTAACGAGAAACCCTCGTGTTGCATTAATATTCTGTGTTCATTTGCTTGCCTGTACAAAGTATTCAACATCAATAAGGTGTATATTGAATTTGGTCTTACTACAAACCTGGTAAAAATGACTGGTGGGCAATGGAGAAAGCCTTTGCCCTCCAGGTGGGCATTCCTATAATGGTGTGACGTCAAGTGAAAACTATTAATTAATTTCTGATGCACAAAATCAAGTCCCGTCCTACTTTTTTCTTTCTTGTTTGAGAAGCCGTTTATATACATCACAATAGGGAAGAAAAGACTATTGCGATTTCCGTTTCATGCTGACTTTAAAAGATGAGGCTTAGTTCTGTTCCTAACTGAACTAAACAATGCTAAATAAAATGCAATTAACCATATACTCATACTCATACATTTTGGGGATTCCAAATTAAACAGATTTGTTAACCTTTAAAAAAAGATGAAACATTCTTTCATGTGCATTGGTGATCAAACATAACTATGTTACATGGTTGTCCTGTTTTTCACACAGTGGGATCCGGAGCGATGTCAGTTAGTGAACTCCCTGCAGGGTCATGAGGGTGTCATATACAGCACCATCTGGTCTCCTTATATCCCAGCATGCTTTGCTTCAGCCTCAGGTAGGATAATAAGCTGTATTTGTCCTCCCATGAATCTTGGAGGGATTCCTGCTTTAGTTTGGAAACTTATTGTGTTGGGATGCACACTAGAAATACTAAACAATCTAGGGGTTATCAGACATGCATATGCATTAAAGGGTTAGTTCACCCAAAAATGAAAATTCTTTCATTAATTACTCACCCTCTTGTCATTCCAAACCCGTAAGACTTTTGGTCATCTTCAAAACACAAATGAAGATCTTTCTGATGAAATCTGAGAGCTTTCTGTCCGTCCGTTGACAGCTACACAATTGAAACTTTGATGCTTCAAAAAGTTCATAAAGAGATCGTAAAACGAATCCAAATGAATCGAGAGGTTTAGTCCAAATTTTCTGAAGAGACACAATCGCTTTATAGGATGAGCAGATTGAATTTAGGCTTTTATTTTTTTTGAACTATCCTTTTAAGTTTGTGGAGCATCTAGATCAACACCAAAGTAAAACCCACACAATGGGTTTGAATATTTGAATGCAACTGAAGTCATTTTGGAAAAATGTTTTGTATTATATTATCAGTTATATGATCAGCTACCAGTTCAAGGGTCTTTTTGCTTATTATATTTTGAGGTATGGTAGAGGACAGGCAATTATGATGAGAAGAGGAGGTATGGGATGTTGAAACAATGTTATTTTAGTATCATCGAGATACTATTATAGATTTATTAATAATTCGATTTTTTTTGTTTTGTCCATTTTTATTTTAGATAAAGTTTTAGTAATTTTGTAATGTGTTTTTATCATTTGTACTATTTTATTTCATTTTATTATTTTAATAAATCTGTCAATAGTTTTGGTAAATTTTTATTTTAGTTTGAGTTGTTTTATTACATCTAAATGACAATGTTGCCTTGGCAAATAGCTAAAATAACTTTATTTTATCAGTTAACATTTATTTAATTTCAAGTATTTTATATATTTATACTTATTCTGACTTATAATAACCCTATACCCTGCCATAAAATGATGTGACATGCCTCAACACAAACTGTTAGTAAATTGCTTGTTTGTATACAGTGTCAGAAAAAAAGGTACATTGCTGTCACTGGGGCGGTACCCTAAGGTACAAAACCGAAAAGGTACTAATATGTATATTTAAGGTACTAATACGCACTCTTAATGTACTGATATGTACATTTTAAGGTACTAATATGTACCATATCGGGGTGAGTAAGGTACAAAGATGTACCTTTTCACTTTTGTACCCCAGTGACAGCACTGTACCTTTTTTTCTGAGAGGGTATACAGTATGCCATGTTTTGATTTTGCTGTAATGTTCGACTCCTTAAAATTGCATCACAGGCAAATTATACACTAGAGAGCAACTTATAAGTTGCAATACAGAAATAAAGTTTGTGTATTGAGACATGTAGTACCATTTCACAATCTCATGGAATTATCAGAAAAAACATTGAGGTACAGACTGAGCGTGTGTTATATTTTAATTATCCAATGCAATTCGATTTGATAATTACGTCTATTGGCCAAACCATTCACCTCATCAGTACCATCATTCACCCCATGAGGTCAGCAGTGAGATTTCATCATCCACTTCAGCTTTTTTGATTAGTTTTGATTAGGAATTTTATTTTAATAAGTTCATTTAGTACAAATAATTATAAGGAGAATAGCACAAAAGTAAATGTAGTTAAGGGATAATTCACCCAAAAATTTAAATTCTGTCATCATTTACTCACCCTCAAGTTCTAAACCTGAATGAAGTTCTTTCTTCTACTGTTACTGACATTCTTCAAAATATCTTCCTTTATGTTCAACAGCAGAACAAAAATGTATGCATGTTTAGAACAACTTAAGGGTGAGTAAACAATGACAGAATTAAATTGTTTGGGTGAACTATCCCTTTATCTATGCTCCTAGCAGGTATCTAAATTCCCTTAAAAATGTTTTCCATATGTGCTATTATTTGTGATTTAATATGAATTAGTAATCTGCTTTTTGAATAATAGCTCTAATTTTGATTCATTTTGTGCTGGGAAAATTTACAAAAGTACATTCATAGAAGAAATATCTGCATAATCATGATTGCATAATATTTGATGTTTGCTTTATTTAGCTCGTACTCTTGAGTCTGCACATTGATCTGTGTGTGTACTTGTTTAAGAAAGACTCACATGGGTCTCACGAGCAGACATCTTTTTCAGATGTAGCAGGGGTTGGTGACCATATTGCAGCTCTAAACCAGCAGGCTTTGCCATCAGAGCCCTGAGTTCATCAGCTCCAAATGGCTCTGTTGTGATCTTATCAGCAGCACATTGGGCCTGCAGCACCCACTTACTGCTGATGTGCTCACAGAGTCTCGGTGTCTAATACTGAAATGAAAATTGTACCATCATTTACTTACCCTCACGTTGTTGCAAACCTTAATTACATTATTCTATGGAGAAGCAAAGGAGACATGCATCCCTTTATAATGCATTTTATGCATGAACGGTGACAAGGTGTCAAGCACCCTTTATAGTGCATCAGACTAGCCCTGAATGCACATAAACATAGGCCATTTATGGTTCCTTGAAAGATCATATGCATAAAACCTCATTCATGTTAATTTAAATGAAGTTGAGTCTCCTCGGAAGCTTTAGTAAGAATAACACACTCCTGTGCTGATGGAGTACCTTTTTCTTTTGCTATTAAATTTTAACACCATGTGTGTAATGTGTCTGAAAATCAATACTAAATCCCAGTACCGTGGCAAACGCCGAATGTGATCATGGGACAAGCGGTTTCCATGAAATGCCGCCTCAGCAAAGATGTTTAAGTTATATATATGCTGGTTTTTCTCATCCCAGAAACCACTTTTTATGTATATATAGCATATAACATAAAGCCAACATCAGGCTTTTTATATATATATATATATATATATATATATGTGGCAACTTTCCACAGCTTTCAAGTACCGTTTTAAGAAGGAAGGCCGGTTGTAACTCTGTAACTTTCTACAAGCCTGATGTCATAAACTCTTTCATTTCTTATTAAGGTCTCTTCAAAAGCAAATGCCAAATTGCAGTTTTGTGGGAAAATGTTTCCGTTTTTGCATGTATACATACCTCCACATGACTCCAAATAATTGAATCAGCATAGCTTGCAGGTCTTTGGTGAGACATACACAGAATTTGCTAGCTCATGCTGTGTAATATAATGTTGGCATATTTCATTGTGTATAATATATAATATATGGATGTATGTATGTATGTGTGTATGTATGTTTTGGGGTCAGTCACTGAATACTTTTATTCAGCAAGGACACATTACTGATCAAAAGTGATAATCAAAGAATCCTAAAAATTGTTTATTATTATGCAGCACAACTGTTTTCAACATTGATAATAAAATATATATTTTTACTATATTAAAAAGAGTTCTGAAGGATCATGTGACTGCTGAATGTATTAAAATAGAAAACAGTTCTTTTAAATTGTAATAATAATAATAAATGTGTGTGTGTGTGTGTGTGTATGTGTGTGTATATATATACATACACACACACCTAATATATATATTTTTATATATATATATATATATATATATATATATATATATATATATATATATATATATATATATATATATATATATATATATATATATAGCGTATGTGTGCACGTAATGCGTGTGTGTGTAATATATATATATACACAGTACTGTGCAAAAGTCTTAGGCTCGCAGAAAGTGTGTTTAAGCCAGTTATTTATATCTTTTGCTGTAGTGTGTCAGTAGGAAATATCAGTTTACATTTATAAATTAATTGCCATTAATTTTAATAATCCAATGAGATTTTTGTATGCATAAAGAGTCTGGCAATAGTCTCTATGCTCCACATGGAGATCTGATCTCATCTTCATTGAGTCTGTCTGTGATTACATGAAGAAACAGAAAAAACTGAGATGGACTAAATCCAGAAGAACTGTGGCAACGTCTCCCAGACACTTGAAGAAACCTTCCTGCAAAACTACGTGAACAGGTGTAGGAATAGATGCAGGTGACAAGCCGTTTTAAACGCAAAGGGTGGTCACCCCAAATATCCATTTGATGTAGTTAATAGAAGTTAATTCATAAATAAAAGCTATTTATGTTATTATTTTTGACAGCATTCTCACTTTAAAGCATTCTGACAGGTGCCTAAACTTTTCACAGTCCTGTAGTTTTGCAGGAAGGTTTCCTCAGGTGTCTGGGAGACGTTGCCTTAGTTTTTTCTGTTTCTTCATGTAATCACAGACAGACTCTGTGATGGAGAGATCAGATCATACCGGCTGCTGTCAGACTTCTTGTGCATTAAAAAATAAAAATAAAAATATCACTGGATTGCAATTAATTGCAAAATGAATCTTTGGAAATGATATTTGATAATGATAATGATATTTATAAATTATATAACTGATATTTCCTACTGACACATTACAGTAAAAGATATAAATAACTGGCTTAAAAACATTTTTTTGTGTGAAAATTCCAACGTGCCGAAGACGTTTGCACAGTACTGTGTATATCTTATATTGTATTGTGACGTATGTAGTAGTCTAAATCTTTGTAATCTTACTTGTTTTTTGCTCTGATGGGGATGCCAATTAAATCTTTAATGCAAAACGCTTACATGCCAACAATCTCAGTAAGAGATCTGTTCCGCTATAATTAAAACAGAAGTGCCTAAAGCAGACCACATATCTATGTTATTGTTAAACTTGAGCTTATTGAAATATTGACAATTAAAATTCTCAAAAATGTATTACCATCAGTAAGCTGCCTCCTACACATTGAGGACCTTTTTGACATATTCTCATGTGGTAGGGCTTTGTGATTCAAAGATTTTAGTTGAGGATTTGAATAAATTATTTTCACACAATAATTGCTGGAAAGGTTTACTCTTATAATATTATCATCATTTTAAAAATATAATATTTTTATGGTGGCTTTCCATATTTTAAGATCAAAGTCAGCATCTGCAACTAGGGTAAAATCATTAAATCAATGCATAAAAAGCATTTACAAAATATATATTTTTTTAAATAAATGATGTAGGCAATAGGTATAGCAAACTAGCAAAGACTGAAGACTGTTTTAATAATAATCATATCTATAGAGCCCATAGTTTAGATTCTCTTGACACCTTTTCCTGATGCTATGTTAAATGGAAAATGAAAACATGTTGCATTATATCATGATACAAAAACACCGCTCTGTTTAAATTTTCCTAGAGTCCTTTAAAGTGTTTATGTGATGTGCTTAATTTATTGTGACTTTGCAGCTCAGGCAGGAACTCCCTGCGGGTCACACTTCAGAGTGGCTTTTATTTATTCCATCAGTTGCACCAAATCAATAAGGATTTACGATAGTCATTGGCATAAGCCTCCTGAGATGTAATTAACTAGAGTAGGGCTATTCGTTTAAATGACGATCTATTGAATCGTCAATAAATGCAACATATTTTGATGACCTTTTTAGGATTGACACACATATTTTGAACAGATTTACTCCAGACTTGGGTTTGTATGCTCAGGGAAGAGCTAGTGTGTTGCTATTTGATTTATCGTTCATGTCCGTGCGCATAAATGGTATAAGATGGAGATTGGTTTAATAAATAGAAACTCAGAATATTGTGTTATCTGAACCACATTAATTATTTAAGTTGATTTGACAAATGATAAAAAGTTGTGATAACAAATCATGAAAAAAATGTTTTACAGTGTACTTCGCAATAGTAATAGAGGTGCTTGCTTTAGTATACTTTTAAATGGTCTTAAAGTCACCATGAAATCCAAATTGGCAGTTCTTATTCATTATGGAAAATTGCAGTATTTATTATAAATGATCCGTGCATATAATGTTTTTATTTGTGTGTCCTCGTAATCTTTAATCAAAATAACCTTTCCTTTTTTTCTTGTCACAATATGGAACAAAAGGCTATCACAACTTCAGTTTCATCCCAGCTTTAAAGATTACAAATGAATTATTAATGTCTGTGAGCATTCCATATATTCACTAATATGGTTATGATGTGTTTATGTGATGCTCACTTAATGTTTTAAGTTTCTGCATGATGTACAATATAGTTATTTATGATTTTTAGGAACATCCTAGGTTGTTCAAAGTGGGGCCTGTGGTTTCAGGGATCATATCAAAATTTTCCAGCAGGCTGTTAGTACTACATTTATCCTTAACCAGCTTTTGAATTCATATGCACCATATAGAGAATCCCCTGTTGAATGAATCTTGAGGCTTTGCTGTGGTTTGTGGAGACTGCGTTAGTTCTGGCAGGTCACGTTCAAGCTCGCATCAGCTTACTCCACGTCTACCTATGGGAATACAATGCCTATCACAGCATATCTATATACAGGGTCCATTCAGTGTTCTCATCAGCTATTGCATTCCTCAGGAGCTAATTACCCTTCTCCATCCCCAGCTCCTCCTGTCGTCCAGTCAGGATTTGGCCTTCTGATATTCCTTTTCAGACTCATTTCTCAAATTGTTGTTACATTAAATGATTGTCATTAAGAACATTAAGAACCTTATATTTGATGTTCTGTTCGGTTTACCCTAAGGTGGGTTATTGCTGCTCTTCCTGCTCTTATCCATGCTAGGCTGCATGAATGCACAGGGAGTTCTTGCCCAGTACAGAACCATACCGCCAATCCAAACTGTATGCAACTATCAATCATCTTTGACAATAGTGGTCCTGACAGAACTAATGTTACCCCTTCTAGTGACTTGTAAAAAGTGAATGGTTGGACCATTCTTACTTCAGAATAGAAATGCTGTGCTTCAAGAAGAAGGTCAGATAAAAGGTATAAAAAGAGATGCGACAAGAAATTCCCTGTAGAAATCTGTGGCCCGTGCAGCGTACAGAGGACTGGCCTACGACAGTTTCCTCAGCGCCTTGCCCTGGGTCCATTCATGCTGAGTGCAAGTGGCCCTTGAAATGAATGTTATGGTTCAGAGGATTCTGCTGAGATCGCAAACCAGGAATTTATATGATAAATTGTGTGGCTTTTTAGAAGATTTAAAGGTCTGATGAATTGATGCTTATCTCTGTTGCTATAGGCGATGGGACACTGCGAGTTTGGGATGTGAAAGCGGGATCTTGCAGGCTGGCCATTCCTGCACACAGAGCTGAAGCCCTCAGCTGTGATTGGTGCAAATACGACCAGGTGAGTATTATTTCCTCTATTCAGTTCATTCACTGTCTATGGGCACAAACGGGATTTGAGTTTCATAACACATCATTTATGAAATTATATTTATATAAAAGTGTAATCGTACCGAACTGTTTCAGAGCACTAAAGGAAGATAGATATAATGTGATGTGAATATTTTCCTAGGCATCTGTTCAGGAATGAGGTATGTTCAAAATGGTGTACTGCTATAATATTTGTTCAGTTTTCAGAATATGCACTATATTAATGCACAGTATGTTCTGTAAGTTTTGAAATACTTTTTGAGGACATTATCCTATAAATGGCACATTAAACAAGAATAGGATTATTTTAGTATAAGTATTAACATAAAGTTTAAATAAGTCTCTTATGCTCACCAAGGCAGCATTTATTTGAAAAACTGTACTATTGTGAAATATTAATAGAATATAAAAATATTTTTTATTTTAATATATTTTAACATTTAATTTATTCTTGTGGTGATGTGTCACTTCAGTGATCCTTCAGAAGTCCTTCTAATATGTTTATTTAAATATTCTTAGGAAACATTTCTTTAATATTATCAGTTGAAAACGTCTCGGTTACGTATATAACTCTTGTTCCCTGAAGGAGGAATGGAGACCGCTGATGTCGGCGTAATGTCCAACTGAAAGGGAACTGTTTATAATTTTTGTGGAACCATTTTTTTTTTTCAGGATTATTTGATTATTAGAAAGCTTAAAGGAACCTTTTTGTAACATTAAATGCCTTTACTGTCACTTTTGATTAGTTTAATGTTCCCTTGCTGTAATAAATTAATAAGTATGTGTCTTTTAAGAAATTTTGTGACTCCAAATTTGTGCATTTTAAGCATTTTGATGGAAATTAGATTTAAAAAATATATTTAAAAAAGCCCCTTTATGTATATTTCGAGATGATACCACTCACTAAATTAAGCATGTAATGTAGTGGATTCATGTGACCAACAATGTATCATACTGTACACATACTATTTTTTTTTTTAAAAGTATGCTGTATAAATGAAATAGTGCACAGTAGTATTTAATTCTATTCATATTGTCTTTCAATTATGTAACAAGATCTAAAATGACAGAATAGATGGTGAACGAAACATTTACCTCTGTTATTCCTCTCATTTTTACTCTGTTCTCAGAATGTTCTGGTCACTGGATCCGTGGACTGCAGTCTCCGAGTGTGGGACTTGCGGAACATCCGAAGTCCTTTAGCTCAGATGATGGGCCATTCTTACGCCATCCGCAGAGTAAAGGTATTTTTTTAGTTTGATGGCCAACTAATTTTTTGTATTTTAGTTCAAAAGCTGGCCTTAATTTCTTCCAGATGAGCGTCTTGAATGTCATTTCGAGGGCCATGCAAACAATGTGTAAAGGGAGCCAGAGTTTGAAATAGTCAGCTGGATAAAGTGTGAAGACTCTTACTACATCTGCATTTAATGTTAGTTTGGTCATTGCTTTGACTTAAATGAACTAACAAGTCTGTTGAACATTAATGAGGCTTGTGGCTGCTTCTGTCTGTGTGAAAATCAAAGCGTATTTCTGTACTGTATGTGACAGCTATGGATTTCCGTATATAAACCGATTATCTTTAAGGATCTGTGTAATTGAGTTGGAGAAAATGTGAGCGCTCGAGTGTCCAAACAGTCAGCAATTATGTAGATTAAAGAGTTCAGTACACTTTGCACCTGACCGGTCTGCTGCCAAACATGGGAACAAAACATACACAAATAGTCCTTCCATCTGATTTTATGGCACATGAGGACCTTTGTATCTTCAAATGGAGCTGTGGGAATAAAACCCACTCCAGCTGGGTCAGGGTGAAATCACAAGCTGTTTCAAGTTAATGGTTTTGCTCACAGCTTTCAGATAATGTAGAAATGTGTGAAATAAGGAGCTATGAGCACAGAGTGTTATTATTGCACCGGGAATACAGGAGGGCAGTGAAGCATGAGATTGTGTGTTCCTGAATGTAATGATATCAAATAGCTTTTGAAATGAACACTGTTTATTCTTTTTATATGATTATTATGTCATCTTATACTGTATCAGTGATGAAGAGGTTCATTCATTGTCTTCTGCATTTACTGTTCACTCCTCCTGTAGTGTCATGACAATATTCTGATGAACCTTTCCAGCTAAGATTGTTAAAAATAGGAGAGTTGATCAATAGAAAGCTTTAGATCTCAAAGATCTAAGTTGAGCAAATAATTTTAGCTGGCTAGCAAGTGTAGAATTAGTTTGATCCGGAGGGGAATGTCCGATGTGACCATTTCTAAGAAATCATTGACCGTTGCATTTTAAATCATAATAAATTCATAATCCTAATAAATTACGTAGGTGGCTATGTTTGTTCACCTCAAACCAAACTGAACTGAACCAAACGGACTGAACTGCTTTTCTGCTCAGATCTGTTTTAAGAAATATTGTAAATAATAATAATTATTATTATATTACAATAATTTGATATATAGAGATGTTTATATACACTCAAATTTCATGATGATGGTTTTGTATTTAGGACTGTCCTGAATAATCTGTTTCACATAACAGAGGTTGACATAGTCCACAAGACCAAATAATAACTGAATTTACACAAATGAACCTGTTCAAAAGTTTAAATAGCCTTGAATCCTAATACTGTGACCTGGATGAGCCACAACTGTTTTTTTTATGTTTTGTGATAGTTGTTTGTTAGTCCCTTGTTTGTCCTTAGCAGTTAAACTAAGCACTGTTCTTCAGAAAAATCCTCCAGGTTCCTCCTGAGGGGTGCATCTCAATCAGCTCCCTCGTTCCCTACTAAGTTGTGAATCAGTATATCATGTAAACAAATTCGGGTTCTTGTAAGGACAGCAAGGACCCTGGCTCACTACACATAGGGAAATGATGACTCTATTTCCGGCGACACTGCAATGCCCTTATTGTACAACTGGTATTTAGAACAACAGCAGAACTGATATATTTCAGACATTATTTGCTTGTTATTTAAAATTAATTATGATAAGTACTTTGCTCGTTACATATACGTGCTACATTTCAGCTGTAAATAAATTAATTTAGCTAGATTAGCTATCGTGTTGTCTTTATGTGTAGTGAGTTGGCTCACATGATTTAAATTTTAAATTTAATCTTCTGTTAAGGGAACTTGAGCATTGAGTGAGCATCAATTGTTGCATTGTGATACTTTTTAGCGAGCGAACGTTTCAATGCACTGGTAGGATTTTGTGATTGAGACAGCTGTTAAAATGGCCGACTCCCTGATCAGTGCCCTGACTACTGAACCATTGACTGAAAACTAAACATGACTTTACTGCATACCCTGAAAGCTGAATGAATAGTATAGCAAAAATTTGAACGCATTCAGTGTTTTTTGCGATATTGGCATGTGCTTCAATAGATTTTTATTTATTTATTTTGTCCAGCAGCCACTTTATATTAATTCTTCTTTCATTTGTTTGTCGTTTCTAGTTTTGCCCCTTTTACAAGACCGTCCTTGGGTCCTGCTCATATGATTTCACAGTCAGGTAAGCCAAATGTTTGACCACAGATGCTTTTGTTCTGTTTTTCTGATTATCTTTGCAAGTGTGCTATTTCTCATATACTGTTCTGCAAACAAGCAGTTAAAGGGTTAGTTCACCCAAAATGAAAATTATGTAATTTAATTATTCCTGTCTTTCCAAACTTGTAAGACCTTCGTTCATGTTCGGAACACAAACTGAGAGATTTTTGATGAAATCCGAGAGCAGACCCCTCCATAGACAGCAATATAATTAACATTTTCAAGGTCCAGAAAGGTAGTAGAGACATTGTTAAAATGGTTCCTGTAACTCCAGTAGTTCAACCTTAATTTTATGAAGCAACAAGAATACATTTTGTGCGCAAAAAACAAACACAACCTACGCGGTTTCCGTTGTAAGCAGTGCAGCTTTCGAGTTCTACGGCAGCAGATGCTGTTCACGTGAGCGCCACGACACATGCGTGTGATGATGATGCGGGAGCTGCATTGTATTTACAACATAAACCGCGTAGGAGACTGGCACATGCTAGAACGAAATTGTTGAATAAAGTCGTTATTTTTGTTTGTTTTTTGTGCACAATAAGTATTCTTATCACTTCATAACATTTAAGATTGAACCACTGGAGTCACATGGACCATTTTAACAAAAAAATTTTTTTTTGGATTTCATCAAAAATATCTTAATTTGTGTTCTGAAGATGAACGAAGGTCTTACAGGTTTGAAATGACATGAGAGTAATTAATGACAGAATTTCATTTTTGGGTGAACTAACCCTTTATATAAAATTGTCCAAGCATATTAGTGGACTGGAACTAACTGTTGTATGATGGGATAAATTAAATTCAGCCACAATAAGTCAGTTTTTGGAAATGTTATTGTTCCTTGTCTTTCCTGTGGGAGTTTCCTTACTTCACAAAGAGGATCTTTCCTAGTGGCCTTCGGATGAATGGTGAAGTCTGCATTGCTGGCACGGTAGCAGAAAAACTGATGCCTTTGCCATCAAACGGGGTTGTAAAAGCCATTGATCTCATTTCAGGGTAGACTGTTTTATCTCCTTTTGCAGTGGGTTCATTCTGTTAGTGCGTGGTTGTGTTTTTATTGAGCGTGGAGATCATTTTTGCATAGGAAGAATGATCTTCAATAGGACCGTCAAGGACATATCTGAAGAAATCACTGTAGTAAAGCAAACTTTATTATTTCCAAAATTGCTGGCTGCCTAGTTGCTGTAATTTGATAAAGGAACCACAAATTAGTTTTATACAAATATACCCTTGGAGTCTTAATATCCATTAATTGTGATTTAAAAAGATATTTTTAGTTGAAGAATATACTAATTATACTATAGTTAATAGAAGTCTGACATTGCATTTCAAGATTAGCACGCCTTTATGCTCCTGGCCAGACATCTAGTAATGTTCCTGGTTGAAGCTCTAACACATAATTTGTATAATTTCGACACTTTGCATAGAAAAATTAAGTGCTTTAAAAAAAAAAATACTGCTACACATTTCTGTTTTTATACTAAGGGACATGTGACTGTGGTAATTAGCAGCCTGTCAATAAAGCTTAGTTTTAAATCTAGAACATTCCATTCCTTAGTTAATCTGTTCTGTTGTGAGACCTGATAGAGGAATAGATGGTCATTGTCCCTACAAAGTGACAACTGATTTTTGCCTTGGCTGTTGGAGAAAGATTGCAGAGAGTACTTTATCTGGGCTGACAAGCTTTTAAAATGAGAATTGACTTGCACATTGAGCCGTGGTCTTATTAGAGGTGAGTTTGATTTTCTTTCCAGCGATGCTAATCACCTTATTGTTTAAATGTTATGTTTATCTAAGCCTGGAGGGTAAATGTGCAGGCCAGTCAGTAAATAAACATGCAAGTTTGTGTAGTACAATAATCCAAACCTTTTTATACCATAATCCATATAAAAACAAGAGAAAGAAACATGTATTCAATTATTCATGTATCCAAAAGGCTAATATAATGGTAATAAATGTATGTATGTGGTGGGGAGAGTCTATATGCTAAAATTAAATTAATATCTATATTTATACACACTCACTGGCCACTTTATTTAGTACACCTTGCTAGTACCGGGTAGTACTAAGTAGCCTGAAGTAGCCTTCATTCTTCATGGCATAGATTCAACTAGAAGCTAGAAACATTCGTAAGAGATTTTGGTCCATATTCACTTGATAGTATCACATAATTAATGCAGATTTGACGGCTGCACAGCCATGATGAGAATCTCCCGTTCCACCACATCCCAAAGCTGCTCTATTGGATTGAGATCTGGTGACTGTGGAGGCCATTTGAGTAGAGTGTAGGGAACTTGTCCAGTTTGAGATGATTTGAGCTTTGTGACATGGTGCGTTATCCTGCTGGAACTTCAGTAGCCATCAGAAGATGTGTACACTGTGGTCATAAACATGGTCAGCAACAATAGACATGGTCAGCAACAATACTCAGTTAGGCTGTGACATTTAAATGATCAGTTATCAGATAAATGCTCAGTTGGTACTAAGGGGCCCAAAGTGTGCCAAGAAAATATCCACTACATCATTACACCACCACCAAGGCAGGATGGATCCATGCTTTTATGTTGTTTACACCAAATTCTGACCCTACCATCTGAATGTTGTAGCAGAAATCAAGACTCATAAGACCAGGCAACATTTTTCCAGTCTTCTGGTGTAAAACCCTGTAGCCTCAGTTTCCTGTTTCCTTAGCTGACAGGAGTGGTACTGGTGTGTCTTCTGCCGCTGTAGCCCATCTGCTTCAAGGTTCAATGTGTGAAGCATTCAGAGATGCTCTTCTGCAGACCTCGTTTGTAATTCGGTTATTTGAGTTTGGGCCAGGTCATACAGAATGCGCTACACGCACTAGACAGACATATTTGACCATTGTATTCACATCTTACATCTTTTGCAGTGGAGCACAATTTATATACGATTTATATATTTGTTGTAAAAATCCATTGACATCTCAATTTTAACCCGCAATTTACAGATTTTCCATAAAATCCCTGTCAGTGTGAACGGTCCAGTGTATACGAATTGAACAAGGAGCTATATTACTGTACCTTAGAAACTTCATGGGTTGAAAATGTCATATTTATTCAACTTTTAGTTTGTTGTCATTTTCTTCATTTAATATAAATTATAGCTAATTTCCATTGGAACTGGTATTTGTGGTTTTGCTTTTTATAGAAATCAATTCTATTGATTACAGGAAATTTGCTATTTGAATAGACCAGGCGCTCATACTTGACCATGGTGTCATTTAATTAGTTTTACATTCAGAGTAAACTGTGATAATGCCGACCATGAGGTAATTACCAGAAATGATTTCCGCAGGAGGAACAGATCAACATGAATCGTTTTGTTCACTTTTGGTAAAGTGAAAAGGCTGTTTATTTAAATACAAAGCCTTTTTGAAGGGTTTGTGTTCAAAAGAACTTGTGAGCCACCTGCTGCCACACACACACACTCAGCTGTTTACTTAACCCAGTCTACGCAGTCGCTTTTTCAGGTCTGTCACATCTCGTTTACAGGAGATAAGGTATCCTCTTTCATACATAACAGCTGGCTTTTCTGAGTTTCTATGACGGCAGTTACTAATACGGGATGCTATACAGAAGGAACATTGTCTTTCTGTGTGTTATCTAACAACAAATTAGGCTGGGATAATGATTTTGCTGTATTGTTCTGTGCTTTTTTCTTTCTTTCAATGATGACAGTGTGTATAGGTTGATGCATTGCTTTAAATGAAGTACAACATATCAGTGTTCTGAATATCAAAAAACACTTCTTCTGCACATATCAGGTGCAGTCTGCTGTTGTCTCTCAGTATCTGCAATTTCAAAAAACATTTGTCACAATGTTGTACTCTTAGTTTTAATTATAGTTGCATTAGATTTTGTTATCGTAGTTGTAGCGCTGCACGATTCTGGATAAATTGAGAATCACGATTTTTCCCACTATTCTGAATAGACAGCTAAACAAAATAACAATGTAAATTACTAGAGGTTCTGACAAAATGTTAATTGTTGCAGTCTATATTAAAAATATTTGTATTTTGGACGTAACATGCAATAAACCAAGCAGAATCTCCCATTCCCTTTAAAAGCCAATTGCGCTTGCGCCATAGCAGATTCGCTATTTACATGGCAGAATTTGCGAGCGGAAAAACTGAACGCCTATCCAGAGAGGAATGCTTTTTTTTTTTTTTTTTTTTAAATGTGTGTGCTGCTGTGCGTCCCTGTGTGTGTAATAAGCAGAGTGTACGAGTGTTGTGAACCCGCCTATAGGCGCATATTACTAATGCTCCCTTTAAATAACACAATAAATATTGCTTTAGACCAGGTTTTTGTTGGTCAGTGGCACAGTCGTTTTCAGTTGCCTCAAAATAGCAATGCACTAACATTGCGCCTGAACACACCTCGTTTTCAGACCAGCACGCCCATAGGCGAACAAATGGGCGCAAATGCATTTGCTATTTAAACAATGTGGTGCTGGACGTGAAAATGGTAACTGCTTCGGGCTGAAACTAGCAAAAAACTTGTGTCGTGTCTGGCGCCGCATTGTGCCAAGTGTGTGATAGGGCCCAATGACTCACTCAGAGACTTCACTTGTTTCATTACTGGATGAATCAGCATTTTTGAATGAATGATTCAATGACAAATACATTTTTAACACATGTTGCCACCTACTGGTGTAACAATGAAATGGAAATGTCTTTATTTGAAGCATCAAGTTACTTTCAAAAGGTGATTTAATCTATGCTGATCTCTACCATAAACATCAGTATTTATATCTGAAAAATAAACCTATATCCCAGTACTTCTGTGATAAATTTAATTATTGTAACACAGAAATAATGATACTGTGTGGCTATTTCATACCTGCCAACTGCAGGCAGTGCCAACACAGATTTGGATGTTCACTGTGATCGTACTTCTCAAAGGTTAATAGACATCTAGCTGAATCACTGTCATTTAGGAATAAATTATTTGGTGTTTGAATTGAAATTGGGATCTTTTAACGATTAATCATGCAGCTCTATATGAAGTGTTTAAAGGGTACATAACACACACAGTTTCTGCCAATCTCATGTTAATCTTGAGTACCTATAGAGTAGTATTGCATCATTTTGCCAACAAAACACAGACATTTGATGCAGTTTCACTCACCACCTGCGGTTTCGACTCATGATTGGGAACAAACAAACACACTTGCAGAACTCCGTTGCTGCTCCGGAAAAACAAACTGCAAAAACAAACTTTTCCTTAACGCTGGGTTATTTGGAAAGCTGAACAAGGTTATCTTTCCTTCATAACTAAAAACACACTTCTTTAGTGACATTGTTGATTTTGTGGTCTAAAAACAAAATTACAGCGCTGCCGACGGCTTCCATAACCTGAACGAAGCTTGTAGATGGGCGTGCTCATGCTCTCACTCTGGTTGATGGGCACGCACTCATCCAGGAGAAGTGCCCATACAATTAATTCCATCCTTTATGACGTCATACCGGGCCATACTCGGGAAAAACTTTCAGAAACTTATTTGAATCCCGAAGGAGTGTATTTGGCACAGAAATACTCCAAGTTTTTTGAAACTTTGAACATCCATTTGGAAAATCCAACTCTTTAACAGTGTAAACAAGTCAGAATGCATGAAATGGCATTAGACACTTTAATTTGGATTTGGTCATCTGCATTTTTCTGCACTGATTGTGGGTGAAAATCGTGCAAGCCTAGTAATTTGGCACAAGTTTGTTATTACATTGTGGCTTTGTGGAAGGGTGAAGTTTTAGTACTTTAAGATCCCTCTGAACCTTTTAACACGCACAGTCCATGTCGATGCAACGTTGGTGGTTTATATCAGCATCTCTTTCTAAAGATGTCCACACCCCGAGCAGCTTTCATCCCACTGTGCTTATAAATAATATCCTTCACTCCTGCTCTATGGCAATGTTAGATTAATGCCTGCCTAATGTTTTCTTTTAGACAGGGAGGTTTTTTCAGAGAGGTGATTTAATTACATTTGCTGAATGGATCAGTCGGGGCCTGGTGAGCCAGGGCTGCGTCAGGGCTTTGAGCCGCTGCCCCGTCAGAAAAGACAAACGGCCGTTCAATTAGCATGATTGCCTTCTGCTGCTCTGCGTCCACAGATTCTGGGACTACTCCAAGAACCAGCCGCTGCTGGAGACACTGGAGCACCACTCAGAGTTTGTGTGTGGCCTGGATTTCAACCTGCACATCCCGAACCAGGTAAACTCGCCAAAACTCACTATAGTGGGCAACACTTAAAGATCTGAAATTGTGGCCTATGTGTTCAGTGCATGTGTGCACATTGTACTATAGTGCTCATATACTGTACTGTAGGCAACTTGGGTTCAAATCCAATTTAGCATCCCAAATTAATATTAGGAGAAAGTTCAATACTCCAGCAAAAAGACTCTAAGCTATCTATCTATCTATCTATCTATCTATCTATCTATCTATCTATCTATCTATCTATCTATCTATCTATCTATCTATCTATCTATCTATCTATCTATCTATCTATCTATCTATCTATCTATCTATCTATCTATCTATCTATCTATCTATCTATCTATCTATCTATTTATTGAAATCAATGCATCATGCTACATGTAAACAGACAGAAAGTAAGATGATTTACAGGCTTCAAAGAGGGCCTGAGGTGACAGTTTGCAAGGGATTCAATGTTAAATCTTAAAATGGCACAGTGGCAGAGACTGTGGAGCTGAGGGTTTTTTTTTGGTTGCTACAGACATCTCGTGTCAGCTCAGTGATGGCTCATTGACTGCTCTGACTTTTATTCATCACTGTGAGTGCTTGCGTCAGACAGGACCAGCTCCCCAGAGGACTGCGGCCCACATCTCAATGAGCTGAGTGCTCTGTTACTGTACGTGACCGATCCCATGTACGTGTGGCATTCTATCCCGCGAATGACAGACAGACATCTCCGGTGAAATGAAGTCAAAGACAAGGCTGTACAGTGAGGGTTAATAGAAATGAATAGCTGCAGATGGAGTCATGGAAACATTGATTTAAGTTTCTCAATTACGAGTCCATCAGAACAGATGTCATTAAATTGCAGCTTTTGCAAAACACACACACAAAAAAACAAAGATCATAGAAAGTAAGACTGCATGATATAGCCTAAAAATATCTTGATATTGTTCAGCCTTAGACTTAAAATGCTAAAAATACAGAAAAACTGTAATATTGTGAAATATTATTACAATGAACTTTTTTTTTTTTTTTTTTTACAAACCCGATTCCAAAAAAGTTGTGACAATGTAGAAATTGTGAATAAAAAAGGAATGCAATAATTTACAAATCTCATAAACTTATATTTTATTCACAATAGAATATAGATAACATATCAAATGTTGAAAGTGAGACATTTTGAAATGTCATGCCAAATATTGGCTCATTTTGGATTTCATGAGAGCTACACATTCCAAAAAAGTTGGGACAGGTAGCAATAAGAGGCCGGAAAAGTTAAATGTACATATAAGGAACAGCTGGAGGATGTCTGGGGACTGAGGAGACAAGTTGCTCAAATTTAGGAATAGGAATGTTGTCCCATTCTTGTCTAATACAGGCTTCTAGTTGCTCAACTGTCTTAGGTCTTCTTTGTTGCATCTTCCTCTTTATGATGCGCCAAATGTTTTCTATGGGTGAAAGATCTGGACTGCAGGCGGGCCATTTCAGTACCCGGATCCTCCTTCTACGCAGCCATGATGTTGTAATTGATGCAGTATGTGGTCTGGCATTGTCAGTGGCATGCAAGGTGTTCCCTGAAAGAGACGACGTCTGGATGGGAGCATATGTTGTTCTAGAACTTGGATATACCTTTCAGCAATGATGGTGCCTTTCCAGATGTGTAAGCTGCCCATGTCACACGCACTCATGCAACCCCATACCATCAGAGATGCAGGCTTCTGAACTGAGCGCTGAGAACAACTTGGGTTGTCCTTGTCCTCTTTAGTCCGGATGACATGGCGTCCCAGTTTTCCAAAAAGAACTTCAAATTTTGATTCGTCTGACCACAGAACAGTTTTCCACTTTGCCACAGTCCATTTTAAATGAGCCTTGGCCCAGAGAAAACGCCTGCGCTTCTGGATCATGTTTAGATATGGCTTCTTTTTTGACCTATAGAGTTTTAGCCGGCAATGGCGAATGGCACGGTGGATTGTGTTCACCGACAATGTTTTCTGGAAGTATTCCTGAGCCCATGTTGTGATTTCCATTACAGTAGCATTCCTGTATGTGATGCAGTGCCGTCTAAGGGCCGAAGATCACGGGCATCCAGTATGGTTTTCCGGCCTTGACCCTTACGCACAGAGATTGTTCCAGGTTCTCTGAATCTTTGGATGATATTATGCACTGTAGATGATGATAACTTCAAACTCTTTGCAATTTTTCTCTGAGAAACTCCTTTCTGATATTGCTCCACTATTTTTGGCCGCAGCATTGGGGGAATTGGTGATCCTCTGCCCATCTTGACTTCTGAGAGACACTGCCATTTGGCATGACATTTCAAAATGTCTCGCTTTCAACATTTGATATGTTATCTATATTCTATTGTAAATAAAATATAAGTTTATGAGATTTGTAAATTGCATTCCTTTTTTATTCACAGTGTCCCAACTTTTTTAGAATCGGGTTTGTATATGTATATGTATTTGTATAATAAATAAAAAAATATTTAAAAATTCTTTAAATAAAGTACATTAATTAAAAGTAAATAGAGATTAAAAAGTTAAATAAAAACTTTATGTAATAAATAAAAAAGTTCCAAAGCATCCTGATTTTAAGAAAAAACATTTGGCCTGAAGTTATTTACATTATTTTCAGGGTATAATGGCTCCATTCAGCTTTTTCAAGGGTTTGCCATTACCTTCACATCTCATTTTGGTAATGTAGAGTTTCCTGTCAATCAGAATGCAAATTTGGGAAGCTTTTAAGCGCACTTAGATGTCTTGGCCATTTCGGAGTATTTTGTGATGTGTCTCTTATACTAATCGTGTGCAACCAGAAAAATCACAAAAATTGGGCCACAATGTGTCAGAGCCAAATTGCAGGATTGGAAAATTATGCATGTATGGATTCTCTCTTATTGTTAGTTCTGCATGGGGCGTAAGTACAGCTGTTGGCAGGCTGCAGGTGGTGTGGGTTGTTCCTGCAAGGCGAGGGCAAGAACTGTGAAGTGGTTTTTCTACCGCAGTCTCCCTGTTCTCTGCCAACCGTACGCACATACACACCTTGTGCTGCTCGTACTCGCTGTCCAGACCAATATGTAAACCCACAACTCAGTCTCAGCAATTGCTAAATACTCATGCATATACATTTTTAACACAACCAGTGTCATTTATTGGCTAAGTGGGCATGATTATAGGTCAATTTTGACTATTTCAAATAGCCGATATATCAGTCTATCAGTAGTTCATGTACATTCTTAGACTTAAAAACACACATTCCAAATGAAAATGTGCTTTTCTTCATCCTTACTTTATTCATATCAGTTTGATTGATCACCTCTGCTCAGATTTGCCTTTCGCGCTGAACATCTGTACAGTTATTATGCCTTTGAACAAAGTAAAGCCTTCAAATGCAATAATTATACTGTGACGGTTCTTGCGAAAAAGCCCAGCTCCACCTTCATGTACACCCACAGCAGGTGATACATCATCCTTTGCACCTTTTGACAAGGAGCTAGAACATTTCTGCCAAAGAGGACATGTATTCTGTGCTCAGAAACTGTTCCTCAGATGAGAAGAGCAAATTCCTGCTCTCTTGCCTCCAGTTATATTGAACTTTGTGTTATCAGCTGACCACCCGTTCACTCCTCGCGCCTGCTTCACCTCACTCTCTGCATCTGTTTTTTTCTGCACTGTTGCCTGCTTTCTGGCACTCGGCCTCTGTTGTGCATTTTGCAGTCAAGTAATTAATGAAGGACTTTTTTTCCCCTCAATGGGTGAGTCACGGGTTTTCTGCTGGAGCGCTCTGGAGAGATACAGAGAAAAAGACTGCAATAAAGGGAGCGGAGCTTTGCTTTGGCATCACTATATCCCTTTCATATTGTCATAGGACATACTGTGCCTTTGAAATTCTATTCCAGTCCATGAAATTCTATTCCAATCTATATTTTTAGATAGAGATTTTTTTTATATATATATATATATATATATATATATATATATATATATATATATATATATATATATATATATATATATATATATATATATATATATATATATATATGATAATCATATGTTCACATCCATGTTATGTCAGATGTCCTTATTCATTTTGTTATTCATATTCAATTTTAAATGAAGAAAACAACAGGTTCTTTGTTGAGTTGTACATGGTTTGGTTGCATTTTATTGTGCACTTTTATTCCTTATATGGGCAAAAGGAGAGGCTTTAAAAAGTCTTTGAAACAGCATCAAAAGAAACAACCAATTCCAAGCAATTCATTGGCTGACATTATTATTGTGCATTTAATTTCAGTAAAGCAGCATATGCATAGAAATCTCTTTGTTTTTCAAGGGTTCTCTCTCTCTCTCTCTCTCTCTCTCTCTCTCTCTCTCTCTCTCTCTCTCTCTCTCTCACACACACACACTCACTCACTCACTCACTATTGGCTTTGTGCTTTACATTTACCAATACATTTTTTTAATGGAGTTTTCCATTGTTCAGTTTGGATAAAAATAGTAAAATGGCAATACTTTTATGGCAATCTACTTCCTATATAATTTATATCCTAATCAATCATGATTTATCTCACTTGATCAGACCAATAGAACTTGCATTTGTACAAATTAATGGAGGATTTTTATGAAGCAATTCTTTCCAATCAGGCAAGAAGCTGATTTTTTTTTTTTTTTTTTTTTCTGAGGTCCATTTATGATATCAGTAAAAAAAAATTGTGCCAAAAAGAAATTTAGTAACGTTTACCATCTTTTAATCTAACACTATGTTAATTTCATAGTACATCAAGCACTTTGATTTAGAAGATTTTAATTACCAAATACCAAATTACCTTTTATATTGATGGGCTTGTAATCAGCTGTGCAGTACCATAACCAGCATCCATCTTAAGTGTTTAAACGGGTCATATGATGCAGGGTTGGGCCGATAGACGATGCCATCGTCCATCGCCGATGGCTGACAGACATCACAATGTTGAGCCGGCATTGTGATTTCCCTAGATGTTTTACACAAACTAAACCAATGGTATTCAAATGCAGACCTTGGTCCACATCCGGACCACGCGAGAGAACGGTAGCACCATTTTCCTGTTTCTAGTTGAAGAGCAGAGCCTCAAAACAGCGCTATATCCTCTAGTAGTTTTATTTAAAGCCAAACGTGCTTTATTCCAGCCCTTTCAGCTCCGGGCGTGTTCTTCTTTCTCTAGATGCACACTACATTAACGGAGCTTAACGCTCAAATGCAACCCCCGATGTCATCGTCCATTGCGAAGTTTCACTGTAGATATCGCTCAACCCTAATATGATGCTTTTTAATGTTTTAATGATGCTCCTTTAGTGCATTTGTGAATGTATATGATCTGCAAACAAAGCTCATAGTCTCCCACAAAGCAATGTATTCTATCTAAAAGAGAACACCAATCCAGACCTGCCTAAAATGCTTTGATCGAAGTCCAGATCAGCAAATGTCCACACTACAATGTGAAATATTAGCATAATGCCCGGCATATGCAAAGAAACCTGGCAGGTTTCAGTGAATTGAGGTTTTGTCGTCATGTCGCAGAGACGCTTTGTGTTTGGATGCGAAAACATAACCTCTTTTGCTTTCAGAGGTTAAGATTTATTAATAAAGCTGTTCCTGAGCAGTACAACCGAAATGTTTGCCTGTGCACAGCCTATTTTACAGAGGACCGCTTCCTGAACCTGGGAGAGTATGCAGTAATACTACTTACCACTATCAAACCTTCTGCTCAAATCGTGCTTGCAAAGTTGGTTCCAATACATAAGCTTGATTGTCCACATTTTCAGAATCCGACTCGGGATCTAAATGACACGGTCAAACCGACAACTTTGTAGAAATAAGCACGTTTTAGTATGTTAACCTATTCTATTACACCTAATAATCAAAATAAGGAAATGGCATCATATGACCCCTTTTAGATTGCCTGACACAAAGCTTCTAATGCCCTTAGTTATTTATCTATTTATTTTTACATTTCATGGATGCCATTGTAATTGTGTGACTGTTGCCTTTTTGTTTTTTTACAGGTTGTAGACTGCTCTTGGGATGAGATTGTAAAAGTCTTCACCCCTTCATGCCTGGCCGCCCAATAGGAGTTGATGCACCATAGAATGATGGGGCCGCAAGGTACGGGGGAGTCACGACTCTGTTTTAATCACAGGTGCAGAGTTTGCCAAGATTTCACTGCAGTTTTCCTAATGACGCTATTAAAGGAGAACCCGTGGGACGCATCGGGAGAATTGCATCGGGAGCGCAGTACAGAGAAAGGGGAATCTCATGCTGTCACTGAATGAAAAAACTGCTCGCTTTTGGGAGTGTGATGTCAAATCAAACTAAGTGAGATTATCTTAAACAATGAGTGCCTTATTGTTATCTAAAGCTCATTGGTAAATGATGTAGTATGTATTGTTGTTCCCTACTGAATTGTTTACTGTTTTAACCCTTAAATGCATATTACATATTACGGATATATATTTAACATGGATGGATCTCTACCTGTCGCGATAATACTCTCCTGATTTTAGAGTAACATTTACAAAAGAATGAAATAAAGCATATTTTGCGACCTTTTGGAGCTTGGAGGAGTTCAGTTTGAGCAAATGTTTTATACCATCATCACTGTCCTCGTCAGAGCTCATTTCCCAGTGCATTCAGCATCTGGCTCATATTTGCCATCTCAAACATATTCTCAAAACTATAATTTTCAACAACTTCTTAATCAGTATTTTGATTGCTGACAGCTCCACCATCAAGAGACAGTGACACTAATATTTGATTGCGTTCAGTACTTTCTCTGCAGTAAATCACAGAATCATTTCGAGTTTTGCTGATGATACTTCCTATTCTTTTGTTTTCTGCCTGGTAACTGAAATAGTCACTTCATCATTGTGTATTAGACATTGCCACCTTATGGAATAAATGTGAATTGCACTTATTCAGTCGTCAAAGATTAAATTATTGTTAATATAATATACTCACACTGTTACACCGTGGGTCATTAGCGACCCTATACAATTTTTACAACAAATTAATGGGAAAACAGGCATTCTTTTATCATTTTATTATTTTTGTAATATAACATTATTCTTGTTATATTGTTAATAATGCGTTGGTTGAGGAGTACTAAGAAGGTTGATGTCTAACTTTTAAAAAATGAATGACGAAAAGGGTGGTGAATGACGTCTCGGGTCACTAAAGACCTGAGGTATGCATTTAAGGGTTAAACTGATATTAATAAATAAATGCAATCTGTCATTCACAAATGTGATAAAATTGTATCTTCTGAGTGAAATGATGAGCCTGGTTGGTTTAAATTAAATTAATATTTTTAACATTGCCTCCAACACTGTTCAGTGTAGTTTAAATTATAGCAGACAGATAGGTGAATATTAAATCAAAGTTTGAGTAGTGAATGTTGTTTGTTTTATTTCACTTGTTCACTTGGGGCAGAATATAGGAATAAAAATGCCAAGTATACAAACATTTAGAGGTATAAACTAATACAATGTTAAGCAAAAAAGCAAAAGATATAAATAACTGGCTTAACCATATATATATATATATATATATATATATATATATATATATATATATATATATATATATATATATATATATATATATACACACACATATACACACACACACACACACACACACACACACACACACACACACACACACACACACACACACACACACACACACACACACACACACACACACACCTAAAGGTTTATTAGGAACACCTGTTCAATTTCTCATTAATGCAATTATCTAATCAACCAATCACATGGCAGTTGCTTCAGTGCATTTAGGGGTGTGGTCCTGGTCAAGACAATCTCCTGAACTCCAAACTGAATGTCAGAATGGGAAAGAAAGGTGATTTAAGCAATTTTGAGCGTGGCATGGTCGTTGGTGCCAGACGGGCCGGTCTGGGTATTTCACAATCTGCTCAGTTACTGGGATTTTCACGCACAACCATTTCTAGGATTTACAAAGAATGGTGTGAAAAGGGAAAAACATCCAGTATGCAGCAGTCCTGTGGGCGAAAATGCCTTGTTGATGCTAGAGGTCAGAGGATAATGGACCGACTGATTCAAGCTGATAGAAGAGCAACTTTGATTGAAATAACCACTCGTTACAACTGAGGTATGCAGAAAAGCATTTGTGAAGCCACAACACGCACAGCCTTGAGGCGGATGGGCTACAACAGCAGAAGACCCCACCGGGTACCACTCATCTCCACTACAAATAGAAAAAAGAGGCTACAATTTGCACGAGCTCACCAAAATTGGACAGTTGAAGACTGGAAAAATGTTGCCTGGTCTGATGAGTCTCGATTTCTGTTGAGACATTCAGATGGTAGAGTCAGAATTTGGCGTAAACAGAATGAGAACATGGATCCATCATGCCTTGTTACCACTGTGCAGGCTGGTGGTGGTGGTGTAATGGTGTGGGGATGTTTTTCTTGGCACACTTTAGCCCCTTAGTGCCAATTGGGCATGGTTTAAATGCCACGGCCTACCTGAGCATTGTTTCTGACCATGTCCATCCCTTTATGACCACCATGTACCCATTCTCTGATGGCTACTTCCAGCAGGATAATGCACCGTCACAAAGCTCGAATCATTTCAAATTGGTTTCTTGAACATGACAATGAGTTCACTGTACTAAAATGGCCCCCACAGTCACCAGATCTCAACCCAATAGAGCATCTTTGGGATGTGGTGGAACGGGAGCTTCGAGCCCTGGATGTGCATCCCACAAATCTCCATCAACTGCAAGATGCTATCCTATCAATATGGGCCAGCATTTCTAAAGAATGCTTTCAGCACCTTGTTTGATCAATGCCACGTAGAATTTATATATATATATATATATATATATATATATATATATATATATATATATATATATATATATATATATATATATATATATATATATATATATATATATATATATATATATATACAGTACTATGCATAGTTGTGTGGTGGCTATCAAGGATTTTCCAAAGGCTTCTTGTTATCCAAATGACCTTGAATCACCAGAACTGATATGAAGCCTTTGAAATTGTAAACAGAAAGTTTTGAAGCTCAAACTGTGACTTTAGATATTGCTTCCATGTTCGGGGAGTTTGACTATACAGATCATTTTAGATTCTCGTACAGCCGAACAACATTTCTTGAACTTAAAACACACACACACACACACACACACACACACACACACACACACACACACACACACACACACACACACACACACACACACACACACACACACACACACACTAAAAACTATTATTTAACCCACTTAATTAAACTGAGACATCCAAAATATTGAAGGCTCCAGCAGGGTCTGTATTACAGATATATCCTTTAGTTTAGCAACCATGGTAATTTCACTTAGGAAACATTTTAATACTTTGCAGTTCGCGCTTTGGTTTACAGATCTAAATTGCGCACAGCTTGTATTGCGTTTACAACTGTGAACTACCTCGAAGGAGAAATAAAAGTGTAAAGTACATCAAAGTAAATGGATTGGCTGCAGTTGACTCCAATTCAATCACTGTACAGAGAAGGATGCAGTCGGAGCTGCAGCGCGTGTCGCATTTGTTCAGCAGCGCTCAGCGCGTGTGCTGTGTGAATTACGCGAGAGGAGAGTGCATGTGAATATTCAGCAGTGAACTCGGAGCTCAGTGCGTAATACGGAGACGCCGGGAACCCCCAGTCTACGAAGGAAGACATGGAAGTTTGCAAAGGACGTTTGTTGGGCATTTCGGTGGCCGTTGCTCATGGATTCTTTTCGGGATCGCTAAATATTTTGTTAAAAATCCTCATTACGACGTATAACTTCACGTATCTGACTTTAATTCAGTCTCTGACCAGCGGCACCGCGGCTCTCACATTAGAGGTGCTGAGGAGACTGGGCAAAATAGATATACCACCCTTCAGCCTCCAGTTAGTGAAAGTTTTTGCGAGTGTTTGTATTTTGTCAACTTTGCAGTCCACGTTAACCCTCTGGTCTCTCAGGGGACTGAGTTTACCCATGTATGTTGTGTTTAAGCGATGCTTGCCCTTGGTAACGTTAGGGATTGGAGTGTGTGTGCTGAAGAATGGGTTCCCATCACCTGGGGTGATAGTAGCAGTTCTCGTCACCACTGGAGGAGCAGCACTGGCTGGTAGGAATATTTTGGACATTTATAGATAATATAGTAGTTTTTCATTTGTAAGCTTGTCATTTATTCCAGGTTATATTTATAATATATAAGTATTTGAACATACCTTAAAGTCTTGGGTTAAAAAAAAAAACACCCTTTGAACATTACCGCTATTGCCAGGGGGGAAAAAGAGACCACAATGGGGCATGTTATCACACTATGCTAAGTTTTTACAGTTAACCTGCCATTAAACAGTTTATTAGGTTTTCAGCTAAATTTAGACATAATTCATAAAACAGCAAAAATACTGAAAATAAATTGAAGTGTATATATTTGTAGCATGTAAAACACATTTATGGACAGTCAAAATCCCTAGTCCTGTGCACAGTTAAAACTAAATTAGTTTTTACTTGTTAACCAACAGCTACAAAAATATGATTTTAGGTTTGAGGATAAAGATCATAAAGACTATTCTAATTTAATTTATTCTAATTTGATCTAGATTGAAATACATTTGTGAAATTGGTTCTTTGAATCAAAACCTATACAACCAGTGTGACAACTTCCCCCGGTTTGATAACTAGCCCTCCATAAAGTCTCAAAATAACTACGCTAACCTTGCCTAATTGCTGTCTTGTCCATAATATGTGATTCTGGGCTATGAATGTGATGTCGGCATTAAATATATCTCTCATACAGAGTTTCATTTTAATGACCATAAATCATGTATGGCGCAGTCTCTTTGCAGTAACTTTGTACCGCGTCGCTCTGTTTTTTTGCAGGTGCTGGAGATCTAACAGGTGACCCTTTTGGCTACGTGACTGGTGTTTTAGCTGTGATTGTCCACGCCTCCTATTTGGTACTCATCCAAAAAGTGAGTGCAGACAGTGATTATGGGCCACTCACAGCTCAGTACACCATTGCAGTGGTGGCTTCTCCTGTTCTCTTCATCTGTTCCATTGTAAGCATGGATGCCATTGAGATGTGGACATATGAAGGTTGGAAGAACCCATATATCACAGGAATCTTCTGTACCTGCATCCTCATTGGCTGTGCGATGAACTTTACCACACTGCACTGTACCTATATCAACTCGGCCGTCACCACCAGTTTTGTGGGGGTGGTCAAGAGTATAGCTACTATCACTGTGGGAATGCTGGCCTTCAGTGACGTAATGCCAACCAGACTGTTTGTGGCAGGCGTGGTAGTCAACACCATCGGCTCCATCACCTACTGTGTGGTGAAGTATCATGAAACCAAAAAGAAGCTGGCTTACCAGGATATGGAGTCCACTAAAAATGAAGAACTTCCAGGAGAACCTTATGTGGAACCAGACAAACCTGATGGAGATATGGAAACTGTTCCAAATGATCTGGAGAACGTCCCCAATGGTAGCCTGATGGCATCAGCTGATGGCAATGATCAGGGTCCCATTCGGGAGAATAAAGTGGCAGAGTCCATAGAATTAGAAAGACCGGGGGTCCCATCAGAGGATCCTACAAGACAATCTCTGAGCGACAGTTACGTAGGAGTCTGGAGATCCGTTCGCACCTTAAAGTTCTTTAAGAAAGACACTTTACTTGATAATATGGAGGTCCAAAGTCCTTGATGATTGGTTTCCAGAAGTGCATGTTAATTGTGAAAGTATTGTTGAAAACTGATGGTGTGAACAATATTTGCCTTTTCTCTCCTGAACATGATTTTATGAAAAACATTTATTTTTATAAAAGGTATAGTCTGTTTGTACATTAGAGGGAGTATAATCACATGACATTGAGGAATCCCCTATAACAGATGTGCCAATTTATTGACTTAAAATAAAAGATTCTTTTATTTTAGGATCAATTTATAATGACTATTGGGGGAAAAATCAAATATCTTAACAGAGATAGTCCACCCAAAAATTCCAAATATAGTTCCAAACCTGTGTGACTTCCTGTGTTCTGTGGAGCATAAATAACCAACCAATTTCTGTTCCCATTGACTTCCATTATATGGACAAAAAAAAATACAATGGAAGTCAATGGGAACCATGGTTTGGTTACCAACATTCAAAATATCTTCTATTGTCTTCCACAGAAGAAAGAAATGCTTACAGGTTTGGAATGACATGAGGGTAAATGAAAGCGTTAGTTCACCCAAAAGTGAAAATCACCCCATGATTTACTCCCCCTCAAGCCATCCTATAGTGTATATGACATTCTTCTTTCAGACGAATACGAATACTACGAGTTATATTAAAACAATGTGCTAATCCAAGCATTATAATGGCAGTAAATAGTAGCCCAAAATATGAAGACCAAAAAAGTGCATCCATCCATTATAAAAGTAATCCACACAGCTCCGGGGGTTAATAAAGGCATTTTGAAGCGAATCAATGGGTTTTTGTACCCATTTGGATTACTTTTATAATGGATGCACTTATTGGGCTTCAAATTTTGGGCTGCCATTCACTGCCATTATAAAGCTTGGAAGAGCCAGGACATTTTTAATATAACACTGATTGTATTCGTCTGAAAGAAGTATGCCATATAGACCTAGAATGGCTTGAGGGTGAGTAAATCATGGGATCATTTTCAGTTTTGGGTGAACAATCCTTTTAAATACAGAATTGTATTTTTTTGGGGTGGAGTATCCATTCCTTTAGTTTAATTGGATTGTTTTTATTTTGAATGATTATGTTTCTAAGCACGCCGTGTCTGTGCCTGTATACTGTGTTTTGTCTACGAATGCAATTCTTGAATAGGAGGCATTGAATTTTCCCATTTGCATGTAGTATGCGGAATTAATTTAAACTGATTTTACATCGAAATTATGATCTTTGTGTTTCATCTTTAAAATCAAGTATAAGATAAAACTGTGCAATCATTTAAATTCCTCTTTAACTTCCAACCATCTGGGATATGTCTACAACCAATATAAAGATGGAGATACTTTATATCAGTGGTTCACAATTGGTGGGTCACAATCTAGAAGTTGATTGCAAATCTATTCTGACAACTGGGACAAAACAATTTTTCATCCAATAATAACATTCAGCTAAACTTATAATAATGCGCAGTTAAAGGAGTAGTTCATTTTAAAATGAACCTTAGGCCATGATTTATTTACCCTCAAGCCATCCTAGGATTATATGACTTTCTTGTTTCTGATGAACACAATCAGAGTTATATTAATAAATATCCTGACGCTTACAAGCTTTATAATGGCAGTGATGGGGTTCATTGCGTTTGAAGCTCAAAAAAGTGCATCCATCCCTCATAAACATACTCCACATGGCTCTGAATGAGGGATTTTGTAAGAAAAAATATCCATACTTTATAAAGAAAAACATCTAACTTCCACCAGACCATCTTCCATATTCAACTTATGAAACAAGTGTAACCGGCACGACATGTCACTAGTGTAAGCGTTTTGAACTGCGAGAGGCGATATTTCTGTATAAAATGAATACGGAAGGTGGTCTGAACTGGCCCCATCGATTCACTTCAGAAGGCCTTCATTAACCCCCCGGAGTCGTGTGGAGTATGTTTATTATGGATGGATGCACTTTTTTGAGCTTCAAACGCAATGAACCCCATCACTGCCATTATAAAGCTTGGATGCATCAGGATATTTATTAATATAACTCTGATTGTCTGATCATCAGAAAGAAGAATGTCATATACACCTAGGATGGCTTAAGGGTGAGTAAATCATGGGGTAATTTCATGCAAATGATACTCATTTTTGTTTTATTTTGCCAAATTAAGCAGAAAAAAACACTGACAGGTTGTGTGACGTGCCTTCAATCTCATTAACATAATTATGCAAGGGAAAAGAACATATGACCAGTCCTAGACTATATTAAATATTGATTCTCTTGCAGCAAGGATAAATATAGTTTGAGCTGTCCATCATGTGTTTAGTGCTGTGGATTATTGTCATGGCGAGAATATGAAATCAAGAGACAAGAAAAAGACAAAGCCTTTTGGGTATCTGATCACATCAGAACAAATCATCAAAATATAGTTCAGTGTTTGCAACTTTTTTGTTTACCTTTGGTGAAAAATTCGGTACTGTGTTGAGTTGCCACTTTTTGTTGAATCTTAAAATCGGAGTACTGACACAGCTGAGAAGCACTAATATTGAAGTCAATATCTATCGAGCTTGTGTTAGCTGACTGCACCAAATGTAATTCTCTATGCATTTGGGTGAGTTCCTATCAGCAAAAGCAGGCCCCCATTACCACCGGTTCTTTAGGGATTGCTATACTGAAAATGCAAAACAAATATAAGCATTTCTTTATGTAACACGGTGAACATGCCTCTTTAGTGTACTTGCTAAAACAAGAGTACATCGGTTGCTTTCACAGGTATTTATTTTATTTTTTTTGGTTTGTTAGCATTTATTTTCAGTCAGAAAAGCATCTCCTTCCCAGCTTAGAGAACATTCTCAGAACGTTCTGACAAGGTTCTCTTGAAGTTATGAACAAACGTTTGTCCAGTAACGTTAATAGAATATGCATTCAACGTTATCTGGTCTTTAATAATGTTCTCAAATTGTTAATGTAATGTTTTTTTTTTCTGAAACATTTGTTGGATGTTCACCTAACGTTTTTTAAACGTCACTACTTGTTTCAGAATGTTCAGAGAACATTCAGAAATAACGTTTGCAAAATGATCAAATTGAATGTTCCCATAACGTTCACATAACCAAGAATAAAAATAAAAAAACTTAACTAAATTTCAGGCCTCCCAGCAGCATTATCCGTTAAACCACAGAGCAACATAAGAGTGTACTGGAGAACATTCATATTAAACTCTCCATAGCTTTCCTTCCATTTAAAATCATCTTGCCTGACAATGAACAAGTAAAAACAAATAAACTTCTCATGAGTACCAGGTGCTTTTGTTATAATTTTTCAGTTATAATAGATAGCACAGCATGGAGTATTATCTTCTTAATTTTGCTCAAGGCACAGTACAAAAGACAATTTGCCAGACAATAGCACAAGCCCTCAGAGCCAAACATATAAAAAGTTAATGTCATGCTTGAAGCCATGTGCGGAAAAGATGTGCTTTGTGATTTTGTACTGATCACGTTTCATACTTTTCATGAAGCATTTGGGTGGTTTTATGTTCCCATTTTTAAAATGATGTATGATCAGTGGAAATTTAATTTAAAATGCAATGGTCAAATAGGTATGTCCAGGACAGATTGCAATATCACAGCAATATAAAGTACAGGACATCTGTATTTTTCATTTAGGTAGGCTATATATTTAGTTTTGAACAGGAATTTGGGTCATTGCTGTTTTTTTGAGCATGCTTCTCTGATTTTTTTTACATTTTTATCAGCACATTCAAATCACGGATGTACGTGATTGCATATCTTTAGCTAATCAGGCTGGAGTTCATTTCTTTGCCTTCGAGTGGGTTTTATTCTCTAAAGCTTGAAAAAAAAAAAAACTGATTAAACTAGAGAGCGATCAAAGAACACTCTCTTTATAATGACACGTCGCGAGTAGGCTACACTTGCCCAAACTCCCGTTTTAATGAATGACGCTGTTATGCTGCACAACGAAGCTCTTACTGTATTCATATCGATATTGTGTTTGCTGTTAGTTGTGGTGAAAGCATTTTGTGAGGGAAATAGCGCTGCAATGGCGAGATCACTGCATTCACGCGATAAACACTGTCTGTCTACTCAGTGCTCATCACTGCAGCCTTTAATGTGATGGAAAAGATCTAAAAATAATGCTATAATCAACACTTTCACGATTCGTTAATCTCGACAGCTGTAATAGTAAAAAACGTAGTAAAAGTGTAATATGCATTTCAAATGCAAAAATGTCAGCCAATCACAACAGTGGGCGTTTCCACTGAAGTCTTACAGCAGACACGCCCCTTCAAACAGAGCGTTCAAGCCTGATGGCTAAAATCAGGATAGAAAAATGCCTTTTATTTATAAATTATGACATTTTATGATGTAAAGATCATACTAACAATATAAGTACACCTCGGGAAACATTATAAAATAATTTAAAAAAAAATCCACATCATGGGACCTTTAAAGAATGTCTGTAATCAAACAGTTGATGGACCCCATTGACTTCCATAGTATTTTTTATAATACCCCATAGCCAGTGGGGTCCATCAACTGTTTGGTTACAGACATTCTTCAAAATAGGTTATTTTGCGTTCAGCAGAAGAAAGAAATTCATACAGGTTTCAGGGTGAATAAATGATGACAACATTTTTATTTCTGGGTAAACTAACAATGCATACATGGTGCCATCTAGTGGACAAAGGTGAGTCTATTGCATTTGTTTGCATTTGTTTTGCAGTTTTATGATACATATAAGCTGTTGTATAGCACTTTAAATGATTGTGTTATGCGTAACAGATCAGTTTATGTACTTTTACAATTATATGTATAAAATACATATTATGTTTCTAACTATTTCAATTTTTAAATAGGGCCTAAATAAGAAAACTTCTGAAATAAAAGGCGTCTCATTGTTTAAAAATAGTAGTAGGATATAGAAATAATATTGAAACGACACTGACCTTTTTAAATAGCTTTAATCTTTATTATTTTTTATTGGTTTTATTTAATGTTATTTTATATTTCGTTCAAGTCAAGTCAACCTTTAGCCTATTTCTATAGCACATTTAAAAACAACAGAAAGAGATCCAACAGATCAAACAAGATTTAAAAAAAGTAAAATAACAACGTAATAATAATTAACTATTAAATATAAAACATAATCAAAATACGTCATATATTTTATCATTTTATTTTTTCATATATTTTATTTATTCATCATGTTTTATTTCATTTTATTTATTTTTTCATCTAATATTTATATTTTATTTCAACTTTATTTTATTAGCAAAAATGTTTTAATAGTTTGTTTTAACAAATAATGAATAATGCAAATAATGGCCTAATTATAATGTAATTATTCATTATCATGCAATATGTTATTATATCTTTATTTATCTGTTTAGTAATAAATAATGTTATAACAATGTTCAAAGGTGACGCTGAGTGAGTCACGCACTGTAGAATAATAAGGAAAAGGAACTGAAGAAATAAACGAAAACGCACGCAATCAGTTTGGTCCCTCTACGGACACTGTAGTTTTTCGTCATCCTAACCGGTGAATTTTGAAATACGGGCGCGGTTTTCAGCATCTCTGAAGTTCATATCTAATGTAATTTAAAATGTTATACATTGTCTATGTGTGTCGTATTACGCCTTACGAATTGTGGTTTGATTTGTTTGTTTAATTGGTTGTGTATAGCGTGATTAAATGTGTGAAACGTTTGTCGTTTTGTTCGACGGACTGTGATCATGTAAACAAAAATATGATGAGCTATTATTGTTTAATTTTAGACAAATGGAGGCCAACAAAGACTTACCCAGTGCCTTTAAAACGCCTTGCAAGCCTGCAAAAGTGAAAAGTCCAGGTAGAGTGATCTTTAAAATGTCTGATACTATAATTACACGTTATATTTACATCCATAATTATATTGTTATATTCTCGACATCAAGGTGATTTTACATCCCATCTTGATCCATATGTGGTGGTTGGTTAAAGTCGCTAATAATGTCTTAAATGTATTGTTATCAGTCAGTGCATGCGGAACCCCAGTCACCATTCCTGCCTCTCCCTTCATGAAGAAGCTCGGCTGCGGGACTGGAGTCAATGTCTATCTCATGAACAGGTACAATCTTACTTACAAACGTAATATTTGATACATGTTTGTGCTACCTACTCCATGTTAGTGTAATGGACACAATTAAATCTATGCTAATATTTACATCAGGATGGGCAAGCAGACTCATTCACCATGGGCCATTAAGAAGATCAACAGCAAGTGTGCAAAAAGTCAGATGAATGTTTATCAGAAGCGTCTGACCGAGGAGGCAAAGATCTTAAAAGACCTGCACCACCCCAATATTGTTGGCAAGTATTTCTTTAAAATATTACAGGTAAAGATAATGTAATGGTAAATATGAAGATTATAAGCCAAATATCTTTTCCCCCTGTGTTTTTTAAGGCTTCAGAGCTTTTACCACAGCAAAGGACGGCTCTAAGTGTTTAGCGATGGAGTACGGTGGAGAGCAGTCTCTGAATGACCTCATTGAGAAAAGGAGAGACGAGGGTCTACAGGCGTTTCCAGTGGCCACTATTGAAAAAGTGGCTCTTCACGTTGCGCGTGGTTTACAGGTATGTTTGTGAAATCAGTCATTTGTAAATGTACTGTTAAGGCCCATTCACACCAAGGATGATATATATATAACTATAAGATCTAGTGTTAAAAAAATCTTTTTAAATGTGAAAGAATAGCAGAGCCCATACCACAACTATAACAATAACGGCACAGAGGAACGATCTCGGTGGAATCACTTTCACAATGATTTTTTTTCCCAGCGGATGAGTATGGAAGGTTTCCACCACGGAATAAAAAATACAAGAGGTAATTGCGACTTTATCTGACAATTCTGACTTTTTTTTTTCAGAATTGCGAAATATAAACTCACAGTCAAGTCAAATCACCTTTATTTATATAGCGCTTTTAACAAGTCCAATTGTTTCAAAGCAGCTTCACATTGTTAACAGGAAAATAATGCAACAGAATTTGTACAGCCGTTCTGGTGAAACGGTGATGTTATCCAGCTAATTTCAAGTATCATATAGTGTCAATGCGGGCAGATCGGTAATATAGATTAAATTTAGGTGTCCCCAACTGAGCAAGCCAAAAGCCAGAGGCGACGGTGGCAAGGAACCAAAACTCCTTCAGGGCCAGAATGGAGAAAAAAACCTTGGGAGAAACCAGGCTCAGTCGGGGTGCCAATTCTCCTCTGGCCCACGAACAAACCGTGTATGATTATAATTCTGGCAACATTGCAGGTCTTAATTCATATTAGGTAAATAGATATCTGTTAGATTATTAGAGATTGGAGTAAATCACGCCGCCAGCAAGACGGGTTTAATGAGGATGTCGTGTCGATGCAGCATTTACGGGGGGGAGTTTATTTGACACGCTCTCTGCAGACATTTCAGGGATGCGTTGGTCATGTCCAGGTGCAGGTCCACCATCTGATCTGGCCCGGATCCGGCTGACTTCAGTAAACCTCGAGATAAACAGAGAGGCTCGCATTAGTGTAGATGCCATTCTTCTTATGATGTAACGAGTACATCAGGTGTTATGGGAAGTGTTCCCGGTTCTGGCTGATCTAGTTAATGCATCCTAACAATCATTTACTGATTTGAATAATAGAAATTGATAATGTTTTATGTGTAAGCCATAGTAAAGAGATGTGTTTTTAGTCTAGATTTAAACTGACAGAGTGTGTCTGCGGGGAGCTCATATTTCCACGCAATTTCGAGTTTATTTCTCAAAATTGCAAGTCAATTTATATTTTGCAATTTGGACCTTATTTCTCAGAATTTGGACTTTATAGCTTGCAATTGCGAGTTTATATCTCACAATTCTGAGAATAAAGTAAAAATTGCAAGATATCAAGTCGCAATTCTGAGAAATAATGTCTGAATTGGGAGTTGTAAACGTCACAATTACAGTGGCAGGTGATATAACTTCAGTACGTACTTGTGTGTACGATATTGTGTGTATGTGTGGATGCTAATATTCTTCTTTGCCATTATCGTTGTAGTTGTGGTAGTGCTGGATGGTATGACCAAAACTTTATATCACAGTATTTTTCTAAATTATACCGGTTTCGTGGTATATGACGGTATTTTTTTTCCCTATGCATGACCAGGTATTAACCACATTTTCTACTAATTGAGAAAGGAAATACTGCAGTGGATTGACTAGAATGCCCTATTTTACAGTCATGATGAGTGAATATTGTAGAAACAATTCCACACTAGAGTTAATACAGGTTTGTAAAGCCCCACAAAATGATGCTGTGGGGAGACAACCAATAAAACAGACCTGCACGCTCATTACAGACACCTGAATATTACAATATGACTACAGAGAGAAGGGCACCTTAAGTATTTAAAAAAATCTAACCCTATATAACAACAAACTGTCAAAATGAGGGAGAAACACGAAAGAACATTTAAAGGGTCTAAGGATATTTTCAGTACATTTAAGAACACTAGTCTCTAAACAAACGACACACATCAGTTTAACACAGAAAGAATAAAGCATTTACTTTTTTGCCCATTCTTTGAATTGTCAGTCTATTTATTAACTTACATTTATTGTCTTCTGTGTAGCAGAATAATATGGTGTCATCGCGGTCGTGATGTATTAGTGTCCATTTCATTTGAAGAAGACGTGATGAAATTTGTGCGCTGGTTCATGTTTAAAGCACTAGAGTATATGAAATAGGTCCATAAAAAAATTAAACGCACTCGCTCCAGTCACTCCAGATCTATATGATCCATGTGGAGAACGTTGTTAATCTCATCGTGGCTCTCCGCGCAGAAAACGCTCTCTCTCACATGCCGTGTGTAGTTTGAATTCTCCACTGTAATCAAGGGCTGAATGTAAGATCGCCATTTGTAGTTGTGTCCTAAACCATAGTGGACGTTATCAAGTGCACTCATTCAATCCCACAATAATCTGATGTACACACAACGGCTGTCCGAATTCACGGACTTGTTTTTATTCACTCCTTCAACGTAGGGAATAGTGAATGAGGCTTTAGGGTGCGATTTCGGATTCAGCCATAGGCTGTAATGCGATCTCAGCTGTGCAACAGTGAAACGGGAACCCTCTCAAACAGTGTTGCACTGTGCCGCGTTATGAACGTTGTTTAAGCGACATATACCGGTATTGCGGTATAATCAAAATTCATATCTTAACAAAACTGAATACCGTTATGAAACGGTATACCGCCCAGCACTAAGTTATGGTGTAGGCTCTGCTATTTTACATTTTAGAAAAAAATTTATACAGTTATCAAAATGATTCAACCCCATTGCAAATCAGGTTTATTGGCAAAATGTACAAACTTTTAACTGTTTGCAATGAACAAATCAAACAAATATTTCAAGTGGTTTCCCCAAATTCAACTGAAAATGCAACTTTTAATGACTTCTGCAGTCTCAAAATTATTCGAACCACTGAACAGAATCCCTCACAACAGCACAAATCTGCAAAACAGGTGTTGTCTCAAATGGAAAGATTGCATATACTGTCTCCGAGGGGCGAGGTTAGACTAGTCGTTGCGCACATCCCTACTAAAGAGCCTTTTACTTTCAACACTACTGCATGGTGCCCGAGAGGTATCTGCGTGACGAGTGGTTAAGCTTGATTTATACTCGCCATGTCCACACTAGCGCGAAGGTGCGGGCGGCAAAAATTAAGTCATCTCAGTCATGTGCGTTGAGAGCGCGAGACCTCTTTTTACTTGGCAGTGTGCACAGCGAATTATGTAACTTTCTGCTTGGCTCTGCATCTGAAGATGCGTTGCCATAAAGTGGCATTGGATGCGGTTGTATCAGGGTAGTTTTACAAGTACATGAGCACCATATTGGACCGACACCTGAGTACTGGTATCAGTGCATCCCTAGTCTCAAGCACACCTGATGCAACTAATCAAAGGCTTCATTAGTTGCACCAGCTGTGTTTGAGCTAGAACACATGAAATATCTGGTTTGTTTGTTGAGTGTCACGTCTGACTGCATGTTTGAAATACAAAAGAAGAAGGTCAAAAGAATGGCCTAAAAAGTTGAGTTGAGATGTTATCATCCTTCACAAACAAGGAACAGGATACAAAAAGATGGTGATGGCTCTAAATGTTCCCAGACACCGTTGTAAACATAGTTCGCAAGTTCAAAGTTAAAGGAACAGTGGTTACAGTACCAAGTACAGTACCAAAAGTTGTCAATGGCTGCAACCAGATTTCTGAGAAGGCAGGTTTAAAAAAAAAACTCAAATGACTGCGCAAGACTTGGTGACAACAGGCACTGAGGTTTCAGCATGCACACTAGGGTGCGTACTAAACGCATACCTGAACTGAAGACGTACACCACTACTGACCCAAAAGCACAAGAAAAGTTGGTGCCAATTTTCTCGAAATCATATAAATAATAAGCCACTGAAGTTTTGGGTTTCTGTTCTGTGGAGCGATGGAACTTTTTGGCCCTGTGGATCAGCGAAATGTCTGGAGGAAGAAGAATGAAGCATATGCTGAAAAGAACACTCTGCGTTCTACAGTTAATCATGATGGTGGCTCAGTGAAGAAGCTGAAGCTTGGGTCTTCAGACGCTGAAGAATTTGACCTTCCAACAGGACAATGATCCTAAGCATACCTCAAATTCCACCAAGGCTTGGATGCAGAATTCGTCCTGGAAGACTTTACAATGGCCATCACAGTCACCTGATTTGAACTCCATAGAAAATCTCTGGTGGGATTTGAAGAAGGTGGTTGCAGCACGCAAACCCAAGAATGTTACTGAACTGTTACTGGAGGCCATTGCTCATGAGCAATGGGCTAAGATTCCTCAGAAATGCTGCCAGAAGCTAGTGTCTGGTTATACATCTTATTTGCAGCAGGTCATGACAGCAAAAGGGTGTTCTTTGAAGTACTAAAGATGCTTGCCATGAAGGGGTTGAATAATTTTGAGACTGACTGCAGAAGTCGTTAAAAGTTGCACCACTTGAAACATTTGTTGTGTTGAGCTATTTCAGTTACTTTCATTTTCAATTACTTTACCATTTCAAATTTTCAATTACTGTTCATTGCAAACAGCTGAAAGTCTGTAAATTTTGCCAATGAACCTGATTTGCAAATTTAAATAATTTTGATTACAACTGTAACTACATCGTTATACCGCAGTAATCGTCCTTGGTGTGAACAGGCTTTTACCGCTTTTTCCATAATCTAATGTAATTATGTAATCTCAAGCTCCTACTAGTTTTTTTGTTTTTTCCTTCAGTACCTGCATAATGAGAAAAAGCTTTTGCATGGAGACATGAAATCATGCAATGTTGTCATCAAGGGTGACTTTGAAAGCATCAAAATCTGTGATGTTGGTGTGTCACTGCCACTGGATGAAAACATGCAGGGTATGAAAAGATTTAACATTTCAACATGATTATTTTTCTTCATTTGTTCATTAACAACATGTTTTCTTTTACCCTTTTTTTTTTTTTTGAGATCCACTCTATTCAAGTGTTATTTCAAACCTATCTTTCCTCAGTGAGCGATCCAAAGGCCCACTACATTGGGACGGAGCCGTGGAAGCCTAAGGAAGCCTTGGAGGATGGGGTGATCACAGACAAAGCTGATATCTTTGCGTATGGGCTCACGCTGTGGGAGATGATGACACTTTCTGTTCCTCACCTGGAGATGCTGGATACTGAGGGAGATGATGATGATGATGGTAAAGTTACTGTAATCAAATCCATGTGCTATTTGTAATATCCTATAGCGAGTAGATTTCGCAGTTTTCTTACTTCTTATCTATTGTCTTTTCCATAGATGACTCCTTTGGTGATTTTGATGAAGATGCATATTATGAGAGGCTGGGAACTCGACCGGCTTTGGATGAAGCCACTCTGGGAGGGTCTTACCAGAGGATGGTGGAGCTCTTCTGTCTCTGTACAGAGGAAGACCCTCATAAAAGACCCTCTGCATCTCACATTGTTCAGGTGCTGGAATCCAATAACCAGCTTTCTGATAAAAACAGTGAGGTCATTATAATTGATTAAATTTACTATTCCTTTCCTGTAAATATTGGTATGTTTACAGGTTGGGTCTGATTTCTGTCATTTTTACTTTGTGAGCTGTCTCTGTCAAATTGTAAATATTTTTCAGTTGAGGATTTAATCATTTATCTATGTTCTTAAATAAATGACTACTCTAATTGAGTTCAGATATGTTCTGGATACTGTATTTGTTACGGTGCAATTTCAAATAAAATGTCTATTTGAACTGGTATTTGTGTATAAAATCAGCACACGACTCATTACTTGATAGGAATCACTCACTGACAAAATACCTTTTCAGCTTGTGTACTTGCCTAAGTACTGGTTAATGTAAGGTAACTTCACGCAAACCCTTGTATTAATTACTCAGATGCGTCTGATGCCTTAGAGTAGGTTCAAGACTAGTACCCAGTTATTGTAATTGCTGTAAGTACACAGTATGTATGTGGAACAGGACTGTGATTTTTAACGTGTTATGGTCCCATTAGTTAATACATTGATTCACATTAACAATGCATTTGATACATTTTAAATAGTGACCAGTCACATAAGCTATATAACTGATTCACACAAATAGAACAAAACATGAACAAGACCATTTATTTTAAAATATGTACAAAAGATGCTCATTTTACAACAAACTTTTAAGGAATTGCAACAAAGCCTAATTTTCCAAACAGGAACCTTTGTGCTGAAGTAAATAGGGCCTTAAATATGAATAAACTGCATTAAAGACAAAACAGTCTCTATATCAGAGTAAAATGAGATGTTTATCGTATCAAACTGAACTTCATTTGAAACGGTTTTTATCTATTAAAAACTCTGAACAAAAAAAAAACCATACAAAAGCATTAACAAATGCAGTCAAACTAAAACCTAGCGTAGTTGTTTTTCCTTTTAACCGATGAAGTTGTACACCAGAAACGTTGGCGTCTCACAGTATTTTGTAGCAAACAGCTTCCCCTCTGGTGTAGGGTCAGAAAAGGCGATTTCTTCTTTGGTCAGATGGCTCCCGTACATGAAAGTATTCCTGAATGAGTAAGAAACAATTTTATATACAAAGTAATTTATGCAAACGCACTAGAAAATCTTTCATCTAAATGTACTGAAAATGTTTGCTACCTGACAGTGTGCAGAAGGCGAGTGGCGATGCTCTTCCTCCTCATCAGGCTGAAGACCCAGATGCGACTGATGCCACAGATGGCTTTTTCCGGCACGGTAGAGCAGCACCAGGCTCTGTGGCGCTCCATGAAATCCTCCTTGTTTATGTCTTGGGGTTTCTCTGGCTGCTCCAGCACCCGAAAGGCCTAGAAAACATTGCGTTCCGTTAGATCAGTTTTACTTTAGTTCATCACTGCCATTCTGAGCTTAAGTCTTTAGTTAGACAAAGACTCGCCTGTCTAATATTCTCAGCCACCAGACATCCCACAACCATCCTGTCACTGTTAATGAACAGGTAGGTTTTAGCCGAGCTCGGGCTACTGAGTGTGATCTGCTGAAAGCCCAGTTCACTGTCTGCAATCCGTCTCACGTCCTCTGCCTGGATCAAAGCAGCACAAGTTAGAAAATACTGATGATTTAGCTAGGCAGCAACGGTTCACGGTGCAGTTTTGGTACGTGCTATGCACTTGCCAAGACTGAGCACATCTTGCTCTGGAATGTTTACAAGGCAATGCTTAAATGAGTTTAAACTAAACACAGATAGTAAGACACAATAATAATATTATAATGTTGTGTATAATACTATAGACAGCCACTTGATTGAGAGATTTATTTTTGATAGAATAATTGCGTTATTTTATTGGAGTCTTACACACTTGCTGTAACGTCAATCTGAACCGTGCATTAATTTGAGTGGTGACGGATATTATGGGAGTGGCTTGATGCACCGCAGGAGATGCAGATAACTTGATCCTGACCCTTAAGAAACTTAATGCAGTCACATAACAAATCTGCTTCAAATTGAATTAAATTAAATGAATTGCTAATTAGAACATTGAAATAAAAATGTAATGGGTGTACAAATACAAAAAAAACGTGACTATAAATAATTGGGAATCACGTTAAAAATAATTTATATATTATAACTTGTGTTGTTTTGGTCGTTTGGCTGTTTCCTTATAAATGTCCAGAAATTCGTTGCATGTTTTTTTTTTTTTTTTTTGTCAGGTGGCTTTTTAAATTATATGATGTCATTACGTTGTCTTGACGCCAGCCAATCGCTGCATTACTGATCGTGGTTTCGGGTATCGATGCATCTGCCCTCTACAGTGAACAAAAGAACGCGCAATAATCTCAGATTTTTAGATTAATCCAGATATTTTAATCCAATCCGCAAATTCGTTTGAAGAACCAAATTAGCCAGAGATCAGTTATCACGATTAAAAGATCTGGGATCTGTCAAATCATCTCAGATGTATTAAACGACGTACGAAGAACATACCCCAGGTCTCTTCAGTGACTGTTTTCTCTAAGGTTTTTGATCATTGCTGTTGTAATGTATTGGGAAGCAATGTGTATCCATGGACAGAAACATACATTAGCTTAACTCTGTTTGCCTGTTTATGTGTTGTTTTCAACAAACCATATTATAGATGCGTCGTCAGATTTCAGATTTTTTACCGAGAACCGTTACACCGTTTGAGCTATAACAACCACAACCAGCATACCTTTTTTGTGGCATACTTTGGATCCTCAGGAAGAACGAGTATTATCTTTCCATCCCAGAACTCTGCCACAACCCTCTCCTTTTTCCAGCCCTAAAAACATACAAATTGATGTGAAATTGCAACATTTTTGTAGCAGACCTGCATTGATATCACGATGGCTCACCACAAACTTAATGGTGTCCAAGAAGCGCTGATGAAACTGCGTGTGCTGGAAGTTGTCCTCAGGACTATCTGTACTGTACAGCATCCCACAGGACCCGCATGTGGTAGCGCCAAACTGCTTTTGACCAGCATCCTAAAGAGCAGACACATTAACAAGAGGTGAAGAACCACCCATTTATTTCCGTCCAACAACTGCACCTTCTACTCACAATGATGAGCTGGTTATCTGTTTGCTTCTTCATCTCTCTTCTCAGAGCACTCCTCTCTTTGGCCTTGAGAGCAGGAGTGGCAGTCAGTGCAGAAGGAGTGCTGGTGTTCAGGGGTGGTGACAAAATCCCTTTTTTCTGAGGTCTAAGACCAAGAAAGAACAACTGATAAGGCTCAAACTAAACACATTCAATGTAAAGTTTACCAGTTTTACATGGTCTTTATGGAACTATACTTTTGAAACTATTTAAATTTTACATGTAAATCAATATTCAATACTTTGCAACTGTTTTAGGACAAAAAAATGTTTATGATTGTCTTACCTTTTAGTACCAAAGATGGGATATACAGATGAATCTTCTGAATAGAATAATAATAATAAATCATATTTTAAAAATATCCTCAGATATTACCGATTGTTTACAAATTATTTTTGTAGGTATGATAGAGATATATATATATATAAATAAATAAATAAATAAATAAATAAAGATCAGATATTTTATTTAACAGTCGTTTTGAAAAAGAATTCATACAATCATATTTAATAACTTAATATTTTCTAACTAGAAACTAATTTTATGTACACATACATAAAATTAAATAGATAGATGTATAACAGATATATTATTCAACTAGTTTCTAATTAGAAAGCATTTCTGACTGACAGACAGATTGATAGACAATTTCATAATTTACCATCATCATGAGAGCTGTTGTGATCTGGTGGAACGTCACTCACATCAAACAGTGAATCAGTTTTTGCAGGTGAGTCCTGGAAAGCATTTTCAGTTTGAGAAACAGATGATGACAGCTTTACATTTGAAGTCATTAGCAGATAATTTAATAGTCTAACCTGGCTACCAGCTTCAACGGACTTGCTGGGGCTAATGGATCTCCTCAAAATCACCTTTAAATCTTTGGTAACACCATGCAAATCGGCCAGGACCTGAGGGGACATATTCTTGGGACTTAACATCACTTGCGAGGACTCGCCGCTCTCAGCACCTTCATCATTGGTAGCTTTAGTTGCTTTGTCCACTTCCGGGTGTTTTTTTAAGAAGACGGCACGCCGGACTGGGGACCGTTCTCCTGGTGCTGGTGTCACTTTCTTCTCCTTCATGGGTTTCTGAGAGTTGGGCTTCTCGTAGGTTGATGGCTGTTTAGGCTTTGTGTTTTGTGCAGATTTTTTGTACAATGAAGTGGGCTTTTTTCCGGTGCTGAAGAAAGCTGCTCCCACAACAAGCTTGGGTTTACCTTTGGATTTCATAGAGCTAAATGAAATGGGGAGCACCGTGACTTCCGGCGACTGATCCATTTGTGTGTCAGAGGGACTTTTCACTTTGGGTTTAGCAGTAAAGTAACCTTTCAGGTTAGACTGTGGACCAGAGACACTGCTTTTCTTTTGAACCCTCCTCACGGTTTTTTTAACAGGATCTCCAGCAGATGAAGGGGGGTGTGATGGATCATTGCTAGGGGCTGACGGTGGTGACTTGACTTCCTTCAACAGTTTCCTCTCAATAGGTGTGAGATACAGAGGCTTCTGCTTGCTGTAGAAGGATCTTGCCCCCAATACTGTTTTGCGTGGCGAGATTCGTTTTGGAGGAGATTCTAGTGAAGAGGTTCTCTGCATCTTCTTGGGTGTACTGAGAATTTTTGGGGGTGATGCCAGCGAGATGGGAATGTTCTCTTTTTGTCGAGTTGACCTTCTTGGAGAATTTCTGGGGGTTATTATTTGTTTCTTAGCCGGGTTACTGTGGTGGGTTTAAACAAAATGGGGGGAGAAATGGTTTGCAATCTGTGTCATAAGACAAAAGAACCTGTCACGGTCTAATATCTTACAAAATTACATCTCATACCTTTCAGCATCGGGAGAGCCGTGTTTTCTTTTTCGGGATAACAACATCTTCAAATCACCTGAAATGACAGGGAATCAAAGCATGACGTGATATCTAACAATTCTATAGGACGCCATTGTTTGCATTTCTGGAACATTCTTATATTTCTGTAATGTTTGTTTTTCTGCCCTTATAACATATTGAGAATGGTGTAGAAAAGTAGTAACACGAGCAAATTTAGTTAACAGTAGAGAATATTGTGTGTCCTTAAACTGAGAGATTTAAAAGAACCAAACAGTATGTTTTCCTGTCAAACTTATTGATATGATAAAGGTATATGTAGTTTGGCGCAAATAATAAAACATACACTACATAAAACGTCAATACGTCTTGCTTGTTTTTACCGCATTTCTTTTCTAGGCGCCAGTAAGTTACAAGTTACAACAAGCAAAGTATCTCTAAAAATACACACATACGATAATCATCACACGTTTCATTTGAATACTGGCATGATAACAATATCTGTAGTAGATGACTTACCAGGTAAAATAAATCCGATTCTGCTTTTTTTTTTATCTGTGTGGAAAAACTGGAAGAAAATAATCGCGGCAAATCTCTCCCCTTCACCCGCGATCGGTTTTGAAGACCGCGCCAAAGTCAATTGTGGCGCACACGGAAACGGAAACAGCGAGTGTTGCATGACAACATCCGCTTAGTAATGGAACTCGGATTCATCTCTGCGAATCGATTCTTTGAACAGAACCGATTTAAAAATCCTGTCCGGTTAAAGTTTTCCAGGTTTTTTTTTTTTTTTTTTTAATTAAGTGCATGAATACAATAATACGGACCTTCAGTCTTTCAGTCCAGATTAAGTGCCAAGTCCTTAAACACAGCCACTGTTCTCGTAGCTTTTAAGTTTTTAGAGAACTCAATACATACAAAATACACTTTCATCTCAAGTTTAAATCTTTAAAACAAAGTGGTCTGCAATTAGAACAATTACATTTATGATATAATATAAATATTTGGCTAACAGAAAAATAAGATTTATAAAATAAATATATTTTTCTTTTCACATTCATGAAAACCAAAAGTTACATTTCTATATGTAAATTCAAAATTAGGATTCACATAACATTTAATAAAATCACATATATCACACCAAAATGTCAGTGTTAGAGCAATTCCAAAATAAATGTAAAATACAAAACCTTTCATCCATAATGGCTTATTCATTTATCTATTGAGTGGAACCATTCCTTATATCCGAAGAGCACCGTAAAGTAGTCTTTCTCTAAACAGAAGGAACAGAGGGTATTAATATCAAGTCTTTTGAGAAAGCACTTATCTTGGTAAAACCTTTGAATTAACTTAAAGGTAATTTCTCTCATTTTGTTAGTTATTAGGTATTTGTGAGGCAATGTCAGTTCTCCAGTTTGTAATCTAAAAATAAAGTAATTTAGAATCATCTACGTTAAACACAAAATAAATTCACATCAGTCTGCAGAAGTTTATATATATATATATATATATATATATATATATATATATATATATATATATATATATATATATATATATTTTTTTTTTTTTTTTTTTTTTTAAATAAATAAACTCTGATTCGTATCTCTCTGTGTGTTGAAAAAATCTGAATTTGAGAAGTAACAAAGAATAAAAAAAGAAAAAAAAAAAAGTGTTCAGTTGCTGACGTGAGGATCGTTCGGAAAATGAATCGTTCAGACCCGTTTAACCAATTCATTGAAAAGATCCGATTCAGATGAACGAATTCTTTCACTTTCACGATTCTTTCTACTTCATTGCAGCGACGCTTGATTCCTGTTGTGGTCGGAATGGATGGCACACATGACATGTGCCTATGATTTAACTCTTATCTGCTCTCTGTTTTGTTGAATACATATAGTGAGACCTTTCGAAGGGTGTGTCTTTGCGGAAAGATGGTGTTTTACTTTAAAAGCGACGGTGAGTAACGTTAGTGAGTGTGTGCCCAGGCAAGACCATGTTTATGTTGTCAACACAGACAGTATGAATACGGAATAATTATAATGCATAAAATAAATACAACAAAAAGATGATCAAAACTGTAATCTATGTAACGTTAGCTTGGTAAGATGATATTGTTAGCGGTTCAGTATGTCTTTAGTTAAATAGCAAGAATAAACAGTACTTTTTAAAAGTTGCAATGTATGCTTATCTTTTACAGTTGTCTCACCGCCCTATACAATCTACATGGGCAAAGATAAATATGAAAGTAGGTGCTTGTTTTATCATAAATAACACTTTTCAGCATTCTGTGCTTGTAAGACCATTAATAGTGGTTTCTGTTTTTCAACAGATGAAGATCTTATAAAATATGGATGGCCTGAAGATATTTGGTGAGAATTTATTTGGTGCTCGCCACCACAAATGAAGTTTTTTCTCTTCTAGTTTTGATCTGCAATGAATGTTTCTGTGATTCCAGGTTCCACGTGGACAAGCTCTCATCTGCTCATGTATATCTAAGAATGCCCAAGGTATTTTGAGAAGTGAAACACATTTTAGCATACAGCTGTTTATAATAGTTCTGTGTTGACAACTGTTACTTGATTAAAGGGTGTAACGATAGAAGACATACCAAAAGAAGTCCTGATTGACTGTGTCCAGCTGGTCAAAAACAACAGTATTCAAGGTACTGCTTCTTTATGAAGAACATCAAAAGTTGTTTGTTAACAGGGTCATTGAAGGTGTGATCGCAACTGTATTTTTATTTACAGGATGCAAAATGAACAATATTAATGTTGTCTACACGCCATGGGGGAATCTAAAAAAAACAGCAGACATGGATGTCGGTCAGATAGGCTTCCATCGGCAGAAGGAGGTATGATGAGAGATATTGATGCTTCTCTGATAATAAACACTATGATTGTATGCACACTGCAGCCACAACTACAAGAGAGTAATGTAGATATCAGTCAGATATGCAAAGAATAAAAAAAATGACTGCCTGTCTGAACAGTTCATATGATTTTGAAGTGTTCATGTGTTACTATAGAGGGTATGCAACGATGCATTGTCACTTTCCAGCCGGAACACACCCCCTCAGCCAGACTGAGTGGCAGAAGAGCTGCTGCATGAACAATATACGGGGAAACTGCAAAAACACGAGTAAAACAAATGAGTATCCATTTAAACCATTTGGACTCGATATAGTGCTCCTTACAATTTACCAAAGATCCAGTGATCCGTTGATTGATGGGCAGCCAGGAATCAAGTTTTCTGACATTGATATGTGCCTGATTTCGATGTATTTCAGAAATACATAAAGAAAGTTTGCCTGTGAACGCTTTATATAAATACAATATACACTCACCTAAAGGATTATTAGGAACACCATACTAATACTGTGTTTGACCCCCTTTCGCCTTCAGAACTACCTTAATTCTACGTGGCATTGATTCAACAAGGTGCTGAAAGCATTCTTTAGAAATGTTGGCCCATATTGATAGGATAGCATCTTGCAGTTGATGGAGATTTGTGGGATGCACATCCAGGGCACGAAGCTCCCGGTCCACCACATCCCAAAGATGCTCTATTGGGTTGAGATCTGGTGACTGTGGGGGCCATTTTAGTACAGTGAACTCATTGTCATGTTCAAGAAACCAATTTGAAATGATTCAAGCTTTGTGACCTGGTGCATTATCCTGCTGGAAGTAGCCATCAGAGAATGGGCACATGGTGGTCATAAAGGGATGGACATGGTCAGAAATAATACTCAGGTAGGCCGTGGCATTTAAACAATGCCCAATTGGCACTAAGGGGCCTAAAGTGTGCCAAGAAAACATCCCCCACACCATTACACCACCACCACCAGCCTGCACAGTGGTAACAAGGCATGATGGATCCATGTTCTCATTCTGTTTACGTCAAAATCTGACTCTACCATCTGAATGTCTCAACAGAAATTGAGACTCATCAGACCAGGCAACATTTTTCCAGTCTTCAACTGTCCAATTTTGGTGAGCTTGTGCAAATTGTAGCCTCTTTTTCCTATTTGTAGTGGAGATGAGTGGTACCCGGTGGGTTCTTCTGCTGTTGTAGCCCGTCCGCCTCAAGGTTATGTGTGTTGTGGCTTCACAAATGCTTTGCTGCATATCTCGGTTGTAACGAGTG
>CM031962.1:28627440-28844940 GCA_018749465.1 Paracanthobrama guichenoti | reverse complement strand
TTAAGACATGGTCCCGGCCTTGCCTTGAAAAACTGATTTGTTTGATTTTGCTACGTTCTAGCAAGAAACATTAAAATTTACTTCGACACAGTTTATAACATTTAAATCACTATGTCAGAATGGTTTTATTTAATTTTAATAAGACCCATCCAAATTAATTTAGTGGTACAATAATAACACTGACAGTGGTATGTTGTGGCTGAGCGATCAGAAATATCGTGCTTAGGAATCTAAAAGCTGCAGACACCACATCCTCCTGAAGAGCAAGCACACTTGTAGTGGTACAGACAGACACAAAAGAAAGGAGTTACTGTGCGAAGGCGGCGTCTTCTGTCCAAGGCCGGGCTGGAAAATATGACCTTGGACAGGCACCTCAGATGTCCTTCACTGGCGGGATGTTTCTGGTTTGTTTATAGGAAAGATTCAGTCACATTCTTTTCAAGCCAGTGGCATTGCACTATTATAACACAGGCCTTTCCAGCAACACTTTTGCAAAAAGGGTGGCTTGTGTTAAACCAAATTTGATTTAAACTTGGAGTTACATTGTCTAAAATTGACTAATACTTTCACGACGGTCACATACACTTTGGTGTCATTTTCTGTAACGCAAACTGACAAGTAAATAAAATGCTAAATATATGAATTCAGTAGTCACTCGATTCAAAGTTTATATAAGAGCTGTCCAAGCTGCAGGAGTTTAGGCATAATGACAAAAATAGCCACCAATGACACACAGTCCACTGATTTTTTTTTTTAATGCATTCTGCTGTAACAAATTAATACATTTCTGTCCAAATATCACTTCTATCACAAAATATGGAACCTTGAGACTCAGACCTCAGATCAGTGTTTTAAGATTAGAAAAGGTTTTGATTATAAATTCTGAAACATGAAGACGCCTAATAGGGGAGGAGACTGCTAAAATAATTGAGTACCGTTTCTATGGTAACGCAACATCCAGTTTCAAAATGGTTTTACTAGATGAATTTTGAGTTATGTGTTATGTGATACAAAAAAATGTGTTATGTAATATGTGATACAAAAATTACATTTTAGAGGATTATATATATATATATATATATATATATATATATATATATATATATATATATATATATATATATATATATATATATATATAAATAATTTATAGAGGATAATATTATTTTATACATTTTTATGGACAATTACTAGATTATATGTTTTATTATGAACCTTTTGCATGAAAACCAACATTTCAGTGATTAAAAGTGTGTGCATCGACTTTAGGGAACAGTTGGGAACCCAAAATATTTCTTCTATGGCATCGCTGCGATAACTCACATTTGAAACATTTCTTTTAAGAGTGTATGGAGGGTTTCTTTTGGACTATCCGACCATGTATACACATACCTACCGCATGGCTGAAGTTAGCATCAACAAAGCAGAGAAAACTTCCTGAAATCCTAACAAACACTAGTTTAGTCCAATCATCCACCGTCACAGTTAGCTTAGACCTCCGCTGGGTGGATAGGAGTCTGCCACACATAACCTGTCTGCTCCATTAACCTCATGTTTAGAAAAGAAAATGTCACTCTAGATGTGGCTATGGGGCACAAACCAGACCCTGTCAGCTATACTTCACATCTTCACTGGCCATTAGCACATGCTGCGGCCAAAACTGTTGGCAGGGACCACACACACGCACTCACACTGACAGAGCGGGGACAAAGAGACAGGAAAGCAGCGAGAAGCGTGTACCGCCACACAAAATGAAAAGGGATGTGCCTCTGTGGTCTTCCGAACCGGTCAGGCCAGCTGGAGCCTTCAACAAAAGCAAACAAGGTCATAAAGTGGGTGCAGAAAAGAACAGGCCTGGAGAAGAGCCACTGTGATGTGAGGAAATGTGCGGTACACATGGGTCTGACTGAACAGTTCCTGCTCTGTCGGGGAGTAAGAATACAGCAAACTATGAGATAAAGTGCTGTTTATGAACCACAGTGAAAAACAACTGAAATGGTCAAAGGGTCATGATTATGAAACATTCACTTCATTTGAAAAGAAAGTATCAGTAAGACTGGCATTCTCATCATTATATCAATGCCACTCTTTCAAAATGCAAATTATTTCAAGACTTGTTAAGTTTTCTGCATACACATGTAATGTGTTTTTTACAAATGTAAAAAAAAAAAAAAAGAAAAAAAAAAAGAAAAGAAATTAAACATCAAGGATGTATTACATTGCTCAAACGTGACAGTAAAGACTTTTACATTGTTACAAACATGTATTAATGCTGTCAATCAATTAAAAAAGTAATAATTAAATCACACATTTTCCTGTAATTAATCACGATTTAAAAACATCTGCGTCTTTTAATATTTTTATATTGTAATAATTTCAGTTACTCTTCAAATTAATGTAGAAACAACTTAAATACAGTATATTTTAAAAATGTGTTGTAATTGCATCTTTTTATGAAGGCCAGTATCACTGATACTAAAACTGTTACTGATAATTAAATAAAGGTAGGAAATATACAGAAATTGAATAGTTGAAATTGAAGTTATCAAACTGTTTGCACTGCATACATTTGTGATTAAATATAGAATAACTACTTATTAAAGCAAAAATGTTCTCTGTTACCTTTGTTCTTTGATTAACAACTCGATGCAACCTGGACACATCACCAGTGATGTTACCTGGGGTCACGGAGTGTTTCGGGTCTTTCAAGCATCATACACTCTCACCCAGGTGACCCAGCTGGGGTTGATCAGGCCCCAGCTTGTGTCCAGATAGCCCTACCCCACCCATGTCTCTCCTCTCCTTATCCACAGCCACCTTGAAGCAACTTCTGCTGACTCTGTGACCTCCTTGATGGCCCTTTGCTTACTGGCCCCTATGATGCCCAGGATGTTATAAGCCCTGCAGAGAGACTGGCCAGCAAACCCTCTACATCCCACCTCAATGGGCTCACACCATGCTCGCCACCCATTGTTCTCAGTGTATTTTGCCCTCTTCCTCTCATTGGCCTCCTCGATACGGTCCTCCCAGGGTACGGTAAGTTCCAGGAAAACGATCTGCTTTGAAGTCTCTGAGATAAGTAGCATGTCAGGCCGCAGTGTTGAGGTGGCAACAGCTGCTGGTAATTTCAGTTGCTTACCCAGGTCAACTTTCAACTCCCAGTCTCGTGCTGTTGCTAGCAGGCCAGATGAGGTGGCCCTGGCAGCTAATGGTGGCTTCTCCCTAGCCCGGACAAAAGCAATGGTGTTCTTCACTGGGAGGAGGTGCTTACAGTGGCCAATTCCACAGCTGATGGTATTCGCTATGACCTTCAGGACTTGGTCATGGCGCCAACGGTAGCGCCCCTCGCCCAGGGCCTTCGGACAGCAGCTGAGGATGTGTTCCAGGGTCTCATTCTTTAGGCAGAGGCTACAGGCTGGTGTCTTCACCAATCTCCAGCTGAACAGGTTGGATGGGCTCAGTAGTATATCGTAGACAGCCTGCTTTCCACAGCTCTGCCCATGAGGCTCTACGCTCCACTGCATGCTCCCATCTTGTCCAGGCTCCCTGCTGCCGCATTCCAACCATCCTGCTGGCCCACTCCTCCTCTACTGCTACCCACACCTCTTGCTGCATCAGTGATCTCCTGTCCTTCCCCTGTGCCTTGTTGTAGCGAGATCCAGCTCTTCCATGAGTCACTGCTCCTATCAGTGCCCTGTGCTGTAGCCGTGACTCAGCCACATCCACCACCTCTGCTGCCCTCCACCTCCACCCTGTCCTCACCTCGATCCCAGCCAGGGAGACCTTTGGGTCTTGTGACTCTCTGTATTGCAGCACCTCCCTGGCACAGCCCACCTTGAACTCCTCATTCAGGCTGCTGATGGGGAGCTTCAGCTTGTTGTTCTGGCCATACAAAGCAATGCTACTCAGGCTTCGAGGCCCAGCCACTTCCGCAGAAACCTGCTGACTCTCTTCTCAAAGCCCTCGATGATGGAGATTGGAACCTCATAAATCAGGAGGGGCCAGAGAATCCGTGGGAGGATGCCGTGTTGGTAAATCCAGGCCTTGATCTTGCCAAGTAGGCCTGACTTGTCCACTGCAGCTAGCCAGCCTTCCAGTTCAAGGTCGGTTGCATGGATGGCTGCCGTGTCTTTCAGGCTGCAGTCGAACACCTTTCACATGCTCTTCATCCAGGTGGTCATCTCTTCCAAGCCCTTCAGGATCCACCTGCCCCCTGGGACATGTGCCCTAATGGGCGGCTGGCGAATACTAAACTTGGTGAGGGAACCTCTGCACTGGACCTCATGGCGAGTGCGAATAATATCACTGAAATTGTGCATCCAGTGATGATACCCTTTCCAAGCCTGTGCCAGTCTGATGTTGTAGACCCCGCAGAGACTCTCAGACTGAAACTGCCATAGTAGTCCAGAATGAGGTCTCTAAACTTGTCTGGGATGTGGTGCCAGTGCAGGGCCTCCTCAACCAGTTTGCAATTTAAGATTGCTCTTGTTTGTGAAAATACTCAACAAAATTGGCATTTTGGCATAAGTTTGTGTTATTCTTCGTTCAAGCGATAAGAAAGAACTTGATTCTGGCACGCATCTTTCAGACAAGGGCTGCGTTTTAATAAGCTCCATAGTGCAGTAAAGTTAGTCAGGGCACAAGTCAGGGAGTCGGCCACATTCATGTGTACATGATATACTGATTCACAACCTAGGAAACTAGGAGCTGACTGATACACACCTAGGACATTCACCTAGACAGCGCATTCTCTTTTGTCTGTTTTAAAGCATTTGCATGAATAAGAGCATGATCATATAATGTAATGCTAACCAAAGGATGATAGAAAAAACGGATGCTGCGTTAATTGCATTATATATTTTAACGCGTTAAACTGATAAATGAATCATGTGCCTTAACGTGCTAATTTTGACAGCACTAAAATGTATATATTAGGCCTAAATAAACATTGTTTTTTTTGTGATCAATTTTCTCCACATTGAGTTTTTCCACAAATATTAAGCAGCACAACTGTTTTAAACATTGAAAATAAGAAGAAATGTTTCTTAAGCAGCAAATCAGCATGTTAGAAAAGGATAATGTGACAGTAATGACACTGAAAATTCAGCTTTGACATCACATTAATAAATTATAATTCAAAACATTAAATTAGAAACCAGTACTGTATTTGTGATTAAATAAATGCAGCTTTGGTGTGCATAAGAGACAAAGCCTTTAAAAATCTTACCGACCCCTACATTTTTATATGTTAGTTTAATTGCAATTTAATTGTGGTTATGGTATATTTTTGAGATGGTGAATTTTGAGATGAGATGATACTACAGTAATAGCTGGCTGATTTTCAAAAAGACTTTTGTTTTAGTATTGTCATTTGTAGGTCTTTGCTTATAAAAACCAGTCATTGGCTCATGTCATATCCAGATCAAAAAAGTGCATATCGAAGAAAAACAACAAAAACAATTATTTTCATTTTCATGTAATTTGTTATCATATAGGTAATATTAAATGTTCATGTTCCTGTTTATACAAGCCACCATTTAGTTCGACTAAGGCAATTTACAGTGACAGTTCTCTCAGAGTGACCGAACACATTTGTTTTTCTAACAATGCAGACTTTCCATTGACTTTTTATACTGATCTAATAATATTTTTCTATACACTACCCCTAAACCTAACACTCAAACAATCCATTTGGATATTTTTATTATGACATAATTTAGCTATTCCCCACCTATGAATTCTACAGGAGAAATGTTAAATATGCATTCTAAACTAAACGAATTTGAGTACCTTGTGAACAAGCCACATTTGTAATCCATAAATGCATCAACTGCTCTTCTTTACAGTAACATCTTTACAATCCCTACACCCATTTCCAACCACATTTCTAGCTATGATAATTGTTTTAGAAATTATTAACATTATCGTTTAACCGCCCTCTCTTGCGAGGTCAGAACCCAGTGGAAAGCATCTCAGCTTCATTCTTCATAACACATGAGCTCTCCCCATGGGTACAGTTAGAGGTTTATTTTGTGCTTGACTTACCGACAGCATACTTCATGCTGACGATTCACTCCAGAGGCCCCTGACACAGTGATTGGACAAGATCAACAGAGACGTGACCCACTAATCTACAAATCATCCAGCTGACAACACAAGTTCCTCTGGCACAGATGCAAAGCTTACACCAGCAGCATAAGACGGGAAAAAAAAAAAAAAAGCAAGGTAAGATAAGGTTTTGACGGGAAGTTTTTTTTTTTTTGCTTTTTGCTTTTTTTAAACATTGCTAAAACCAGCTTAAGGTGGTAGCTGTTTTTCAAAACATGTTACCTGGTTGGTGTATGTGATTTACCAGCTGGTGGAGAAGAAGGAAGGCATCAAAGGAATATTCATCTCAATGGCAGCTGCTTGTCTGACATGTGATACTCCAGTGTACGAAACCAGCTTGCTGTCATTTTTGCTCATTCACACGTATTTTGGAGACGCAATGCAATGGTTACCATTGCCTAGTAAACCCCTGCTGGTAGATGTTGTAACTACAGCATCTGACAGCAAAAGCTGCTCACTAAAGAGCCAATTGGAGCTGGACATCTAGCTCCCCCTCTCTGGATGTAATGGGTGGAGCTTGAAGGTCCAGCCACACCTAATTATTGCAGTCACATTCAATTTATATTATAATACATTTCTATTAAATTAACATGCAAATAACAAATACATAATATGATATAATATAAATGTTAGTATTTAAGAATTAGTATTTGTAATTTATTATGTCAGCTTTATTTTAATTAAAGAAAACAACATTTAGTTTTCGCTCTAGTTAACAATAACAACACTAGAAACCAGCATGTTCCCAAACATAGCAACCAACCTAAGCTGATTTGAGCTGGATTTTCAGCAGTGAAAGCAGACGTAGTAAAGTTATTTGTAATTCAACATTCACATCAAGATTCAGAACAGAGTTAGAACAGCATTTCCACAGCAGGTTTGGGTCAAAAGTTCAACAATCCTAAGTAGGGCAAAGCAAAAATTCTTTCTTCAGAGACGTATCTGTATAGAGAATGCACAGAGCAGGTCAGGCATGTGTGGAAAGCTGGAGAATAGGCAAGGACTGCACCAGAGGGAGCCATTAAATCAAGGTCATGTGACGCTCACCATCAGTCCAAAAAACTCTTGGCACTGTCATGTCCTGAAATTCACTCAGTCCAGCCATATGATTCTGGATCTTTGAATACAAGCCCAGGAGGAACCATGGAGCTCAAGAGCAAAGGATATTAGCATTGCATCTGAAATAAAGCGTCGCTTACAAACATGCCATATGGAGAAAGTCTCCTCTCTAAAAAATGTCCCGCAGAGGAGTTCATGAGTTTAGATCAGCCTCTTGAGTCAATGAACTCATTGGCAAATGCAAATCAAGCACTGTATACATACAGTCCCTCCGCTTTCTCGATGACACTTACAGCAGAACACGTTAAGGAGTCTGGAGGGGGCTGTGGTTTCAGCCCCAGAATGAGGCTATGGTTGAGGGTTTGTCAGAGGGAGGTGTCAGTGCAATCTTTGTGGTCTGGAAGCCATTCTCTTTATGTCCAAATGAGCTTGTTTATTTTTATCTATTGTGAAGTAAAGTTGCTTTATTGTGGTCCAGTTGAATAACTGGTTCAATGTCTCCCCGCATGAACCTTGTCAAATAGCTCAGCGACAAAGCCACAATGGCCTGTTTTAATGACTCAATACTCTGTATTTTTATTGTTTTGCCCGTTTAACCACATTGCTTATAAAAGGTTCTCATTTCAGGGTGACCATACAAAGCCTATTAAATCGTTTCTTGTAATTTTGGAAACAATAGTCAAATAGACATGTCTGATGTTTAGAAATCATGTCTGCCTCCATGCATTTTACATTCTCTGTACAGAATGCTGTAGAACTGCAGTCACACAGCCTCACCATCCTTGCTTTTGCAGAAGGCCCATTAAATTTGACAGCTGACTTACTACAGTACATTTCCCAAAATGGGCATTATACATTGTGCAGTGCTTGCATGCAAAGTCACTTTGGATAACAGTGTCTGCAAAATGGGCTTACTGCATAGTATCTAACAATACACTCAGCTAATTATTCTATTAGCTATATTTTTTAACATCTCCTTCCAGACTATTTAATTGAACTGCCAAGTTGACAAAAGACTGTCACTATGACAAAAGTGGGGAGAAAAAGCTAAATTACTGCATCTTGATCTCAGATGGAACTGGATGCTGATATAAACATGCACTGTAACCATGTGACAACAATGAAGCATACTACTGAACTGAAATGCATAATAAATCCTGTTTTCCATATTTTTTAAAGAACTTTAGGCACTATACTGCACAATATGCAATAACCAGTATATGAACATTTTCAGAAAAAAATCAGCATAAAAATTCAGTAATAATGGAACGTGATTTTACACTATTATTTACATAACCTGCATTTTCGTGAGTTTAAATAAAATGTTTTTGTTATAAGAGAATAAGAATAAAAACAACTTTGTGTATCAAAACCACTTTTTCCTGATAAAAAAAGAATGAACTAAACTTTTGTCAATGAATTTGCAAAAGTTGAAAGTAACATTTTGACAAGCCAAACATGTCAGTCTCTGAGTAACATTATTTAAGTCACAAAATAAACTTAATTCCGTAAAATAATGTTGCTTATAATGAACTATGCAAAAAGCATTTCGAACATCTCCAGCACATTTATAATTACCCACAAATCAAACATAGTTCACCCCTTATGAACGTTATCATACACGTCAAAAAATTTGGCTGGCCTAGAACTAAAACATTGATATAAAACACTCCTGGGCATCAATCATTTCACTGAATACTTGCCAGCTAAGAAATAAAAAAAATATTAACGTTACCTTACTATCCATCTGTTTTCAAATCCACATCATCTGAATAACACAACATCGATGTCTGTCAAAATAGTAGTGTTTACGAGAGGCAGAGTTCCAGCGAGTGCACGTATTTCAAGGAAAAACCACACCAATGCGTCATCGCTTTCCGAGAAGAGGGAGAAAATGGCGGCCTGATTGGCTTCGACATGATGTCTGTCAGAGACGGTAACATACGTAATACATAACGCACGTGAGTATAGATATGAAATCGAATCGGAATGATCAGGGAACAGTGAAATACTTCACACTGCATGCTAAAGAGAATAAACGGCAATCCAATTGAAAAACATTGCCAGGTTAGTGAACGTCATTTAATGTGTTGGTTTTGACGGACATTTTTTATGCACAAATTACGCATTCTGATTCTGACTTTCCTGAGTTTAATATTTTCAATAATTTTGAATATTTTTTTTTCATAATTTTGCAAATAAATGAATTGTTAAATGAGTCCATTTAGTAGTCAAATTAGACTATTTTTAATTATAAACTTCACAGGTGATTTTTATAAAATTTAGTTTGGTCTTCTTAATTAAAAGATTAAGGCAATTATCAAAGTTTGATAAAATGCTATTTAATTTTCCAATAAAGGATTATACATTCGTACAATACAATAGAATACAATACAATTTCAACGATTTGTTAAAAGTAATGACCCCTTAGATTTTGACTCATAATGTTATTTATGCAAGTTATATTTATAGATGAGAACCAAATAATTTAACCCAATCTGAAGAAATTATTTGAAATAAAAAATCATGTATATAGCATAATTAGTTAGATTACATTATACAGACACATTTTTACCATGACTCTCTGTAATACTCTTTTCTGATTGGCTGATCAGCAAACAAATATTTTTGGTATAAAGACTGCTAAATTATCTATTTGTCTGTTGTTCTTGTACATTGTGCTAGTTAATGTTCCTGGCAGAACTCAGTGGTTTCTTTCTTCAAACATGATCAGTATTGACTGATTTATTTGAGTGCAAGCCATACACTAACCAGGATCAGAATAACTGACATAACAATTATTACCTTGTACTCCATTCCAGACCAACTTGGAGGAAAGCAATTACATTGACAAACAAGCCTACATGTGATGTAACATAAATATCATGCAGAATAGAGCCCTACATCACACATGGCATGCCTACAGCTGTCATTACATCTAATTACCATATATGGAAACAATGCTACACATGAGACTGCATGGAGACAGTGGAGGCGTTCATATAAATGAGTATATAAGCAGTCACAGCCTCCTTGAGATGTCCTCCAAGCACAATTAGAGAAAATGGCAATATGGTGTGGGACAAAGAGGAGGGTCTTGGCTTTTATGCTGAGTTGTTCATCTGCGGTTGCCTATGAGGAGCCCTCAGGGAGGAACAGGACTTGACTGGCAAGTATAGCTAACAGGGTCCAGATGGCGCCCCTGCGTTTGGGAAGGGGGTCAGGGGCTGTTACTACAGCTGCGGGTTCCTCTGCAAGGCAGGGCAGTGGAAAATCATATTACAATCACTGTATGAGGTGAACACCCAATGAGGTGGACACACCCAAAACCTTTCAAAAACCATATGGAGAGGTAAAGAAAGGGGTTTATATGTCTGCAAGGTGCCACAGCCAAAGGAGGGCAGAGCTGACATTGCCTTAATTTTATGGTCACCACTCGCATTGTTGTTGTGGCATGTTAACGAAGCATGTAAAAGGGAAACAGCTGGGGTTTATTGCCTTACGTGCAGCGCCATTTCAGATCAAAATCTGATTGGCAGAACAACAGTACTTGAGCTCAATGTATAAGATTACGGAGAAACCAAAACAGCAGTGCAAAACAGTCAAAAACTGCTGATAAATCTATAGCAGAATCACACTGCTAAGCTGGAGGGAGGTTGGAATCATGTCAAGACGCTGCTAGGGGAAAATACAAAATCAGGGCAGAGCTGTTTGCATAATGGGAAACTTCCTAAGGACAAAAGGGATAGTCCACCCAAAAATGAAAATTCTGTCATCATTTACTCACCCTCATGTCATTATAAACCTGCATGCATATTATTTTATCTTGCACTGAATAAAGAAAGTCAAACATATTTGGAACGGCATGACGGTAAGTAAATCAATTTTAATTTTTGGTTTGACTTTTAACTTTGACTTTGTGGCTCAAGTAAATTGTCAATTCTTGCTGATTAGTAAGGGATAACAACAGTCAGTTTATAGCAAAAACAAGCTTTTTGGATAACATTATCATTAGGGCCCAGTTAAACAAAATTCCTTAAAGGTGCAGTGTGTAATATTTATGAGGATCTATTGACAGAAATGCAATATAATATACATAACTTTGTTTTCAGTAGAGTTGTTCCGATTCCGATACTAGTATCGGCAATACCACCGATACCACAACAAATTTTAGCATCGGTATCGGCAAGTACATGAACCCATGTACTGATCCGATACCATATTCTTAAACAAGATCTAGTTATTATCATAGACAGTAAAAGGTTATGACCGCTAGCTTTGCCTAAACGCTGCACGGCTCTTCTTCGCTGCTCAGAATGCATTGCAAACACAGGAAGTTGTGCTGTGTTGCCAAAAGCAACCACTGTTAAGAGCAGCGAAGAAGAAAAATGAAAACGCGTTAGCAGTATGTCAGCTGTTTAGTAGTATTTCAGACTGGACCAACCAGCCAGTAAAACAGCGACTAGGGATGTCACAAGTACCGGTATTTCGGTACCAAGTCGGCACTGATGTTTTAAAAATGCGAGGATACTATTCTGTAGTACTGACTTCAGAGTATATCTGGTACCTGCAGCTGCGTTCAGCCGTTTCCGTGTTTATCTAAGTGCAGCGGTTCAGACTGTAGCTGAATATATACTAGTGTCTGTGAATATTAAACTGCAAAATACTATTTAAATATTACTCCTGCATGTTCTGCCTCTCTGTGTGGATGCGCAGGTGCACACGTGACGCTCGCTGTCGTTGTAGTCTCTGCCGTGTGTCACTATATGAGGACAAGAACGCATAAACCGTCACTTCATGAGAATTTACCGTTTCATTTGAGAAAACTGTCATATCATGAATACAGACACTCAAGGTCTTCACGGCAACCCGTCAAAATAAAAGTTTGGTTTAATGTGAAGAAATTGACAATATATTAGGCTACTGTTGTAGCCTACAGTAGATTTAGCTATGTCTCTATGTAATAATAATACGTCTCTCTACTACTAATAATAGTGCCTAGATGGTTGCTTATTTTCACTTGTTTTGTGATTATATATATATATATATATATTTTTATATTCCTAGATTCATTTGTTGCGCTGTTTTTTATAGTTATATTGTAAAACTAAAATACCCTTTTCAGTTTACGTTGTTAGATTTGTGGCTGCATTTTAAGTTCTTTTTCACTTAAGAAAAATAAATAATATTGCTGTCAAATGCATGTCAGATAATAAAAATACTGTAATAAATACAGTAGTTCACTATGTATTTGTTCATGTTTTATTAAGGGATAAGTCTGAAGCACACCATAAAATAATTCTAGCAATTCATACAGGGCCAGATATACAGATACACACCCAGGTATCGGATCAGTACTCGGTATCGGCCGATACCCTGAGCCCAGGTATCAGAATCAGTATCGGGAAGGGAAAAAGGGTATCAGAACATCTCTAGTTTTCAGAGGCGTATAAAGACCTTACGTAATGAACCGTCATGTTTTTATTACCTTAGAATGAGCCATTTCTATCTCACTCTTACAGTGAAGTCACCATTTTGCACCACCATGTTTCTACATTAGCCCTAAAGGGACAAACTGCTCTACAAAGTGCTAGCTAATCTTTGTCCTGTCAGCCACCGTAGCTTCTCTATGTGCTTCGAAAGAGAGGGGTGAGCGGTGGGCGGTTGCAATTCACAACCTCACTGCTAAAATTTACAAAGTGCACCTTTACGCTAAGAAAACCCTTAATTACAATCATAAACAAACAGACAACAAACATTTTACACAAATTTGTGGTGTTCATGCATGCTGTCATTAAAGCATAAAGAGGACAAACCAAACACTAAGACATTCCTGTGCATTTTGCATTATTTAAAAAATAAAATTACTGATTATATAATCCGCAATGAAAAAAACCAAAAACAAAACTTTATTATACTGGAAATGACTTGCATTTAGACAAAAGTCTTTTGGACTGATGGCTGGAAGACAAACATCTCTTGGCTTGCTTCATGCATGCACTTCACAAATGATTTCAAACGAAACAACTCTGACTTTCCAAGGCTCGACTGACGAAAACAACACATGGATAAGTGTAAAATGTCTTAGCAGAGGCAGTGGGCTCTCAGGGATTTGATTCAAAAAATGTTAAATATTCCGCCTGTCGAAAATCCAATAAATCAGATATTTTGCGGAAAGTTTTTCATCTAAAAAGAATGCAAATCTTCCCAGTGTCCTTATCAAATGTACATTTATTTTCCAATTTGACATGTTTTGGTATTTGCTATTTGCCAAGCAAAGTTTAATTACACACATGCCAAGAAAAATGAGTTTGAGAACAAACAACACAGCGCCATGTGACCCTAAACCAGGTCAGAAAATTATAGACTCTTTAAGACCACCTGCAAGGAGGAAAACATTTCACAGCAAAGCTCAAGCCGCTTACTTAGTGTATAGCCACAGATCTTATGTATTTATATCTAAATACTTCTGCAAACAGAAATCTGGAATAACTTCATCTTATTTGGTTAAAGCCTTTTGTTTGCACTTTAATTGAACTCAGGTTTGACTCAACTGCCATTGCCAGATGATTTTTTTTTATGTTTGATGAAAACCTAACCCACCCTTGTTTACTGTTACTGACATACCACAGTCATTTTTTTTCTTTCTTTCTTTACAATAAAGCATCACACCATTCCCTCTTCCAAAATCTCCAAACTGATGGCGTTTGTTTTGAGAGAAGCATTTCCTCCTCCATGTGGCTTTAATAAGGAGTCTCTGCGTCTGTATAATGAAATCCAAATAAATATGCTATGTTCATGTCTTATTTGGTTTGATTTCAAACCATTTCTGCAGCTTCAAATCAATTATTTGGATCATTTAATTTAAAAGAAACAAACAAACTGAGAAAAAGACTACATCTCTTGTATCAAAGCTAATCGGTGTCGTGTGGCGGACTTCTGAAATGAGTGTTTCTGTTGACTGATTTTTCTGTAAATTCCTGTTCACGTTTCATTTGATGGAAATGAAAGGCATTCAGAATTCAGCATTTACAACTATTTATTAAAATCAAATCAGTTTGAGTTTGTTTTGAATCAGATATGATCACAAGTGAGTAGTGTTGGGGAAAGTACTTTGAAAAGTAATGTATTACAATATTGTGTTACTCCTTAAAAAGAAAATAATTTAATATTTTATTTAACATATTTAATTATTGAAAGTTTGCGTGGTATTCTAATTTTTAAGCATAACTTTTATTTGCTCTGAACTTGAGTAAGCTAATTTATACATTTAACTTAAAAATATTATGTAATCTCAAATTTTTAGTAGTGGAAACTTTAACTAGCTAATTCAATAAATGCCACCTTGCTAACTGGTTACACATTGCTTTGGAAGCATTAGCATAGCACTTGCTGAATGAGGACAGCAATATAATACATTTAACATATATCGTCACCAATCGTCACCATGATGGTAACCTACTACAAAAAAAAAAACATAACTAGCATAACTAAACATTAAACAATCTCCTACTTAACTTTAATCTTGCACAAAAAATAAACAAAAAACAAACATAATATAACGCTTCATTTTGGCATTTGCTGTCCTTTTTGAGTGTCGTGGCAAAGCAAGCTGGGAAATAGAAATCTCAGTCCAGTTTTGGTTAAATTGAAGTTAAAAGAAACAAGTTCATAAAACTCAAAACAATGAAACAATTTAGATTACTTAAAATGTGTCAGTTTTGTGAACTCAAAAGTAAAAGAAAGTTCTAAATACTCATAAAAGTTAATTTGTTTGAACTAATGTTTAATTTATGTTGACTCTACTCAAACCAAATCATTATTTTGAGTGTTGTGGTTTAGTTGATTTTATTCATTTTGAAGAATATTGAATCTTTTTTTTGTGCAAGTGAGATTAGTCAAAGCATGCTCACATTTATTCTACAATAACCATTATGTTCACACAGCGCATACAACACCTGTTTTTCTCAACATGGGGACAAGAAAGCTTTGAAAAAGTAACTTTGTTGTAAAAGTAAATATTTTGTTGTAAATTTATAAGTAATGCATTACTTTACTACACTCAAAAAATTATACGTTGGATTTACTTAACTATTTCATGTCAACAGGTTCCATGTGACTGGGTTGTGTTGAATTTAATTAACATTGAATTAACCTTATGTAAAAAAACTTAAGTTTACTGAAATAAACAATGCCATTTAGTTAAATCAGGTTAACATTCTTAATTTTGTCCAGAACTATTAAGTTCAATTATTCTAAAATGAATATCAAACAAAAACCAAAAAAGAAAAAGTAATTCAGTTTAATTGATTATGTACAAATGTTATCTAACAAGAAAACCTTTTACAAAATCTTATTGGCTAGCCAGAAGATGGTTTTGTTACATCCATGGCACGCCCAAAGTAGTTGTTTTTTTATTATTAAAACAACTTTAATAGTTATTAACCGGTCCTCACCCCAAGCACATGCTCTACACTTCACCACAATGGTAACCTCCAAAAACACTAACATATCAGAATCTCTTTCAAATATAAAGATAAAAGAACATTAAACATTAACAAGTCTCCCAATTTTTTTCATCTTGATAAAAAAAAAAAAAAAAAAAAAAATGCATACAATAACATTTTATTTCAATGTTTACTCTCTGTATCCAGTCCTGTGCAAAGCATGATGGGAAGGGGAAATTCTGTCTCTGGTTTCTATAATGTCGTTTTAAAACTACTAAAATCATGTATGTACTCTCAACTCAAATGGATTAAGTAATGTGGTCGAAAAGAATTGTGTTGGATTAACTTAATTTACTTATGTAAATTGAACAAGCATCAAATGTTATTTTTGGCCTACTTAACTGAAACATGTTCTTTCAAAATGAAACTATTGAGTAGAGCTAAAACACAACTGTTTCAAGTCGGTTTAACACAATGCAATTTTGTTTGAATGAGAAACCTAACTCAAGGGTGTTAAATGAAAATTATTTTTTAAATAAACTGAACAGTATCGAAAAAACACGTAACTTGAGTTACTTGTAATGCGTTACCCCCAACACTGCAAGTGAGTCTGCGTGGACCATCACAGCGTGGTATGGGAACAGCACCAGTCATGACTGCAAAGCACTGCAAAGAGTCGTGCGCTTATCCAAGCGTATCTCAGGGTCAGCTCTCCCGTCTCTGCAGGACGTCTACACCAAACGCTGCAAAGGTAGAGCTACTAAGATCATCAAGGACTCTAATCACCCTGCAAACCCTCATTTCACGCTGCTGCCATCTGGTAAGCGCTTCCAAAGCCTGATGGCCAAAACTGAGAGACTCAGGAGGAGCTTCTTCCCCCAGGCCATCAGACTCCTGAACTCAGTCACTTAACATCACGTGACCATCGACATACTGACATTGCACTTTCTGTTCTGTTCTTGTTGTTACTGTGTAACAACCTGTTATAAACCTGTTTGCACATTATACTTTGTATATTTCTGTTAACCACATATTTATAAGTCTACAGTTTTTTATTTTACTTATTTTATTCCACTTCTTTATTTATTTATTTATTTTCTACTTGTTTATTAATAATTATATATATATATATATATATATATATATATATATATATATATATATATATATATATATATATATATATATATATATATATATATATAGTACTTTTTTATCCTATTTCTATTATAATTTCCACCTTGTGTTTTTAACTGTGAATTTGCACTGTCCATGGAGTGGACCTGTTTACATTTCACTGCCGGTTGTATATTCTGTATATAACTGTGTATGTGACAAATAAAACTCTTGAAATCATGAGTGAGTTGTTTACTCTCTAATTACTGAAGCTGAAGCTAATTTGCAAACTGGCTGACTATCTCCCCTCACATTCATGCTACGTTTTTTTTTTTGGACTTCTATGAGACTGCAACGAAAAAACCCTCCCTTTCAAATTTGATCTGCAATGTTATGCGATTTTTAAGCCCACCATGTAGATGCTAAACAGGTTTGTTCAGAAGTTCTGGTTTTGTTCAGGTTGTCACTTGTCCAAAAGGACCTTTCATTGAGACTATTAATTGTTAGCTTGCTGTCTGGTTTATAGTCTGTTAAGGTTTATGTGTAATTTACAGTTCCCTGAGCACTGGCTAAAACGAAAGTTATGCTGTACAGGATGTCTACAATGTCTGGCCGTGTTGTTAGAGCGTATATCATGACCTTACAGGTGGCTTCATGAGGTGTGCTGTTTGGCACTTTTGACGCAATTAAAAAGACCATTTGCAAAGTGAAAATGAAACAGTACTGTGAGAACGCTAGTTTTCAGCAGCTGTGCAAAGAAAGTATTCTATAAATGTCCTCCATCCAAAGTCATAATGTACCAAACCAGCTCTCAGTCAAGAATCATGTCTAACAGGCCATGTCCTACAACTGTGAAGCTCATCATTTGCTTCTTAACTTGCCTTCCTCTCAACTCATGGCCTTATACATGCCGTCAATGTCATGCTATATGTAGCTGAGAAAAGCATTGGAAGGATTACAAACCACTAACTTGCACAGTGAAAATGTCAAGCAAGAACGTCTTATCATTTCCAAGGACATATAGCCAATAAAATATCCGCAGATCTGTGCTGATGGCAAGTTAGAGGTCTGGTGCTTTTGATTAATATCAGGATGTGTGTAGAAGGTTGAGGAAAAAAGAGAAATTTTGAGATTTTGGATTATATTTTGATCTTTTTTCCAGGCAATGATTCTAGAATGCCACATTAGTAACATTTTCCCATTTATTGCAAAACAATGATACACGTTTAACAGTTTGGGGTCAGTATGATTTTTAAATGTTTTTTATATACACCTAGGCTGTATTCATTTGATCAAAAATAGTAAAAACTGTTATATTGAGATATTGGCAAAAGTATTGGGACACCCCTTCAAATCATTTAATTCGGGTGTTCTAATCACTTCCATGGCCACAGGTGTATAAAATCAAGCACCTAGGCATGCAGACTGCTTCTACAAACATTTGTGAAAGAATGGGTCGCTCTCAGGAGCTCAGTGAATTCAAGCGTGGTACCATGATAGGTTGCCACCTGTGCAATAAGTCCATTCGTGAAATTTCCTCACTACTAAATATTCAGCGGTCAACTGTTAGTGGTATTATAACAAAGTGGATGTATGCCAAGACATTTTGGACAATTTCATGCTCCCAACTTTGTGGAAACAGTTTGGGGATGGCCCCTTACTGACTGCACACCAGTGCACAAAGCAAGGTCAATAAAGACATGGATGAGTGAGTTTGGTGTGGAGGAACTTGACTGGCCTGCACAGAGTCCTGACCTCAACCCGATAGAACACCTTTGGGATGAATTAGAGCAGAGACTGGGAGCCAGGCCTTCTCATCCAACATCAGTGCCTGACCTCACAAATGCGCTTCTAGAAGAATGGTCAAAAATTCCCATAAACACACTCCTAAACCTTGTGGAAAGCCTTCCCAGAAGAGTTGAAGCTCCAAGAGTTGAAGGCCAACTCTATATTAAACCCTACAGATTAAGAATGGGATGTCATTAAAGTTCATGTGCATGTAAAGTTAGGCGTCCCAAAAAAAAAAAAAAAGACTGTTTTCTAATATTATTTTTAAATGTTTTTTTTTTTTTTTAATGCAAAGCTGAATTTTCAGTATCATTATTCCAGTCTTCAGTGTCACATGATCCTTCAGAGATAATTCTAATATGCTGATTTGCTGCTCAAGAAACATTTCTTATTGTCAATGTTGAAAACAGTTGTGCTGCTTAATATTTTAGTGGAAACCGTGATACTTTTTTTCAGGATTCTTTGATAAATAAAAGCCTTGAAATAGAAATCTTTTTGTAACATTATAAATGTTTTTAAATTGCTAAATAAAACCATTAATTTCTTAAAAAAAAAAAAAAATCTTACTGGCTTGTTAGTGTATATTGATTAAAACAAAAGCAAAAGTTTAGGCACATTATTATTACTATTTTGCACAATAATCCCCTAAAAACTATTCAGATTTGCCATCACAACAACAGCATTTAACTTGCACCCTGAAGTAATGGTTTAAAATTAGCTCTGACTTCAACACACTCGGGCGGCTGTCTAGACGTTTTTGACATAATCTGTTTGTAGAGCTTTTAGAATTTTGTTGCGTAATGAAGTTTTGCTTGTTTAAATTGTAACCTAACCATGTCCTAATGGCATACTATTAAAAATATCAAAGACTAGTTCAGTCCCCAAATCAATTTCCATGTAATAATAATGTCACGTCATAACATTCAGGGGAGTTTTCATAGGGTCAGTTATTTAACCCCACAAACATGTTTTTTTATAGCTATTACCACAAAATCTTCACTAGTTTAGCGTTCTTCTCCCTTCGACTATACCTTTGCTGGCTGCAGACAATTTATGAAACATCTAAGTGAGAAAATGCTTGCATGAAATGAATTCCGCATGGAAGAAAATGAAACTGGCCTCAGCCCGTGGCTTAACATCTGGCGCAGTTTACTCTGGCAAGTCATATGTTATTCAGGAGAGGGAAAACATGACACCTTCTAGCTTTTAAATTTTTTCAGTTTCAAATTTAAAGCATAAGAAATATGTATCTACTGTACATTGTTTTCATATATCGCCAGGGAGCAGCGCTCTTTTTGACAGAAGAGGTGAATGACAGATTTTTCTCACGGCCCATGACATCCTGAGTGAATTCTGTCATTGTGTTGATCTAGTTTTCTTTGCTGTATAGCAGCTCTCACACAGGAGGTCAGGGTTTGACACTGGGACATCTGAAAACACATTAATGTGAGTTATTAAAGATACACTTGGATAAAATTAATTTGGTTTGAGGTCTGTTTCTGACAACAGAGAAGTGTCGAATAGCATTTGAGTGTGTTTTGATGATTAATATAAACTTTGAACATTATTACTTCGCCTGGCTTATTACGTTTGGCAGCTTTGATGGACGGTGTAAGGACACGTCTTGGAAAATTAGAATATTGAGCTGTTACCCATTGAATAATTATGTAACACTTGGTTTAATGAGAATATCTGACCTGTTCTTGAGGTCATCATGTTTTCTTTGGCAAGAGGAAACTTCCTTAGTCGCCCACTATTATAGAGGATGGGGCCTAAACTTCCAGGCCAGCTGCAGAGCACTCAAGAGAGCTTAAACTCATGAATGGGCAACACACTCAGCACGCTGTTTCCTAATGTACTGGGTAGTCATACTACTCTTTGTGTTAACTTCCATTCGCAACCCAGGCAAATTTGAAAAATGTACCTGTGGCAACATTGCTAGCAAAATGATATTACGTTGTGCTGTGCATGTTTCGCGACAGTTTCAAAGTGAAATGTCTAGTGGGTGGCACTAAAAACGTGTTAATTTTTATCTTTAACAGATGAAGCGACATGAATCTGGAAATGTTTTATTACATTGGTTGTTTTATGTATCACCGCAGTTCTGAATTGAAATATCTAGTGTGCGGCACTAAAAGGTTAATGCTCCATCACGTTTTAAAATAACATACCACCTACTACACTAAACCGTGAATCACCTGATAGCTTTTTACAAAATTAAGTGTGAGATAAAAAAGCAATTGCTTAAAGGAACACGCTGACTTTTTGGGACTTTAGCTTATTCACCGTATCCCCCAGAGTTAGATAAGTCCATACATACCATTCTCATCTCCGTGCGTGCCATAACTCTGTCTGACGCACCCACCGCTAGCCTAGCTTAGCACAAAGACTGGAGGTAAATGGCTCCAGCTAGCCTACCGCTCAATAAGTGACAAAATAACGCCAACATTTTCCTATTTACATGTTGTGATGTGTATAGTTACATTGTGTACTACGACTGACGGAAAATTAAAAGTTGTGATTTTCTAGACTGATATGTCTAGGAACTATACTCTCATTCCTGCGTAATAATCAAGGAACTTTGCTGCCGTACCATGGATGCAGTGGCGCAATGATATTACACAACGCCTGAAAATAGTCCCCAGTACGCTCTCTGTGCAAGCAGGTTGTCACGTTGGTTATGTTGACGGAAGTTAGCCTATTTTCAGGTGCTGTGTAATATCATTGCGCCGCTGTACCCATGGTACGGCAGCAAAGTTCCCTGATTATTACGCAGGAATGAGAGTATAGTCCCTAGCCATATCGGCAACTTTTCATTTTCCGTCAGTCTTAGTGCACGATGTAACTATACACATCACAACATGTAAATAGGAAAATGTTGGCGTTATTTTGTCACTTATTGAGCAGTAGGCTAGATGGAGCCATTTACCTCCAGTCTTTGTGCTAAGCTAGGCTAGCGGTGGGTGCGTCAGACAGAGTTATGGCACGCACGGAGATGAGAATGGTATGTATGGACTTATCTAACTCTGGGGGATACGGTGAATAAGCTAAAGTCCCAAAAAGTCGGCATGTTCCTTTAAGCAATAATGCCATTTTAGCTAGTCTTTGAGCTCTTTTGTCATGACTTGTACCCTTCCAATTGTGGGTTCTGCAGGTTGGAGTAATGGGCGTGACGAAAGGTCTTTATCATTGGTCGCGAAAGCTGTCTTTCACCACACCTCCTTTGCCACGCCCACTGAGCTCCATTGCAAGTTTTTTATGTCAGAAAATCAAAACATATGGAGCTGGTTATGTGATGCAAAGTCCAAAATGTATTCATTTACAAATCATGCATTATGGTAAAAAAAGTGTTTTGAGGTCATAATATAATATCATGCAAGGAGTGAAGTCTGCCGCACATGCCGCTTGAAAATAAGTTTTTATGAATCCATAATCTGCCCCTGTAATCATATTTTTGTATGAGAAGGATTAAGTGCTTGCTGTTTTAATGCGTGTAGTGTTAATTTAGGTTGGAAACTGCAGTGATTTCCACGTTTTGCAAAAATATTTCCACAGGAAGGCCACGTTTTTCCAAAAAGTACAGTATGCAAATATGGGAGAATGGAAAGGCAGATATGCAGTTTTATTTCGCGCTGCACACATAGAATTTCAAGTTCTTTGAACTATGAGCTGCGAATGTAATTATCAAAAAAATCAATAATAATAATTAGGATCTGAAGATCTCACAGTTTGACCTAATCAGCAGATTATTCACAGCCACCTATTCACAGATTGACCTATTGACCTACTTGAAACTTGAAACAAGGAACTGCATAAAACCGCATGGCCTGCAGTGTTGTGGGAAAATGGAGTTCAAAGTACATTTTTACATGTTTGATTTATAAGTGAACAGAACAGCTCAGTAACTGCATAGCAACGACTAAACAACCACCCAGAACACCCTAACAACAGCATAGCAATGCCCAAGCAACCACTCAGATAACCATATCAACTGCACAGCAACATACTAACAACCACTCAGAAAAGCTTAGAAATCACATAGCAGTGGCCAAGCAACCACTTGAAAACACCCAAGCAACTGCATAGCAATAAGCCAGAATACCTTTGCAACTGCATGGCAATGTATTAAAAACACTCAGAATAGCTTAGCAACTATTTCACAAAACACTGAAGCATCATGACAGCAAGTTTCACTCACACAAGAAAAAAATCTAGTTGTTTTATTATTATTTGTCATGTATAATTCATAATGTATTCAATTCAAATGACCCAGAGCATGACATCATATTCACTCGCCTACAATCATTGCAGGGTCCTATAGTATTGTGGGTAGACATCTTGCTTGAATATTTATTTGGCTCCCTCTACTTACTACATGCCAAAGTCACATAACACACAGGCAACCAAAATCTAGTTCCACTGGAACTCATTAGAATATCTGAAAGTTTGGCTGTTGCCATCAAGGTTTAACGATTCAGCTGGTTCTCACACAGTAACGATTATGTTGTCATTCCCACAAGGAATCGATTTCCTTTGAAAAGCTGTTTGATACCCAAGTTTTCTGGATCAAAATTGTGGATTATATCATAAACAGCAAGCTGCAGATGAAGGCTGAAGATCAATTTACAGAGTAATGAACCTGAGAAAGAAATAATGGGATTGAGGAATAAACAGATTTCTTAAAGAAACAAAAGGGACTGAGAATTGCTGGAATTAGGGATCTCACACCACATTCAAATGTCAGTCATCTAATGCTAATGGTTTGTTTTCTTATTAAAACTTAGCCGTGATACAAGAAACGGTCAAACTAAACTATATAAAAAAAAACTCACTGCATTAATGTACATCAAGAGATGAAACATAAAGGTAATTTAGTGACATGCTAATCAGACTTTGCTTTCTAACATAGGGTGTACTCAAACTAGACAGACTTTTGATAATGTAGATCTTATTTTATCTTTGCACTTGCTTTTGGTATGCTCTCTTTGCCGAAATGAGCCATATAATGATCCATCAAATGGAGCTGACCTTTTCACTGTGTGATTTATTGTCACATGTGGAAACAGTTTAAGCTTGCTAGTAGTCAGATATCACAGAGGCTTCTCATCATCACGTGCAACTCTTTGATGAAAGAAAAGCTTATTTGCCCATGCTGCCGGCACAAGTTGTTTTAACACCTAAATAAAACAGCCCATAAATACTGCAGTTTGGTATATTGTTTTTGAAATAAAAACACATTATATTGACGTTTTACATTTACTTAAAGCAAAAACTTCCAGTATTCTGTGTTTCCAAAATTATTTATTTTGGTTGTATAAAGTTGCAGTTCAGTACTGGTCACTTTTGGCCATTCAAATCCATAAACTGCACATCTGTTTTGATTTTTTTAAACCATAGGTGGAGTTTTTGGTACAGTTTTAAAATGCAACATTGTGAAATTTTTCTGGTTTGATAGTTAATCATGGAAATGCATTTTTCTTATTTGTTTCAGATGTTAGTATGGAATGACAAAAAAGGCAGTGAAAATGGTAAATACTTGCTTAGTGAACTTGAAAATGCTAAACATGCGCTTTTTACATTCTTATAACCCTTTATTGTTGTGCAAAGAGAATAAACTGTATGCTAACACATCATGAAGTCCTCCTCAAACACATGATCCATATTTACAAATTGTAAAAATCAAACCAATATGAATATTAAAACTTAAAGTTGCACTGTTCATAGCCAATGAATAAAAATGTTGTCTGTACAGTTCACAATGCTCATTTCATTTTTCGTGCAGTGTTTCATTAAAGGGATAGTTTACCCAAAAATTTAAGTTCTGTCATTAATTACTCACCCTCATGTCGTTCCAAACCCGTAAGACTTTCGTTCAACTTTGTAACACAAATAAACCTTTTTGATGAAATCTGAGAGCTTTCTGTACAGCATACACAACTACCACTCTGACGCTTCAAAAAGCCCATAAAGAGATCGTAAAATGAATCCATATGAATTGTGGTTTAATTTGTCACATTTTCTGAGGAGACACAATCACTTATGATGAACATTAAATTTAGGCTTTCATTATAAACATTCATCAACTCACACATCAGTTGTGATAAACGGAAGCTCAAGCATGTTCACTTGATGTGCAAGAACCAATGAGGTTCATTCTCGTGTTATGCAGCACGTATGAGTTTCTGCAAGAGGTTGGTTCTCGCTCATCAAGCTCGCTGGTCAATGTTTAAATGTGAATAAAAGGTAGCTGTGTAGCTGTCAACGGAGGGACAGAAAGCTCTCCGATTTCATCAAAAATATTTTCATTTGTGTTCCAAAGATGAATGAAAGTCTTATGGGTTTGGAACAACATTTATTACAGAATTACAATTAATTACAATAATTTTTTGGGTGAACTATCCCTTTCAATTTGTACCTACCTTTGATGAGTGAAAATATTTGGTTTACTTGAACTCATAATAAAAATCATGTTTCAGAGTACCTGCTCTGAATTTTCTAGGATTATGATGCAAATACAAAATGGAAAATGTTGCTGTACTACTAAATACACTCAATAAAGACAGAAGGTCTGATTTGTTGAACGTTTATCTGTCTTAAGATACTGATGCTGGCCAATACATAGTGTATTGTTGTTCAGAGCAAGCTCCATGTTTGGGGAATGTGCATGTGGGCCTCTAAGATTCCAAAGAGTCTCCACCATCGTCTTGTTTAGAGGGGGATCTCCAAGTCGACATCTACCACCATCTACTGCAAGAAACATCATAACTCTGTCCAGAAAGGCAGTCAGTGTATCACCATTTGGGTTACTTTTAAGTTGTATCTGTTCATGACTTCTGGGTCAGCTCCCCTGGTGGTCCAGGTGGCCCAGGTGGCCCCGGTGGTCCTACAGGGCCCTGTATTCCTACCGGTCCCGAAGGTCCATGTATCCCTGGGAGTCCAGCTTGTCCCCGGATTCCTGCCGGTCCTTTGGAGCCAGGAATTCCATCCTTCCCAGGAGCCCCCATATCACCCTTCTGTCCTTTTTCACCACGAAGCCCTGGTTGCCCTAAAGACCCTTTTTCTCCTTTAAGTCCTGGCACACCTTTCATCCCAGAAGCTCCTTGCACACCTGGATCCCCCTTAATTCCCAGAGCACCCTTTAATCCTTGAGGTCCACGATTTCCTGCAAGTCCCCTGTCTCCTTTCAGTCCAGATACACCTAGAGGTCCTTTGGCTCCCTGTTCTCCTCTGCTTCCCTTTGGACCTGGTGGACCAGGCATACCTATTAAGAATCCAGGGGAAAAAAACATTAGACTCTTCAAGAACATGCAAGTGAAGCGATTTTATAGACACTACAGCAGGGCTCTTCAAATCTGGCCCTAGAGGATCACTGTCCAGCAGAGTTTAGCCCCCAATCCTAATCAAACGCACCTGAACAAGCTAATCAAGCCATTCAGGTTTTGATTAGGGTTGGTGTATTAAACTCTGCAGGACAGTGGCTATTCAGGACACTACAGATAGACAACAACCTTTCAGGATTGTGAAGTTCTGGATCAGCTTTGCATGACTGGTGTCTACTAGCTTCATCTCCTCCATCACCAACGATAGGTTCCTCACATCAGCTTCGAGGCGTACATTCAGCATCATGTACTGAAATCTCAGAGTGTCGGCTAGGTGAAGAAGAAGCAAGACTGTGTTGTTCAAATTCTGCAAATCTTCTGTGTGACTGCTCATTCTGGATTGGCAAGAGGAACTCTCTATGTTGATGTATTTGTACATGCTCTGAACATGGCTGACGGTTGCATTGATGCTGGAAGAAATTGTGTCAATCTCCATTTCAATGGAGTCCATTCTTGCATCCAATGTCACAAATCGTTCCCCGGTCCGGTTTTCGTAGTACTTGGCATGGTACTGGTGGTCATGCATGTTCTCCTCGTGTTCATCAATGTAAGACGAGACATTGTCCAATTGCATCTGAAGGTTCATGACTTGCAGAGTGAGGTCATGCACCATCTCTGAACTCATGCTGATACGCTGGTGAGTGGCAGAGACACCACTTTGAACAGCCCTCACGGTCTGCATGGTTATGCTGGCATTGGATTTCAGGGCACTTAAAACTCTGCTGTAATTCTGCCAGTCCGCTGTAATTTTTTGGAGCACCAAGGTCTCTTCTTCGGCCTTCCTCTGAAGAGCACCTATCCACAACGCACTAAGAGCAACAGTGGTGTTGACTTGTTGCATTGTGGCCTTCAAATCATACTGATCCTCAAGCAGGTTTTTCATCCCTTGATCAGTTTCATTAATGACAACCTGCCAGCCAGTTACCTGATCTAGGTATTGGCCCAGAGACTGGTTTATACGCTTAATGACGATTCCATAGGCCTGGAGCTCTCTCGTCATTCGGTTACTGGATTGCGTGAGACTTTGCTGAGATTGGGTCGCCTGGTCCAACTGCTGCTTTTGACTTAGTACCATCTTCTGGGTCTCTTCAAACTCCTTCTTCAGTCTGGCAATCTCCTCTTGGAATTGTGCAACATCTAAGCAGTTGGAATAGTTGTTTGAAGTGCTGATATCTACAATAGAACCACCAAACCATGAATCTCTTGTAACAAAATACACTGCATAAAAATGCATTTGTGTTTTAACAGTCTGAGCACTCTGTGTGCACAGCTGTTTCTTAGGTCATTATTTTGGATATAAATGATTTCTCATGAGGTTTTACTCTCTGAGGGGCTCACCGACCACAGGAAGTGAACCAAGAGATTAGATAAACAAATTAGATACATTTATCAGGCCTATTTTAAACATAAGCAACTGTGTGAAAACATGCTTTTTCTTTTTGCAGTTTCACTTTCCTGTTGTTGATCGTTTTTTTATTGTTAACTAAAACTATTAAAATAGCTTTCAGTAATTGACACAAAAATTACCAAAATATTAGATTAAAACTTAAACTAAATGTTGCCTTGACAAGTTTAAACTGAAGTACTAAAATTACTAAAACTAAAATAAATATAAAATAAAGCTTTATAGAAATATATTTAAAAAAACTAATAAAAATGACAAAAGCACATAGCAAAATTATTATAATAATAATAATATAATATATAAAAGTAATATACTACACTAGTATATAATTAATATTAAAATAGAACTGTAATGTCTAACAGTAAAACAAGAATTCTTACCTTTTATACTCTCCTGGACTTTGGAAATGTGTTTGTGATAAAATGATTCCTCTTCAGCTAAGTTGTCAACTCTCCTGAAGACTGTCATGACAAATGTATTGATAGTAAAACTGTGATTTAAGTAGGTGAGTAGGTTATGTGTAACAAACAAACAAACATACACTCACCTAAAGGATTATTAGGAACACCATACTAATACTCTGTTTGACCCCCTTTCACCTTCAGAACTGCCTTAATTCTACGTGGCATTGATTCAACAAGGTGCTGAAAGCATTCTTTAGAAATGTTGGCCCATATTGATAGGATAGCATCTTGCAGTTGATGGAGATTTGTGGGATGCACATCCAGGGCACGAAGCTCCAGTTCCACCATATCAAGATTCAAGATTCAAGATTCAAGAGATTCAAGAGTTTTATTTGTCACATACACAGTTATATACAGAATATACAACCGGCAGTGAAATGTAAACAGGTCCGCTCCATGGACAGTGCAAATTCACAGTGAAAAACACAAGGAAGAAATTATAATAGAAATAGATATATATATATATAATATATATATATATATATATATATATATATATATATATATATATATATATATATATATATATATATATATATATATATATATATGTCTATATCTGTAGAATTATAAATAATCAAGTCAAGAGAAAAAAAAGGTAACAAATAAGGATAAAGTGGAATAAAATAATTGAAGTAGACTTTGCAGTGAGTAAACTGTAGACTTATAAATATGTGGTTAACAAATGTATAAAGAGTATAATGTGCAAACAGGTTTATAACAGGTTGTTACACAGTAACAACGAGAACAGAAAGTGCAGTGCAATGTCAGTGTATCGATGTTTATCCTGACGTGAAGTCACGTGATGTTAAGTGACTGAGTTCAGGAGTCTGATGGCCTGGGGGAAGAAGCTCCTCCTGAGTCTCTCAGTTTTGGCCATTAGGCTTTGGAAGCACTTACCAGATGGCAGCAGCGTGAAATGAGGGTTTGCAGGGTGATTAGAGTCCTTGATGATCTTGGTAGCTCTACCTTTGCAGCGTTTGGTGTAGACGTCCTGCAGAGACGGGAGAGCTGACCCTGAGATACCTTCGGATAAGCGCACTACTCTTTGCAGGGCTTTGCGGTCATGACTGGTGCTGTTCCCATACCACGCTGTGATGCACTGAGTTAAAACACTTTCTATCGCCCCTAAATAGAAAGTTTTCAGGATAGCTGGTGAAACCCTGAATTTCCTCAGCTGGCGCAGGTGGTACAGTCTTTGCCTGGCTTTTTCACCTGTGTCTGAATGTGAGCAGTCCAGGTCAGGTCCTCGGAGATGTTTACTCCCAGGTACTTGAAGCTGCTCACTCTCTCTACTGGTGACCCGCTGATCATGAGGGGGAGTATGTCCGTTGCTGTCTCTTCCTGAAGTCCACAATCATTTCTTTGGTCTTGCCAACATTCAGAGAGAGACAGTTGTCCTGGCACCATGATGTTAGATGCTCCACCTCGTCCAAGTATGCCGCCTCATTGTTGTTGGAAATGAGGCCCAGGACAACAGTATCATCAGCAAATTTGATGATAGAGGTGGAGCTGTGTGTGGACAAACAGTCATGCGTGTAGAGAGAGTAGAGCAGGGGCTCAGGACACAGCCCTGTGGAGCTCCCACACTCAGGGTGATGGAGGTGGAGGTGGACTGGCCTATTCTCACCACCTGAGGCCTGCCAGTGAGGAAGTCCTCAATCCAGTGGCAGAGAGAAGGATTCAGGCCGAGATCCAGGAGTTTGGAGGTTAGCTTGGTGGGAACTATGGTGTTAAAGGCTGAGCTATAGTCAATAAATAGCAGTCTTACGTAGTTCCCACTTTTGCTGTCGATGTGAGTGAGGGAGGAGTGGAGGACATGAGAGATGGCATCTTCAGTCGATCTATTGGGACGATAGGCAAACTGAAGAGGGTCCAAAGTGTCAGGAATGAAGGCGCAAATGGTGTTTTTAATGAGTCTCTCAAAGACCTTCATGACTATAGACGTGAGAGCCACTGGACGATAGTCATTTAGGCAAGAGGGTTTACTGTTCTTAGGGACAGGGATGATGGTGGATTTTTGAAGGAGGTGGGGACCACAGATGTAGCGAGGACTCATTAAAGATAGATGTAAACAACCCGCGAGCTGATCAGCACAGGACCGCAGAACACGACCTGAAATACCATCTGGCCCGGCAGCTTTCCTGACGTCCACACGCTTGAGTGCTCTCCGAACTTCATCCTCCGAGACAGAGATCACGTGATTGTTGCTGCTCTGAGTAATTTCTCTAACGCGCCACTTGGCGGAGTCGCGTTGCCGCGGTTACAGTCAAAGCGAGCATAGAAAGAGTTTAACTCGTTCACGAGCAACGGATCAACGCTTGCCTCTGCAGAGGATTTAGATCCAAAAGAGCAGATGGACCTCAGACCTTGCCACATGCGCCGCGAGTCGTTGAGTTGGAAATGAGACTCCACTCGGTCTTTATAACGGAGTTTTGCGGCTTTAACTGCTCGTCTGAGAGCATAGCAGGACGATCTGTATTCAGTCATGTTCCCTGAATGGAGACCGGCGTTGTAAGCAGCAGTGCGTGCGTTCACTGCCGCGCGGATTGAATTGTCCACCCACGGTTTCTGATTTGAGAAGGACGTTATTGTTATTGTTTGCGTGGCTTGCTCTGTAAGCGTGTTGATGAAGCAAAGCGCCACGTCTGTGAACTCGCTTACGTCAGCTGAACTCGCCGAACATGTCCCAATCCACATCGCCCAGAGCTGCCTGTAGCGCGGTCTCTGAGTGGGGTGACCAACGCTTAACTTCCCGCCTCACGGGGTTCCTGGAGGAGCTTTTGTTTGTATTCGGAGTGAGGAAAATGGCGGCATGATCCGATTTGCCAAACGCTGGAAGTGACCGCGCTTTATAGGCGTTCTTAAACGGAGAGTAGCAGTGATCCAGTGTGTTTGCTCCTCGTGTGGGGCAGGAGACGTGCTGGTGAAAGTTTGGCAGGACTTTCTTTAGGTTTGCTTTGTTAAAATCGCCCGCGACAATGAATGCCGCGTCGGGATGTTGGTTTATGACGCCGCTGGCAACATCATGAAGGCCAGATAAAGCCAGCGCTGTGTCTGCCTGCGGTGGGATGTAAACGGCGGTCGCGACAACCACAGAAAACTCCCCTAGGCAGATAGAATGGGCGGCAGATGATTGTTAAATGTTCCAGATGAGGTGAGCAGGACCGCGAGAGAATGGTGATGTTCCTGGGATCGCACCATTTCTTGTTGATCATGAAACACACTCCACCGCCTTTGGATTTACCGGCCTCGGCTGTTCTGTCCATCCGAAAAACAGAGAAGTTCTCCGACGGCGTCACAGCTGTGTCCGGGACCGCGGGCGTGAGCCATGTTTCAGACAAACAATAGATATTACAGTCTCTCATGTCCCGTTGAAAACTTATCCTGGCTCTAAGATCGTCCATCTTATTATCCAAGGATTGAACATTTGCTAGAAGAATGCTCGGGAGAGGAGGTCTGAATGCCCTTTTCCTCAGTCTGTTACGGATACCAGCACGTTTCCCACGGTGTTTCTTTGTTCTACGCCGCTGGCTCTGTCCATTGTTCAACTCGCCGTTGCGAAGAATCTCAGATGGCCACAGAGGATCGGCGAAAGTGTCCTGAAACAGTCCAGTGTAGAGGTAACCAATGTCCAAAAGAGTTTTGCTGTCGTAGTAGATCAATGCAGATGATAAGTTTGTAAAAATTGAGAGTAAAAGAAAGTAAAATAGTAAATAAAAGCACAGTCTTCGCGGAGCGACCTGAACGGCGACCAAACACAGCGGCGCCATTTGAGAAGATGCTCTATTGGGTTGAGATCTGGTGACTGTGGGGGCCATTTTAGTACAGTGAACTCATTGTCATGTTCAAGAAACCAATTTGAAATGATTCGAGCTTTGTGATATGGTGCATTATCCTGCTGGAAGTAGCCATCAGAGAATGGGTACGTGGTGATCATAAAGGGATGGACATGGTCAGAAACAATGCTCAGGTAGGCCGTGGCATTTGAACGATGACATTTGAAAGGGGCCTAAAGTGTGCCAAGAAAACATCCCCCACACCATTACACCACCACCACCAGCCTGCACAGTGGTAACAAGGCATGATGGATCCATGTTCTCATTCTGTTTACGCCAAATTCTGACTCTACCATCTGAATGTCTCAACAGAAATCGAGACTCAGGCAACATTTTTCCAGTCTTCAACTGTCCAATTTTGGTGAGCTTGTGCAAATTGTAGCCTCTTTTTCCTATTTGTAGTAGAGATGAGTGGTACCCGGTGGGGTCTTCTGCTGTTGTAGCCCATCCGCCTCAAGGTTGTGCATCTCGTGGCTTCACAAATGCTTTGCTGCATACCTCGGTTGTAACGAGTGGTTATTTCAGTCAAAGTTGCTCTTCTATCAGCTTGAATCAGTCGGCCCATTCTCCTCTGACCTCTAGCATCAACAAGGCATTTTCGCACACAGGACTGCCACATACTGGATGTTTTTCCCTTTTCACACCATTCTTTGTAAAACCTAGAAATGGTTGTGCGTGAAAATCCCAGTAACTGAGCAGATTGTGAGAGCAGATTGACTCAGACCGGCCCGTCTGGCACTAACAACCATGCCACGCTCAAAATTGCTTAAATCACCTTTCTTTCCTATTCTGACATTCAGTTTGGAGTTCAGGAGATTGTCTTGACCAGGACCACACCCCTAAATGCATCGAAGCAACAGCCATGTGATTGGTTGATTAGATAATTGCATTCATGAGAAATTGAACAGGTGTTCCTAATAATCCTTTAGGTGCGTGTACATACAAGCAAGCAAAGAAAAGTTCAATATAAATGTCTAATTCTAATCAAAAATGTGAAATTGCATAATATTGAAATGTTGGATCAGTTTAAGTAATTTCTGTTCCCTTAGAGAATACACAGGTTTGGAATTCTTTTCTGAAGCTTTCGTCACACACCAAGAATCAATCTTAGACTATGGGGACTGGTAAAGTGTAATGGACCCTTGCTTGTGGTTGTAATTTATTTTCCAGCTGTATGTCTGCATGTCACCTGCTGTATTTTAAAAGGTGCTAAAAGGAAATTGCTTACTTTTTGTCACTAAACAGAATGCTTGTGTTACTTGATTTGACTTGTATCGTGCAAACTTCAGATTCACTTCCTACATAAAATTCCTTAACATAATAACATGCATATTACACACATATCTGATTTCAACAACATTTTTGAGGAGTTAAAGCAATATGAAACAGATGTGTGTGTGGCATGATTCTGAAATATCTTGTAGCTAGGCCTGTTTTTCCTTTAAATGAACCATCATCTTGTCATAAAACATTTTTCATCAAACCAAACAACATTCTCCTTGATTTATTTTGCCACAGTTTAGCTATGTTGTGACCTGATGTGGTAGTATTATATCCTGTCAGTGCGACATGCTCATGAAGTTCTTGTTGGAGCCTCACTGCATTTGAACATGGATTTGTTGTTGTATGATATAATTATAAGGACAGACTTGTGTAAATGTCTTGAAGGCAAGGTCATAACCATGTCTTAGACATTGGGGGGACCAACGTTTTTTTGTTTTTTTTTCCATGAGGGGGTATTGGTCTTATTGGTTTATTTAAAGGAATTAAATTATTAAAGGATTAAAAGCGATTGAAGGAAATAAAGAAAAAGAAATAAGAACGGTAAAAGTTCCAGTTCTATATATGCACACATTCACTCTCATTTTCATCTGCCTAATATGTAAAACATTTCTTGTCACGCCCAATTCAGTTCAGTCAATCTTCAATTCAAAATGTCGAAATTTCATAAACAATTGTAAAGTTTGCATCACTTGATAGTACTGTTGGTTGTTGAATGTTTTTATCATAATTTTAAATGTTTAGCTACTTACATCTTACGACACACTCTTTCACTGCTATAAAAGTTTTGCGCTGGAATTCGCACTAACAGTAAGCCCCGCCTTCTTTGATTTGATTGGCCATCTCACTCATTCTGACAGTGACGAGCGGCGTTAGACCGCTGAGGCAGACCAACTTAAAAATGTTACATTTTTAATTTGGCCATTTTTGACTTGTCCCCCTCAATGTCTATGGTGGTTGCGGCCCTGCTTGAAAGTTTATTATTCGCAGTTATGTTATGCTTTCATAGATTCAGATTTGGCATATAACATCACACATGACGTGAGATTTATGAAAGGATTTGGCCTGCTATAAAATCTGGAGATTGTTGACTTTATGAGCATTATGCTGAATCAAAACCCACACTGCATGCTGTAACCATGTATCTGAAGGATGAAAATCAGGGTGTCCTACATTCCTTTTCTCTGGCCCATATCGGTCTCCTTTCCAGCAGTGTGTCTTCTCATGTGGAAAACCTCAAATTAACTTTATACATTGCTGATTCAAGAATAAGTATTTATATCTACCTTTCAACTTTGATTGTTCACCTCACCGAGAAAATTATTATGTTGAAAACAGATTATTATTAGTGATAGTGTTGCAGTGTCATGAAATCTTACCAAGGGATGCCAAGATGGCCACTGCAATGATGAGCAAAGCTAAAAAGCCATAGAGCATTTTGACAGCTAGCTGAAGAGAATGCGTCTGCTGACATTTCATACATCCTCCTCTTGCCCTTCCTGTGGACACAAAAAGACACTCAATTCTCATAAAGAAACTTGAATTTGAACTTTATCATAAATGAACCATTATATCCTAACTGTTATATAAAACATTAAAACCTGATCCCAGACCGACTATTAACATCTAAATATACAGCTGTGCCTGAAAAAACAAAAAACAAAACAAAAAACAGTCAAGAGACTAATAATTCAACCAGGCTCGCAAATTCTGTAAATGAAGCTTTTCAAAGCGTAAATGCTGTCAAGAACTGAACATTTAAAACAGATGTACAATAATCAATTATGAACAAAACAGTGGGGGATAAATGTCGACACATGTACATACAAAGCTATTATATAAGTCAGACCGTTGCTAAATATTTTATATTTCTGGAGATCACCGACATTCAGGCACAAATATTTAAAAAAAATCACTACTGTTTAACTCTCTTTTACGAACTCCATCTTTTGTACTTTGTGATGCCTCATTAATAAGGAGAGCAATACGCTACAAGAAAGATGATTTTTCTAACCTCTCAAGGGAGGAATTTCTCTTCTTCTCCAGTTAAGTCCTCCTCTACAAAGAGAAATTGCACAAAACACGAATAAATCACGACTTTGCAATTTATAACATTATACTTAAATGTAATCATAATCCTATTAAATCATCGTTCATCGTATTGGCTAATCAAACACAGTTCCTTTTGAGACTCATTATTTACCTCCTGCACAGTACAAAAACATTGTACCATCATATTTTCATCATGTCAGGTCTCTGACTTTAATTGCAGGAGATTATAAGAGGACAACTAGATCCACTGCAGGGATTAAGCACATATTTGGTCTTATAACTCTATTTCAGGAGGATCCAAATAAAAATGAAAGAAGAGAAAGTCTCCACATACCATTAAAAAGCTGGTTCTCGTAGCCACAATAGCTATCTGCAAAAGAGAAGAAAAAGCAGTAGGGTTGATGTATGTGTTCACAAAATTAAGGTCAATAGAATGACAATGCATGAAGGAGAATGATAAGCACATTCACCAGAAGCAATAAATCATAAACTAAGAGCAGAAAAACTTTAAGGCCTGCTTGCTAGTACTCCCTTCAAAAAACAAACCAGTGAACTTGGACCAGTGATCACTGTTTTTTAGCACAATTTGAAATTGGTGAGGGATTTTTTAATTTGATGGGATCTTTTGGAGGATTTATTCCCCTGGAAGGAATAAAATTGCCTGAGATTATAATATAATATATATAATATTATATTATATCTATTATTATTTTTATTTTTTTTTGGCTGCAAGACCAAGAGATGGTTGGCCAGGAGCTGCAGGCTTTGGGTTGGAAAGACCACAGCTGTTCTGGCCAAATGCCACAAAAATAAAGGTGTGGTGCAGGACATAGCTATGAATAGAATAAAGGATGAATGTTATTGCATATAGCACAACATCTGGAAAAGCACTGTCAGAAAAGTTTTATCCAGGCTAGGTTTATTTCAGCCACCCATGACGGTTATTAAGCAAAATAGCTGATGACTACCTGGAAAAGTAGAACCAAAACATTGTATGAGGTGCTTCAAGTGAGGAAAAAATTGACTATATGCCATCAGAATATCCTAGAAACTTTATCAACAAGGGACAAAGATCAAATGGAGTCTCCAAACTGAATCATGAGGGAAGACCTTGTTAAGCCTGTTCTATTTTCTATCTGAGATACTTAAGCACAAACATCAAGAAGTGTTATGGTTTTCAAGACCATCTATGTTCCACAGAGCTTACTATCCCATGGGAAGAAGGAATAGGCTACACAACAAAAAGCATGAAAATGTTAAGGTGCCTCTGAAGATTGCAATCTAGGTTCTGCAAAGTGACGGTGTGGCAAGCAGCGAGGCAGAGGGATCGTGAGAACGGGGCAAGGCCAGTGGCATGAGTGATAATGAGCACCAGCTGCGCACTGCACCGGTCTCGTGTCTCACGGAGGAGCTCGGACACATAAAAGGAGGAGCAATGACAGTGAAGGACGAGAGAAGGCCTGGACTTTACGTTGTGTTTTGGTTCATGTTTTATTATGTGTGTGGCAGTCGTCTGTGAGGAGGCTCCCCTCTCTCGTCTCTGTCGCTCCTCATGCTTCCGGCTCCTTTTCTCTCGCCTCATCTGTCCTTACCCCAGCCACCGTAATCGGTCCCCCCGGAGGAAGGGGGAGGGGGGAGTAGAGCAATGTGGGTATGTGGCAAGCAGCGAGACCGAGGGAGCATGAGAACGGAGCGGTCAGAGAACGCAATGGTCTCGAGTCTCACAGAGGAGCTCGGATGCATAAAAGGAGGAGCGACGACAGTGAAGGAGAGAGGGCCAGGCCTGGACTTCACATTGTGTTTTGTTTATGTTTTATTATGTATGTGCGGCAGTCGTCCGTCCGTTTTACATTCATTTTGGTGTTTATTTCTTGATTAAAGTGTTTAATGTTCGCCGGTTCCCGCCTCCTTCTTCCCATAACAACGAACTTCATTACACGGTTTCATTGGAGACAAGCCAGGGTTTGCTTAAAAAAAAATTGGGCATCAACTGTTTGCCTCACTTTGTGAAAAAACTTTGACAAAAGTACAAAGCAAACTACAAAATGAATGGTGACTCAGCGTCTCTATACCTTGCAGCTGGAGAGCACTGGGTTGGTACTGAAGTACTGAGTACAGAGTTGTTACTGGAGGTATGCCAGTCATCACTGCCAATGCTGTTAAACATCAAACTGTTTTCTCTTAATCGGACACTATTGTTCAGCAAGTACTTTTAAAATAACATTCCCCAACACGACAGTCTCAGGGAGTTTGCACCTGCTTCGTTTTCTATTTGTTTAAAATCTTGGGTCTGTATTTTTCGAACCTCAGGCACGTCTCGGAGCCATGCTTTGCATGCCAAACTTGTTAAACTCATGGTGAGATTGTTTATACCTACTACTCAAGCCGCTGAGGTCAGGCCTACCAGAGCCAGAGTGCTTAGAAGGGGCAAAAGCTTGATGAGGGAGAAAATATCCCCACCAGTCTTGGCTATACAGGTGGCTCAGAGCAGGCACAACCTTGGGTAGTGTGAGTATTGCCAACAGTACAGAGGAAAAGGAGGGGACCCTCCAGTCTGGTCTGGATGTATGAATTCCCCTTGAAAACATTGCTTACATGGAAAGAACCATCGAAAAGCACAATGGCAGGGTCAAGTACTTATTTAATTACCGTGACGCGTTATTCAAGGATCTGGAGGAAATGGAAACTTTCTAGATTTCGTCAGAAGCCTGAGAGCATAAGGTGAATATGCCAGTGTTTATAAAGGATGGGCAGTCAAAATGCAAAATACAGTTATATGATGTAAACAAATTTAAAATTTACTTTAAACAAGGGGGCAGTCTTCAGTTTGCATGTTATGCAACAATATAATACAGTAAATTGAACTCAAAATGTCAAAATCTGGCCACGTCTGCTGTTTTCTCTCTAAATCAACAATATTTGTTGACCTTAGAACACAGAAATATATTTTCACTTGTCTGATATGGTGCGATGTAAAAGAGTATGATCCATATCACATTAGCATGGACACAATTTAGGTAGCATTTGAAGGATACAATCCTAAAACAGTTATCAGTTATCTCAGGTGTATACACAAGAAATACAGTCCACATGGGCAGATGTTTTACAGTACGTTAACAACCAGCTATGAAAACAACATCTGTGCCCTGACCAAACAATACAGGCTGAAATTTCATTCTGGATCATCGAAACACTGTGAGAGTAACTAAAACCACATGAATTACAATGGTGGCATGTAAATACTGATCTGAGAAAATAATATATTGTCAGTGCCCATTCTAAAGACTTGGTCACCAAGAAGTACCAAGATGCACTTACTCCATCAAAACACAGATGTCAACATATTTAGTCTTTTCTTCACAACATGTAATTTGTTATGAGGCATCCTTTCAGCTCATCCCCTTTTCCACAAATACAGCAATGTTTATATAACTCAAGAGTTGAGAACTCTTTGGATAACAAGGCTTAAGAGCCAATCTCCTGTCAGAACTTCACAATGTCAAAAGTTTGAGGTTGACCTCTTCAACACTCTCTACAGTGGTCAAAGATGTCTGAGGAGTCTCCTAAATCTTCAAATCTTGCAATGGAAAGCTACTTGATGAAGTGTTCTCAAGGCTAACTTCTGGGGCTTTGATGTCCAAAAGAAAGAATTGGCGTAGTATGATCTCTAAACTGTGGGTTCAAGAGTTTGTCTAGTGTTCCCATGCCTTTAAATGGATACACTTGACTGAAAAGCACCAAAACACAGGAACAAACAGTAATAGTGGTATTATGTGACCAGATGAATGCAGCGGGTATAAAACATCTGACAGGAACGCCTGCAACTAGAGATGGGAAGCCGAGGCAGAGGGCAGGGTCCTTCCAAACCACAGAAACTCAACCACAACTAATAAAGACAAGTGTCTCTACAGTTCTACTTGATGTATAACTGCTTTACACGCATTATAAAAAGTATGTGCAGTTCTACTAAAGAGTTTAATGAGAATAATTGAAAACATTCTTACTGTATATTGTAGTTTATGAAAATAAAGGAGTTAAAAATTGAGAGGAAGCACACCCATCCACTCCCATCTTTAGATATCTGCATGTTTACAGTCACACATTAATTACATTAAAATACATGTTCTGGGAGACAACCTCATTAGGCTTTAAAAAATATTTTTATTTTTTAAACGGGTCCCACAATGTCTTCAATGCAGAACCTGATTTCACAACATGTTGTGAAACAAGTGCAACATGTTCCTGGACCAATATATTTGTTGATACTGGAACAAGGTTCCAATCAATCAATCAATCAGATTTGAGAGACAAGTTTACAGTTTATGTCAACTTTAGGCTTACAACCAGGGTTAGGTGCTTCTACAACAGTGTTATTCACCTATCATTTCCCTCTTTTTTTTAAACTTATGGGTAGGGTTAGGTTTAGGGGTGGGGAATATGGTTAGGAATACATTTTCAGACAGGAATGTTGTTCCAGGATCAACAAAATATGTTGACCCAAGAACGTGTCTAACTCTGCATAATCAGTACGTGCTGTGGTCAATTATAAACAAATATGTTGAGAAAGAGCATTTCATTAGATCTGATACACTTCAATTAGATGTAACCAAGAATAAGAGCCTGTTTTCCCTGTTCTGTCTATTACAAATAGATTCATTGGTCAGATATTGCGAAAACAGCTGAAGTATGCATGTGCGGTTAACACTGGCTCCACACCTGCTGCCCACACTTGAAGAATGAAGAACTTCCTGCACATCTCTCACAGCACGAGGAATGCATTAGGAGTCATGCTCTTTCATGAGTCTCTGGTTTATGCATTAAAAGAGAGAAACGTTTATCTTCATTTTGGATATGTTTCCTATAAATTCAAGATCCTACCAAAGGATGCAGACCCAGATGTTCCACTTGCCTTCAAAAATAGCTCACTTGGCTTTTATGAAAACCAATGGTCTTATATTATTCTGTGTTGAATAAAACCAGCATCTAAAATGCTGCCCCATCAGTATGGTTAACCGAAAATTCAATAGCAAATAGTGTCAAGCAGAGAGCGGTGAAGGTATGATGTATTTTGCTGTCAAAGTAACAGAACTACAAACTCGCATCCAACATCAACAGCTCCCAGCTTTCTCTAGAGCCTCAGAGTTTCAGTTTTGAATGTGTGCTGTCAGCACGCTCATGTTAGCTAGTATTTACATGCATTTCTCACATGAATAAAAAAAGCATTAGTCAAAGTATGAATCAATAAAAAGAAACACTGCTTACCTTTCATGTTGATTCTGTAAAACACCCCAGGGCAGTTTGGTAAAGATGAGTGTGGAGACCAAATATATTTCACCTGCCTGAATGTGCAAACTTGGGATGTATTTCAAAGACTCATCAGAATCCAGAGCATCAATCAAAAACAATACTGGTTTGCTTACAAAAAATAAGTCACCAAATCTCAGACTAATCCAGTGTTGAGGACACTTGTGGGCACAGCATCCAACAGCTGTTGTGTCAAGAGGAACCCTCTATAACATGCTGCCTCTTTGCTATAGAACCAGTGTAAAGTAATACCTTGGACAGTAACCATGTGCAGCTTTGGGAAACATGCTGGAGAGAGGGAGTGATTGTTTCTGTGTGGGAAAGGGAGGGAGTCGATGAAGGAGGAGAAAAGGAGGTGGGACATGGTGCATGTGCTTCAGTGAGTCAGTCTTGAGTACTGGCCTAATTGTTAACAAATGTCTGGTATTGGAGAAAACAGGCACCTTTATCTTTTGTGGCCTCTTGTTGTTGAAGATTTACAAATTATGTTTGCCGTATGGAACAAAAAGGGACATGCTGTTCTCGAAGAGTTTCTTGCTGAGAGGAGAGGTCAATATTATTGTGCTATTAATGCTTGTGAACGTTCATACTTTTTGCACACTCAACTACTAAAATGGCATTTTTGTTCTATTGAGCAATATTAGCATTCAGTTTGAAATCCCTTCATGTCATTCCAGTCACATATCTTTATACAATGGAAATGAGAATTTGGTTCACAAAAAAAGTTAGGAAAATCTACAAGGCAAAATTCATAGTAAATCCCATAAACTGGGATTATTGATATATTAAATTAATTAACCATGATTAATTTTTGAGATATCGTGAATAAAAATATATTATTTTCAATAAAAACAATAGTTATTGAGGGGGAAGAAATATGATTTAAATTTATCTTGATTGTATGTCTGTTTTTTCCATTATAATTTAGAGGTAGATTTTTTATATATATAATAATGAGATGTTAATTTAAATACTTCAAAGTGAACCTGCCATCCCTTAAAAGTTTGAGGCCATCTGGTTAAAGCCCACCGTGTTAAAGGTAAATCTGTTATTTTCTCACCATCATGTCATTTCAAACTCTTATGATGTTTTACCATGAAAATATAATATAGTTCCTTAAAATGATCACAAAAATCATCCAAATGCCATACTTGTTGCATGGAGCCAGGTTTGATATCAATGATGCTAAACTCCATTGATTTTCATGTGTCTCATCATAACCGATCATAACATGCCAGGTTTGAATATATGGATATATGGAATGTGATTTGACAGATTTATGATTTTCAGTATAATTGTATAATTAACAACTTATATTTTCCTTACACAAACTATTGTATGGCTTCAGAAGATTTGGAAAAAAGATTTGGAATAATATTCATATGGGCCACTTTTATTGTAATTTTTTGGACTGTGACAGTTGTGAATAATGAACACAATGTTCCACGGGAGAAACAAAGTTTTGAAACACAATGAGGGTGAACTATTATTTTGGGTGAACTATTGCTTTAAGACCTTATGTTTGTTTATTTAAAAAAATAACCAATTCATTGCGTAGAATGTGATTAATTTTTACCTCTTTTTGTGTACCGTCATTCTCCTTCCACGGGTCACACATATCTTTGGTGGTTTCTGTTTCTGATTAAGCATGTGGGATTCATGGTGCCTGTTAGTATATAAAAAAATGTAAACCATCTAAAAATCATTAATCATGTAATAGCCAAGGGTCAAGAAATGTCAATCATGGCCTCGAATGCAATGGCATCACATAAATTGATGATTATTCAGTTATCATGTTATCACGTGAGAAAGGTCAAATTAGGACAGGAGATTCCAGGACTTCTGTGTCCCATATGGATGTTTTGCAATCACAGATTCCATTCATGGAGTTGGGATTTGGGAAAAAGAAGATGATGATATAAGGTTTCTGTTCATCCTCATGTGTTCATAACAAAACAAGCTCTCTTCTGCTCCACCTCAAGATGAGCTCTCCCATTTGTCTGTTATTGCTCTTCCATGATCACCTAAAAGAGAAAAAAGAAAGAAAAAACCTGAAAAACAAGTGCTGTCTGACAAGAGTAACCTTCATGTGACATATAAAACAAAAAATCATGGTGATATCATGGTACTGTGCCTGAAAAACAATGCTAATACCTTGTTTTATAGTGTTCCTTTTAGCCATTACACTCACTTACAGTCTGTGTTATGCACTTCCTAATCCATTATTCTCACAAAAACAGCTCTACAAATAAAGAACTCGGCTGAATTTAATTAATCAAGAGTTTGATGGTTCTCGTTCAAATTGTGTGCAAGCTCTCACTTAGATGGTGTCCATAGTTCACAATATAGCTGCATTGTTAGTATTTGTGCAGATGTGGAAGCAAATGTACTTTTAATAAATAAACTGATTGAGATTGATTATGTGTTAACTGAGGAAAGAACAATGACATGCTAACAGCCAGTATGAAATAGCATCTAATGATGTTGTGCAATTGTAATGGTTAATCAAATTTCACTAGTGTCAAATAATATTTTTCAGGCTGTTGGATTAAAAAACAAATAACAGACAACTTATCTTAAAGTGAATGAGTGGTTTAGCACATGATCTGCTGTTAATTGCACCAGTGTACCTCCATATGCGGTGAAGCAGTGCTAGCATGCATCAAATTACTCCAAAACCACCAGCTTTGATCTGCTTGCCAAAACTGTAAATAAGGCCAGCAAATAGAGCAGTGTTTAATAGACTAGCACAAAACCATCTGGCACTTAATATGCTTTCAATTCATTCAGATGACTTCAGAATATGTAAACAAAATTTTGCAGAGCTGTTCTATTCTGGGGAAGAATACTAAATATAGAATGTAGAATTTTTTCTATAATGTCCCTCTTCAACTGTTATGCATATTTATGAAGATATTATAGTCATTTATTTGATTGGGAGCAGACCCCAGCTGTGCTTTCATTCCAAGCCTCTCTGCCTTTCATATGAGTTACTGCCACCCAGAGGACAAAACTAATGTTACTTAAAGAAATAGTTCACCCAAAATATAAAAAGGTACACTGTGGCTGCCTGCATCCAAAAACATAGGCAGCTGAACTGTTGCCTCGCTGTCCTCATAAGGCAGCATTCGCGCACAAAGGCACCTCACAAAACTGATTTAGGACAGACTTCTGAGGCAGCATGACAGTTTAATGATCTACAGCAAAATAGCGCTAGCTTTGGCGGTAACTATGCAAATATTTAATTACAGTAGTAATTTCTCGCTAGAAATGATCCGATCCGATTAAGGCCTCTCAAGAGGCAGGAAGTGAAGCTAACATTAGATTCGGACGTGCCTTGATGCCATCCCACCTTGAAATGTGTCCTCCGAAGGCAGCATTTTCCAGTTTTCGGACGCAGCCTATGTAACTTATGGCCCTCTAGCATGCATTTAGCAGAAGAACATTGTTTTGGTTGTGCTTCGGCTCAGCGTGACACTGCGGATGAATTTGTTAACTTTATTGAATGTCCCCAGGGGAAAATTCTTTTCCACAGCACTGCACTTGTTTAACACACAGCATAACCAACATAATACAAAAGACATACTACAGGAAAGAAAAAAGAAGGTTGTTAAGGTATGTGATGGCTGAGGGAATCAGGCTTGTTTCAAAGTGAGCCCTCCTGCACCTCAGATCCCTGTACCTGCACCCTGAGGGCAGTGGGGCTAGATACTCATTAAGTGGATGTGTGGAGTCTTGTGCTATTGAAATTGCAATGCATGTAATAGCTGGTATTAAGTTCTGTGAGGTTGAGTGTTGGAAGACCTATAATTTCCGCAGCAATACTGGACACCTTTGTGAGTTTGGTCCGGTTTTTAACAAAGCATATTGCAAAAACAGACAGAACAATACAATAAAAGTGGCTGAATGATGCTTTGATAAAGTAGAAATAATAATTGAGTTGTCTTACTACTCATACTACATTCACTAGTCTTAAGAGACCAGTTTAGATGGAAAGGAAAGTACACATTAATAGTACTTCCTTGAAGTGAAATTACCTTTCACAATAGAAAATGCTTTTCGATTGTAACAGGGAAAAGAAAATTGTTATGAATTGTGCCAAAATGTTTGTTCGTTTTATAATAATTCCCATGAAGAGAATGTATTAAGTGCATCCAGGGATATGGGGACACCTACAGGGATATGGGGACACCTACAGGTGCCTAGGGTAAATTATGACTAGAGTCGGCCATTTTCTCCTCAGTCGCATTAAGCTGTTGAGGAGAACTTAGGTGTAAAATCTCTCTCCGGTCAGACAAATAAAATATTGTCAGAGATGATGTTATTTATCTTTTAAGGTCAAAATTGTTCTTTGAAAAGTGCTTTATTTCATATTTGAGTTATAAGTGATAAAGGATTGACTGATAATCTTTCTCTATATTTTCTTGTTGTTTATTTTCACATGCATTTGTTTCTGCCAGTTGCGTGACCGTATGAGCTGTATATCACATCTTTGTGGTGTCATTTCATGTATTTCAGGTACGATGCACTTATGTTTGTATGTATGATGTTACATTTTGTATGTTCAGAGAAGAAAAAAAAAACAGAAAAGGAAATTGAGCTCTTAAGTGAAAACTTGGTTTATTGCTTATTGAACTGTTGTTTGAGTCGCATTAAGCTGTTGAGGAGAACGTTGTGTGACCGGATGAACTGTATATCACATCTTTGTGGTGTCATTTCATTTATTTAAGTCCAGCAAACACAAGTGAGCTCAGTCTACGTCTCCGTGTGGTCCTTCCCGGGAGGGTAAAAATGAGAAGAGCGAACCAGAAAAAAGGGGGTTACACGATGAACTCCGTTAGAGAGCTACATATGGCACATTATCCATTCATATAAAATACATTATCTAATTCAATAAAAACACCATCTCCATGCTGCTTTTACATTTCAAATCCCTCAGTTCTCACCATCTCCAAAAAGGCCAAGCCAATGTCAATTCTCGTTTTATTACGAGCTCTGTCTGGTTCTCTTTGCCAGCAGACTCCGTTTAGCTTCCACACTAAAGACTGTAAAAAAGAGGTCCACATCAGCATGTGTGCATGCTATAATTGAGAACGATATTTAGAACTATAGCTTTTTCGTTATCATCCTTGGTGTGAAAGTTTTTTTAGCAGCATTTTTCTTGCTCTTTGTGACAACATCTAACAATGCCACTCTCACACCACACCTACGTCAGAGAAGCCAGAGCAACTCGTTTCTCTCTCTGGCAGTCTGGCTGAATCCGAAATCACCCCCTACACCCTCAATGACTATTCCCTACTTTAGTCCACTAATACAGTTCACTTGAAGGGGTGGATGACAAGTGAGCGAATTCGGACAGCCGCTGTGTGTACATCGGCTGTACACTCGGTGCAATGTGGGAGAATGAGTGCACTCAATAACGTCCACTATGGTTTCGGACACCACTACAAATGGCTGTCCCCTCAAATAGTGCCCTATTTAAGGGTATAGGGGTTGTCTGGCTACCACCAGACCAAGCTCAATTTAAGATTGAACATTGGTCTGGGGAGTCTGCTGTGTATTTTCTACTGCACAAGAGGCGTGATCGATGAGCATAATTCAAATGACTCTGTACGCAATTGGATAGTCCTTCAACCAATCAAACCACAAGAGGCGTGATCAACCTATATGAGGAGGCTGCAGACCTGGAGCAAGACAGTTCTACGGCCCAGGCAGTTTTACACCCCTGTTGTTTCTGACGCGTCCAGTAGGAGAAGAAGGATATACGGCGAAATAACATTAAATCTACGCTAGAAACTTACACAATAACGGGCATAATTCAAATGACTCTGTACACAATTGGATAGTCCTTCAACCAATCAAACCACAAGAGGCGTGATCAACCTATATGAGGAGGCTGCAGACCTGGAGCAAGACAGTTCTACGGCCCAGGCAGTTTTACACCCCTGTTGTTTCTGACGCGTCCAGTAGGAGAAGAAGGATATACGGCGAAATAACATTAAATCTACGCTAGAAACTTACACAATAACGGGCATAATTCAAATGACTCTGTACACAATTGGATAGTCCTTCAACCAATCAGACCACAAGAGGCGTGATCAACAGGCAACGACCACTGATCTATATAGTGAACATTTATATAGATCAGTGGCAACGACCCATTGCTTCTCTATCCGTCGTCGTTCCTGCAAAAAAGCAATATCTGTCTGCAGAGCCTCAGAGTTTACCCAGTCTAGTATAGGGGGCGATTTCGGATTCAGCCCCTTTCTCTCGCTCTTTTTGTTGTTGTTGTTGTTGTTGTTGTTATGACGATACAACCAAGAGCGAGTTACGCAAGGATGCAGTTTCCCGCGAAAACCATCCTGACAGGTCTAAAATATAAACACTTTTAATAAAGGTAAGAGAGAAACACGTTTTGGGAGAAGGATTGATGATGTATTTACTCATCACCACTTAAATCTTGTTAATTTTGGACAAAAAAAGATAGTGTGCCTTTAAAAACTTCACATTTGAAAATGGAGTAAAAATAGAAAAGGAAATTTCTTGAACCAGTGGCAGGAGAAACAAAATGTTCTGGCAAATGCAATGTGCCAGTAGATATGAAACCCCCGATCACGGTAACTCCACCCACTGACAATATTTGAAAAATGCCGGAAAAGTGGGCCGAACTCAGCGGAGACAGAGGGGACGAACCGAGGGCCGGGCCGTGCACCTGAGACCCGAAGTGACAGATTGATTGACAGCTTTCTTAACTTCCGATGCTAGCGAAGCAGCAGCGCAAGAGAGAATGGGACCACTGATCTAATCTATGAAGTCAAATCCTTATACCCAATGCCACTAAAAATAGACATTTGTATTCAAATGAACTGTAGTACGTTACGGTATTGTTGTTCGTTACCACGGCAACCACTTTCGTGTCAGAGTTTGAAAGCGTCTCATTTGTACACATGACGGGCAGCAAAAATATCACAAGAAAAGCCTGACGTGTACTTACAACTGCATTACTTAACCGTATTTTCTTCTTTAGAATGTTGACAGCAAGTGTCGAGTTTCATTCATAATGTTTCTACTTCACGTAACATGAGCGTTCATACTGGAGTGAAGTCGTTCTCTTCACGAGATCGGGAAAACATTTCTTAGGGCGTGGTGAGCTCGTGCCAGGGGCGTGGATAGTGAGCCGTTGGAAGAACCATCACACGTCACGATGACCTACAACGTCCAATAGGAAAATTCAACTGCAGTAGCCGCCGTTCAACCTTAAGAGGGCAGCACACGTTTTTACACCATATATTGTAGAATTAAAACACTTTATACCCAAATGTCAAAACATATAAAAAAACAGCACTAATAAAGCCCCAGTCTTGCAGATCATTAACTTAAAAAAAAGTTGGTTTAGGGTTTAGTTACCATTTAAAATGCCAAGAAAAAGGGTGGAACGTTTAATACTTTACAGCGTGCTGTGAGTGATATTGACAGAGGAGGACCACTCACTGGTATTGTTTATGAGGTGAGATCTCCATTTGAGAGGACAGGGGTCAAAGAAGGCTATCACGTCATATTTGCTGGATGTAAATGAAATATGCATGTTCTGTTGCAACTAAGAAATTGGAGCCAAATAATAAAAAACGCAAGGTATTTATGCAAGTCAATGTACAAGACCCATGACATTTAAGGTATTTTCCCCAAATACTTTGTCATTAATTTGATTTAGCATATTCTGAAATATGTGAGTGCAACTTACCAGTGCTAAACTCTCCGCCATGATGAGTGTCGAGGTTAGTTGCTAGGGCATTGCTATGCAGTTACTAGGCAGTCACTCACTGTCCCAAGTCAAAACAGCCCACTCTAATTCTGGTCCTTCTTCAGTGTTAGTGTCTGCCTACTTTGATTGTTTAGAAAAGTAATGACGCACTTTTTCAACAAGCCTCATGATTTGTGCAGGGATTTACCCAAAAATCATCATTTACTCACTCTCAGTTTGTTCCAAACCAGTATGAATTTCTTTCTTCTACTGCAAACAAAATAAATTATTTTACAGTATATGGGTAACAAACAGTTGATGGGCCCTTATTGACCTCCATAGTATGGGGGGAAAAATACTATGGAAGTCAATGGGGCCCATCAGCTGTTTGATTACTGACATTCTGAAAAATATCTTCTTTTGTGTTCATCAGAAGAAAGAAATTCATACAGGTTTATAACAACCTGAGGGTAAGTAAATGATGACTCAAATGAGTGAATGATTTTGGGTGAACTATGCCTTTAAGTACTGAAGGTTAATACTTATGGTTATGTATTTGAGCAAACCTGTAACCATTATAAAGCAATAATAATATTGATGCTTGCCTTAGCAAATCTCATTAATTAGATAAAGGAATTTTTAGTGTAGGAGTAAAACAGACCGTGTACTGTATATACATTTCATTGGAATGACCTGTCAACATTTTACAGATGCATGACATCATAAAGAGGGAGTGTTTGTCTGGCTGTGTTGACTGTTTGTGCAGATGTCCTGTGGCCGTGGGGGAAAGTATGCGTTTAAACATGCTCCTACAAAGTGCTTAACTTTTTACCTTTGCTTAAATTTCAGAACATTATGAGCTGTGCTTTCCTGATACTTAGGTTCTTCTGGCTTTGTCACAAAAAGCTAAATGAACTTTAAGACTAGGGGACAAAAGCTACATGACAAGCCATGATGTGATGTGGACTGAAACACCACTTTCCATCCACTGCAGGAGAGATTTACTTGAGTAATATGCAATAAGTAATGACGTGTTTTGGTCCAAACACACATAACAATCTCTTACAAAATAACATGTTTATGTCTGTTATGACTGTGAGCATTATAAGGTCTCAGTATAAGTCTTTCCAGAAGGTGAAACACTGACATTTTTGCCTTGTGTTACAGTTTTCTCACATATTATAGTGAGTAGTAATATAACCGTTTAAGTTGCACAGAACTAGTTCTACTTCCACATGATTCACTGGATTATTCTCTGCACTGCTTGAGAGAGACAATGTTAGGCGGGTCACATTAAGGTGATTCACCACTAAAAGTTGGAACTATGTGACTAATGAATTATCCACATACTGTCTTTGCCGGTAAATTCTAGAAGGATTTTTCCCGTAAACCCCATGCTCAGCCTTTGCTTCTACAAGCACAATGAGATTAACAAAACAGTGCAATATTGCCCACTTCTGGTCAGGGAGAGCTGCTGCTGTTACAAATAATAGTTTCTGGAACAGTCCAAAGCCACAGCCATTCTCATCCCATCACGTAGTCAACATCACCCAGCCTCCCAGTATATAAACAAACCAGAGGAGGCACAATCCATCTGCAAAGAAGAAAAAGCATCACAGCAGGGTGAGTACAGAGAGCACATTAAAATGATGTTGACAATCTTGTTAATATAATTATTAAAGATATTATTATATAATATAAGCCATTATTTAGATTCAGATTACAGTGATGCAGTTATGGTGTTTAATGTACTATAAAATTGTGTTGTAATCAATACTACATTTATGCATATTACCAAACAACTAAACAATAATCCACTGCTGCAAAGATGTAAACAAGATTCTGTTTGTACAGTTTTACTTGGCATGAGATAACATAATATATAATTTATGCTGTTTATGAATTACAATCCACCCTCCTGTAGTTAATGTCATCCGAAAAAGTCTATCTGGGCTGTTTGGCTGAATCATGTTTGTGCCTTCCCTAGGCAAATTTGTATTGATTTTTTTTTTTTATTGCAGAGAGGAATTTGTCTCGTAGCCCAAAGCTTATGCGGGAACTAATCTAAGGTCAAGTGCATTCGGAATGCATACTGTGCACTAGCAAGATAACATTAAACAAAGCAAATCTCCTCACTCAGAACAAGCCATCTGTGTGATGCACTTTGTTTCTTATAAACACCACATGCCAGAGCTGTATAATCTCATTCCAAAACAAATATCACAAGATTAAGCAAAAGGACAAGATTAATTCAAACTAAGGAAACAAGAAGATACAATGAAAATAAAATTTTTAGGACTCTCAAGGCTGTTATGGAGAAAGTAAAAAACATTACAGAACAGCACATTTCCATTTGACTTATTTGTTTCCATTCATTGGCTCTTCCTGTTAACATCTGTGCATGTTTCTTATGTAACTAGGTTTCTGGCTTTAACTTGGCTGCGTTGGGGTTTCTATGTACACGTACCCCAGAGTAAAACAAGGAAACTTGTCAAAGCTTTTATGATGTTTGCTTAGACTCTGGTGTGAACTACAAATTCAGCAGCAGCTGTTGAGGAGGTTGATCTGTCTTGTGGTTTAGAAATGTCCAGCAAAATTAAAAGTGCAGCGTTTTGAAAAGGGTAACTTGCATGGTAACTTGCACACATTTCCGCAAACTCACAAAAATGGGATTAAGTTTTGACAGAACAACCATTTTGAAAGCTTTAGTGAAGGGGATTTGCTTTCAAATCCATGTAATCATGGAAGGGAACATATAAATGCTCAAAGGTTCACATGTTTGCTACACATCCAAAAACAGTGTTCCTCCAAACCTTTTGGTTTGATACTGGTTAAAGGGATAGCACACCCAAACGTGAGTCATCATTTACGCAAACCTGACTTGCTTTCAGGATGCAAAAAAAGATATTTTGAAGAATGTTTCTCATTTTGTGCATACAATGAAAGATAGTGGGGTAGAAACTAATATTAGACCCCCATTTACTTTCACTGTACAGGCAAAACACTGATATTTTTTCTACATTTGTGATCCAAAGAAAAGAAAGAAATGTATTCAGTTTGGAATGACATGAATGTGAGTAAATGATGATATAATTTTTTTAATTTTTGGGTAAACTACCCTTTTCACATGTTGTAGCTGAACTAGTATCTTAAGGGAGAATAACATTTTTGACTATGACGTTATATAGCCTTATATAGACCAAGATGGCACAGTAAATCTGTTTGACCCTCTGCTCAGAAACATCAAGGTCACTGACACTATTAGTTTCAGACCTAGACCTATAAATAGATACACTGATACAATGGATTCATCGCCCACACAGTCTGTAGCAGAGTGTCCCACAAAATGCATTATTTTGCAATTGTTCATGGTCATAAACTTGCTGAGTCACTTTCACCACAATGTAATTGAAAAAAAGAAAAGAAAAAAGGTCCACTATTGAGTGACCCACTATTTCCTCTGTTAACAGCTTCTGAAACCAGGACATAAGCCGAAAGATGAAGGTCTCCTGGTCTCTGCTGGGGCTTTCTCTGCTCTACCTATCCACAGAGTGTCTGATACCCCCAACCAAAGAGGAGCTCAATCGTAAGTGTGTGTGTGTTTTAGATTAAAAAAAAAGCATGCACAGACACGTTGTGAACAACCACATAACAGTAATATATCCATTATTGCTTTTTGGCAGAGATTTCACTGCTTGGTGAAAAGTACCTGGATAAGCAGATTGAAAATGCCATCACTGGGGTGAAGGAGATGAAGACTGTGATGGAGCGTTCAGAAGAGGATCACAAAAGGTTCCTGTCTGAGCTGGAGAAAACCAAGCAACAGAAAGAGGTGAGAGAGCCAAACTAAACTCATACTCATTTATAAAATATTTAATGTTCTGAACAAGCACAAACAATGCTATAAAATATAAAATAAAAAAGTAGTTTACTGTAGCTAATGTGAAATATTGAACAGAATGTACAGCATTTATTATTCTTGGTTAAATTAAAATGACATTTCTAACATTCTAAGTTGTATAAACAAACAATTATTAGTAACAATGAACAATAGTCTTTTTTTAAAAACATTTTTTTACATAATCTACATATTAATGCATTTTAACTACTGTTCATTTCTATAACTTGAAATATTAATTTATAATGAATTAACAATGAACAATAGTATATTCATAAATTATCATTAACCTAGATCAATAAAAACAATCTACATATAGTAATACATTAATATTTCAAGTTCAAGTATAATTAGGCATTTTATGATAAATTAACAATGAACAATAGTATATTTACAATTAACATTAACATAGATTAATAGGCACTGAGAAAAATCATATATATTAAAATGCATAACCTATATACATTAATGCATTGCCAACATGTTAAGTTGTATAAATTACCATTAGCTAATTTATTATGAGTTAACAAATGAACTGATATATATTAATAAATTAACATTAAAGGAGTAGTTCACTTCAGAATTCAAATTTCCTGATTCAGTCAAAAATTTTTTTTTTTTTAAAAGGAAAACGTTCCAGGACTTTTCTCCATACAGTGGACTTCAATGGGGTACAACAATGCAGCTTCAAAGGGCTTGACATGATCCCAGATGATCCCCGTTATCTAGCAAAACGATCAGTCATTTTCTAAAAAATATAAAAATGTATATACTTTTTAACCACAAATGCTCTTCTTGCTCTGATTTACGACGCGCCACACTTTACCGATCGTTTCGCTAGATATGACCCTTATTCCTCATCTGGGATCATGTAGAGTGCTTTAAGGTGCATTGAAACAGCAGTTTGGACCTTCAAACCGTTGTACCGCACTGAAGAAAAATCAAACCTTTTTGTAAAGTGTACTTATAATGTAATGACATTCATACATTTTCAAGTGTGACTTAAGTGTCCAAATATTTTCTGGGGGCCCTACAGTTAGTCAATCTTTAGAATACATATCTTATATTTTATTTTGTCTTGTGTCATTTCATCAAAAAGACTGCTCTGAAGATGGCTAAGGAGATGGAGGAGAAGCTAAGCGATGAACAGAGCGTGTGTAATGAAACAATGCAGGCCCTGTGGGAGGAGTGCAAGCCCTGCTTGAGAAAAACCTGTGTTAAGTATTACTCACGCACCTGCAGCAGTGGAGCTGGCCTGGTGGGACGACAGGTGATACAGCTGTACAATCATCGCTGCAATAATCCTGACCTCATTCTGGTGTTAGCAACCATCCCTCTCTTTGTCTTTAGCTGGAGGAGGTTTTGAACAGGACCTCTCCCATCTCCATTTGGATAAATGGGCAGAACATTGAGACCCTGGTGGACGAGGACCAGCAGCAGACCAGGCGCTTCCAGGACCTGGAGGAACGGTACACAGAGGTTGCCGATGGGGTAGATAACATCTTCATGGACAGCATGAAGGTGTTTGACCACATGCATTCCTTCCACCAGCCCGGCTTCTTCCCCAGTCCATTCCGTATGCCCAGTATGTTCGGCAGACAGGATGCAACGGGCGGCCGGGCCGCTCGTATCTACAGGTCCCCCGTGCATGACCCAGAGTTCCACAGCTTCCACAGCATGTTCCGCCCCATGATGGAGATGGCAAGAAACATGTTTGAGTCATTTGGGCCCTACACGGGAAGCGATACGGATTTCCCCACAGAAGGTATATTTCCAAATCAACAAGCCTCGATGTAACAATATGTACAACGCCACACTTAAAGAGGTAGAAAATTGTTATTTACACACCCTCATGCCATGCCTAAACTGTATCGTTGTGTCCGAAATTGAATACTTCCTTACTATATAGTATGTCAACAGAGTATTATGTCTGAATACATAGTATTTAAGATTCTGAAGTGCGCATTCAATAGACACTTTACTTTCCCATGAGGCCACGGGAGAGGAGTTGTGAATAACGGTGAAGCACAACTGACGCCGTAGATCACATGACAATAGCAACATGCCAGATGCCACAGTTTATACTATATAGAACATATGGGGGGGGAGACCAAAGTTTTTTTGGGGGGTTTTGCATGGGGAAGGGGCAGGGTATTAGTCTTATTGATTTATTTAAAGGAATTAAATTATTAAAGGATTAAAAGGGATTTAAGGTAATAAAGAAAAAGAAATAAGAACGGTAAAAGTTCCAGTTCTATTGTAGTTAATTGTAGTCAATTTTTTTTTTTTTAAATATGCACACATTCACTCTTATTTTTGTCTGCCTAATATGTAAAAATGCAAAATGTTTCGTCACGTCAAATTGTTATGATTTACATGAATAATGTCATAATTTCTATTCAAAATGGTGAATGTCAAATTTGTACAATTTCTAATTATTAGGGGACTTGTCCCCCTCAATGTCTATGGTGGTTACAGCCCTGTAATACTATGATAGCATATAATAGTGTTTATAATACTAATTGTTTACTTACAGACTGCTTATACTCCAGATGCATTTAATTTGTAAACCTGTATTCACAGATGGGAGAGTAAATGAGGATGTTATTATAACTAAACCATTTGGAAATGATAAGATGACCTGCAGGGAAATTCGCCGCAATTCAGCAGGCTGCATTAAACTAAAGGATGAGTGTGAGAAATGCAAAGAGATCCAGCATATTGGTAAGTGCAATATTAAAATTACTTGATTTTATGTTATATTATCCTACATGGAACTATGCTAATATCCCAAACTGGTACCAAGATATTGTAAGAGAGGTCCCCGTTATCTAACAACTAGAGCCTTGTTCTCTTCCTCAGATTGTTCTGGAAAGAGGCCCCTGGAAGGCCCCCTGAAGGAGGAGCTGGAGAAGGCTCTTGCCAGAGCTGAGAGATTCACCCAAGAGTACAACAACCTGCTAAAGCGATTCGAAGAGGAGATGTTTAACACCTCTAGTGTGCTGGACCTGTTCAACAAGCAATTCGGTTGGGTGTCCTCTCTAGCGAACCACACCAAAAATGAGGATGGCTTCTTTAAAATAGAGGCAGTATGTCCTAATTATGTGATTCAGAACAACTGTAACCTCTTTCACTAGGCAGATCACTCAATCACCAACATTTTATGTGCAGGTGATGTCAAAAGGCTCAGATAATGTAGAGAATCCAGCCGACACTAAAGTGTCAGCCAGACTGTTTGACGGGCCAGATATGAGCTTCACAGTGCCAGGAGACATTCCCTGGAGTGACCCAAAATTCTCAGAGGTGGTGGCACAGGAGGCTTTGGATCGTTACAAACAGAACACTGTGTGAGTCTTTACACAATTTTGGTTCATTCTAAATTTTATATAAATACATGATTAACGATCAAAACCATCAATGCTTTCTTCTCCAGGGTGACAAACTAAACGCTTTGGAGGGCGGGTACTTCCAGTGAAGAAGATATTCTCTTTTCTCTGAAAAGCACTTCAGAAGAGCCTTATGAATTAGAGCTATATTGACAGATGTTGTACTCATGTAGCTGGATTTTTCTTTGTCTAGCATTATTCCTTCTGTCTCATCCTATTTAACTTTCAGAGACCCTACAGAGATTGTATAGAATAAGTGCTTACGAAAACATAATCAGCTGTACATTGATAAATATCAATAAAACACACAAAATTCCAGAATTTCTTCATCTCTTTATGAGCTAAAAGGTGGTGTAAAATTAAAAAAAAATCCAGCATAGCACACTTCACACTGAATTTCTATAAGAGTCAAAAAAAAAGGTCACCTTCTTCAACCTTCATTCACTTTCCTCCAGTGCTGGAACTTCTAACCTCCATCCAAGCAGCAGAATCCAATGAAACCTTTAAAACAAGGCTGAAGATGCATCTCTTCTGAGAGGACTTAATTCATTGCCTTATGATTAATTGCACTTTAAAAAAAAATATGGTAAAACTACTTAAAGCCTTTATGTATAATGTATTATAAAAGGTATTTATAACGTGCTATAATGCATATCTTTTTTATAAACAATTTTAACCCAAGTCAATATTTGTAGATTCCTGGTTATATCTGAAATTGGTTGTTTGTCATGTGTTTTAATGCATTGTACTTTCTAAAGGTGTAACAAAAAGTATTATAATGTATAACTGTGGTTCCAGTTATTCATGAGATCAAAAATGCATTATAAGGAGCATTAAAAGACATAATTAATGCATTAAAAATTTTTTACAATGCATTATAGATAAAGGCTGTAAGTAAAGTGTTACCAAAAATATTTATGCACTGTCCTGCATTTACACTTTAACCTCATCTGGATGAAAACTAAATGAACATGTTAATATAAAGAATAATACTCTCAACTAAATTAACATCACTGATATATCATTTCAATATTAAACAAGTAAAATCAGATGAATATGACTGCTATTCTATATATTTGTATCCTAAAATTTTCAGACCATTTGCACTCTTGTCCAATAAAATCAGAAGACTGGTATCATGTAATTTCAGTGACATTGGTTTTAGTGACTTTACTTACATTTTAGACACAATATTGTCAGTTACTATGCTTTGCTCCACCCAAAAAAAAAGAAAAACGTTGGGTTTCCATGCAACACGAACAGTAGCATTTTTGAATGATTCAATGACTCTCTCATAGGTCGCATCCGAAATCGCAAACTTTCCTAGTAGGTGAAAAACAGTATATGATAAAAGCAGTATGTCTGAATTCACCCATTCCATTGACCCATTCCTTCCGACGAGATGCATATAAATGGACAGTTTACTATCCCATGAGGCCATGGGAGTGGATTTATGAATGGAGGTGACACGACGCAACTGACGCTGGTAGGTCACATGATAAGGGCAATATGGCGCATGTAGTACATCCAAATTACATTCATACACACACACACACACTCATACTATATAGAATAGCGGCCATAAAGTAATTACTTATTCAAAATAAGTACCTACTCAAGAGAGTATGCGATTTCGGATGCAGCCAGTCACCCGTTTCATTCTTAAATGACTCGGGGGGTTTTGAACAAACTAATTAATGCAAACTAATTAATGACCCACTCATTAAGACAGTCAATAGTTAAGTTCCTGAAAGAATCAGTGTTTTTCAATGAATGATTTGATGACACCTAGTCAGTAAATAATCCCCACCAGTAAAAGCACAGCTTGTCAGTCTTTGTTGTAACTAAAGTGGAGCAATGCAGTGAAATGCCCCAGTGACACTGGACTACTGGAAAACAGTTGGAGCTCTTGACAAAAAAGGAAATTATTAAAATATTGTGCCATTTTTATTTTGTGTAAAAATCACACAGCTGCTAGTTCATTCTGCAGAGACACATCCATGCAGTTAAACATTTATGATCCCACAGCCATTATATAAGCAATTAAATAGAATATTTGCTGTTAGTCAGCAATTAATGCAAATTTACATATGAGATCAAAAGGTGTGTATCATACAATATACAACATACCCCTGATACAGTAAATCAGCCTGAACAGCAGGGAGAAAAGGCTCACCTTGATTTGACATGGGGGTACATTACTGTGAAAACCTGCACACCAGGAAGTAAGGCTTTAAGGATGAGGAAAAGAAAAGACGAACATCGGTCAAAACAAACGAACCAATGAATGAGACATGGCGCAAGTCTATGTAACAACACAAACGTCACACTAGTTCAGACGTTAAAGATACAAATCAAGTGGTTCATCGTTAAGAGCCGTTTTATACAAAATGAGATCTTGAACGACATGCAAAACAGTGACGGGAAAAGACAAATGAAAGCCGAAGGGGAGAAAGTGCAGTCATTGTTTCATTACGTACTAATGATGTCACAGAGTTTATGATGCAGATGATGTACCGTATGAGGTACAGCCAACATTTGAGACTGAGAGAGGAACATCTGCCATCCCGGGGTGAAAGACTGTACAAGGTCAAACGGGCTGTTTTGTTACACCACAACAGAGTGTGTAAAGAAAAGGAAATAAAGCAGTCTTTGAAGCCATTCATTTGTAACTGTTATCCTCAAACTCTCTCTCATGCACATGAAACAAACACGCACAATGTGCCGTCCACTGGTATGGCAAGGAAGAAATATTAAAGGGTCAGTTCATCCGAAAATAACTCATTTCATTTGCTCAAAATCGTTCAAACCCATATGAGTTTCCTTCATCCGTGTATCAAAAAAGCAGTATTAAAGCATCAGCATTTCACTTGTGCATTATATTTAAAATTTATTGAAGCCATATAATGTTTTTGTTTTAGTAACAGACTAAAAAGCAAGTTATTCGTAATTCTCTTTGCTGTTTTGTCTGATTTGTGAACAAGTGATTCATTTGAATTTGTTTGAATCTTTTTAAGGATTCAGTTGAAATAAAATGAATGAATCGTTCACAAATTCGACTGATCCAGTTCATTAGTTCAACTCAATGATTCAGTCACTAAAATAAGCTTCTGTTCCTTGCAAAAAGCAATCATATAACTACAAAACATTTGAAATATAGCACACAAGTAGCTTGGACCACTTTTTTTTTTTAAATTTTTTATTTGTTGAGCTTGACAGCCAAAGTGCTCATTTACTTTCGTCTTTTGGAAAAAGACCAGCCAGGACATTCTTCAAAAGAAATGTAAAAGTCATACAGGGTTGTAATGACACATTTTTGGATGAACTGTCCCTTTAACAAGTGCCTGTCAGAATCAGTTTACCGAAGCATACATCTGAAATAATATGATCTCCCAAAAATCAGTTCTCCCCTTTAAGACCAGTGCATGGCCTCACATGATTGTCTGAGCACACACGGGTGCCCTAACATGGAAGAACATGACAAGCTGCCTCGAGACTCTGGAGAACAGGAGGGGAAGAGGCTCCTTCATGTTAACCAGAATTACAGCCTCTTGCCGGCCATGACGTCAGGCTCTTGCCTCACACACTAAACATATTCTGCAATGTCTGGGGGTATTACATATACAACCACTCAGACTTTCTGTTTCATCAAAGTGCCATAACGGAAAATAATTTTGGACCCCATTCCTCTGAATGGCTGTGTGAGACAGAACAATCTGGAGGAAGCAGCGATTTTGTCTTTTCCTACACAGTCAGCAGAGGAGTGGAGGCGGGTGAAATGGACATCCTGCCAGAGGATCCAACAGACCACTTAAAAAAAAAAAAAAAAAAAAAAAAAAAAAAAAAAAAAAAGGGGTAATCACTCTTTCATACACACATTCAATCTCAAGCGCGCGCACACTCTGGTTACAAATGCGAAAAAGGTCTAAGCTGTTCCAGTTGCACTTCAAGAGATATTCTTTCTTCTAGCAGGTCCTAAGAAGACAAAATTTGGGAAAGACAAATCGTCACACTTTTGAACAGCTTGTCTTATAAAACTGATGGTCACATTCAACAGATGTCTCACAATACCTTCAACTGTTGCTGTAATTCACTGTTGAGTCTGGCTAAAACTGTATTTGTTTCTTTGTTTCTTCTAATGGAAGCCTGGATGGCCTTTTTATCCTTACCGATAGACCTGTTTTCAAACAGAACATGCAGAGGAAGCATATATTAGGATACAAGCAAACATTGCATCCAAAAATTTTTACTGAAATTAAAGATTTTTATTGAAAAAGATATTGCAAAAAAAAATATATATATTAAGTTAAGTTAAGTTTTACCGTGGAATTGAGGGCTGGGTTGCTAGAACAGTAACTATGACATTAGACTTTGGTGGAAGGTCCTCCACATCTGGTCTGAGCTCATCTTCTGATTTCAGCCTTCGACGGACGGGTTTGGGAGGTGGGGCCAATGGAGTGGATACTTTGGCCTATGGATAACATACATTGAGGTATTATAATGCTGAAGTAATATGCAATATAAAAGACAGGTTGGTAGAGACTGGCTTACAGAGTTGACAGTGGTTGCATTTCGTTCTTCTGCCTGAACATCGTTCTTTGCTGTTCTCATCGTCCCGGCAGCTTCTGCACATCTTTCTGCCTGTATTTACACATATACACAATACATAAACTACGGTTCAAAAGTTTGAAGTCAGTAAGGATGCATTAAATAGATTGAAAGTGACAGAAAATACTTTTTTTAAAATTCAAATAAAAGCTGTTCTTTTGAACTTTCTATTCATCAAAAAATCCTGAAAAATATACAATTTTCCACAAAAACAAAAAAAGGACAAGATAGATATTAAAAAACACAACTGTTTTCAACATTGATAATAAGAAATGTTTCACCAAAGCAGCATATTAGAATGATTTCTGAAGGATCATGTGACACTGAAGACTCAGCTTTGCCATCACAGGAAAGACTTATATTCGCAATATTACAGTTTTAACTGTATTTCTGATCAAATTAATGCAGTCTTAGAGAGAAAAATTCTTTCAAAAATCTTACTGACCATTTAAAAAAAATTCTTACTGGCCTCAAACTTCTGAAAGGTAGTGTATATTTCTTTATAAGAAATTTAACATTTATTTGTTTAATACATGTTCATGTTTTTTGCAAACAATTTATTTCTTCATACTTTCACACAGAAAAAGTTATCTTTATAATTAGTCATTAACGTAATATATGGTTCCATTTGTACCTGTCCACTATCGGATGGTTTCTCTCCATCATCGGCCGGCTGGTCCGCAGCAAAAACCTGGAACTGGCTGAAGTCAGCAAAGTTGGGCTGCTCTGGCATCTGCTGAGGTGATGTGCTGGTGTGTGCTGGAAGACCATCTCCCTCTACCGAACGGTGACCATGTGGCACTGATGTCTGGGGATTTGAGATTTTTTTTTAAGAAAGCGTAATAGATATCGAATTGTCTGAAAGAAGTTTATACAGTATCGCTAACCACTGGGCTGTACCTGTGTGGGCAGTGGTCTAGGAGGCACTGCGGGGGGAAAGGCCACTACACCTGGCTGCTGCGAACCTGCTGGAGAAGTAATTACAAAAGACAACTTCAGCTTTTACTAACGGTGCACCAAAAAACAGGAAGCTATGAGTTACTTGATAACAATTTGTGCATGTATACCTGCAGGGACAGCAGCAAAGTTTCTGTTCATGTCTAGAGAGGAGGACCGTGAGTGAGTGGTCTGGGGGCGAGGAGGAGGTGGGGGCGGAGCCACAACCTTCAGTCCTTCCGGAGAGGTGCCAGAGTGAGACCTGTAATAGTATGAGCTGTTAGTACTTTTTGGCTGGCAATGAAACTGAATTTGGTGCAACAGCAAGAAGTAAAGTACCTTTGTCTGTTCACACCACTGGAAATGGGCTCTTGATCAGATGTAAATGAATCTGAGCTGCTATAGCCATCTCCTGTAAGATGTAAGGGTAATGGCTTTAAATGTATTACAGGAGAAGATTTCCTGTCAGCCAATTAATTGCTTGAATAGATGTACTTACCAACAGTGGTACCAGGAAACTTAATAGTTGCTGCTAGCTTGGTCTCGTCAGAAAGTTCTGGTGGTTTCGCCATTAACGGACTAGTTGGATGTGTGTGATCTGTAAAAAATAAGAGTAAATAATTCAATTTGTTTAACTACATTTTTTTAAAGCAATTAACTTTACTCAGGAAGGATACAAAAGTGATGGTAGACATTTGCATTGCTTTCAAAAGATTTCAAAAAATGTGTTGTGTTTAAAAAAATACTAAGTAACAACTGTTTCGTGCTGATTAATATATTGATTATTGTGGATGAAATAAGACTACTTTTTAAGAGATTTCTAGACAAATTACAAATTCCATTACATAACTAGACTTAATATTTTCTGAAGAAAATATTAAGTGGGCACGGGGCAAACATCAGTGGTGTTTGCCCCATGCTAAAGTCATGATTCTAAAGCTGGGAACACAGTTAACAACTAGCTGAAACATTCTAAGATTGAACTCAATGAGCAGAATCAGATTTTAATCTTTGACAGTCAGAGAGGAGCACAAAAACTGAAACAGTCCACTACACAACACGCAGCGATTGCTGAGTCACGACGGGACATTCTGCTGATTTCAACTGTGCGAGATATTGTACAGAAACAAACAGACAGCTGCTGCTACTTACTTGCAGTGCAATTTGTGCAGGCACAAAATGGAAAAACCCTGCTGACAACACTGGTGGTTTCATTTATGAAAAGTTAAACATAACTTGAATAAAAAAAAAATTCATCAAGACCTGTTTCTCTTTCACGGTTTCCTTTTGCCTTTAATCACCTATAGACTAATTTCATTATGTATGCCTTGAATAATTACATTAAATACATTTCTAGAGCTGTTTTTTTAACATATAATCAAGCAATTGTAGACTTTGTTTTTAAATCAGGAATTAAAAACAAATTGGTTCATTCTGAGCAAAAACTCTGGGTTATTTTTAGGTTCTGATTCCAGAGTTACCTGTTAGAAGAAAATATAAAATACTGCTTTATTTATTCACAGTCACAAAGAAGACAACAGTCATTTAAAATGTTATTTGTAGATTTTAATTTTAATCAGTCTACAGTAAATGTACAACGCTCCCAATGCTATTTAACGGAACTGCCAACACTGGAAACTCTGAAAGCATGACAGATTTCTTTGGACAGATGAGCTGCAGAGATCTTCAAGCAGCTGTGTTTCCTCATTATATTTTGTCAAATATATTAGATATAATTAAAGTGTATATGTAAAATGATTTTATTTACAAATGTCATGTTTGTGAATTTTTTTATTTGTTAGATTATTTAAATTAATACATTTTTAGAAACAAGTGCAGTTATATAGGCTACATATACAAATTTTATTTTTTATGTTTAACTTTTATTAGACTCAGGTTGAAATAAAAGAACAGCTACTTAACGTTATTTTTAAAATGAGAGAAAATCACTGCTTAATAAAATCTTTGTGAGGATTACTGGAAACAGCTGGTTCTTAAATTCTAAGACTAGAATCTTTAGACACCACACACTACATTACTTTAAACACTGACTGTAAACACAGACTGAATGCAACTGGAACAAACTCGGTCCGTTTGAGCATGATCAGTCGCTGTGGATGGTTGCCAGAGCGTTGCCATGAGGTTGCTTGTTCAGGTAAAAAAAAAAACCTAAGCCTCTGCGGTATGGAAAATATAGCTTTTGGTTCTTTCTTCAATGCAGGCCAATGAGATTTTTAGTCCGCTAGGTGAAAATTAATTCTAAACCTCTAACCCAAAGAATAAGCAATAGCAATAGTGAATTGTAAAATAAAAAAATAAAAAAAGCACATTAATGGACGCACCACTTCCAGTTCTCTTGAGCTCCATCTCTTGCATGTGGATCTTGCTGGGTGTCATACGAATGGGCACAGGGTGGACTATTGCTGTATCCTAAAAAGAAACAAGCACATCTGCTGCTGTCGTAAAACTACAATTGTGTTCCATTGAACTTAATGAAGATTTATCATCCAGTTGTAAAGAAGAACAATGAATAGTTAAGAACCTGGCACTAAGTAACTAAACAATCATTGTATCACATCAAAAGACTTCAAGAACAACACCCTCAAAGGACAGCCTGCCAAAGTCATCACTTGGATTACATGATACAGTATGAAAGAAAGAGCATGAAAGAATTATCTGTAAGCTCAGCAAGCAAAAGAAAAAAACAAAAACGAATCATTTGATGATGGCACTGTGGCTGTGAATTTATACTGAGGACATGCGCTCTCAGAGAGAATTTACAGAGTACTGGGTTAATGAATATCATTAATCATGAAAGAGCACTGAGTGATTGACTTACAGGGTCAGCTGGTGCAATGTTAGAATCAAATTGGGTCAGAGTTTGTGAGCTTGAGGAGCGTTCGCTAAAAGTCTCCCACTGCTGGAGAGACAGAGCAGAGACATGTCAGCAAGGTAGAGCCACTCCACTCAAACAGAGACCATAATACAACAACAGTGTGTGCCCTCTCCACCCTCTGACTGTTAGGAGAAACCCGTGATTTGTCCTGCATTGTACGATAGCATACTCTTGTGTCAACAGAGGAACAATTGTTTTCTTAAATGGCCTTATAGGCTTGTAGGAAGAATGTCACATTTTATTTCCTTATTACAATGATCAGAAAAAGGTAGCCGTCATCAAAAGACACCCCCCAATAATTATATCCAGTAGATCAAAACATTACTGACCTGTTTAGAGGTGAAGTCTGTAATTTCTACACCACTTGCATTGTCAAATGGAATTCGAAAACAAATTAGTATTCAAACAGGCTTTCTGAACACTCCTCCCGTCTGGTACTGGTCAGCCTAACAGACCAGTCAGGATGCTCAAAAAAATGAAAGCCCCACAGAGCAACAGAATTACACTTTCTTTTAGAAATCAACCTATAAATGTCTTCCAGTTACCTAGCACCTATTAAGCTGGGATAGGAGAAATTATGTAATATCCAAACAAAATGACACACTTCACCTTAAAAAAAAAAAAAGAACTGAAAAAATTTACTATTTACCATTTTCTTAAAGGGATAGTTCACACAAATATTTAAATTCTGTCATCATTTACTTACCCTAAAGTTGTTATAAAGCTGTGGGAAAAATACTATGGAAATAAATGGGGTTCATCAACTGTTTGTTTACTGACATTCAAAATATCATCTTTTGTGTTAAGCAGAAGAAAGAAATTCATAAAGGTGTGGAACAACTTGAGAGTGAGTAAATGATGACAGAATTTTCATTTTTGGGTGAACACTACCCCTTTAAATGTCCCCAGTTCTATTGTGCAATGTTTAACAGTTATTATATTACTATTGTGGTTATTCTAGTACTTCTTATCTCATATTTATGACTGTTTATGTATATATTTACACATTGTTTATATTTAATATTATATAAACATATAATATTTACCTAAGCATGATTATTATTTTTTTATGTGGAATAAATGGCCTTTCATAGAATTGGGTTTATTTTCACCATCTTCTATAAAAATGTATTAACTCCACTAAACTACTCCACTTATAACAGCTTTATGTTGATGTAACCTTCAAAATTAATGGCAACCAAACAATTATAGCCCATTGTACTGGTTTAAAGTGCCCATGGTCCAATAAAATTCTGGCATTGTTTCCCACTGATTTTTTTTTTTACTTGGACATGCATCATATTACAGAGTATTCCAGAAGGTTAAAGGAGTAGTTCACTTCATAATTCAAATTTCCTGATAATTTAATCACTCCCACGTCATTCAAGATGTTCATGTCTGTCTTTTTTCAGTTGAAAAGAAATTAAGATTTTTGAGGAAAACATTCCACGATTTTTCTCCATATAGTGGACTTCAATGGGGTACAACACTGAACCAAAAACCTTAATTTATTTTCGACTGAAGAAAGAAAGACATCTTGGATGACATGGGGGTGAGTAAATTATCAGGAAATTTCAATTCTGAAGTGAACTACTTTAATCTAAGACTAAAAAGATTTATTTTAAAAATGTGACTTCAGGTCAGCAGTTTTGACTACAAGGCCGACATTCACAACATCGCAGTGAAGCATTAACTGTCACAACAATTCTCAAGAGAGTGTTACATCAGGTGATGAGATGAAAGCGTGCTTCACTAGCACCTCTTTCTTCCCAGCAGAAGTGTATTAGTATTTTCCCATGAAGACAAATTCAGATAGAATACAAATATCAGTGACAGAGGTAGGGTACATTGAGTACTCTACAGTCCAAACCTCATTACTCTGGTTGAGCTCAGGCCAGTTCTGATTCAGGGAAGGCATGGAAGGAGACTTATTTGGAGTGACCTCCACAGGGGAAGCAGAGAAGCCAACCTCAGTAGCAGGTTCTGTAACTCCTGAAACATACAGACAAAGAATAAAGAATTTATGCAGACACCTGAAAGTCATTCAGCATAATTATAGACTAAGCAGAATAATAATTTGCATCTAAAACAGCATGAATGTCATAAAACTTCACAAGGACTCTCAGGGTCCCAAGGGCATATTCATCGTTTCATTTTAATATGCGAAACTGTTGCTAAGATACAGGCTCACTTCCTGTGAAGCTGTTATTAGAATTAGAAGCAAGTTTGTTCTCTGTCCAGTGTGAAAGTAAAATGCCGGGAAGTGACAAAATAATCATAACATATATGTTTGGCTTAATATTCAGATTTTGGACCAATTACACTACACTAAAATCACTTTAAATTGTGTCTTTGTAAAAAAAAAAAAAGAGAGAGAATATGACAACCCACACAATAACTGAAAGAAGTCTCTTATGCCCACTAAAGCTGCATTTATTTACAGAAAAAAAAAAAAAAACTATAAAGGTGAAATATAAAATTAACTGCTTCTATTTCAATATATTTTAAAATGTAATTTATTCCTGTGATGGCAAAGATTTTCAGCAGCCATTACTCATTACTTTAAGCGTTACACGATCCTTCAGAAATCATAAGATGATTTCTGATAATCTAATATGCTGATTTAGTGTTAACATAATATTTATTATTATTATCAATGTTGAAAACAGTTGTGCAGTTTAATGTTTTGTGGAAACCGGGTAGTTTTTTGATGAATAAGTTCAAAATAACAGCATTTTTGTAAAGTCTACAGCACTTTCAACATATCATATTCAGAAGAGGGTTTAAATAACACCCTGTATGCAGATCAGTAAAATGTTATGAAATAACTGGGCTCCATATTACCCAATTTGAAGCTGTGGTTAGCATGAGGCTTTTCTGCTTACCTGCTGAGTCATCCAAGTCAATAAGCTTTGGCATTAGGCTCTCAGGGAGCTTTTCAGGAAGGTCATAACCATTTTTCCTAGCAACTACGAGATGAAATGCAGCACAAAACTCATCCAGGGTCAGAGCACCATCTTTATCAAAATCTGATAGCTCCCTGTAAGGTAAAGCAGGTCAGTCAATACAGATATGATTAATATTTTAAGGTACAAAGAAGCAAATGACGGATAACTTCCCTTTTCAAATACGGGACATTAATTGAAAGCAAATGTCCAGGATTATCAACATATGCAGTTTTGGTGTAGGCTAATGTCCTTGGATACACATTTGTTTAAAGGGATAGTTCACCCAAAAATGAAACTTAATGTCATCATTTACTCACCCTCATGATTGTTTGTTCCAAACCTATGAGTTTCTTTCTTCTGTTGAACACAAAAGAAGATATTTTAAAGTATGTTGGTAACCAGAGAGTTGATGGTACCCATTAACTTCCATAGTATTTTTTCCTCATATGGAAGTCAATGGTTACTGTCAATTGATTGATTACCAACATTCTTCAAAATATCTTCTTTTGTCCTCAACAGAAGAAAGAAACTCATACAGGTTTGGAACAACATGAGGGCAAGTGATTTTTGGGTGAATTATACCTTTAAAACAATCTACACCAAGGTCATCCAAAATAAACAGAGAGACAATGTAACCCTTTATTGTAATACTACTTACCAAATGTGAGACAGTTCTAGAATAGGCAGTTTCGACTTCGTAAAGAATTCCTTCGCAGCAGAGCCTGAACAAAACAGGATGGATGCATTTTTATATTGGTAAGTTCAAAAGAAAAAACAGCATATAGGCAGTTACTGTTCAAAATGAGGTCTCACTAACCAGGGATTAAACCAGTGAGATCAGCCTGAATGGTCTTAAACTGGTTTATGTAATACTGTCTTTGCTCATCTGTGATTTTCCAAGGGTCATCGTAACCGCTGGTCTGTCTTTGGATTTCATTTGTGGTCATTGCCGATGTCACACTCCGTACTGTTGTGCTCTCCGGCTGGAGTAGAAGAAGGGGGGAGGGGGTAATTAGATTTCTTATATATGTGCACTACAGTTGAAAGTTTGGGGTTTGTAAGATTTTTTTAAAACAGTTTAAACACCATAAAAAAAACTGCTCAGATACCTCCTTTTTAAACTCCTTGTATGACTTGTAATTCGCTGGACATGCATCCATTTGGGCTTTGGCAAATATTTAATATAGTCTACTTTTGTGCTGCTGTGCACACAAAATTAAACATCTGTTCTGTCACAGAAGCCTTGGTTACAGCAGGCTAGTGGTGACAGACTTCATTGTATACATAACAAATGTATACATGGAGGCCCGCACTCTATTACCTGAGCTGAGGGGGGATGCATTGGAAGTGTGCTAGAGGGGGGTGTGTCTGTAAAGCTGACCCAACTTTCTTGGACAGGAGGGGGTGAATGGGCGGACCACATCCCGTCACCTGTTACAGGTCCTTAGACAAGACACAGAGAAAGAGTAAACAAAGATAAAGAATTAAAAGTTAAAAAAGATAGCCCTGAATCAATTAAACAAATAATACATCAACTTTTAGTAAGAATTTAGTACATCATGTGACCTTTAATATCAAACATGCACCAGTATAACTAACTGATCTTTAAGTTAGATTTGCCTAGGACTTGATCAGGTACACAGAAATAAGAGTAACATTTGAATAAAATATAACACTTAAATACCACATCAATATAATATAATATAATATAATATAATATAATATAATATAATATAATATACACTATATTGCCAAAAGTTTTGGGCCTGCCTTTACATGCACATGACATCCCATTCTTAATCTGTAGAGTTTAATATGGAGTTGGCCCACCCTTTGCAGCTATAACAACTTCAACTCTTCTGGGAAGGCTTTCAACCCCACACCATAATCCCCTCTCCACCAAACTTTACACTTGACACAATGCAGTCAGTCAAGACAAAAGTCCCAATACTTCTGGCAATATAGAGTACTTTTTTTTTTATGTTAACAAGGAAGGTTATTCTGTTTCCTAAATAATAAATGAAGCCATTATTAAACAGAATACCTGGCTGTGCTTCTCTAAAAGGTGGCCAAACAACTCCTGGCACTGAGGGCTGTCTGTCCACGTTTCCACCACTGGCCTGGCGTTTGTGCTTCCTCCAGGCATGGGGCGAAGTGGGAGGGGATTGGTGTGGCGACACTACAGGAGATGTGGTGTCCGGCTGGAGCCAGAGATAAACAAAATTAATTACTTATTAATTCTTTCAGCTAAACAGATGGCCTCCGAACAGCAGCTCCATGGTGGAGCTAACAAGTAGTCGTTTAACAGATCTGAGACAGGACATACAGTACACTTAATATAGAAACTTCATGAAGCAACCTGGAGTTAATTGCCTTGGCACAGTTTATTGATCGCCCCTTTGTGGGGTTTGAACCTGTAACTCTTTATCTCTTAAAACTATCTTCATTTTTTTATTAAATAAATATTCATTATTTATTTTCAGCATCAAAGACTACATTCATGACAATATAAACAAATAAAACAATAATAATAAAAATGCAATAAATATAATTTTTTTTTCTTGAATGTAGTCTTTCATGCTGAAAATAAATGGCATATAAGTTCATATAATTATTAGTGCCGTCAAATTCGATTAAGTGCATCCAAAATAAAAGTTTGTTTATATGTATACATAAATACACAAACATGCATGTATATATTTATGATTTTTTATATTTCTATATAATATAAATTATATTAAAATATATACAGTGTATACATGCAAATATTTCTTAAATATATACATGAATGAGTGTGTATTTATATATACATAATTATACACAGTACACACATATTTTTGTGTATTGTGTAACACACATTTACATATGTAAACACATTTTATTTTGGATGCCGATTGACAGCCCTAAAAATTATAGAAAATCTTTTAGTTTAATATTTTGTGAGAAATTATAAAAGTTTTACCCAGATGAAACCTTAAATCTATTAATTACATTTTTGAATAAAACCATTTTTTTATTTTTTTCTGAATATTTCAGTTTTCAGTTTACAAATAATTATTCAAGTAAACAAACAGCAATTAATTAAATCTTTTTGTTAATATTGTTTCATTAATATTAACATGATAAGACAATGACAGATGTAAATGACTAAATTCACCCTGAAACTTTTTTCTTCTTCTTCATATTTTGACACATATTCAATGATAGTACGTGGGATATATGCTGTAGTACCTGAGGATCAACAGTGGGAACACAGGGCTGAATCATCTCGTGCGCTGACACTTTTTTGGCTTGCACTCTGCCTGGTGGTCTGGGGAAGTAGTGCCCCTGATTCTCTGCGTCTGCGAACATGACCGCGTGCCTTGTCTCCTGCTCATTCTTGCCCATCACAAAGCGAGGGAGGGGCAGATCCCTGACTGCAAACACAACACTACATAAGACTTCTACACACAGAGCCAGATTTAGTATTCAACTACTGTAAGCACTACTAAACTGATATTATTTTCTTATTTTTCGAGGTCAAAAGTTTTCATTACTAACTTTAAAATCTATGGAACAGAAATCAATAGAAACCAAGTTCATCCCAAACATATCTAAACTCCAGGGCACTGTCAGCAATTTCCTGTTGACTGTGTTCTTGCAGTATCTTCAAGGCTATGAGTCGGGTCTTATTTCCTGCTTATTTATGCCACTGTCAATTTCTCATTCTTTTACAAGACCTTGTAATATATACACACACACACATATACATGGAGAGAGAGAGAGAGAGAGAGAGAGAGAGAGAGAGAGAGAGAGAGAATAGACAACAAACAAACAGAAGCATTTGCATTTAGCTTAAAGGGAAAAACAGCTCACAGAAATATAAAAATGCAACAGAAAGGAAGAAATATAGCTGTTTCTAAAGCATGCATCTGCTGTTAAAAACTAAGCTCAGAACCGATTCGAGAGAGAATCGCGATGCATTCGGAAAATCACAGAAACATTCCAGAATCATTTCTCAAGTCGCAATGCGAATCGTACCAGCCCTACTATAGGCTACTGCGGAGATGACGAGTCAGTTTTGTCAACTTCATCTTTGCAGCCAACACTGACTCAGAAAACACTAGTTTATTAATAAACAATTAAAATGTCTCAATTTTTTCAGACACATTCAGGATCATTACTTTTTCCAGAGCTTTGTGGCAAGCTTTATGCATGCACTTGAGTGTGGAACCTTCAATTAATAAAACGTGTGTTTAGTCAATTAAATGAACGACTAGTAGTCAACTAGAAAAATCTTTATAGTCAGGGGCATACAGTACACACACATGCAGAAATAGCTATAAAAGATGGTTTGTTGCTGCTCACCACTGTTCAGGCTCTCTACACGCAGGGGCATTCCAGACTGGGCCAGTGCAATGAGCTTCAGTGCAATGTAGAACTGACTCCGACCGAAATGACCGAGACGTGTGGCCCCACAAAGTTCAGTAATCTAAGAAAACAGAAACAAAACTGTCAATCAGATATACTGACCTTAACACCTACAAAACAAAGGTGAACAGACAATAACATGACCAGTGGTGAATATAAGTTAAAGAAGTAAATGCACATATACAATAAAGCAAAGCACTAAAAATAACTAACTTTAATATTTTAAAGATTCCAGTTACTCCAGTATTCAGTGTCACATGATCCTTCAAAAAAAAAAAAAAAAAAGTCATTCTAATATATTAATTTGGAGCTCAAGAAAAAATGATTAGGTCACACTGTGGATTAATGTCCAATTCTCACTATTAACTATGACTTTTGCCTCAAACTTCTAATTACTGCTTATTAAGTGTTACGGTAGTTGTTAAATGTAGGTATTGGGCAGGATTAAGGAATGTATGGTCATGCAGAATAAGGCATTAATATGTGCTTTATGAATACTAATAAACAGCCAATATCCTAGTAATATACATGCTAATAAGCAACTAGTTAATAGTGAGAATTTCGACCCTAAACTAAAGCGTAACTAATTAATTGTATTAACAGTGTTGAAAACAGTGGTGCTGCTTCATATATTTGTTTTTGATGAATAGAAGGTTTAAAAGAACGTTAGTTTGAAATGTTGTAATATTATAGTCCCTGTCTTTACAGTGTTGTGATCAATTTAATTAATCATTGATGAAAAACTGTATTAATTACTTAAATCTAAATAAATCTTACTGACCCCAAACTTTTGAATGGTAATGTATTTAAATAAATACATTAATGGTGTTACACAGATGTTATATAGGCCAGGCATAAAATGCAACACTTAATTGTATGTAACAGTATGTAAAAAGGGGTCTCTGTTCTCTATCTCTCTCCACCAAGGGTCCCTAAATCACCAATATAACAGCAGTATTCATAATTCAACTCACTTAAAACAGAAAACTAAAATATTTAATATACACATAACTGTGCCTACTTGACTGATTATCAGTTTTCAATCTTAAATACTAAATATTGATGTAACATTAATGAAACACTAGAAAAACATTTGTAGAGCAACATGAAAATGCTATTATCTCACACAAGTAAACCTTCAATGAAATGCCCTTCTGTCAATTAATAGTATTACAGATCAATGCATATGTTGCTCAGACAACATTAACAAGATAAGAATATGCAAACACCCCTTTCAAGAAACTTTGGACACAGATCTAGAAGCAACTAGACTAAGACCAAAAGTTTTTGAAACATTCATGCCCTACCAACATAAGAGTGTTAATCAGCACAAGAGATGATGAAACGGAAACATCTCTGACACTTCAAGAACCATCAACATGTACGGGGTCTCCCAAAATAAGCTTGACAGTATAAAACTGTTTATAGCATATAAGTTATGAACCAGTTGTAATACAGTTGAGTGATGACTAATTCCCTAAATAAAGGATCACACATTATGCTTAACACCAAACCTTCTTGTTTGATTTTAATACTTTTAGAAGTGAGAAAAACACATTTCAAGAGTCACCGACCTTAAAGGTTTTCCTGACATAAGCAGAAAAATACTATTTATGCTTCCATTTAAGAGGAAGCAGGCACAACTTATAAGTCTACAGACTTTCACAACAGGAAATAAAGTTTAACACTACAGATGCATCACCCATTCACGTGTGCAACTCGTCAACAATGAGACTAATTCATCAAACCGGTCTAAATACTCCTGACATCGCCCATATGACCCATTAGAGTCCTTGGCATGTCTGAGACGATTAACTCAAGTTATCAATTCAATTTACCAACGTGTATAAGCACAACAACACATATCTGCTGACTAATACACACACACATCTGAATTACAAGCATACTCTACCTGAAGGACCACTTCGTTTGAGAGCTGGGCCGCCCGGAAGAGGTCCAGAACTTTGCCATTGGAAGCCACTTTCTTGGTGTTATCGACATCACAGGAGAGGAAAAGTTCAGAGTAATATTTCTGCTCGACATCGCTCAGTGTTAAACTCTCCATCGTGGCATCAAACCCGCAGCTTGGTGGCTTCACCTTATCAGGCCAGCGTCTTGCCTTTCGGTTTATCAGCAAGACAAAAAAACTAGCAAACCACAAGTTAGATCCTTTTATGAAATGGACGGACTCGAAAGAGAATGCTTTGGGGTGGTTGTTGTTTTTATGTACCGTTAGTCGCTGTCTTTGCTCTTGTCTTTTGGCCCTCGCAAAGTCAACCAAACTAATAGACCTGGGACGTTAGAATCCAGCGGTAACAACGTCGAGACTGGGTTCTGCCGTTGCGCTGGCTCTTTAAGAGGTGGATATGGCCGTCGGTGGAGCGGTGGAGCTCGGGTAGCCGCTGAGTGATGTTAGGAATAAAGTTTCGGGCTCTTCGGGCTGCTTCCCTCTGCAGACAGCGCCGCCATTCCTGGACCCCGTGACGTCATGGCCCAGGCGCGGAGGACCCGGATGGAGTGTGGCGTCACAGACGTGCCGTCAGCTATCGTGTTTCAAAAATCTGCTGCTTCATGTCAAAACGCAAATTCGGCTAATATAAACCATGTTTTAATATTTTTAAAACAGTTTTGTTTATTGCTTAACTGTTTATTTTTAAAATGTATTAAATATATTATAATAAGTAATGATATCCTAAGAAACCTAATTAATTAATTTTTAAACGATCATATCATAAATTGCTACAAAATGTACTATTGTATGAAAAACAGTATTAAAATCTGTAGGGGTGTATAAATATACTACAGTGTGTTAGGCTACAAATAAAGATATACTTTATAACATATATGCATTTATTTGTGTGTGTGTGTGTGTGTGTGTGTGTGTGTGTGTGTGTGTGTGTGTGTGTGTGTGTGTGTGTGTGTGTGTGTGTTAAATAGATGAATTTACAGAATTTATGAACTGCTCAGTCAGCAACAGCTGGCGCACAGTGGGTGGGGCTTTTGAGATAAAGGCATGGTCTAATAACACAATGGGAGGGGTTATGTAATGGTGTGAGTAGATTGTGGGAGGGGTTAGTGTTGTAATAGGAGGGGCTAAGGATACAATGGGTTGTTTGGAGTGGGAGGGGTTTGCAGTGTGTCATGGCTATGATCATCAGAGTTCGTAATGAGGGAATCCGATCTGATACGTTACCAGTGTCATCATCTGATATGTTAACAGGACTTTTTCCACACAGACTCATTATAAGCGTTCCAGTCGAGCGTCATTGGACTCTAGGTTGCGATGGAATGGATTACTTTAATTTTGACTGTGTCTATTGTGATTATTTCTTTTCATCTTATTTTTGGTAAAAGTCACCCCAATGCTCCTCCATGCATAAGAGGTTGGATACCTTGGTTTGGTGCTGCTTTTGAATTTGGCAAAGCACCTTTGCATTTCATCCAGCAAGCCAGAGCCAAAGTAAGTTTGCCCATCGAGAGAATTACTTGCATGAAGAATCATAATTGTATAGTCTATATGATTTTTCATATAATAAATGTATATTATATATATATATATATATATATATATATATATATATATATATATATATATATATATATATATATATATATATATATATATATATTCCCCATACAATATGTGCATCTAATTTTCATTTATGCAAGTGACAGTGCAGTGAGATTTCAGAAATATGATTTCAGTGATTTCCCCCAAAAAAACAAACAAACCGTGACCTGTATTTAAAAGGCTGCAAATTGTTTGTGGCATAAATCATATGGTGTCTGACTGATGGTGGGTCCAGAAGTCCAGCTCCTCCCATGCAAATTATGATGAACCTGCTGCACTCAACTATTGAGCAAAAAATTATAAAATGCAGTGTGGTAATTACAATTTTAAAAGTAACACAGATATGCATTATAATTTGATGTTTTCTCTTAAGGTTAGCTGCACATTATTAATATGATTTAATCAAAATAATCAATATTAGAATATTTACACTGAGGCTTTCTATCTAAACAAAATTCTTTGCTTTAGAATTGTTTATTTGTTTGTTTATTTACATAATGTATGCATAATTATTAACATTATGGGATTGCAAGATGGGTTTTTTTTGTAATGGCCGGTTGTTTATACTTTCATTACCAGCTGCAAAAATATAACCCAGACACTGTGCTGGAACCCTGCGGCCAATCTTGTTTTGTTTCTGAGCTGTGCCATACTAACCGAGTTTGAGGACAGCTCAGTTCAACATCATTAATTTATGCATCTAGGACAGGAGTTGCACACAGTGGCCTTTTTAACACAATTCTTGTTCTGGGCACCACTGTGTCAGTTCTGTGAGAGCATTGAAGCTAATGAGAAGTTTGCTGAATAGACAACTACTCTAAAATTCAGTAATTGCTTCTGCCAAGGAAAAAAATAACGTGTGCTTTCAAGTCTTTTAGTTGGTTCACTTGGGGTCACTAAATAAATTGCCTGTTTTGTACGTTTTTTTTTTTTTGTTTGTTTGTTTTTTTTACATTTATGTAATCATTTGTATGAAACAGAAATAATAAAAATACAATTCTTAAAAGTATAATAGTGTTTTCTCCCCTAGTATGGACCAGTTTTCACTGTTGTAGCTGCTGGGAAGAGACTGACATTTGTGACCCTAAATGAGGACTTCCGAACTTTTTTCACCTCTAAAGATGTTGATTTTGAACAAGCAGTGCAAGAGCCTGTTCACAACACAGGTATAATGTTTGAAATAAATGCTTAGTTTTATAATTCATTGAATCTCTATACTCTTGAATCTACACCATTACTCTCTTATAACCTTAGAACAGACTCTGAACTCAATATTAATTACAGTCCTTGACTGGCTTACTTTCAATACCGCTGATGATTGAACATCATCAATATTGCACTCAGTGATAATGTGATCACTCATATTAACCTTGTTTGGGTTCCTGTCCAGCTTCTATCAGCAAAGACATTTTCTTTAAGACCCATCCGACCTGTGCCACGATAATCAAGGGCGGACTGACCCCCGGCAACACGGCAATGCTCTCCGTTCATCTCTGTGAAGAATTTAATGACCATTTGGAAAGCCTTGGAAGCGGAGGATCTGGACAGCTAAATGAGCTCATCAAGTATAGTCTTCTTACATCAATTATTTACATTGTGCTAAAGTTCCCCCTAGAGAACAGTAGACATACCGTCCTTCCATACATTTTGCAGCAACTAGTTAACATGGAAATAGGAAATCGCCTAATAATGCCACTGCATATAATTAGATTATGCTTATGATATGTAGACTATAATATATAATAATCTGATACATTCATTTTGTAATCTGATAAAATCAATTCAAGTAATAATTTTTCTTTAAAACTGTATTAGACACTTCTTAACTTGTTTTCAGGAGTGTTATGTACCCAGCCGTGATGAGTAACTTACTGGGCCGATGTAACTCCCCCAGTAGCGCCCTATCCAGGCAGGAGTTCCTTGAGAAGTTCACAACATATGATGATGGATTTGAGTATGGCTCCCAACTCCCAGACATGTTCCTGAAGTATGAACTGCAATTATAACACAATTAATCTCCTTAATCATGTTTATACAAGTTACTTGAAACGATATTCAACTGAAGGTCTTGCATATCCACATATATTTCTTAAATGCATTCAAAACAACTATAGCCAAAGAGGTAAAGGATGTTTTTTTCTGTCTTCAGAGAATGGGCAAACTCAAAGCAATGGCTCCTTTCTCTGCTAAGAAATATGGTTGCCAAAGCAGAGGAGACTCTCTACAGTGAGAGTTATAGAAAGGTAATATAGGTAATTTATACCAGAAATTTCGCCACATGTTGATGATAAAAGACAACTATTGCATTTACACTCACCTAAAGGATTATTAGGAACACCTGTTCAATTTCTCATTAATGCAATTATCTAATCAACCAATCACATGGCAGTTGCTTCAATGCATTTAGGGATGTGGTCCTGGTCAAGACAATCTCCTGAACTCCAAACTGAATGTCAGAATGGGAAAGAAAGATGATTTAAGCAATTTTGAGCGTGGCATGGTTGTTGGTGCCAGACGGGCCGGTCTGAGTATTTCACAATCTGCTCAGTTACTGGGATTTTCACGCACAACCATTTCTATGCGGCAGTCCTGTGGGCGAAAATGCCTTGTTGATGCTAGAGGTCAGAGGAGAATGGGCCGACTGATTCAAGCTGATAGAAGAGCAACTTTGACTGAAATTTCCACTTGTTACAACCGAGGTATGCAGCAAAGCATTTGTGAAGCCACAACACGCACAACCTTGAGGTGGATGGACTACAACAGCAGAAGACCCCACCGGGTACCACTCATCTCCACTACAAATAGGAAAAAGAGGCTACAATTTGCACAAGCTCAGCAAAAGTGGACAGTTGAAGACTGGAAAAATGTTCCCTGGTCTGATGAGTCTTGATTTCTGTTGAGACATTCAGATGGTAGAGTCAGAATTTGGCGTAAACAGAATGAGAACATGGATCCATCATGCCTTGTTACCACTGTGCAGGCTGGTGGTGGTTTCTTGAACATGACAATGAGTTCACTGTACTAAAATGGCCCCCACAGTCACCAGATCTCAACCCAATAGAGCATCTTTGGGATGTGGTGGAACGGGAGCTTCGTGCCCTGGATGTGCATCCCACAAATCTCCATCAACTGCAAGATGCTATCCTATCAATATGGGCCAACATTTCTAAAGAATGCTTTCAGCACCTTGTTGAATCAATGCCACGTAGATTTAAGGCAGTTCTGAAGGCGAAAGGGGGTCAAACACAGTATTAGTATGGTGTTCCTAATAATCCTTTAGGTGAGTGTATGTGGATCGTAAAAATGTAAAATCCCTGGAAACCGAAATGGAGTGCTTATATCTGTCAACTGTTTTACTCTTCATACAGTACTGTCAACAACAGTGTGGAATTATCTTTTAAATTTTTACTTAAGATGTTGATCTCAAGAGTTTAACCCCTTAACTGTCACCGTTCCTCTAGCGGATACTTGGCACTCTTTTTAAATTGCCCTTTTTTCATATCACATATTTTAGGAATCATCATAAATTAGGTATCATTCGAAAGCTTATGAACCCAAAATTCATCCTATGAAAACCGTTTTAAAAATTGGACATTGGGTTACCATGGAAACAGTACTCTAAATACTTTTAGCGCTCCTCTCCTAGTGGGCGTTGTCAGGTTTCATATTACAAAATTTATTTGAACTACTTTTACTTTTATTTTAACCACATATTGTCGGAAAGGTCTGAGACTCAGTGTTCCATATTTGGTGACTGGTTTGTGATATTTGGACAGAAATGTATTCATTTGTTACAGGAGAATGCATAAAAAAATCTATATAATGTGGATGATACCCGGTGGCTATTTTTGGTACAGCGCCTAAACAAAATCTCATGGGAACTTAAATTTTTGTGATATCAACTTCAAATTTGGAACACAGCTTAGTTAGAAATATGGTGTTGATTTTTATAGTAATTTTATAGTAAAAAATATTTTTATATGCATATAAATATTATATTAAATTGTAATATATATATTACTTAGTACAGTACATTTGATTTACAGTAAATGTAAACTTTCATAGCTTTTTCATATTCCAAAGCATTCTTGAATTGGATAGTGCATTTTCACGTCTATTCTCAAAATGGGGAGGTGACAGTTAAGGGTTTAATGCCAAACTGAATAGTTCCTTACGGATATGTTAAATGTATAAATAAATGAACATGTTTGCACAATAGAGGAGCTAAAGAGTTTCAGTCAGGCTTCAATCCTTTTTATAGGACTGTAAGACATTTTCTCATTATCATAATTCATTTCTTTTTGTAATCAGCATAATAGTCTCATTCTATCTTCCATACCTGGCCATTGTTTAAAGGGATAGTGTACCCAACAATTTTGTCATTTACTCACCCTCAAGTCATTCCAAACCTGTATGAGGTTTTGAAGAACCTAAATAGTTTTGGTTCCCATTGACTTCTATACAATGGAAATCAAAGGGAATTGAAACTGTTTGATTACCAACATTCTTCAAAATATCTTCTTTTGTGTTCAGCAGAAGACAGAAATGCATATAGGTTTGGAACGATGTGAGGGTGAGTAATGGATGACAGAATTTTCATTTTTGGGTGCACTATCCCTTTAATAATGCAACGAAAGAGTTCATAATCTGTCACTGTTTCTCCTTAGACTTTACTGCAGCACCTGGCTACTTCAATACCTGATAAATATGTACCCAATTATGGTTTACTTTTGCTTTGGGCTTCCCTGGCAAATGCTATACCGGTAAGAGAGCGGTTTACGTCAGTGCTGGTGTTAACCCAGATTAACAGATGAACAGAATGTTACTGAGACCAAATGTTTCACTTTATTCTAGATAACATTTTGGGCAATTGCTTTTATTGTGTCCAATCCTGGAGTGTATAAGATTGCAATGGATCAGATCAGCACTGTCCTTGGTGACCAAGGTAAAACCAATCACTCAAAACAAATGGGTTTCGATCTTTAAAGCCCCGCTCATATGCTCAGCCAACATTACACAGAAAACTGATATTTTTTATTAAACACTTTGTAATTTCTTTCATTATAAACACGAAAACATTTTTGTTAAAAATTGTGGGTGTCAATAAGATTTTTCAATGTTTCTGACTTTTTGTACAGTCTCTTATAAAATAAATGTAATAAAAATGATTACAATCTAAAACATGTTTTTTATTTTAATATGCTTTAAAATATAATTTATTCCTCTGATAGGAAATGTGAATTTTCAGCCAAGAAACATTTATTATTATTATCAATACTGAAAACAGCTGTGTTGCTTAATACTTTTGCTCAGGATTATTTGAAATAGATTTACTTGTAACAATGTAAAAGTCAAAGTATATACAAGTCCATGGGCGTCAGAAGCAAAAAAAAAAAAAAAAAAAAAAAAAATGTGGGTGGGTCCTCTCCCAGAACATTTTTACTGGAGTAGTGTACGCCTTGTTTACTAAACGTCTGGATGGGTCAGACAAAATTACAGAAAACAGAATTATTTACATCAGCAATAGTGTAGGGGTAAGATGTGTGGCATCAAGTTTTGACGCAAATCGACCCGAGGTTCGAATCCGCCTTTTGCCGAACTCACTCTACTCCCTTTTCCCATCCCAACAGATCGGAAAGGCATTTATTTTCAATAAAAATTAATTTTAATTTTAAAATAAAGCATCTAACGTGTTTGATAATAAGTGTTTATCAGTTAGGGGTATGTAAACAGACATGTGCTGATGAATTAAAGATGATAAAGTGAGTGGGTCCAATATCATTGGTCTTAAAAAGTGGGTGGGTCTTGTCCCACCCACATACAATGGTTCCGACGCCATGCAAAAGTCACATTTAATCACTTTAATGCACCCCTGCAAAATAAAAGTAACTTCTTATAAAAACTGTAGTATACATAATGCCTATTAGATCAATAGTTAATGATTGTTCAAATTTGAAATGTAATGGAATAAAAATTATATATAATATGTGACCCTGGACCACAAAACCAGTCATAAGGGGCTTTTTGAGATTTATACATCAAATCACCTTTAAAGTTGTCCAAATGAAGTCCTTAGCAATGCATATTACTAATAAAAATACATTTTATATATTTATGGTAGGAAATTCACAAAATATCTCCATGGAACAAAATCTTTACTTAATACCCTAATGATTTTTGGTATAAAAGAAAAATCGATAATTTTGACCCATACAATGTGTTGTTGGCTATTGCCACAAATATACCCATGTGACTTATGACTGGTTTTGTGGTCCAGGGTCACATATAGTTCTGTCTCTCAATATACTTATTTATGAATTTCCGCATAAATCCACTAGAGGACAGCAAGCTCTCATGCATTGTGTTTGACAAGCCTTACATCTAAGTATAATTTTTTCTGTCAAATCCGTTAAGAAAATAAGACCAATATTTCCATATGTTGTCAAATGAACCATATGCACCTCCATATGCATAACGCAAAAGCACTTGACAGTTAAATAGGCTATAAATTGTTTCATTGTGCTTCTGTTTCGACAGATCCAGACAGGCTTTGTTCATAGTGATCAGACTTTCTCTTATGCACACAATAGCAGTACTTAAGGCTATGATAGTCACTATAGTGCTTGTGTGTTTGCTTTCCATTTAAGACAAGGAGAACACAAAGGTGACCCTAGATGACTTACAGCGGATGCCATACGTGAAGTGGTGTATCATGGAAGGCATTCGGCTGAGGGCCCCTGGAGCCATCACTCGTAAAGTAGTGCGACCTCTCAAATTACAGGTCAGCCATGACAGATTATTCAGTGTACAATGGATTTTTTTAATTTTATTTTTTATCAGTGTTTCTCTTGGATTTATGCAGAACAAATATAGTAGCATGTACACTACCAGTCAAAAGTTTTTGGACGGTAAGTTTTTTTAATGTTTTAAAGAAGTCTCTTCTGCTCACCAAGGCTGCATTTATTTGATTAAAAATACAAAAAACAGTAATAATGTGAAATATTATTAAAATGTAAAATAACTGTTTTCTATTTGAATATATATTTTAAAATGTAATTTATTTCTGTGATGCAAAGCTGAATTTTCAGCATCATTACTCCAGTCTTCAGTATCACGTGATCCTTCAGAAACCATTCTAATATAATGATTTGCTGCTCATGAAACATTTATGATTATTATCAATGTTGAAAGTGGTTGTGTAAAACATTTCTTTTGGGTTCTTTGATGAATACAAAGTTCAAAAGAACAGTATTTATCTGAAATAGAAAGCTTTTGCAACATTGTACTACCATTCAAAAGTTTTGGGTCTGTAAGAATTTTTATTAATTTATTTTTTGGAAAGAACTTAAAGAAATTAATACATTTATTCAGCAAGGGTGCATTAAATTGATCAAAAGTGACAGTATAGACATTTATAATGTTGCAAAAGCTTTATATTTCAGATAAATGTTTTTTTTTATTTTTTTTATTTTTACTTTGTATGAAGTTTGTACACAACTGTTTTCAACAATAATCATAAATGTTTCTTGAGCAGCAAATCAGTATATTATAATGATTTTTGAAGGATCATGTGACACTAAAGAGTAATGATGCTGAAAATTCAGCTTTGCCAACACAGAAATAAATTGCATTTCAAAATATATTCAAATAGAAAACAGTTATTTTAAACTGTAAAAATATTTAATGTTTTTGTTGTATTTTGGATCAAATAAATGAAGCCTTGGTGAGCAGAAGAGACTTTTTTTAAAAAGATTTAAAAAATATTACCGTCCAAAAACTTTTGACCAGTAGTGTAGATAAACAGCATCTTTCCTGTGTTTTTATATAAACTGTATGAATAATTAGGAGAGAAATCCTTAAAATCCTTATCATAAGAGCAGACAAATGCAAATTAAGTAGACCACTGCAATATGTCTGTGTGTGTGTGTGTGTGTGTGTGTGTGTGTGTGTGTGTGTGTGTGTGTGTGTGTGTGTGTGTGTGTGTGTGTGTGTGTGTGTATAGAGAGAGAGAGAGAGAGAGAGAGAGATCTGCCTCACACAGGCTGCAAAGAAAACATTAACAGGTTTTCTATGTAGGTATTTATGTATCTGTGTTTTCTGCTTTCAGAATTATATTGTCCCACCTGGAGACATGCTGATGTTGTCTCCTTACTGGGCTCACCGAAACCCCAAGTATTTCCCAGACCCGGAAGATTTCAAACCTGTGAGTAACTTCACCTTTCTGAATGACCTCAGCCACAGGATGAGGTTAACACAAATTCCACTATAAACCAAAATAAAATAGACACAAGACACATGCTCATAAAATGAGTTTTTCCAGCAACCAAAGTGCTTTACCATTAAATGTCCATGTACTTTTTGTTTTGCTCTATGAGGTATCAAAGATAGAACCGACATCTATTTTATTAGTATTTTCTTTCAGTAAAACTTCCTTCCATTTTGTTTGGCAAGCTGTAGAGTGCTGGTCACAATGTACTTGAAAACTCCAGCTGTGCTCCATTAAAACAGGAATAATAGGCCTGACAGTTATCTTCACAATTAAACTTCCGGCAAACGCCTATAGAGATTCTATTCCATTTCTGTCTAGTAATGTCTTGAAAGAAATAGCACAGCTCACAGAGACTGGGTCAGACCTACTACATCTGTATTGTTTTTACGTTCAAATCAAAGCCATCCTCTTAGTAAAAACTCTCTCTCTAAAAGTGGAAATGCACTCAAATTTGCTCAAAGAGTGTCTAAATATCTAAATCTAAATATTTTACACACTACTGCTGTCTAAATGGACATTCAGTGTTCTTCTGCATTGGAAAATTATACAAATTGTTTTGAATCTTTGAAAACCTTGGCGGGATGGTCTTTTTGACCAATTCAAAAGTCACCTTAATTTTGTCAGCTTTTGAGTTGTTAATGCAACTCGAACCATTATTAATTTAATTTTAATTTAATTTAATAAAGCTGCATTAGTGAACGGATGGACACTGCATTGCGAGTTATTCAGAGATTACTGTAAATATAAACCTTGGAGTGCTGGAAGACATGCTCTATTGGTGTATTCTGGACTGGCCCTCGCCTCAGTGGATTATTTTTAATGAAACTTTTCTTCCCACAGGAACGATGGGAAAAGGCAGATTTAGAAAAGAATGTCCTCTTGGAAGGGTTTGTGGCATTTGGAGGGGGGAAAAATCAGTGCCCAGGAAGGTTAGAAAAACTCTATAATATAAATAATCTTTGTGTACATAAAAAAAAAATATATATAACATTCAATAAACTTCATTAAATCGAAGAAAGTATTCCATGTAATAAAATATATAAATACTATAATTTAATCATGTATTTTAGATTAAATTGTTTATATGTGAAAACATTTTTTTTTTGCTACTGATAATGTAAAAGGCACCATGTTGCAACAAATTGATTGTTTTTTAATAATATTTTCAGCCAAAATTTTCATCCTTAACATCCAACCACATATTTAAGGAAAACTTGACACACAACATCACTGGCAGCAAACACAACCACCAGTGCAAATAACACAAACAGTAAAATGTAAAATGACTTGGAGATTTAATCATGCCACTGCATGCTGGGAAACAATTTCATTAAAAAAATTCAATGTTTTATATTTCAAGAATCTTGCTTATTTTAATTTACCAAAATGTTTTAAAATGTATATTTTATTGTAGTGCATCATCTATACATCATTGTTTCTTTGTCCTTTGACAGCTGATCTTTGTCTTGAATTCCACTGAACTTTGCACAAATAACACAACTGAACTTGTTGTATCATTTATGAAGTCAGTTCAGAGATGTTAGGGCTTTCATGCCATGCACATCTGGCTGCATTTTAGTTCCTTTCCAGTCAAACACTTACAGCTTCAGTTTACCTGAATGAGGAAAGACTGAAATCTATAGAAATAAGATTACATTTAAGTAAGCTATACGATTTTATTACAATGGTATCAAACTAATTAAAAGTTTCTCTATCTTAAATGATGCAACAGCAAAAAAAAAAAAAAAAAAGATTTTTCAGTTAAAAGTACAGTAAGCGATTTCTGAAAAACACTGTTGAAATCAACCCAAACAAACACACGCCTCCCTTCATTGCTCCGCCTCCAAAATGCACAACACGCACTGAAAGAGTGGATGTCTCTTTGTCAAAGCTGCAAACAGTGCAAAAACAATGCAACAATGCGAAAAATAGAGCAAAGATGAACAACAAGGAACAAAAAATGTACATACTGTATACAGTACAGTATATACAAGTAAGAGTTGGTTGTTAGTCACCGGCAGCACACCAGCTCCAGACAACGACTCTCAAATCTGTTATAATTATCCTGTTATTATAGCTATCATTACAACAACAGCATATCTTGGTTCTGTGAAACATAGCAAAACCAGTAATACTTATGTATGGAGCAGAAACAAGGCAACCTTGGTGACCATTTTCAGGCCTTCCTGCTTAGGTCTCTCCAGCGCTGATCATAACCCTTCTCTTTCCAGTAGTATTCCTCTAACCTTTTCTCTTTTGCAATGTCTCTCAGCCATCTCTCTTTTGACACTCTTTCTTCAAATCCTCTCTCTCCTCCCCCATGATGAGTGTATACGCCCCCTACTGCTGATTGGCTACAAGTGCTGCTTGGTCCGATCCACTTTTAACAGAATTTCTCAGAAATCACTTATTGCATATTTAATGCTCTTGTGTTCTAGATTAAACAAACAGGTGATGCTTCTATGATAAAAATGATTGGCTCTTTTAACTGTAAGCAGGACTACATTCTCCATTTTGAGCATTACGATTTTTACAGGTACCATTCATTTTTATAAGAAATGTATTGTTTTAAAACTGCTATATATATGTAAAAGAAAATGTGATTCATCAGACCAGACCACCTTGTTCCATTGCTCTGTGGTCCAGTTCTGATGCTCATGTGCCCACTGTTGCCACTTTCTGCGGTGTACAGGGGTCAGCATGGGCACCCTTCCTGGTCTGTGGCTATGCAGCCCCATACACAACAAACTGCAATGCACTGTGTATTCTGACACCTTTCCATCAGAACTAGCATTAACTTGAGCAATATGAGCTACAGTAGCTCATCTGTTTGATCGGACCACATGGGCCAGCCTTTCCCACGAGCGTCAATGATCCGTGGCCCTGTTGCCGGTTCCCCACTGTTCCTTCCTTGGAGCACTTTTGATAGATACTGACCACTGCAGACCGGGAACACCCCACAAGAGCTGCAGTTTTGGAGATGCTCTGACCCAGTCGTCTAGCCATCACAATTTGGCCCTTGTCAAACTCGCTCAAATCCTTATGCTTGTCCATTTGTCCTGCTTCTAACACATCAACTTTGAGGACAAAATGTTCACTTGCTGCCTACCCACTATAACTTGGTGCCGTGATGAAGAGATCAGACAGTAAGTGTTATTCACTTCACCTGTCACCTGTAATAATGTTATGCCTGATTGGTGTATATTGCAGTTTTCAAACGTAATACAAATAAAATGTTATGATTTTATATTTAAAAAAAAAGAAAAAGAAAAAAGCATTGTAAGCCAGAAGGTGAGTCAGTGGCTGTTTTTGACTTCTAGCAAGGTTTGGTCAGAGTCTTTAGCCTGTAGCAGGAACACTACGGGTTGTACTTGGCCTATAGCAAATGCCACAAGCTGCACCAGTCCATCTTTTCCCCTTTGGCTCTATTGCTGAGAATGTCAGTTCCCTTGGGTTATTTACACCAAGGCTGGCACGAAAAGTTCATAGCTGTTACCACCAAGAACTTTGCCAGGGTGTGATTCGATTTACAGGTGATGCTTGTAAATCATGGAGCTGCATTATTGATAGTGTGCACTATAGCCCCATTCCTGGTATAGTGCCATGTTGATATAAATCCATGGCACTGCTTTCATGTTGTACTGAGCATTCTTGGCCCTAATGTCCCAGCCCTTTGGGCCCCTGCTGATGACATCATCAAGGCCATGGGGAGTGTGTGGCCGGGGTCAGTATGACGTTAATAGAGCTGTATAAAGACTGTAAGAACTTTCCCAGCTGCACAGGAAGATCAAAAGCATAGGCACAGACCAGTGACCTTTTAAGACCCCCCAGAACAGATGCATGTATGATTATTAGTCTGGGAATATGAGATGGAGAAACAAATAATAGAAAAAGTAAGTAAGAGAGAGGTGATGGAGTAATATATAGAGGAAGGAGATGGATATTAGGAGCTCATAATGAAAATAAAATAAATAAAAGATAAAAAATAAATGAAAATTAAATCATGAATTATACACCAAAAGTTAAATGTATAAGCAATTAAAATGCAAAAATGCAAATTCACACCTGTACAGTAGAGGGTACATCTCAAACAAGCCTTTCAGTTGTGCTGACATCCTGGATTGCAGGAGAAGAGAGTTCAGCACTTTGGCTGAATCTGAAATCACCCCCTATACCCTCAAATAGGGCTTTATTTAAGGGGACAGCCATTTGTAGTGGTGTCCGAAACCACAGTGGTTGTTATTGAGTGCACTCATTCTATTCCACATTGCACCGCAATAGCGAGTGTTTGACATTGACGTTGGTTTATAAAGTGAGATTAAATACATAAAGTATAGTTGTGTTATTTAACATATTTAATTATTGTCGCTTGTGTAATATTCTGAGTTTTCACTGTTTTTATTGCATACACTGTGTGCAAGTGAGATGAGTACTGTAAATGCATGCTCACATTTAACTACAATAACCATCATGTTTACACAGCGCACGCAATGCCTCTGCACCTCACTCACGATTTCTCTCAACATGGGGGCAGGAGAGGTAGTCAGTCAATAAATGGGAAAACAAAGTAACTTGTGTTACTTATTTTAAAAACATATTTAGTTGTAAATTTAGTATCTAAAATTTGTGTTACATTACCCCCAACACTGCATAGCACCATTTAACATCACTATAGTATCACATTCTCTCTGGAATAATTTTGAATGCCATTGAAATAGTCAATCTATGCTTACCAACTTCCTGCATTCAAATGTCACATTGTCATAAGGCGGCTCTCAGGCTTGTATAGATCCCTCAGCTGGACATGGACATAAATTAGTACACTAAGTGTGGCACACCCACGTATTTCATTTTCCTCACTCAATCTGATTTGATTTTGATCATTTTAGGAGATTGGCTACTTGCGTCACTAACACAGTGCCCCTGAATGAGTCACGGCCCTCAAGGTTATTTGGGCTGATTATTTCAAGAATCATGACTTGCATCTCTCGCCCTCCCTTTATTGCCTACCATTATTCCTTTCTCTGTCTCACCCAGGAACTATCTTCAATTCTTGCACTTCACTGCATCTGATATTCCTCTCCCCCCTTCTGCCAAACAAGGCCACTGTGGCTATGAATGCACCTGGAATTTGAACGCAACACAAGACATTCATTCACATTTTGCTTTTCTACCTGCAATTTCAATCACAGTTTTCCCAGTATTCAGTAGCACTCGAGGGAGAGGGGCAGCTAGACGGCATGTAATATTCCATCAGAATACTAATACACATACTATTCAAGCCAGCTTGTGAAGTGATGAGCACTTCAGAGCGATGAGTTTGCTTCTAGAAAATGTTCTTAATGAGAAAGTATATGAAAAAAAATGAACCACTTGTTGTTTATCGTCTCATCAGGTGGTACGCCGTTATGGAACTGCATATGTTTGTTGCCCTCATCCTCCACAAGTTTGAATTCACCCTGTTGGATCCAGTGCCTAAACCGGTAAGCAGCCTGAGAAAGAGTAACGTCCAATAGAGAATGGTAAATAAGCCTTGAAAGAGATGGCTTCAAAGTAGGCATTAGGTTAATCATTTCCAGATGTGTTCCTATGGCAGTATTTACCCAACAAGGGCCCAGTCTAATGCTTAAGCACTGTCCTGCTCTTTACCCTTGCAATTCTCAGGCCTGACCAAAAATAGCTTTGTAACTTTCGCCCACCAACGACTAAGTTCATTCCAGGAGCGTGGATCTAGATATCATGCATTCATATATTTTTTGGGTCATAATTGTATACTTTTGGAGAGGAGCAACATTTCTGTTTTACAGCAACTTGAAATGTCTTATATATATTTCTGTTATCAAACAACATTTCCATTAGAAAATTATAAATAATATTATAAAACCTATATACACTAATATTCAAAATTTGACAATAAGATTTTAAATGAATACTTTTATTTACAAACCCGATTCCAAAAAAGTTGGGACACTGTACAAATTGTGAATAAAAACAGAATGCAATGATGTGGAAGTTTCAAATGTCAATATTTTATTCAGAATACAACATAGATGACATATCGAATGTTAAAACTGAGAAAATGTATGATTTTAAGGGAAAAATAAGTTGATTTTAAATTTCATGGCATCAACATCTCACAAAAGTTGGGACAAGGCCATGTTTCCCACTGTGTGGCATCCCCTCTTCTTTTTATAACAGTCTGCAAACGTCTGGGGACTGAGGAGACAAGTTGCTCAAGTTTAGGAATAGGAATGTTGTCCCATTCTTGTCTAATACAGGCCTCTAGTTGCTCAACTGTCTTAGGTCTTCTTTGTCTCATCTTCCTCTTTATGATGCGCCAAATGTTTTCTATGGGTGAAAGATCTGGACTGCAGGCTGGCCATTTCAGTCCCCGGATCCTTCTTCTACGCAGCCATGATGTTGTAATTGATGCAGTATGTGGTCTGGCATTGTCATGTTGGAAAATGCAAGGTCTTCCCTGAAAGAGACGACGTCTGGATGGGAGCATATGTTGTTCTAGAACTTGGATATACCTTTCAGCATTGATGGTGCCTTTCCAGATGTGTAAGCTGCCCATGCCACATGCACTCATGCAACCCTATCCCATCAGAGATGCAGGCTTCTGAACCGAGCGCTGAGAACAACTTGGGTTGTCCTTGTCCTCTTTAGTCCGGATGACATGGCATCCCAGTTTTCCAAAAAGAACTTCAAATTTTGATTGGTCTGACCACAGAACTGTTTTCCACTTTGCCACAGTCCATTTTAAATGAGCCTTGGCCCAGAGAAAACGCCTGCGCTTCTGGATCATGTTTAGATATGGCTTCTTTTTTGACCTATAGAGTTTTAGCTGGCAATGGGGAATGGCACGGTGGATTGTGTTCACGACAACGTTTTCTGGAAGTAAGAGCTGTCTAAGGGCCCGAAGATCACGGGCATCCAGTATGGTTTTCCGACCTTGACCCTTACGCACAGAGATTGTTCCAGATTCTCTGAATCTTTGGATGATATTATGCACTGTAGATGATGATAACTTCAAACTCTTTGCAATTTTTCTCTGAGAAACTCCTTTCTGATATTGCTCCACTATTTTTGGCCGCAGCATTGAGGGAATTGGTGATCCTCTGCCCATCTTGACTTCTGAGAGACACTGTCACTCTGAGAGGCTCTTTTTATACTCAATCATGTTGCCAATTGACCTAATAAGTTGCAAATTGGTCCTCCAGCTGTTCCTTATATGTGCATTTAACTTTTCCGGCCTCTTATTGCTACCTGTCTAGATTTCAGCTCTCATGAAATCCAAAATGAGCCAATATTCAAAATGTCTCACTTTCAACATTTGATATGTTATCTATTGTGAATAAAATATAAGTTTATGAGATTTGTAAATTATTGCATTCCTTTTTTATTCACAATTTGTACAGTGTCCCAACCTTTTTGGAATCGGGTTTGTAGCATTAAATTAATCACAAGACATTTATAATGTTACAAAATATTTCTATTTCAAATAAATGCTGTTCTTTTGAACTTTCTAAATACTTATCAAAGAATCCTGACAAAAATGTATCATGGTTTCCACAAAAATATTAAGCAGCGCAACTTTTTTCAACATTATTATTTGTCATGGTGCTTGCAGGAATACAGGCAAAAGCAGAAGACTATGGTTCCAAACATCCAAAGTTTAATGACAATCCAAAAAGACAGGCAGTGCAAACACACTAGTATAACCTAGCCTGATACTCAGATTCTAGTCAGAATATGAGTCTGATACTGCTCCATTGAGCTGTGATTATGGGGCGTTTCAACCGAACCAGGAAAGAAAATGCCTCTGCACTCAATAGGATAGACCTACAACCAATCAGAGCAACGGAGTAAGTGACGTATGTTGAGCAACGCATAGTTGTCAACAGAACTCAACTTCACGCACGCTGGAAGAAGTAGAAGATGAGTGTAAATGATCTTTGCCGGTGTTGTAAAAAGAATTTAAGGATACACGGAGTATTTACCAACACGATCATAATTTTGGAGAGAAATAGTAAAGGTGAATGCATATACGAACAAGTTCTCCATTTAGGATTAGAATGAATTCATCTCAAGCACTCTTTGGTGAACATGGATGATTATGTTACTGTTGATCATCTGTCCATCATCGTATAAAGCCCGCCCTGACAATTTGATTGGTCCGAACAGCTCTGGTTCAAGCATAGTTGCTCCACAACGGAACAAGTCCAGACCGGACTTCCCAATCTCAAATGTTGTGGGCAGGGCTAAGTTCGGCTGGCATCCAGGCTAATGCTGCGTACAAGGCAGGTTTTTGAGCCCGTAAGTTACGACTTCAAACCACGACTCATGACTTGAGCCACAAAGTGACAAACTGCCTGAGCACAAGAAATTGTGGTAGCTAGATGTAAACAAAGCATGGTGGACCGTACGGGGCTTATGCTCATTTACAATAATTTCTATCACCAAAGGTGCTTACTCCTTACTTATTTGAGGGAAGCAGAGGAGAAAAATGGCACATAAGGCAAGAGAATCTGTTATACCTTTTATTTTACGTTATTTGTATATTTGGAAATGTAGTTGGTATTAATTTATTTGTGCACTCAATGATCTGAAAACTAGCTAACACTAGAAAAGCTGCTGATAATGCATAACATTTGCAGATGAATAACGTTAGAGCAATACCTTAATTTAATAAACGATTTGGTTTTTAACGTACAACTTTCATAAACACAGCATCCGTAGGGGCTGCCATTGTTGTTTCACAGGCTATGTGACGTCAGAGCGCGTAACTGGGAGTACATCGATCTAGTATGAGTTCACAGGTGGGAAGTCACAGGTTTGAAACACGGGTTACAGGTTGCCTGGACCGCGTTATAAGTATAACCATGATCGGACAAAGAGTGAGGGAAATGGTGCAACTTAAAAGCGAGCACAAACGAGATAATGAAGGATACACAGCTGATATAAATGAACTCATAATGACGGTGATCATAGTAATGGAAATGCAGGAAACACAACAAGGAAAACAGGAACTGAAGAAGTACAAACCATGGTGAATGGTGAAAACAATAAGAAATGTTTCTTGAGCAGCAAATCAGCCTATTAGAATGATTTCTAAAAGATCATGTGACACTGAAGACTGAAATAATGATACTGAAAATTCTGCTTTGACATCACAGGAATGAATTACATTTTAAAATATATTCAAATAGAAAACAGTCATTTTAAATTGTAATAATATTTCATAATATTACTGTTTTAGAGTATTTTAATCAAATAAATGCAAGAGACTTCTTTCAAAAACATATATATATATAAATATATAAAAAAATTTTTGGAACTTAACGGTAGTGTAGTTATATAGTTAGTTAGTGCAAAAAGGTTTATAAAAGTGTTTTTTCAAATATTCTTTTCACGCAGTGTCTGCAAAGTTGTAAAGTCGAAAGTGCACAATAAAGTTATTGTCTCCAAAAAGAAAGAATCGACTCGGAACCGCCTAAACAATTCATCGGGAATTCAAATCAGTTACGGATACACGTCACTAGCTAATACATTTGCATAATGCCTGCCTATGTTCTGCGTTGTCTGCTTGCTGTGATTCTGCTCCTCAGAATCACAACTTGTGAGTATGATTAATATTGATGTATATATTTTTACCGGGTGTTCAAAATACATCGTTTTGTGTATTAAATTGTGTAGGGCTCTGGCTAACCGGCTAACTCACGTTATTACTGTCTTACTGAAATGGTTAATGCTAATTAGCTGTGTGCCCACTATTACCTAAAATTGTGTCTATTAATGCAGATTGTCTGTCGTTCTTAATTCTTTGAGTAATGATGAAGGATCGAGCAAGAGTTGTTTTACAAATTTTAATCTTACATTACTCATTCATGTTAGTTATTGATACTGTTAAAAATACAGTTCCCACGTGCACTGCAATAATAGTGCTCGGATTGATATTAGAGATGTCAAATGACACAAATTTCCATGATCGATCCTTGTTTAAATTAACGATCAATTAATTGTCTAATCATTAGCCTTAATACTGCAATATGCGTCTACAGCAGTGGCTTATAGCCAACAGCATGACAGGGTGTGCAAATGCTGCTCAAAACGCCATGCATCTCACCAGTTGAATGAGAAGGGTTTTTAGTTTAAATAAAGGGCTAGTGGATTGTAAAATGAGTCAATGTGATTGATCATTTAATTAAATTACTCATTTAATAACCAAATAGGCTATATAACGACTAATACAACATGACACTAACACTGCCTCAGATCTGTTATTCAGAGTGTGTGGACACGCTCTTCCTGGAACAATGCGCTGGAAACGCATGGAACCCATTGAATTCACAACGATTTATTAAAATAGTGTTTTCATTTATGTTATGTAATACGACAGCCCCAATCATAGTAGTAATGGGTATGACAATGTTGATATATTTGGTCTTGGTAGAATAGATCTGCGCCGCTGTAGGTTATTGCTGCTGCTGCAGAACAAGTACGGTACTTGCTACTGCCAATACATACACAACATGCTGTAAGACATGCTGCTGCTGTACAATATAGAATACATGAATTACCCTGTAGCAGATCTATACAGGGGAAGGTGGATGGTTTCTGAAAGCGCACTGCACTGCTAAAGCAAATGCTACACGAGTATTTGAAGGTTGAGCAAGCAAGCTTATTGGCTAATGATACAGCAGGAACCAATCAGCTGTGCACTAAGATGACGATGTGATTATGAGCAGGTAGTTAAAGGACCAATTAGCTTGCACCATCTAGAGTTTCATGACAGAACTTTGTATATATTATTAGCCATGCATTGCTGTTTAAGCTGTGCGCAGTGAAGCTGAAGTGCTGAATGAACACCGGTACACTGAAGCTCTTTGCTAGCGCATTATTTAACTCAAAGAAATGCATCCTATATTAAATTAATCAGATATATACAAAATAAACATAATATTACAAATTACATCTGCACAAAATCACGCGAATGCGCAAGTGAACTTGAGAATAGCAAGTTACTTGCTATTCAGAATGTGTTTTTCATTCATGTTGTAGACATGCTCTTCCTGGAGCAACGCACTGAAACACTGCAACTAAACCCAAATAATTCACAATGTTTTATTATAATATTGTTCTCTTTTAAAAAATTTTATTAGGTGAGTGTATACACTCACCTAAAGGATTATTAGGAACACCTGTTCAATTTCTCATGAATGCAATTATCTAATCAACTAATCACATGGCAGTTGCTTCAATGCATTTAGGGGTGTGGTCCTGGTCAAGACGATCTCCTGAACTCCAAACTGAATGTCAGAATGGGAAAGAAAGGTGATTTAAGCAATTTTGAGCGTGGCATGGTTGTTGGTGCCAGACGGGCCGGTCTGAGTATTTCACAATCTGCTCAGTTACTGGGATTTTCACACACAACCATTTCTAGGGTTTACAAAGAATGGTGTGAAAAGGGAAAAACATCCAGTATGGAGCAGTCCTGTGGGCGAAAATGCCTTGTTGATGCTAGAGGTCAGAGGAGAATGGGCCGACTGATTCAAGCTGATAGAAGAGCAACTTTGACTGAAATAACCACTTGTTACAACCGAGGTATGCAGCAAAGCATTTGTGAAGCCACAACACGCACAACCTTGAAGCGGATGGGCTACAACAGCAGAAGACCCCGCCGGGTACCACTCATCTCCACTACAAATAGGAAAAAGAGGCTACAATTTGCACAAGCTCACCAAAATTGGACAGTTGAAGACTGGAAAAATGTTGCCTGGTCTGATGAGTCTCGATTTCTGTTGAGACATTCAGATGGTAGAGTCAGAATTTGGCGTAAACAGAATGAGAACATGGATCCATCATGCCTTGTTACCACTGTGCAGGCTGGTGGTGGTGGTGTAATGGTGTGGGGGATGTTTTCTTGGCACACTTAGGCCCCTTAGTGCCAATTGGGCATTGTTTAAATGCCACGGCCTACCTGAGCATTGTTTCTGACCATGTCCATCCCTTTATTCTCTGATGGCTACTTCCAGCAGGATAATGCACCATGTCACAAAGTTCGAATCATTTCAAATTGGTTTCTTGAACATGACAATGAGTTCACTGTACTAAAATGGCCCCCACAGTCACCAGATCTCAACCCAATAGAGCATCTTCGGGATGTGGTGGAACGGGAGCTCCCTGGATGTGCATCCCACAAATCTCCATCAACTGCAAGATGCTATCCTATCAATATGGGCCAACATTTCTAAAGAATGCTTTCAGCACCTTGTTGAATCAATGCCACGTAGAATTAAGGCAGTTCTGAAGGCGAAAGGGGGTCAAACACAGTATTAGTATGGTGTTCCTAATAATCCTTTAGGTGAGTGTATATATGACAGTCCCAATCATAGTCATTATTAGTTGTGCATTGCTGTTTGAGCTGCACGCCCTGAAGCTGACACCGGGACGCTTTACTACCGTGTTAATTCTTAACCAAATGCATCCTATATGAGATAAATCAGTTATATATAGGCCTACACAAAATAAATACAATAATACAACTTACATTTGCACAAAACAAAAGACTGCGAATACACATGCAAACCACCATGATAAAGGTGTACAACGCTCCAGTTAAAATGGTACCCAAACCCTAACTGCCGCTCTCGCTTAATTTTTCCTCGTGTCTGCTGCATGTTTCATGGTTGAGCAGCATGCACGCACATGACCCTGCTTAATCAATGATCGGTAAGTTTTATCGATGAAATGTATTATCGACAATTAATCGATCATCAAATTGTTATCATCCCTTATTGATATGGTAAAATCAACGCCATTGTTACTGTCTTACAGTGTGTACAATCGCTGAGCTTTACGAAGCCTCCGGAGCAGAAGTTCAGTTATGGTAATGAGTATTTAGCTTCCGACACGCACTTTAAGTGGTAGACCAATCGTAACAGACTGGGCTGTCTGGCCAATCAGAGCAGAGTAGGCTCTCGGAAAGGAGGGACTGAATCATCTGACGAGTTGTTTGAGATTGAAAAATTTGGTGATGTGCAGTGTATATAATGAGAAAATGAAAGTGTTTTTTTTTTTTCATCTTTGATGCATGTAAACCTATTGTAGCAACAAAATTAGGAACCTTTAAAATAGCATAATATACGTATCACTTTAGAAAGTTCAGTCATTTGCTTGTAAATGCCATTTTCTTTTATACAGTATTTTTGTATATAATGCAATAAATTCATACATTGTAAGGGTGTCCAAATACTTACTGTTGTATATCATATGTATGTGGTAATTGCACTTGGTAAATATATGTATCTGGTTCTTGTAGAGCCCTCTGCATTTGGTGGGAACCCAGCAGCCAGACGGACCCTGTACAGTGAGATACAAGCATAGATAGAGCGCTTGTGTTCAGAGGGCTGTGCTACTGCTTTAGAGCTTTGTTGACAGTCTTGACATAAGAGTTGCAGAGATCAACCGCATATCCTGGGCTGAGCTTCAGAGGTTTTGAGCATCATGATGAATGTTAAACAGTGACTTGGACACAGGCAAATACTATATCCCTCTAAAGGAAACCAGAAAGTCATGCAATGCTAAAGGTAATTTAGAATATTAGCTGTTATATATATTTCAGTTTTGTTGGGTCAACCTCTTATATAACTGATGACATAATAGAGATTATATATATTAGAAAGCATGAGGTTGTGGAAATTCCTCTCCTGGAATGAGAGACTTTATCATTTATTACTTATCGTATAAAATAAACAAAATGTGTTGCCATATGCGACTGCACTCATATATTACAGCTAAACATCTTGTGCATGATATGGACAAAGTAAAGACAAAGTTTATAGACAATATAACTAAGTGGAGGTTCTTTTTGTGAAGCAGAAATATGTAAACACGTTATTACATGTATAAACACTGTGCTTTTCTATAGTGGTGAAAAGGACTGTTTCTATAAACACATCTGTCTTGTAGTCTGTAAGTTCTTTACTGCATCTGTGTACACTAATTTTTGGATAAAACATTACATGACATAAGTTACATAAGCAATTTTATGTGCTTGGATGCAACCATCTTTAATTTGTAAGGCAAATAGAATGTTTACATTAATTAAATATGATGTACTTGATTGAATCAATCATGGTATTGTATACATTTGGAAGAAGAAAACCCTTTGTGCTACTTTGTACTGTGTTTCAATAAATAAAACATTTATTGTTTTGTTTTGAACATGTTTTGCTGCAGAAGTTTCCTTCTTCTTTATATTTCCATTTACTTACCAACCATGACTGTGATCATCTTTTGTTGATCCTGGAACAAAATTCCTGTCAAACAAACATAGCCTAACCTTAAAATCTGATCAAATCAGATAGGAATGTTCTTCCAGGATTTGGATCCCTCTTGGATCCAGAAGCATGGCCTACTTTATAATAATGATGGGCGGTACATCAAATAGCCTACAACATTCCAGAGATGTTCAGGAGAAGGCCAATGTTTGGATACTCGAAAGTGGTGTGATGTAACAAAATTAAGCATTTCATTTGACATTCTTGTTCTTCCATAAAAGAATCGATTAAAAACATCCAACGTCCATTAACATGATCAAAATTACATTATAATACAAAAATTTAAACACAGAATCTTCCCTTTTCACATCAAGAGGGTGGTGATCATGATATATTTGATGATATGATTTCACCCTGTAGCTAGTTTGTAATGAGGTAAACCGGTGATGTTCCCTTGTTTAACTAAATAGAGAAAAAGCTATATAAATTAATATTTAGAATGAGCATTAAATACATTTAGCCACATCAAATCTGAATTTTCTTAAGTCTATTAAGCTATAAGTAAATACAAATTCTAAAGCATTGAATTATTTAAAAAAATATGCTGATGTTATGCTGCTGAAATTGTTATAGTTTTAATAATAATAATAATAATAATAATAATAATAATAATAATAATAATAATAATAATAGGGACTTATAATAATAATAAGCAATGATAAAAAAAAATAAATAAATAATGATTGAAGTTGTTAAAAGCTGGTTTCCTAACCTGGCAAAGCTGCTCTTCAGCTATAATAAAAAAAAAAATAATAATAAAAAAAAATAATAAAAACAGCAAACAGACTGGTTGACCAGCAAACCAGTTCAAAGAGATAGTTAACAAAATCTAACTCTCAAGCAATCCTAGATGTATATGATGTATGTATGATGGATGCACTTTTTTGGGCTTCAATATTATTTTAATATTATTAGATACCCATAAACACTACCTCACCCAAGGTGTTTTATCCCATTCATATGCTTTTGTTTAAATCAACTCTCCGCACAATTCAGCCCGTGCTGCAAGTATTTTCGAGTCTGACAGAATTCATTTGGAGAAATCTCTGCTTTGCCCTGCACCACATTTACTAAAAACAACCTGCTGAACGTGTCATAGCGCTGCAACATCCAACTGCTGGCGAAACCTCTGACGTAACTCCTACAATTTGCATATTTGCTTTTAGGAGAAGGCTATTGGTCCCAGAATCTCCCCCGCGCTCGCAGCGCTGCATTTCATTAGTGGGTTGAGCAAACATCGTTTGAATGCCGGGAGGCGGTCATTGGTGAATCAAGCTGTCTGCAGTAACGTCAGGAGATTAGTGAATCGCAGCTGGAATGCGAGCTTGATTCACAAAGGCAAGAGAGGGAGACAAAGCCACCGCGCAGAAGATACGCACACCGGACTGCCACATCCCGCACAGGTACCGAAAAACCGTGTCGACTTACTCCATTAGATCATCCTGCATCTGTTGGCTACTGTAGTGCTTTGACAGGTGTTACTGCTTTTAGACATGCACAGAGAGTGAGAAAGAGAAAGCGAGAGAGAGAGAGAGACAAAGTCAAAAGAATATAGAAATTATTTAGTGTTCTGCATTACATATACTATATATATATATATATATATATATATATATATATATATATATATATATATATATATATATATATATATATATATATATATATACACTATAGTATTTACTATATTCTGCATTGCTTTAATTCTGTATGCATGTCACTTTTAAACAGCCCGCTTTTACACAAGAGTTTATGGGGACTTCGAACTTGCAAAGTCTGCATTGGTAGACAGATGTGCTATAATAACCAGACTTACAATCCTAAGAATATGCAAGACATTTAATGAAGCTGTTGAATTTGTAATAGTAGCCTAGTTTCCGAAGTGCACTCCTTGACCTTGACAGAGGCTGCCTGTAGTTTGCTGTATTGACAGTTGCTCGAACAGGTTGATGTGGCATGTTCACCATGAGGGTTTGTTATATTAGTCATCAGACACCGAGAGAAATGACAAAAATAAACCCTTATTGCGAATAGAAGGAAAGTGAATGTCAGGTGATGACGACAGAGGCACCGCTCCTCCAGTGATGACTCAAAGGGGATGCAGCAAACAGGTTGCAGTAGACTGTGATTGACACTTACCCTTTTCATTTAGCCCATTTTGCACCGAAAGAGTAAAACACAATATATATTATGTAATACAGAATAATTTATCTTTAAACAGACATTTTTTGTACTTTAAATTTGTGGCATTTGAAATCTCTTAGTTGTAACTAATAAGGTCATGTACACTGTAATATGAACTGTTAGCATTTCATAATAAAGAAGTTTTTAAAAGCAATATAATAACTTGACTTTTTCATGATTGAGACTCCAAGGCTCTTTTTTAAAAAAAGAAAAAGTTAGTTTTAATAAAATAACAATTTCTGATCAGCGTGCACACTTGTCTATTTATAATTGTTTTTAAAAGTGCACTATATAAAAACATTTTCAGTAAAATATCCAAAAACCACTAGGCTAGTGTTATATATTTTGTTCAATTGAGGTCTTACAATATTCCAAATGTTTTCAACTATTTGTAAATTGTGAGAAAATTGCTATTTTAACCAATGAACCGGGACGTCTGAGGGAGTCGTCTGTCAATGGCGTCATATCTGCGTTACCCTCAGTTTCCGGTTTTATTTAGCAGAAACGCTTTACTCTTACTGCAGTGTGCAACAAGTGTCATAGCAGCCGCTGAGCGAACGCACAGAGTAACGTCATAACATAATTTTCAACACACTCAAATTAATCTAATATGATAAACAGAGCTGTGTTACCTCATACTCATGACTGTAAAGGCATAAATGGTGCCGGCGACTGTGGCATAATAAAAGTCCCGCTGCTCGGGAGGCGTGTGTAGCATTCATCTTAAACAATCGCTCCAGCGGCCTTGCTCAGCTCCCACAACACTCGGTGCTGCTCTGCTTCATACTACAGTAACGTTAATAATCGCATCCATGAACATGATTTCTGCCCGAGTCCTATCCCGATTCTTTTCCACCGGCTGTGAGGTGAAGACCACATGTCCCAAGATTCATCAAACTACGCCTTTGTTTTGAATAGGCAACCTCTAGCGGATGGAAAAGTTACATAGTGCACCTTTAATGCAGTTTTTCAGAATATGATTTTTGCTGACCACATACAGAAACAATATTGGAGACCAAATTTGCTAAAATAACATCTGTCAAATGGGTTTTAATTAGGTCATGAAAAATATTTGATGGGGAAATAAGAGATTGATAAGAGATTGTTTATTTATAATATGTAATATTAAAATATATAATACAAATGTTTGTGTATGTATGCACATCATACACAAAAAAATCATTGGGGTCAGAGTAAAGTCAATATTAACAAATTAACTAGTTTCCCCTATTTTATAAAAAAAAAACAACGTTAAACAATATTTAATAGTAAACTTGTTTAATGTATTTGTTTGTGTACACTGTTACTGTTTTCACCTTTTAGTTTGTATAGCTAAAATGAAGATTTGGTGAATGATATTGATTATTCATTTGGTAAGTTAGGAGGAACCATATATGTTTAGTGACCTTTGTCATGCCAACAAACAAACATATCTATAGCTTTAGTTAAACAGTATGCTTTTTGGCTGAGCTTTAAAGCATTTCCGAAATTAAAGGCTCTGTAAATAAAGCTGAGCGCCAATAGCATGCCTATGCTCATGCATACTTTATGCACATCCTTATCTCATAACAGGGTCGTTGTGATACTGTAAAAATGAAATGGATCCCTGTCTGGAAGTCTTACTGCTAATCAAGTTCCTCACAATCTCTGCATTTCATTAGTCCTCATTCTATTTTTAGCCACGTTTACACAGGGCAAGACTGAACCAGACAGCTTCAGCCTCTATCTATAGCCTTGAGTGAAAGTGAGAGCAGGCGTGTGCGTTGGAGAGCGTGTATGTGTGGCTGGTGATGGGCTATTGATCCCAAAATAGCTGCGGGAGATTTAACAGTGCGTGTGACACCGGCGACAGTGCTGGCTTTGGCCACGGACCAAGCTTGTCAGGGTGGATCATGGGAAGAAAGGGCATGTGGAAAAGCTCTATGGAAATGGGTGCAAGCTGTTCCCCACTTGCCGTTGTTGTTTGTGTGGGCTGACAAGAGACTGCTTCTGCTTTAAGCCCATCACCTAATCTTTTGGTGGAGCATTAGTTACCAAGGCCAGGGGTTAACATCTGCTCCATGTGGTTCTGGGAGGTAAATGTTCTAGTTCTGTGTCACCTGTCGTGAGGACAGGCTTTTGCCCTGTTTCCTATGCTGCGTGGGTGTACAGAGAAAATACTCTAAATAACAGTTCATAAATATGTTGCTCCTTTGAAAAATGTGTTCAAAGTAATAGAAGGAAAAGAGAAAATGTATATACACTATATTGCTAAAAGTATTGGGACACCCCTCCAAATCATTTAATTCGGGTGTTCTAATCACTTCCATGGCCACAGGTGTATAAAATCAAGCACCTAGACATGCAGACTGCTTCTACAAACATTTGTGAAAGAATGGGTAGCTCTCAGGAGCTCAGTGAATTCAAGCATGGTACCGTGATAGGTTGCCACCTGTGTAATAATTCCAGTTGTGAAATTTCTAAACTACTAATAATACCATGGTCAACTGTTAGTGCTATTATAACAAAGTGGAAGCAATTGGGAACAACAGCAACTCAGCCATGAAGTGGTAGGCCACGTAAAATCACAGAGCGGGGTCAGCGCATGACTCTGACTTTCTGCAGAGTCAATAGCTACAGACCTCCAAACTTTGTGTGGGCTTCAGATTAGCTCAAGAACAGTGAGTAAAGTGTTTCATGGAATGGGTTTCCATGGCCGAGCAGCTGCATCCAAGCCTTACATCACCAAGTGCAATGCAAAGCGTTGGATGCAGTGGTGTAAAGCACGCCGCCACTGGACTCTAGAGCAGTGGAGATGTGTTCTCTGGAGTGACCAATCACGCTTCTGTCTGGCAATCCGATGGACGAGTCTGGGTTTGGCGGTTGCCAGGAGAACGGTACTTGACCGACTGCATTGTGTCAAGTGTAAAGTTTGGTGGAGGGGGTATTATGGTGTGTGGTTGTTTTTCAGGGGCTGGGCTTGGCCCCTTAGTTCCAGTGAAATTTTGGACAATTTCATGCTCTCAACTTTTTGGGAACAGTTTGGGGATGGCCCCTTCCTGACTGCGCACCAGTGCACAAAGCAAGGTCCATAAAGACATGGATGAGTGAGTTTGGTGTGGAGGAACTTGACTGGCCTGCACAGAGTCCTGACCTCAACCCGATGGAACACCTTTAGGATGAATTCGAGCGGAGACTGCGAGCCACACCTTCTCGTCCAACATCAGTGCCTGACCTCACAAATGCGCTTCTAGAAGAATGGTCAAAAATTCCCATAAGCACACTCCTAAACCTTGTGGAAAGCCTTCCCAGAAGAGTTGAAGCTGTTATAGCTGCAAAGGGTGGGGCAACTCCATATATATATATATACACACACACTCACCTAAAGGATTATTAGGAACATCTGTTCAATTTCTCATTAATGCAATTATCTAATCAACCAATGACATGGCAGTTGCTTCAATGCATTTAGTGGTGTGGTCCTGGTCAAGACAATCTCCTGAACTCCAAACTGAATGTCAGAATGGGAAAGAAAGGTGATTTAAGCAATTTTGAACGTGGCATGGTTGTTGGTGCCAGACGAACCGGTCTGAGTATTTCACAATCTGCTCAGTTACTGGGATTTTCACGCACAACCATTTCTAGGGTTTACAAAGAATGGTGTGAAAACATCCAGTATGCAGCAGTCCTGTGGGCGAAAATGCCTTGTTGATGATAGAGGTCAGAGGAGAATGGGCCGACTGATTCAAGCTGACAGAAGAGCAATTTTGACTGAAATAACCACTCGTTACAACCAAGGTATGCAGCAAAGCATTTGTGAAGCCACAACACGCACAACCTTGAAGCGGATGGGCTACAACAGCAGAAGACCCCACCGGGTACCACTCATCTCCACTACAAATAGGAAAAAGAGGCTACAATTTGCATGAGCTCACCAAAATTGGACAGTTGAAGACTGTAAAAATGTTACCTGGTCTGTTGAGTCTCGATTTCTGTTGAGACATTCAGATGGTAGAGACAGAATGAGAACATGGATCCATCATGCCTTGTTACCACTGTGCAGGCTGGTGGTGGTGGTGTAATGGTGTGGGGGATGTTTTCTTGGCGCACTTTAGGCCCCTTAGTGCCAATTGGGCATCGTTTAAATGCCACGGCCTACCTGAGCATTGTTTCTGAACATGTCCATCCCTTTATGACCACCATGGACCCATTCTCTGATGGCTACTTCCAGCAGGATAATGCACCAGGTCACAAAGCTTGAATCATTTCAAATTGGTTTCTTGAACATGACAATGAGTTCACTGTACTAAAACGGCCCCCACAATCACCAGATCTCAACCCAATAGAGCATCTTTGGGATGTGGTGGAACGGGAGCTTCGTGCCCTGGATGTGCATCCCACAAATCTCCATCAACTGCAAGATGCTATCCTATCAATATGGGCCAACATTTCTAAAGAATGCTTTTTCACGTGTGTGTGTGTGTGTGTGTGTGTGTGTGTGTGTGTGTGTGTGTGTGTGTGTGTGTGTGTGTGTGTGTGTATATATGTATATATGTATGTATGTATATATATATATATATATATATATATATATATATATATATATATATATATATATATATATATATATATATATATATATATATATATATATATATATATATGGAGTTGCCCATCAGCATCAATAGAACGTGAAGGTGTTCCTTCATAGCTACAAAGAAGATCTGGTGAATGATATTGATGATTTATTTACTCCGTTTTTAGTCAGTCCAGTTCCTGTTTCTTATGTTGTCTGGGTGTAGTGAAAATACTCAAGCTGTAAGGCCATAAAATGTGTTTAAGTCATTGAAAAGAGCTTAAATGTAAAGTGATGCTGTTAAAGGAATTGCTCTCCCAAAAATGTAAATTCTGTAATTTTTCACCCTAAATGTGTACTTTGGTGGATCTTTTTTGATTATCAGTCACTAATGGCTTTCACTTTCATCTAAAGGTGTCTTGTGGCTTTATAAATCATAATGACTAGGTTTATGATACTTTACGATGCTCTTTTGTGTTCTGGGCCTTTTTAGATATTGACAAACTATAATTGTTGTTGTTGCTAGAAATTTTGACTAAAATTGTAAGTAGACTGCAAAGTAAAGTACTGCTAAGTATACAGCCTGTAAACAATAAAAGAAATTGTGGATTAAACAATATTTAAGATTAGATTTTATACTGTTGAGTAGTGACTGTTTTTGTGTGTTTTACTGTTAATTAGCTACACATAAGATTTGCTGAAAGATATTAACTATCCATTTGGTGAACCATATATATTTCCTTTGTTTAGTGATTTTAGTCATTTCAATAAGCAAACATGTCAATGGAAAACATTGTAAGTGGACTACAAAGTGTAGACTATATCCTGAAAGCAACTGGTGCTGATATTAGAAAACATCCCCACTTTTGATATTGTTGTGTACCCCTTACAGCCATGAAGGGAGAGCATTTATTTGCCAACATGAGAAGTGCTCCATTCCTCCAGCGGGTTTACCTCCTAGGAGGAGAGGAGCTGGTAGTCCTGCAGTCCACCATGGGAGAGTCCTCACTGGGAGACAGTTTCCAACAAATCACCGACTTCAATGATCTCCCCATGTCCCTCTTCGCCTGCAACGTGGACCAATCAGTATTTGAAGACCATGAGGGCAAGGTAAGGTTAAATGAAATTACTCACATAGCTCACATTCACCAGCACGTAAATTAAATTCACTTCTGTAAAGCTGAAATGGAAGTTCTTCGCCATAGTGGCACCAAATGGAATTGGAATGATTGTTTCCAAACAGGATTCTAAAAACTTTTCAGTCTCTCCTTCTGCCATTATTCAGTTTACAACCACACATGATTGGTTGAGTGCAACACTCAAAGAGCATGAAAAGAAAGTAGAAGAACATTTTAAACTATCTAAAGGGGGAAATGTTGTTTCTTTTTAATGTATTGTAGCACAGTAAAAACGTCATGGAGACATATTAGGAACAAAGGCAATTTGATTGGTAGGTATGCTAGAATGCTCCAGTGGAAAACCAATTCCCTAGACCTGCATTACATGATTGTGAATTAGGCCTCTCCAACCCAATTATCCATGTAGGCCACTTCAGGTGTGAAATTCGGCTTGTGGGCTCTCGTCGACACTGCTTTCTTCTCATTTGCAAACGCTCTAAGGAGTGAGTTTACACCAAGAGGCAAGGGAGTATCTTTCACTTCTTATGAAAGCCTATTTGTGGTTTTGTTGCTGGTATGATTTGCTTATGAAAAAATATTTGCCAAAAATATTGATAAAATGCAGATGAAACTCCTGAACTATTGTTTCTTCCCATAGTTTCAGTTCAGCATCTTATTTTGTTACAATAGATAAAGATAGAACCAAAAGCAATGCATGTTTTTTTTATTTAATTACTCATATGTTGCAATGAAAAGCTGTTAGAAGTTATGTATAGAAGTTATAATGAGTTGCATTTGGCTTCCAACACCTTAGTGATAAAAACATGGGAAATATTTTTGAAGTCACGATGAAACAGAAGTAGCGACAGATCTTTTCTTCTGTATTGTGACATAGATCCAAGTGTAATGGATTTTCACAAAAAAAAGTGTGTAAACTATTCATTCATTGGTTGTCGATTGGATTTTTGGCACTCAAAAATAGTGTTGAGCAGATGAATATGGGCTTGCAGAGTCAGAGTTTAAGTGGAATAAATGATTGAAGAATTCCTACATGCAGTATATCACCAAACTCTCACCAGAAAATCCAGTAATGACATTTTGATCAAATTTAAAATGAAACGTATACATGTATGAATCGTTCACAATAAGACCCATAACGTGTTTAGATTATAGATTTAGATAATAGATGATAATAGAATTATCATTTTATTCCAGCTTTAATGAGTGAAAACTCATTAGAATTAAAATTATATACGATATAACATGCTGATGACATAATTTTCCTTTTTAGTAAACCATTCCTTTTAAGATCGATCTTTCTGGCATTTAGATCTTAAAGGGATAGATAGACACCCAAAAATTAAAATTATCCCATAATTTACTGACCCTCAAGCCATCCTAGATGTATGACATTCTTCTTTCAGACGAATATACCTCAGAGTTACAGTAAAATATGTCCTGGCTAAACCAAGCCAATTATAATGGCAATGAATGGCAGCCCACAAAAAAGTGCATCCATCCATTATAAAAGTAATCTACACAGCTCCAGGAGGTTAATAAAGGTCTTCTGAAGTGAATCGATGGGTTTGTGTAAGAAAATATTCTCACCTGGACTTGTTTGTTTTTTCTGTTTTTTATAACAAAAAAAGTTATATTTTTGTGCAAATGTAAAGACCCTTTCACACCAAAATTTAAATAATAAGCCTCAGGCTGAGGTAAAAATGCAAATTCACACGCGTACAGTAGAGAGTCATTGACGGTCACCAGCAAGTACATTGGTCAATAAAGTGAGATTAAATGCATAAAAATATTTGTTTTATTTAGTGTTTAATTATTGGTTTGCATAGTATTCTGATTTTGCACTTGACTAATTTTATTCATTTTGAGGAATACTGAATCTTTTTGTACAAGTGAGATAACATCTGAACTCAACGCCTGTGAAAAGTAACTCCAACATTTTGTTGTAAATTTCACAAGTAATGCGTTACTTGAAAAAGTAATCTGATTACATAACTCAAGTTCCTTGTAATGCATTACCCCCAACATTCGTCACCAGAGAGAAGTCTGTTGTTTCAGGAAGATGTTGTTTTGAGATCATCATTTTGATTAAAAATTATATGGTTAAAAAAAAACCTGTAATGGATGGATGAATCATTCGCAAATAGATAATTAAAACACATTTAGAAAACAGAGCAGTTACTGAATATTTGATCTCTAGCTGATTATTTAGCCCAGACCTTCTTCGAACAATTTTAAGAACACCGATCATGTGATATGCTGAGCTCTGCTAGGTCTGTCTGCCTCTCTGACCTGCACTGGACTGCATCACACACACACTTAGAAAACGAAATCTGAACACACACGCACATACACTCCTTACACTGATCCATCCTGACAGCTACTCTCAGACAGACTAGATCATCTGATTGAAGGGCTGTATAAAAGGTGGTCCATGACTCGCTCCATTGAGTCACAGGCTCCAGAAGGGCTCCTTATGAAATAGAACAAGTGCCCTGTCTTTTACTCTTGAATGACTCCACTAATACGAACACGCACACAGTATTTCTTGAAAAGTATCCCCTTGCCTCGCATTAACTTGAACCTGACTTGGCATGACTCATGTAGTTAATTTCCTTACATAACAAGAACAGTGTTGAAAGTTATTGTTTTTAAGGTGAATTCAGTGATCCATAATCTGGGACTTTTCTGTACCATGCTGTTAGTTTGGTTTGGGGCAAGGTTGTGTGGCTTCAATGCTTTTGTTAAAAGTTAGGTTACACTGCAGCCCGAATAGAGTTTCACTACAACACTATGGCACTGTGAGCATCATGCAGCTTTTTATTTAAATGGGACTTATTAGGCAAAATTCACTTTATATTGTTTTTGAACATAATTATGTGTCTGTAGTGTGTGTACACAACCACCATATTGTGGTAAAAAAATTTAATTGTTTATTGTCCCCATAAATCTGAAACAGTGGGCCCTATCATACACCCGGCGCAATGCGACGGCAAGTGCAACGCAAATGTTTTTTTGCTAGTTTCAGCCCAACGCAGTTTTCATTTTTATGTTGTTTAAATAGCAAATGTACTCACGTCCATCTGTTCGCCCATGGCGTGCTGGTCTGAAAACAAGGTATGTTCAGGCGCATTGTTGGCACGTCGCTATTTTGAGGCAATTGAAATTGACTGTGCCACTGACTAACAAAAACTTGGTCTAAAGTCAATGGCACAGTATTTTTTGTGTTATTTAAAGGGCGTGTTAGTATATGCGCCTATAGGCGATTGCACAACACGCGTACACTCTGCTTCTTACACACACACGGGGATGCACAGCAGCAAACAAACATTTTTAAATATTAAAAATAAAAGGATTCCTCTCTGGAGAAGCGTTCAGTCTTTCCGCTCGCAAATTCCGCCATGGTGCAAGCACAACTAGCTTTTAAAGGGAATGGGAGATGAGACTGTGATTGGTTTATTGAACGTTATGCCTAAAGCACACCCATGACTCATTAAGAGACTAGGTATAACCCTTTTGGACCATGTGTCTGGTGCGCCGACCGTTTTTTCCATTGTTAAACTAGCAAAAGTGGATTCAGACACGCCCTAAGTGCACCTACGCCATGCGCTTCAGACCATGCGCTCAGATCGTTAAAATGGGGCCCAGTGTCTCAAAATGAGCCATTTAGGAATGTTCTCCAATGTGATGTCACGTTGGAACAGTCCCCGCCCTCACGACTGAATCTGCCCTATTAGCTTAGCTCTGAGTGAGCTGACATTACGCCATTGTTTATCTCCTCACTAGAGCATTTAACAGCAGCATTCAAGTAAGAAATGTATTCTTCTTAAAGCTACTAAAGTTATTCAATCAAGAGCAGTGAGTGAGTTTCTGTTTTTTTAATTCATATTAACAGCATATTTAGCAGTATGTACAGTATATTACGCTGCTGTCACTTTAATACACATATCTAATATATACATGCAATATCTTTCCCTGCTGTTTGTTCACAGACATAACCAACTGTGAGCTCCATAACCAACTTTGTGTGTTTTTGACAGTTTAAGCACAATAAGACGTGAAAGAAAACTTGTTTTACTCATGAATAAATAAATGATTTAAATGAATCATCTGACTCGCTTATAAAAACAGTCACATGTTGCCACCTACTAGCATATAAATGCAACCTGCAGAAGGTGCCTCGGAAAAAAACAGCAACTGTTGTAAATTTATATTATATATTATTTGTAGCAATAATGTATATTTTCTAAACCTGCATAGTTTCTCTTTTATTTAAAACATTTCTACCTATTTAGGTATTTATTTATAACGCTGATCTAATAAAAATGTTGACAATTGTAGGACAATTTTTACTGCGAGTCAAATAAATGTAGCATTTTGTGTTTGAGCAAAACTGTGAGCCAAACATAACAAGAATTCAAAGAATAATTTATTTCTTTGAGAATTTCAATTCTAGTGTCTATTATAGAATATAAACACCTATCATAAAGGAGGGAACATATACTTAATTAGGCAGCTAATAGTGCTGATAATACTGCTCTGAATGTTTGACTTCTTCCCCTACAAATGCCATGAAATATTAACTGATTAACAGAGCATGATTTCATCTCCTGTATTGGCCAACTTTCATAAATGGCTTTTTGCTGAACTGTTTACTCTTGATAAAGATCTTCTCCCCTTCCTCTGAATCGATTACAGAGCATGCATGGTTGTGGGATGCAGAAGCTGTCTGATAGCTACTCAACTGATTGCTGTTTAATGAATCTGTCTCTGATTGGAAGGGGACAGTTTTACATTAATTGGTGTAATGGGACTCACTGGCCCATTTATTTATAACTTATGTCGATGGAGCTATACGAAGGATATGCTATCATCAGTCACCATAACCTAAACTGCACCTTAGGCTGAATTTATAATTTTTTTTCTTGCCTATAAAGTGTACATGTAATGAAAGACTTTTAAAAAATAAATAAAGGTATTTGATACACTATATAGACATATTCTGATTCTATATCAACAACTAGTCATTAAATAAACTAATATAATTCTCACAAGGCATTTTTCCTTCCTGTCTGCTGTGAGACGTCAGTGTACACTCTCAGAAAAAAAGGTACAGTGCTGTCACTGGGGCGGTACCCTAAGGTACAAAAGTGAAAAGGTACATCTTTGTACCTTACTCACCCCTAAATGGTACATATTAGTACCTTAAAGGTACATATTAGTACCTTTTCGGTTTTGTACCTTAGGGTACCACCCCAGTGACGGCAATGTACCGCCCACTGCTGTGATTGGCTAACATCTTTGCACATGGAAATAGCTAGTATTACATGTGGAATTCTCTCGAAAACTTTTAGCACGTTTTTAGTATTACAGCTCTCAAGGTTTACTAATCGTGAAAAGTGTTGATTATAGCATTATATTTAGAGGTTGCAGTGATTGAGCATGTAGCTGATCACAGACATATTGAGTGCATGAATGGAGTGATGTAATTGTAACCCAATTTCTGCCCAAGAACGAATGCTTTCATCATAACTAACAGTGCAAACACAATGTAAATAAGAGATTTGTTGATTCTAACGGGAGTTTTGGTGAATGCACAATACTCACGCTGTTTGATTGACAGTTCCAGCGATTGTAAACGGAGCGTTCTTTGATCGCTTTCTATATATCATTTAATTACAGTTTAAATAACAGATTATTTTCATCCAACTAAGAGAAACAATGTAAAGTTGACTGTTTAAAGAAAGAGGTGGAGTACAGTTATAACCAATATAGAAGGCACAGCATCGTTTTAATTTCAGGCTCTCTGCAAATCCAATGCAGCTACTGTGTTTTTCCACAACCTGGGACTGCACAACATTTTGCTCTTTTTAAAGGCATGTTTACATACTACTACTTGTTGTGCTCAAATCAGTGGATGGGGCTATTGAACTTTAGGGTTTGTGATGTCACTAACCCAGGAAGAAGCTCATTGTAGTCCCTATACCAGCCATTTGTTGTAGTCTTTAAAGCATAGTCCTTAAAGATTTCTGTAAAAGAAAATATCTCCCTTTGCATTGAACTTTGAGCATTGTAATTTTGCAGGTTAGCATGTTGTTCATGCTCAAACAGCAACATTGCACCCTAACTAAAGTTAAAAAAGTGAAATCATAATCAAGGACCCCTTTAAGCTTTCTTGAATGTTGTCAATGGAGACTAGAGTTTAAATGATTGTGGCATATTTTTTTTGTTGCATTTACAACCATTTTAGTCGCAGCCTGGAGACAAAAATGTAACATGATCTTTTACCATTTTGATAAACAAATAGGCTTTTTTCTGAATCTGTATTGATTCAGAGTTAAGGGGATACTTCTGGATAAATGCATGGATCAGCAAGTGAAATTCAGATATGCCCCATTGATCTAGTTGATTCAAGTGCTATAACCCACCCTAATATATTTTTTGTAACATTTCAGGATAGCTACATACATCACGTCTAGCCTGTGTCTGCGGCAAGCTTAAAAAAATTTAAAACTATTGCTTTAAACGTATAGTAGCAAAAGGAGAATCAGAAAGATGTTGGAAAATTATGTAAAACTAAGCTCCTGCAACCACAAGGGCATGCTGGAAAAGCATAGATGCTATTATAGTCAGATGCCATAATGTCATCTGCATCATCTTAGAAGGAATTATTATATTTCTAACCTTATATTTCACTCATGTATATGAGATTATTGCATTTTAAACATTCTACCCCCATAGCCGGCTGTTGCTTGGCTGTAGCCCCCTGTGACCCTGCAATCCCTTCAGCGCAGAGTATTCAGCATCCCTGATTGGATTTGGCAAACATCCGGAGAGCAATGGAATGCTCCAGATTTATGAAGCTTAATGACAGATGACAGCGAGACAGAATGGGCTGTTGCTATTCTCGTTTCTCCGGCTCTCCCCTCTCGCCTGGACGCGGACTGCTGTCGAGTGCCCCCACTTTTGCTGATTGATCAAGGGAGGTCAAATTGTTGCAAAGGAGCATCAGCACCGTGCCGTTGCCTTCAGCTGTGATTCGCAGCGCTGTCAAAATGTTTGATTGTGTTTGGCACCTCTGGAAGAGGCGCTTCTTGTGCATCTGAGCCACTGAATCAATTTAGAAGGCTGTGATTATATTAACCCCATGAAAGGCCCAGGTGATGCATAGGATCTATTTAAAGACATATGGCGTTATTAGCTCCCTAAGAATAGGAAAGCAGTCTTACAGATTTTACAAAATCAGGCAGTCTGGAGCCCACGCGGAGAGCCGATGCAGTGTGAAATATGTGGATTGACTTTTCTGTCAAGACTAAAACCAACTGTCTTCATTTCTAATTATGATGTTTTGATGGCCAAACTTTCAAACTTGAAGCTATTTAAAAAAATTTTATCTTTCAGGAAAGACTTTGTAAAGCCAGCATTGAAAGACAAGTTTTCTTTTACAAGTTAAAGGGATAGATCATTTACTCACTCTCATCTCATTCCTAACCTGTATGACTTTCTCTCTTCTGCAAAACACAAAAGATATTTTGTAGAATGTTGGTAACCAAACAGTTTTGGTTCCCATTGACTTTCCACTGTATTTTTTAATGGAAGTCAGCTGTTTGGTTTGGAAGTTTGGTTACCAACATCCTTCTAAATATCTTTTTTTGTCATTTTGGCATGACAAGGGGAAGTAAATGATGATAGAATTTTCAATTTTGGGTGAACTATCCCTTTAACATTATTTGGTACTACATACTAAGAGCTATTTTATGGTTTTCATATTGCTATTGCGGTGGCATTTACTGATAGAATTACCCACGTCAGCCAGCGGTACGTCATGGCTATCCATCATAGACTTTTCCTGCGTCTCTCCCTTGAGCTCACCCTGCATCAATACAATCTCCACTTTGGAAATGTCACACACACAAACCTAGACATGATTCACATAGCGTCTCACTTATGAGCTGCCACTTGAGTTGTTAGCATGGCAAACATGGAGAAATGTTCTCTGTGACAGGGGAGTGATTACCCATCCTGCAAAAAGACAGTGAGATTTATCCTTCAGATATGCTGTTTGCATTGCACGCAGTGGTCGAATTACAAGAGGTGTGTGATAAAGGCCCTAAGATTGAGCCATATCCTTCACAGTTACCACTAAAACAACATTTAACTTTATTTATTTATTTTATTTTTTGTCAATCTGCATTAATGAGAAGTCAACTGAGCTGGATGATAACATCACTGTTTTCTGCAATATAGATGAAATGAACTAATTTAATGTTTGATGATCTTTACAACAGTGATGAATCAACACTGTATTGACTTCAGCTGATCAATGACACTATTGTGGGACTCGAGGCCAATGTGGCATGCAGGTGCCTCATTATCACTCGCCAACGGCCTAACTCCGTTGTTCACAGGGCTCTCGGGCTTCGCCCTGCTTACCACACACTGTAAAGCTGCTTTGAAACAATCTGTATTGTATAAAGCACTATATATGTCACCTGACTTGACTTGCCTCAATTCAAATTCAGGAATTCAGTTGGAATTTGAAAGGCATTCTGAATTCAGTTCTGAATAGCAAACAACCCATCATGGTTGAGGCAGTGTACAGAGTTAAAATGTACAGAATGACCTGCAGAATATGCACAAAAACGGACTCTTCATTGTACATTTTCCTATATGATGTCACTACGAAACCCTGACAAAAGACAGAGGAATCTAGAAGACTTTAGAGGAGCTCTAGTTTCATTGGGGTTATGTAATCGAGCTTGCTGGTCATGAGTTCTGCTTTATATGGTCATATCAGTTTTAAGTGGAGTTACAAGTATGGCCTTTTGTTCTGCATGAATTCCTTTCCTCAGGCCGAAGTACTATGGCTGTTCCAGTGTGTGTGCTTGACTACTAACCCCAACCTCCTGCTTGCAAGGCTAAAGTTCACCAAACAGTTGAAACCATAGCCCACTAATGTGACACTGCAGAAATATCAGACGTCTGCTCTCTTGAATGATGTTTATAGAGTGCAGGGACACAGAAAAAATAACAGGCTAATGCTATCCTCAAGTGAGCCATTAACATTCCAGTGTCACTCTTTTATTGTGCTGGCTAGCACTGATACGTTATGCTGTGGTTCTTGTTTTGCAGACTGTCAAGGTTAAATACATGAATGGGGATCTATTAGCATTAATGTCGCTCACCCATGCAGAAATGTGCATGACGTGTGCATGACCTCTCCGCTGTACCTGTTCCCAGTGCTGCGCTCAATGCTTTTGCCAGGGGGGTTTAATACCTCCCACTCACTACACATGCTTATGTCATCATAGTGCTCTCTCTCCCCACATTCTCCTGATCAGCCCCATTACATAACGCTCATACCGTCTCTTAGCATTTCTAAGTGTTAACGACACTTCATAACAATCCTGTGTCCATGGAATACAGTAACTCTGTTCCAAAACCTAGTGTGCTGCTTACCTAGACAACACATTAATGCATCGCACATGAAGGCTGTTCCAAAAGGTGGGCAGCATAATGATGATGCCTTGTAAGGTACCTTACTTTGGCAGTAATAAAGGTAATCCTGGAATGCATTGCATTGAGCTGAGTGAATTTTTTTTATTATTTTAGGTTTTGATGTCCTTAAGAATATATATTTGTGGTATAAGTACCAAAAACCATCTCAATGTATTTTTACAGCTCCTCTCTCAGGAGCTCTGCTAAGAACAGGTCGATTTTGGCCTGTCTAATTAAAATTCGCCAGCCACTGGGGTCATTTATGCTGTAGCCTGCTGTGGCTTGGTGATACTCACAAGTAAGGTAAATAGAAACACCGTTAATGATGCCATAGACGCGATGTTGTCTGGGGGTTTGGCAAAAGGAGGGTGGGACGTAGTAGTTCTTCTGATGTCACATTTTTACGGAAGTCACAACGGCTCATGAAAAGGCATAGTTACTTTATGCAGGCTCTGTGCATTTGACAGTGGATTGACTGTTTTGAAACTTATAAAGTAGTTACATAGCCCCTAGACCTCAGTCATCATGAAAAAAGCCAGGAAATGTTTTTGACAATATGGCACCTTTAATACTGAAAAGGATTCAAATCTGTTGATTTAAATAAAATCCAATATGCTTGCACTACTGTTCATCAAAAATACAGTAATGACATCAGTAATCTGAAATACTGTTACAATAAAAAAAAAAATATATAAAAAAAAGTATGACTATTTTAATATGACTAAGCTGAGTGAGTTTTCAGCAGCCATTAGTCATTAGCACTTCGGAAATATGATTTGCTGCTTGCTTCAGACTCTTGCATGTGACATTGTATTATTAACATTTTACCAAAATCAAACTCAAATGGAGTTACAAGGTTGTTGACCAGTGAATTTTGGAGAATTTCAGACATATTTGTTTTGTCTGTCATTTAGAATGGCCACATCTGAGGCAGTAAGTGCTTCGCATTACGTTTTCATCAACTTACAGGTTATAAAATGTACTGTAGCCATGTGGGCGCTCAGTTTTTTGTCATTTGGCCAAACTCCAAACTAAAAAACTAGCTCTTTATTTACCCTTGCATTGCAAACAGGCAGAGATGGTCCATTCACGATAGAAACAGGGTTGAGTTATGAGTTTTAGTCACAAGCTCTTTTTAAGACTTTTCATTGGTGAAATATTTGCAAAATACACAGACAGATGTAAAGGGTGACCAATAGTAATGATTCATGAAAAAAAGAAGAAATATGTGTATACGAGGTTTCCGCCAGACAGCGAAAATGTATTGCGTATACTTGAATGCAATGGAAGTCACTTTGGATAAAAGCATCTGCCGAATGAATTAATGTAAATGTAAACGCATGTTGCATTCACTGGCATCCAGTTAGCATCTTGGAATAAAAACTGTTAAAATGTTAATTCTGTTGCATTCTGCAGAAATATTAGAGTAGAATGGAAGTATACTGTTCTAAACATAGCAAATTTTTAGCCATCTCACATTTAATTGTGGCCTATTTCAAATATATGTGTGAATGTTTTGTATTCATGCATATGCATTGTATTCATATAACATGCATTACATGCCACAGCTGCCTACCATTGAACCTTTGTATGCAGGGGCAATGACGTTGCTCTCTGTTCAAGACCACAAATCAAACCCTGTTGGAAAGACAGCCAAAAAGCTCTGGGCTCTGATTTATTGTAATCAAAGGCTAGAAAGTGTCTATTAGGATGCAGCTGCTACATGGATTAGCACCACAATGAATATAAAAGTGCTCTAATAGACTAGAGAATTTTGGTGTCATCATAGTTTCATCCTTAGAGATGAGTATGAGATGACATTTAATATTTGCATGGGCATGAGCACAATATATCTGCTTTAAAGCTGACATATCATCAAGATTGTAAATGAAACACAAATTTTTGTTCATCTACATTCATTCATTTGTAGTATTTAGTCATTTAGGTAGGGTTAGAGTCAGGGTTGCCAGATTTTCACAGCAAAACCCACCCAATTGCTACTCAAAACTAGCCCAAAACAAGCCCAATCGTGGTTCAGGGCAGTAAAAATCATTCCTGGGCCTAAATATCACGTTATTGGGGTCGCTTTAACCTTCGGAAATGAAAAACAGCCCACGGCAACAGTGTTAAAGTAACCAAATTCTGCAGGAAAACCGACTTGGCAACACTTGGCAATTGCGAAGAGGTTAGCTTTGAAAGCATGAGATCCCACCCTCCCTTCAGATCGTCTCCAAAACCATGCCTCCTTCCAAACACATGAACACACAGCAGATTCTGCAAAGCGTCAGGAGAGACGGCATTCAACTACCTCATGTCTCAAACCACATAACATTACAATAATAGCATTAATAACTCTTACTTGTACCACCTGACTGCTGCATTAATTTTGGCGTTGATATTATTTACTACAGTTGACAGAGTGGATCTGGTTGGTGTGAGTGAGTGGAGGCGGGGACTAATTTGCATATTCATGGTTCCACGTACACTAACTGAAAGCAAAGTTACATTTAAGCTATTGTAAGGCATGAAGGAATTATTTTCATAGGAATTTTTTTTTTAAATATATAATTTTGCTTACCAAAGATTGAATGCAAGGGGACTTTAAAGGGATAGTTCGCCCATAAATGAATATTTACTCCCTTTTGTGTTCAGCAGAAGAAACTCATATAGGTTTGGAACAACTAGAGGGAGGGTGAGTAAAAGATGACAACAATTTTGGGGTGAACTATCACTTTAAATCATTAGTTTTCATCTTAGTTTTAGTTTTACTTTAACCTTGCAAGAAACCTTGAAAAACATTTTAACTTGATGTTGCTTGGATGTTTCCTCATCGTTGTGAAGTGTTAAAGTGTATTACTGTGAGACTGCTATAGAAAGAAGATCTGAGGACACTTTTTGTGAGCTATAATGCTGGTAAAATATTAATGTCCTCCTAAAGTATGCACGGTGAGTCAGGGTGAGGTTTTACTGCACCGAGCGCTGGAAATAGCTCACTCAATCCACATTACTCACAGCAAGGCTCTTTTTAAGAATCCTGCGCAGAGATTAGTGCCATTGTGACTTCCAACCCTGACAATTTCCACACACATTATCAAAGTATGTGCTATGAGTAATGACTGTAGAACTGGGACAGGACCCATTCGTTCCAAGAATTCTCTTTTAAGATATAGGCTAAATTTATGCACAGTTAATGTTAACAGATATATTTATAGCAAAGTAATGGCACATACAGTGCATCCGGAAAGTATTGAGAGCGCTTCACTTTTTCCATATTTTGTTATGTTTTCAGCCTTATTCCCGAAATTGATTAAATGCATTATTTTTCCTCACCCTTGGGGTGCTTTCACACTAGCACTTTTGGTGCGCACCCGGGTTCGAACTGACGTCAGAGTTCAGTTAGATTGGATGATGTGAACGCTGTCTTCCGAACTTGGGTGAGCGAACCGTACCCAAGTCCGCTTAAAAGGGTGGTCTGGGGTTCGGTTCATAGGAACTCCGGTATGGTTCGCTGCTGATGTGAACGCAATCGTACTAAATCGCGGAAGTGAACCGCTATTAATGACGTATGATTTGATAAAAAGTTGTGTTTTGTGTGTGTTTCACTCATTTTCCTGACGAGCGTGACTAACATACTACAAGCAGAGAGCTGCAGATCTAATTTCTGCTCGTCTTGCGTTCTTTAGAGCATTCGCAGTACATTCACGCCAGATAGACGCACGTGCCATTACATACTGAAGCTGTAACAAAACCAACGGTTCAAAACTAAAATATAAAAGTGAGGTGAGCAACGCTAGTCGTTACCAAGCAACGGGGTAAACAGCTGCTGCTTTGACGCAAACACACCCCGGTTCGGACCCAAATAAGTATAATTAATGTTTAAAATTGGGGGGGAAATATTTCATAGAGACATATCTGTACTAGTATCAGTGATACTGGCCTTCATTCATAAAAAGATGCCATTGAACAAATATTTAAAATATACTGTCTTTATGTTTTTTCTACATTTAATTTGTCGATTTACTGTGAAATTACTACATCATAAAATATATAAAAACATATAAACACTTGTTTTTAATTGATTAATCACAATTAATCACAAAAAAATGTGTGATTTAATCTAATATATTTTTTTAATCGATTGACAGCACTAAAAGAAAGTTTACATTAAAAAATATATTATGTATGCCCACTATCTATCTACCTTTTGTATTTATTGCATTGCATATTTGTATGTTCAGGGATGACATAGCAGATATGCTATTTATGACTGGATGTAACTTTTGATACTTTGCGGTAAAAGTGGCTCTCCTATTGATTTTATCCTATCAGTGTGGCTCTTCTGAAAAAAAAATAGCGAAGCCACTGGTATAGAGGCACAGATCTGGGGATTTTCTGCAGCATTGAAGGTCCCATTGAGCACAGTGGCCTCCATCATTCATAAATAGAAGAAGTTTGGAACCACCAGGACTTGGTCAGGGGAGAAGGGCCTTAGTCAGGGAGGTGACCAAAAACCTGATGGTCACTCTGACAGAGCTCCAGCATTTCTCTGTGGAGAGAGGAGAACTTTCCAGAAGAACAACCATCTCTGGAGCACTCCACAAATCAGGCCTGTATGGTAGAGTGGCCAGACGGCACATGACAGCCTCCCTGGAGCTTGCCAAAAGGAACCTGAAGGACTCTCAGACCATGAGAAACAAAATTCTCTGGTCTGATAAAACAAAGATTGAACTCTTTGGCCTGAATGGCAAGCGTCATGTCTGGAGGAAACCAGGCACCGCTCATCACCTGGCCAATACCATCCCTACAGTGAAGCATGTTGGTGGCAGCATCATGCTGTGGGGATATTTTTCAGCAGCAGGAACTGGGAGACTAGTCAGGATCAAGGGAATGCAGCAATGTACAGAGACATCCTTGGTGAAAACCTGCTCCAGAGCGCTCTGGACCTCAGACTTTGGCGAAGGTTCATCTTCCAACAGGACAATGACCCTAAGCACACAGCCAAGATAACAAAGGAGTGGTTACGGGACAATTTTTTGAATGTCCTTGAGTGGCCCAGCCAGAGCCCAGACTTGAACCCGATTGAATATCTCTGAAGAGATCTGAAAATGGCTGTGCACCGATGCTCCCCAGCTAACCTGATGGAGCTTGAGAGGTCCTGCAAAGAAGAAAGGGACAAACTGCCCAAAAATAGGTGTGTCAAGCTTGTAGCATCATACTCAAAAAGACTTGAAGCTGTAATTGGTGCCAAAGGTGGTTCAACAAAGTATTGATCAAAGGCTGTGAATACTTATGGACGTGTTTTTTTTTTTTTTTTTTTTTTTTTTTTAAATAAATTTGCAAAGATTTCAAACAAACTTCTTTCACGTTGTCATTATGGCGTATTGTTTGTAGAAGTTTTAGGAAAATAACAAATTTAATCCATTTTGGAATAAGGCTGTAATATAACAAAATGTGGAAAAGTGAAGTGCTGTGAATACTTTCCGGATGCACTGTATTCTTGCTCACAATGGACCAAAGGATTTGCTGTCTTCCCTGGCTATACTGTCTTAAAGGCGATGCTGCATGTCATAAAAGGAACTATTCAACCAAAAATGAAAATTATGTCATCACTTGCCCTCATGTCATTCCAAAATCCTAGACTTTCTTCATTTTGTTCTGGTCACTCTTCCATGCAATGCAATGAAATGAAAGCTTCAAAAAGGTTGTCCATATGTCTTAATGTATGTGCATATATATATTCCAAATCTTCCAAAGTCATATGATAGCTTTGTGTGATGAACAGATTTAAATTAGTATGAGTAAATCGTGACACAATTTTAAAAAGTATCCACATGGACATCATCTTCTGATCACTGAGCTCTGTAAGCAGGGACTGGCTCTTGTCCACCTCCACCACTTACAAAACAGGGGTTTTACTCTAGTTTGTCAAACTGATTCCAAGAAAAGCCATAGTAAATCTTTTTTTAACATACACGCACAAAAAAAAATGGTTCTTCAGTGGTTCTTTGGAGTGGTTGAGGTGCTATATAGCACCGCTACCGTATAAAGAACCTGTTAAGCACAGTATGGTTCTTCAACGGTTATTTGGGGTGGTTAGCACCACTGCCATACAAAGAACACATTTAGCCCCTGTATAGTTCTTTAAAGGGTCTCTAACTCTCTCGTAGTCTCTTTTACCCCTTTTCCACCAGCATGAACCGGGTGCTGGTTCGGAGTTGGTTCGACTGACGAGCTTTTTAAGAACCGGTTTGCCTTTCCAAGGCTAGAGAGCCGCCACAGAGACATGTCTTACGTCACTGTATACATCTCATCTTTCTCAGCAACGCTAGCGAGGCAGCGGGAAACACAGACACACCAGCCTTGTTGAATGTAAACTGATAAGAGGCTCGACAGTACGAGGTGTTTGTGAAGTCAGTTATACCAAAATTATGTCACAAACTTCAATAAAAAGGCTATATTCATATATTAACTACTTTGTGTTATTTTGTGGTGTCCCGATTATCTTTTGGCTGGAGTGGTAGGGGTAAGGGGAAGGGTCAGATAGCCCTTCAAACGAAGATTTTTCGGGACCACACTTCGAAAGGGGTATGAGGAATTTCCCTGCATACACCAACTACTGTGCTGCTAGAATGTGTGTAGTGGTGTTGCCACTCGGGATTGATCACTTGTGTGTTGCCTGGATGCCCGTTTTTCAATAGCTTGTTAAACGCGCTATTTGAGTGATGTGAACACAAATTAATAATACAGTTGAAATAAATATCCTTCATAATGCAGTTGCTATTTACATCACAAGTCTGTAAACTCTTGCGTTACCAATGCAACAACTGACTTGTTTGTAAAAGAGCTCCGTTATCACAGTACCACAGTAGAAAACGAACCCATGGCTCGGATCAGTACGGAATGGAACGGTTAAACAAAGAGAAATAGTTTCCCAATGGAAAAATCGGCTCCACCAGTCTTGTATGTTCTGTATCGAGCACCGTTTTCTTAAGTCCAAATACAGCGCAAAATTTTCTTATGGAAATATTTTCACCCCTACACCTTGCCACTCTGTTTCAAGGGGCAAGGGGAAGAGGCAGGCATAGGGGTAGGGGTATAAAATAGAATTGGGATTTGGCCTAAGTCTGTGTTGCTCAGAGACACTCAATGGTTTATTCGATTGTGGATTTGTTTGGTGATATTTTTGAGCAAAATTAGACTGTCAATATTGTGTCCCAAGTTAATGTATATCAACTGTAAAGCAACATCACTCTTGCAATCGTATTCTGAACATCAGAGATCTTGCAATATTGGTGCTTCAATATATAATATAAAAACCCAAGATACTTTGGCTGTTTAGAGCACCTTTTATTAATAATTGAATACAATTCAGAGCTCATGTCATTCTTTTGGGAACTGTATAGCCTATTTCCCAGAGCTTCTATCGACTGTTGTTTACACAACTGTCTCAGTGAGCCAGAGGTGAAAATGAATTAGGCTTTTCTTTAGTCTGGGACCTGCGCCACATTGTTCATGACTTTTTGTCATTTTTCAAAATAACATTTTGATTTCTCTAAAGACTTTCGTAATCTCGGCTCTTACTCATAAATAAGAATAGACAAACGATGTGTGTGTTTTTTAATCAACTGTTTCTTATTCATCTAGCCTAGAGTTGAGATCAACGTTTCCAATATGATGCTTAATTACACATCACCTAATGATTTATTTGCTTTAATCGTGTTCCTCTGTTGCTTTTGTCATCACATAACAAGAAAAAGGCCACTGTGAGGAATGTAATATTAAGTGTAATCTTGCTTTGTTGAAGTGGCTGACGCCTTCTTTATTTACCTGTCAGAAAGATGTGCAATTTATTTATCTGCTGCTCTCAGCAGACGTTTCTGAACAAACTTCTTCCCCATCAGATAAATGAGTAAAACTGTGTGTAAATGTCATCAAACAAAGCCTATTAATGCTAGCAGATTAGAAGCATGTCTTTAGTTAAGACATGGTATTTAGTGCTCGCAGGAAGGAGATTAAATGAGATCCAGCCTGTTTCCTTGCCGAATGACAAATTAATCAAATTATGAAATAATATTTCAATTCCCCTGATGCATCTGCGCAGTGAATTGTTTGTAAAGATATTTATCATCTTAAAACAACTGTTTAATTTTTCCCTTTTCGTGTCAGACCAGGGGGTTTATCTGCAGCAGTTGTTTGTTCAGCCATAATCTACGCTGTAGTGTTGCTGTTGGCCAATATTGTCTGGTTTACTTGTCAGATCTCTGGATCTCAACTTTGCTGTTGTCAGTTGCTATAAGTGTTTAAACGCCCAGGGAGGATCTCTGCTGAATAAGACGCTATATCATTTCCATCACATTTCCTGGCAAATCACCAGTGAATTTTTGCTAATGTGTCACTCTTATTCCACCTTGTTTGATGCAAATAGCCAGCTTAAGCCTCATTGAGGTATTTTTCTAGTGCCAAGGGCATATGTGAATATCATTATTCAGCCTCCAGCTCCTGGATGCAGCATTACAACAACCTTTTCCTTTTTTTTTCTTTCCTTTCTTTCATCTACAGCATCTAGCAACCACATAGTGATGCCCTAGCAGCCACCCAGAGAACCCAATATTCCATGTAGCAACGCCCTAGAAACCACCCACACCTTGTCAACCAGTCAGAACTCTTAGAAACAGCATACGATTCCCTGGCAGCCACCCACCCTAGTAAACAACCAGAAAAGCATTGCAACCATTCAGAACACCTTAGCAACCACATAGCGATGCCCTAGCAGCCATCCAAAGCTTCCTAGCAAAGTCCTAACTACAAATAATTTTAAATTATTTGTAAGTAAATCTAAAATAAAATATAAATATAAAAAATGTTGACTTAAAAAAATATTGAAATTAGAAATGTTTCCTTGGCTATTAACTGAAATAAAAAAATGTAAGTACTAAAATGACTAAAACTGAAATAAAAATAAAGCTAAATATGAATATAATGAAGATGACAAAAGCACAACTTAAACTAAAATATAAAAATAAAAGCTCATTCAAAATATTAATAAACACTAATGTAGTATGTGATGGCCGCTGACGGGACCACACCGTAATGGTATTTCAGTCACACATGCATGCATACATTGCATTTGTTTAGTTGGTTTGTTACAGATTATATTATGTTTTATAATAATGACAGACACAGATTTGGTTTGTTTTCATTTATATTTATTGCATACAAGTAATTAGTTTGAAAGCATATTTACTCTTTATTAGTAATATGTTTGATTAAAACTTATTTTATCTATCTTATCTATCTTCCCCTGTGCACTGCCTTATCTCCCTTCAAGGACAAACCATAGAACTGAACTCGAAAACATCTGAAGTTATGGCTAACATTCTCACACAACACAATCTCAGACTCACTCGCACCATACACTACCTACCCCCGCCCCCACTACAACCGTCTTCCTGTCTTTATCTATCTCCTCCCCCAGTCCATACAAAAAATCCCATCACGTGACCACGTGTACTGTGTCATGTTTATGTTTATGTTTATGTTGATGTTTTGTTGATGTTTTGTTGTGTTTGCTATGTAATGCTTGCTAAACTGCATTCTTGTATTTCTGGAGAGCGTGTGGCGGCGCCTGACTAATCGGCTGCGGCCCGGAGGCTTGCTCCAAACTCATTTCGTTATACTGTACTTGTACATGTGTAATGACAAATAAAATAACTTGTAACTTGTAACTTATTTCTTTGAGTTTAAGTTACCTGTGAGGAGAGTGGAGGTCTGCTGCTACCAGGACTTGCTATTGCTGTTGGGAGGTCCGTCCCAATAAAGGACTGGCTGGCGCCTCTTGCCGTGATTTTGTTTCACTGGGCTAACCCATTCAGGAAATAAGCCGGGGGTGTGTGTGTGTGTGTGAAATGGTCTTGTCCTTTGAGTATATAAGCTTCCCAGGTGTAACAATTAGGAGGTCAGGTCATGTTTTATTTTTTGATTTAAAGTTGGTTTTTGGTTATTTGTCTCTTTATTTTCATTTAGTTATGAAGTTATTATCTTTGTAATTTTAATTGTTTATTTTTGTATTGAATAAATATGATTTTGTTGTTTGGAAATCCTGTGTTCCTCGTCTTGGATTGCTTGGTCCCTCACATAGTATATAAATAATACTAAAATAATACTGGCTCTAGCAACCACCCAGAACAGTGTGAAAACCATTCGGTAAAACTTAGCAACCGCATAGCAATGCCCTGGCAACCATTCAGAACACTTTAACAACACCCTAGAAACCACCTAGAACACCCTGAAAACCATTTAGAACACCTTAGTTTTACCTCTTTATCATACAGAAAACAGTGGAAAATGAAAAATTTGTATGGAATGACAAGTGAGAGAGGAAAATTGGTCATGTCTTGTTGAAGCTGCATAGTATAGCCAGTGCACCACACATCTATATATTTTTTTTTTTTTTTTTTTTCAGAACCAGCCTGGTCGAACACCAATGAATTAGCTTTTGCTCTTGCTAGGATGTATTATCTGTTGATAATGTACCTCTGTGGCCAGTCGGTGGTGCAGATTGCCATGTGGTAACAGTTGGGGGATTCCTGGATAAAATCTCTTCTTTCAGGCCCAGGATCAGAGAAAGCTTAAGGCTTGAAATGTGAAATGAAACTCTCAAATGCCCTGTTAAAGTTTGACATGTGAGTTATATGAATTGTTCTATTATTCAGAATCTGCATTGTAAATGAGGTGTATACCTCAGCTACTCTGACATAAATTGTTATTTAGTTTGTTTACTGGCAGTAACCATATACAAATATGTATGTGAGAGATAAGGAGACAGGTCAGTCAGGGATAGTAGGTGTGTGTGTGTGTGTGTGTGTATTGGCAAGGGAAAATGTGGGCTGTTTTTTTCCTGCCTTGCTGCTTTGGAGTGGAAAGTTGGTGGAAATATCCAGAGTGTGTCCCGGTTGCTCAGGGCTGCTGTGTGTGCCATAATCACCTCCACTCAGGAGCTGTGTGTGTGTGTGTGTGTGTGTGTGTGTGTGTGTGTGTGTGTGTGTGTGTGTGTGTCTGTCTGCCGGGGGGAGTCAGTGGTCACACCTGCCTCAGGGAGCTCTCCGAGGTCCTGAACGGCTACTTGTTTGACACACACACAAACACAAACACAAACACACACTGAGCTATTTAGGACATACCATAGACTGTTGTCCATATATAAAAATAAGATGCATTAATTTAATAAAAAGTATGAACCTACAAAAGTATCAATCTGTCTTAATATCCCTTGCTGCTTCTCAAATAAAAGTGCCAAGTGTATTTTTTTTATTTATGTAAAATAAGTTACTTTTTTTTTTTTTTTTTGTTATTATTAAAGACATTCTCTGAAAACAAGTCTTATACAATATTGCTTATATAATTACTAGTCTTTTGTGGTTTATATGAAAGGTATTTCTCTGTGGCTGTATTGCTTTTAAATGTGCAAAATATATTCTTTAAATGTTAATATTATGAAGCTTTTAGAGCTGCATTATCAGTTTAGTCCATCTGACAGCACTTGCCATTATATAAGCCTGTGTATATATAATGTATAATAAAGATATTTATTATGTAACAGACATAGTAATAGACATAGTCACATATAGGGGACACTCAAGATAGTTTTGTTGTTTAAACACCTTTATAATGATCACGATATGCAAGATATGCACGATGGGCGCTGCCATTTTACTTTGTGCCACAGTTCAGAGAATCGGATCTATTGGATATTGGAACGCGTGAATTCATCAACTTCTCCCAAAATTCATGAAAGTAAGTGGTCAGTGAACTGGAAGAAGAATAGAGAAAACTTTAAAGTTACTTACAAAATGTGTATCTGATATGAATAAAACTGGTCTAATTATAATGGAAAGGATTATTATTGTTGCTTCCATAGACATCAGTATGCATTTTACAAACTCTAAATGCATGATTTTGCTGGTACTTATGTATATATAAATGTCTGAAACCTAAAATAAACATGATGTGGTTGAAAACAATTAATAGCTGTTGTTAATGACAAACGCTCAGCGTATCTGTCTCTGGCACAGCGCCAACCAAAGCGCAAGAGCACATTAAAGGGCTGATGAATTGAGAAATCAACTTTCACTTGAGCCGTTGATATATAAAATTTCATTGTGATATAAGAATATCCAGTAAGTTTTGGAGCTGAAAACTTCCTTGTTAGTCAAAAAAAAGCTTTTATTGACACCAGGCCCAGAAAACGAGAGCTCTCAAATATATATTGCTCAATGACGTAATAGAAAGGGGAAACGCCACCTCAACAGATATGTACGCCTGCTTCTGTATCCCCGCCCACCGACTCATAGAGCTAAACGGATCACGCTACCGAGCAATAAACATGCCGAAGATAGCAAGATATTGTGCTGTGCCTGGTTGCGGAAGAACACAGTCGCTGCATAAGCTTCCTTCGGGTTCTAACATTAGGAATGAGTGGACTTTTGTTTGCTTCATTTCACTGCGGAATTGTTTGTAAATAAAACACAGGTCGAGACTAGATTTGCAGACATATTGAGATTAAAACACAATGCTGTGCCTTCTATATTGGATCTGACAGGAATGGTGCAACACACTTATGTGAGTAAAACATATATATTTTTTTTATATGTGATAGTATTGCATTGTTACAGATTGTTTTGATTATGTGTACGTGTCTAACAGAACATACCTTAGCACGCTGTCACAGGCTGGAGAATCCTTTATTTGTTGGTTCATTGCGATTCGGGATCAGACTCGGACATGTATGAGGCTATGTTTTCCAGACAGGCTACCAAAACGTAAGCCTTTTGGCAGGCCAGTGAATCTTAAATGGTGAAATAATATTCCTTTCTTGATCTGCGTTGTTCACTCTTTTGACTTGATATTTGAAGGGCAAATTCGTGCTTATATCCACCGATCGGGCGGGCCATAAAAAATAATATCCCAATCATGGATGAGTGATTCGTGGATGAGAGATAAATCATTGTGTTTGTTTGATAAAGACGTTTTGTGAGCGCTGTGAGAGAATCATTCCGGTTGCCGCTTTAAAAACAATCCCTCCCTCATGTGAACTGACAGGGGAGCAGAAGCTCAATAAATATGCAAATCTTATCCAATCCTAGCTGTGTGCGTTTACTTCCAAGTATTCAGTGCGCCACGCCCATAGAAACCGAGCATTCAGGAGAGAGCCTCAAAACCAATGTAGAAAATAGCCTATTACTTATTCATTATGATGTTTTTGAATGTAAAAACCACCTGAACGTCATTAGTTGACCTCAGACAACAATATATAAAAAAAAAGCCAGTTCATGACACCTTTAAAATTTAGCAGCTGATCACGTGATTCACTGAACATTCTAATCACACTGGTGCGATTGTATGCTCCAGGGACCAGCCAAGACTGATCACACCAGTGTGATCATACATGCGAAAGGGTTATGGGAAGTGCGCTAGCCAGATGGAATTTAAACTTTGTCGGCTGAAGACCCAAGTTTGGTCTGAAGACGAAACGCGTGATTTCTAACACACACTCACCGTGTTCGGCGTGGTCTTGCGGCTATCAGAGCAGAAACGAAAGCTGAAGATCTGAAAAAAGACCCCATAGGCCCTCCGCTCAAAGAGATCAGGACAGAAGTGGTTGAAAGTGGACAAAAGACAGGTTGTTAAAATAGAGCCCCTGGTGTTTTAATCTGAGCGCATGGTATGAAGTGCATGGGGCAGGTGCACCTTGGGGCGTGTCCGTATCCACTTTTCTTAGTTTAACGACGAAACAATGGTTGGCACGCCAGGCGCATGGTCCAAAAGTGTTGTACCTAGTCTGTTAAAGGGGGGGTGAAATGCTGTTTCATGCATACTGAGCTTTTTACACTGTTAAAGACTTGGATTCCCATGCTAAACATTGACAAAGTTTCAAAAAATAAGTTGGACGTTTGATGGAGTATTTCTGTGTCAAAAATACTCCTTCCGGTTTCGGAAATTAGATTTTCGAGTATGGGTCCGCTTGATGTCAACAAGGGTGGAATGTCCTTGTACGGGACCAGAGCAAGAGAGCAAATCCACGCCCGTTTAGGGAGGCCGGTTGCACTGCAGTCACAGGACTTCACGAAATCAACAATGTCACCAAAGAAGTGTGTTTTTGGTTGTGAGGGCAAGAGAACCCTGTACAGCTTCCTAAAGAACCCAGCGTTAATAGGACAGTGTATTGAGTTTGTTTTTCCGGAGCAGCAACGGAATTGCGCAAGTGTTTTTGTTTGTTCCATTGCATTTCGGCAACGATTTGTTTTTTATAAACAAGGCCCAGCTCGACGCCGGATTTGTAGCTTGTCTAATGCTGAAAGATGGAGCGGTCCCAGCGATAAAAGTTCACAGTCATGCGTTGGAACCGCAGGCGGTGCGTAAAACTGCTTCAAATGTCTGTCTGTTGTTGGCTATCGTTGTGTACGTGCACATCAGTAAACAACATGATTGAGTATAGTTAATTTATCAATGGAGCATGCGATGTATGGTGTGCGATGTTTACATTGTTTAGCTGACCACTATAGGTGTCTGTTTGTTTATTGCAAAACCACTCCAAACATATTAAAACTAGGGGACGTTCACACAAAATGAGCTTCTTCATTCAAATGCGCTACTATTAATTTTTTTTTCTATGTAAACACGCACTAGTCTGATGTGCAAAACCATTCCGTTTGCTACTGCTAATGTTTAGTCGCATACAATAATCCATAAACCAAAAAATTTCCTCATAAACCATGAGTAAACAAACACAAATTTTGTAAAACTCGCGCATGACAAGCCACTATGCAAATACAGTTACAGTACATACCACATAGAGATGTCCTGTTCCATTTTAGCCCCCGGATCAGATTCTGGATCATAAATGTATGGTTGAATCTGATAGCCATGGTCTATTTAGGATAACTTTTCTTTTCCATGTTTAAGGATGTTACAGCTTTCAGACGCTCTCAACGCAATAGCTGCGCCTGCTCGTGATTCTTTAGCTCCGCCCACACGATACGCCTCCAGCCGCTTGGTTTTTTTTTTTCCGGAAAGACTCGGTACAGCGTATCTTTCTTTTATAAATATAACACAACTAAAGACTTTTTTGGAGATATGAAGGATGCAATACTACTCTATAGGTACTCAAGATTAACATGAGATTGACTTAAACTGAGTGTTTTGGGCGTAACGTTCAATAAACCAATCAGTGCCTCATCACCCATTCCCTTTAAAAGCCAGCTGCACTCGCACCATGGCAGATTCACTAGTTACATGGCAGAATTTGCGAGCGGAAAGACTGAACGCCTCTCCAGAGAGGAATCCTTTTATTTTTAATATTTAAAAATGTTTTTGTGCTGCTGCACGTCCCCATGTGTGTAATAAGCAGAGTGTACACGTGTTGTGGACCCGCCTATAGGTGCATATTACTAACGTGCCCTTTAAATAACACAAATACTGCTGGTCAATGCTTGCTGGTCAATGGTGCAGTCGTTTTCAGTTGCCTCAAAATAGCAACGTGCCTGAACATGCCTCGTTTTCAGACCAGCGCGGCCATAAGCACAGATGGGCGCGATTGCATTTGCTATTTAAATAACGTGGTACTGGACGTGAACATGATAACTGCGTCGGGCTGAAACTAGCAAAAAACACTTGTGTCACGCCTGGCGTCGCATTGCACCGGATGTATGACAGGTGTGTGTCTGCCTCGTCTACTTGTGATCGGATCAACCAAAACAGGTGTAGGTGTAAACTGGGCCTAAGTGAACAACAACTTGCCCCAACCTGACATTATTGTTATTTAAGAGGGTTTTAACTAGTTGAACTAGAAACCAACAAACCAAAACCACTTCTAGAGAAAACAAGCATTAGTGCAATTGCACTTTTGACTCTAAACCTTATAGTTACTTAGATATAGCTCCAGTGTGACAACTAGCCCAGTCTTCCCTACACAGGCTCCAAGAAAACTGGTACCATAAATTCTTAGCTACACTGCACTTAGAAGTTGTACAGTCATGGACAGAAGCTCTATCAACTCATATGGAGCTGAGTGCTATATCAGCCAGCTTCAAAACGGTTTCCTTTCAAATTGCACTTCCTGTGACCTACACCCTGCCGCTTTCTTAGAAGCACAGCTGCTTCTTGGGTTGCCTAAAGTGTGCTGATCCCTGACATTCACACTCCCATTCAGAAGCCGTGCAGAGAAAGAGATGGGCTCAGGGACCAGGAGACCCTCAGGGGGCCTTCAGACACAGTGCCATATGCTGGCAGTGACGAGAGCTGTGCAGGCGGCCAGTGGGTGAGCAGAGCACAGGGTTGCCAGACAGCAGGGATCAGCACAGGGGTTTCTGAGGCAAGATGATATTATTACATGCGAGGCTGTGTGTGTGCAGAAAATAGTATTCACAATTTCAGTCTTGTTAACTGTTTGTCTGAAAATAATTGTGATTGTATTTTTTCCATGCTAAAATAGCTCACAAGTTGTCTGGCTATCACCAGACCAAGCTCAATTTAAGATTGAACATTGGTCTGGGGAGTCTGCTGTGTATTTTCTACTGCACAAGAGGCGTGATGAACGAGCATTATTCAAATGACTCTGTACGCAATTGGATAGTCCTTCAACCAATCAGACCACAAGAGGCGTGATCAACAGGCATCGAGCCATCCTTCTCTATCCGTCATTGTGTTAAACCCACCAATAACACGCCAGGTGGATAAGCCAGTCTGTGATTGGTTCCCGCAAAAGTGTAACAGCAGCAGTAGAAATGAATGTACAGGTTTCCAGCCTGAGCTGCAGGGCGAAATCAAATCGCCGGCAGATCAGGCTGGGTTGACCCAGTCTAGCTCACAAGTAGACAACTTGTTATTCCCGTGAAAAATCACATTTCTATACTAATGTTCAAAACTGTTTTATTTTTTTTATAGAAATACTTTTATTCAGCAAGGATGCATTCAAATTGATCAAAATTGACTAAAGGCATTTATAACTACAAAATGTTTTCATTCCAAATAAATTAAGTTTTTTTTTTTTTTTACTTTATATTAATTCCTGGACTGTGTACAAGTTATGGAGGTACATTTCTGAAGTCTATAACTTGGACAAAGTCACCTCTGGTAACAGATCACATAATGTAGACGCATGCATTTTCTGTAAAGCTGCTTTGAAACAATATGTATTGTGAAAATATAATCAAATAGAAAACATTTCACGATATTATGTTTTTTTTACTGTATTAACAAATAAATTACTTTTGACTTAGACTTATTTCAAAAGCATAAAAAAAAAAAACGTATTAGTGTATCTTTTTTGAGCATTTAAACCAGCCTGATACAGTGTCATTAAAACAACCAATGGTGTGAGTTTGGGGCGGAGCTATCTGTTTGGCCGAACAATAGCAGATGGAGTGCTTAAAGTCATTTTTTGCAGATTTGTTTTATGTTGCTCAGAAATTGTACTTTGTCCATTGGTGTCAAATATTAGTATACTTGCTAGTTTCAGCTGAAAAAAAATAAAATAAATTAAGTCACTGTTCTAATGTGTCTTTTTTTGCATTAAAATGTTATACAACAACAGTAGATGCTTTCTTAGAAGCAGCACTAGATGGCAGACTTGTTTGAAATGAGACTTTTTTTTTTTTACTGTAATCTCTTTGTTGCCCATTTCTTATGGATTTTTCCTCAATATTATTATACATTCTTTACTTTAATAGATGTCTAAACAATAATATGTGTCTGGAAGCAGAGATATGAAGCTATGTCCCTCATGACTTTTCGGAAAAATTACAGGATGAAACAAGTAATATTTGGTGGATAAAAAGCCTGCCCTTCTAAACATTCCCTAATATGCAATGAGAAGAAATATCACACTCTTGTGAGGTGAACATGGACCTCTTTTTAACAGTGCTAGTACAGAATAGCCTGTTACTCATAAGGGAAAGTATGCTTGCAATGTTCTGTATTGTTGAGCATTTGGACATGCATGTAATGTTTCACTGAACTACATTGGCAAGGCCTTCCTCCTGTTAAACAAAATTTCTCTGTCTTGATTGAGTTCTCGTTCACCCAAAAATAGTGTTGGAATTGAGAACCGATTCTCAGTCAGATATGTTTCTATTTATTTAAAAAAAAAAAAACACTTCATCTTAATAAGATACTTTGACAGTAAATAAAATAAATACAATATATTATTGCAATGTTGTCCAATTTGTCCGAATTTACTCTTTTGAGCCATATCTTTTAATAAATCATTTAGAAAAGACTTAAACACCTGTCTCAAAAAGAACAGTTATTAATCAGAATTTGCCTAATGACTCTCACTAATTTATTTCTTCCAATAATGTTAATAGAATGTTCATTCAAGGTTATCTCGTCTTTATTAATGTTCTCAAAACATTAGCACAAAAGCATGTTCATAGAATGTTTTAGTTGGACGTTTGTTTAACGTTTTTTTGTTTCATAGAACATTCAAAATTAATGCTCCCATAATGTTTGCAAAATGTCCCCTTAATGTTCATATAGCCATGAAAAGCGTTTTTAAAACATTTGTCTTGAACATCTAGAGAACAGGACTAATATGGTGATTTTAATGGTGAAATAGACAACTGTATCTTAAAGTTTCTGCTGTCTGAAAGTTTATTTTTAGCCTGTTTTCCTGTTCACTGCAATAAAGGCTTCTCAACCTCTGCTGCATTTATTCAAAACGAGTGTTGTTTCTCTTCACTTCAATTACATATTTACAATATACCACAATAACCCATGAAAGTACACTTTTAACAGGATGGAGAGAGGGCAGCGTTACGTAACCTCTTCTCGCGCTCACTCTTTCCTCTGTAATTGGCAAATTCATGGCAAACAGCCCCAGATAGCAGAGGTTAATTGTGTTTTAAGAATGGGCACGATGACAAATTATAAATCAAAGTCTATGTGACCCTTGTGTATTGGAGCCTGTCTCTCTTAAGTAATCTCTTCTCGCACACGCTCATCAGAAAGCTCTCAAGACGAGGCTATCATACATGCAAACACGCACTTCACACATACATATTTATTCTGATGCAAGCTGTCATGCGTTTTCTCTATGGTTTATATAGTAAATAGAGTTCTGAGCAGGTGTGTTTGTCATTCTCAGGTGCTTTATGCATTCATTCCTTAGGTTAAGCAGCTCGAACAGCCTTGGAGCCAAATTCATCAGGCTGTCAGCTTCAAATGCAATTGAACAAGTCAAATGGAACTGAAAATGTCTTTGGCAGAATTGGCAATAGTGGAATATGTGCAATGCATATGAAGTGGAGAAAACTTTCAGGAGCATAGTTGAGTTTTTTTTCTAGAAATAACCATGTGCTATAATGGCAGAATTGTTTTATAATTTTATATATTTTTGTAGATGGCATGATTTCAAACAAGAGTTTGTATATAAATAAATGGTAACACAGTTTAGGGTCCAATTCTCACTATGAACTAGTTGTTAATTAGCATACATTAGTAGGATATTGACAGTTTATTAGTACTTATAAAGCACATATTAATGCCTAAAGGCCCGTTACCACCAAGAAAATCGTTCTCAATATTAAAGAATAGCATAATTTACTCACCCTCAAGCCATCCTAGGTGTCTCTGATTGTATTCGTCTGAAAGTAGAATGTCAGAGTTGTATTAACAAATTTACTAATCCAAGCATTATAATGGCAGTGAATGGCAGCCCAAAATTTGAAGACCAAAAAAGTTCATCCATCCATTATAAAAGTAATCCACAAGGCCCACAGGGGGTTAATAAAGGCCTCCTGTAGTGAATCGTAAAGTAAAATATCCGCTTCCTGCAGCTCTCACAGTTCAAAATGCTTACGCTACGTCCAACGTCATTGTCGTGCCAGTTGTGCTTTTTTTGCTGGTTGAATATGGCAGGCAGTCTGTCGGAAGCTAGATATTTTACTTTATAAAATGTTAAATATGGATATTTTTCTTACAAAGCCCATCGATTTGCTTCAGAAGGCCTTTATTAACTCCCCAGAGCCGTGTGGATTACTTTTTATAATGGATGAATACACTTTTTGGGCTGCCACTTACTGCCATTATAATGCTTGGAAGAGCCAGGACATATTTTACTATAACTCTGATTGTATTCGTCTGAAAGAAGAATGTCATATACACCTAGGATGGCTTGAGGGTGAGTAAATCATGGGCTAATTTAAAATTTTTGAATTGGACCCTAAACTAAAATATGACCAAATAAATATACACATGAGAGCAGAAGCGTCATGCCCTTTCAAACTGTGTGCTTGCACCTTTGACCAAATTTGTAATTTTCTTCCAAAGCATTTTAGACCAACATTTTTTTATCACACCCCCTGCAGTTCACAAACAATAACGCAATCAAAATCCAATCAATAATGCCTAGACAAAAGTGACTGCATTATATTTACAAGCATCCAGAGTTATTTTGTTAAATTGACCAATATAAACTATGCTGTCTGCAAGCTAGACTCAAAGTCACCACAAAACATTTGATATCGACAGTACTGTGGCGTACTGCTTTGTCCTTCCTGAGTTTTGCTGAAAATAAATCGTAGCTTAGTAGTCAAATAAAACTGTGTAGATGAAGTCATATTAAACATAGCAAACTTTACAAATAAAAGTGCCACAAAAACACCTGAATTCACACTTTTTCACAAACCACTCGCAATCCACTTTAACCAAGCACTATCTACACTAATGAAGTTATTGTTTTTCTTTTAAGCGCAAGCACATCTTCCTTCTACAGTACAATAAACAGATAAATTATTTGGCTTTACATTCTTAGTCAATCCATGTTTATCCCAGAACATCTCACCTTTCTATGAAAGTCTAAATATACTCCTCTAATCCACTGATAACACAATCAACCAGATGTGTTAATACCAGTCCTGTCGGTCCAAGTCTTCTGGTATTATAGGTATCTAAATATAACTCAGTCGACTGGAATGAAATGGAAGAACTTTTTCAAACAATGACACGGGAGAGAGCCTGAGCTCAGAGATGGAGGATTAACTTCTGATAATGACGTATGGGCTTTGCTAATCTCCAGCTGTGTACGGAGACACAGCATGTTCAGATCCCAGATAGCAGCTGTGACTTTATTATGATGCAGCATGAAGGTCTTGAGTAACTGCCAGTAATGGACCATACCAACCTTTGACATCTTTTGGGATGGTGTTTTTGTCTTGGCCCCAAATTCTAATTATTGGTCAAAGCTTACTGTCCTTGGTTAAATGCATATGAGGTCATATTTACCTTTTTTCCATACATCACAATTTTTTCAAACGTTCCATGCCTAACTCTGAGATAGACATGGAGACCACTCTATTTTCCCAGGGAGCTATTCCTCAGTCTGGGATTTAGAACTGGAACTGGTTTATTTGACAGTGCCCAATGCTCATTTTCTCTTTAAATAAGCAAAAGTGATGAGTTGTCTCCATGCAGTTAAAATAGCTCTGATGAGATTGAATTCTCTGTCACAGGCCCAGACAAATAAACACTCTGCAATACAGGACTGCCAGATCTTCCTTTTCATTTCGATGCAAATGCAACAAGTGCATTTGGTTTCCATTGGTGTCAAAGGGGACCAAGTATATCTGACAGAAACTTGGCTGAGCTGGATGTTTAGTGACGTGATGACAAGTGAAATCTATTTTCAGACTGTCGTTGATAATAAATTCTGTTTTTATGTTATTCTTGCTGACATCCGATTATTATTATTATTATTTTTTTCAACATTTGGTAACAATAGTCTTATTCATCAGAACATGAGCAGAACAAATTTCTGTTGTATGTATTTTTGCATTTTATGTACTTTTTTTTAAATGTAGCCTAAATTGTTGCATTCGGTTCAGTGTGACATATTATGCAAGAAAGGATTTATGAACAATTTGTTCTGGTCATGCTTCATGAACGAAGCCCATTAAAGCTGCAGTCCGTAAGTTTTGCCTCTTTGTCGCCACCTCTATTTGAAACCTGCAATTGCAGTTATTTGCGGAATTATCATCTTTACGTGGGTTGTGCATTGGCACGGCACCTCAGCGCCGTGTATAGTAGTATAATACCTTTGAGGAGTATGTGCGGCTGTCAGTCCCTGTACTTCGGAATCACAGATTCTACATCTTGGAAGTATGACCAAAATAAGAATTTTCACCAGAAAATGTAATTTACACGCTACCAACTTCAGTGTTTTTGGGTTTTGTTCATGTTTCCTGGTTTTGCCATGTTCACTGTCATGTTTCTTAGTTTGCTTTGTTCACTGCCATGCACTTCCTGGCCTTGTCATGCGACTCCTTGCCCTCATATGATCCTGCCATGTGCTCCCTTGTCTTGTGTTCTGTTGTCATGTTGTCATTGTTCATTGTTTGATCATTGTTCACAGGTGTCCCTTGTCTAGTCATTAGTTTTTGTGTATTTAAGCCCTTGTCGAGTATTGTTACCGTAACCACTGTTGGTGAGTGTTAGTCAAGTCTGGTCTTAGTTGTGTCAAGTGTCAAGTCTGTTTTCAAGTCAAGTCTGTTCTTAGTTAAGCCTTTTCATTTTGTATCTGTTCACGCTGTTAAATAAAACTGCACTTGGGTTCATCACTACAACTTGCCTCCAGTGGATATCTTTGTTACACAGTGATTAAATCTAACGATTGCTTAGCTCCAGTTGTCAATAATTATTGTTGTTTTGACCTTTCTGGATTAGAATCTGCCATCAAAATAAGTTTAATTATTCCAGCTGCTGTGAGAAAAGGCTATAAATGATCCGCCACCTGCAGCATCCACACATGTGATATAGCCTACTAGCCAGACTCCTTCTTTATGTATACAGATGTGACGTAATGATGCAAAGACATGCTCAAATTTCCCATCGAAATCCACCAGTACCACTCAAATTATAACACATTATTACAATATTACCGTTGTGAATTGGGTAAGGTACACAGATAGTTTTGAACACTGGCTGGTTATGCACTTGCTCAAATCGATTTTGGATCATTTTTAATGACTTTAACTAAATAACAATAATAGCAAACCGATCATTAGTTAAGTAAGGATGTTCAATTATTAGAAAAATGATGCACACCTGAGGTGGTAATGCGGCCACAATGCAAATCAATTGTGCATTATTTTTCTAATAATTCAATGGCCCAGAGTAAATTATTCTGCTTATCACACCTCAAGACATGGCTACATTAAAGCAATGTTCACACAGCAGCAGAATATGGTTGTCAGTCCTATATTTGAATCCTTAATAGAGTTACGTTCACACACAGTTCAGTTATTTACGGGAGTGACAACCGCATTCTATAACCAAACTCACACCCGCAAATTTTTAGGACTCACAGCCACATTCTCGGAAAACCTGCACTGTGTGAACGGAACCAGACTGGAGAACAAGTTGTCTGTCGCGTCATACAGTGCGAGAGAGATACTAACTCCTTATTGACCCATTATTTACATTGCACACGTCTGTGGCGCATTACGGCTCAGACAAGGTTTTGTTCCTTCCTCCACGTGTCCAGTTTATTGTTGTGTTTATTGCTATGTCCTACTTTGTTGTGCTGTAGCCTACAGACAAAGTTAATACACTTAAAAGTCCAGTTATTATTGACACGGATAAAAGATTTGTACCTGTGTTTTAGTCGTTTAAAATGCATCCTCAATTATCTTGTATCTATATTTCACATACAGTGCCTGAGAACACTGGCTTTTGTATTTGAACTGTGCGGCTTAGAATTTTTGGCCGTCAAAAATAGACCATGCGCCTATCTTTAGCCAGAGCCGCTTCTGGGACACTTGTGTTTATACCAGCCACGCCGTGGCACGTTTCAGCGTCCCAGAAGCAGCTCTCTACGCCACTTCACTAAAGATAGGCGTCTGGTCTATTTTTGATGGACACTGCATCCAAGCCGCGTCCGAATGCCAATTGCGAGCTACGGAAAGGCGCTATATAAATAAAACTTCTACTTCTACTAGTGTTCTCCTCCTGCTCACAGGCACTGTATGTGAAATAGAGATGCAAGATCATTGAGGATGTATTTTAAACTACTAAAACACCTACAAATCTTTCATCCTTGTCATTCATAGCTGGACTGTATTAACTTTGTCTGTAGGCAACTACAGCACAACAAAGCAGAACCCCCCAAAAAAAGAAAAACAACATCAGACCGGCAAATCGCATCGTCTCGCGAATCCAGTTGCTTTGCTTCTGAAATGCTCCTGGTGTGAGTTAGCAATGCATTGACCACAGAACAAAACCTTGTCTGAGCGACCTTTGTGACATTTGGTCACTGACGCTATGCTTCCTGGTAAGAGAATATGGGCTTGACTTGCATTGCACATTCGTACAGAAAGTATTCAAGACGCTACTGTAAGTTGCTGTGTGAACGGGACATTTTAAGACTCACACCTGTAAGTAAATGCGGTTGTCAATCCCAAAAACTGACAGTGCGAATGTAGCTGTATTTATATAGCGCTTTTTACAATACAGATTGTTTAAAAGCAGCTTCACATTAAAGGGGTGGTTGATTATGATTTCCCTTTTTTAACTTTAGTTAGAGTGTAATGTTGCTGTTTGAGCATAAACAGCATCTGCAAAGTTATAACGCTCAAAGTTCAAAGCAAAGGTAGATATTTTCTTTTACAGAAATCGCTTTTTAAGGACTACAACAAATGGCTGGCAGGGACTACAACAAGTTTATTCACAGGATAGTGACATCACTACCCCCATTTCATAGTTAATGACTATGAAAGTTAAGCTTCCATAGGCATGATCTGAAAACGCGCCACACTGAACATGCGCCGTGAATGACTGCCGCGCCCACGCTTACCTCAACTCTTCACTCATGATGAATGTAATCTGACTCCTGCTGCGTTTGTGCCGTGACACTCTGCATTACATTGCACTCAGTCACATTATACTCAGTCACATTACATTGAACAGACACGTTCAGTTTTTAATTGTAGTGTGTTCTCTAACTGAACTAAATGATTTTATTATTATAAAACAACGGTAGGGGCAGTGCCGCGGTGGGCAAGTGATCCAATGATCCAGTAGCAGTGGCTTTGGGAGTGGCCTCGTAGGGCAGCGAAGCAAGTGCATTCTGGGAGTTGTTGTCTTTCATCCACATGAGCCAAAAATACATTTTCTGGCTTTTCTCAGTCTAGAAGGCACCAAATTCTAAAATAATTTCACATTTCTACTACATAAATTACCCAGTTTAAATGCACATTCATCTTCCCAGCGCTGAAGTACCCCTTTAAGAAGAGGAAGAGCTGTAGTAGAGCACATTTGTGAGTCTGCTCAAGCTGTCGCATCCGTCTTTTCACATTTAAAAGCAAGATGACAACATAAGTTATAACTGTGATTAAACTAAACTATACCTGCTCTATCTCCATGCAGCATATATTCTCTGGCTCTGTAGGCATCAACAGTTCCCACACAAGCGATTTATAGATTATCATGACAGAATATGCTAATCAATGACTTGAAGATAATTAACTAACCATTCAGAAATGTCCTGTTGCATTTTACATGTTACATCTTCTTGAGTCTCTCCATAATTTTCAGACTCCGGTGTGAACATAAAAGGCTGAACAGTTTTAGGTATTTTCAGTGTGTGTCTGCGTGTGGTAATCGGAGCTGCTAACTCTCTGAAGCTCCGCCCTCTTCCTAAAATGGGGCATTTAAATGCATTTAAAGGGACACACAAAAATGGCATGTTTTTGCTCATCCTCAAAAAGTGACAATTTTAACATGCTATAAAAATTATCTGTGGGAGTATTTTAAGCTAAAACTTCACATAAACACTCTGGGGACTTTAGAGACTTATTTTACATCTTGTAAAAACGGGCATTATAGTACCTTTAATAAACAAGAAAATAATGTTTAAAATTTCTTCAATTAGGAAATAGACTATAATTTAAGCTGTAAAGCAGTTCTAAAAGACAATAGTGCCATTATTCAGGTCAATTTAGTTCAATGTTGATTCAATTTAGTTCAATAACAAGATCTGCAAGAAGACATTTTCAGACATCCCACCTCTCCCGGAAGGTCCGGGACTCTCCTGCATATCCCGCATATTGATAGCGTCTCCCTGACGCCCGCAAATTATATACAGTGTCCCAGAAATCGAGCGAGCAAGAAATAAAACCAGTCTTTCACTTTCGGCACACAAATACTATTGAATGAACGAGCCTGTGTTAGGTGGCTTACGGAAATAAATATAACAGTATAATACTGTTTTTTAATATTATGGTGGGGGGTGGGGTGTTGTGCCATCTCCCGGAAATTAGTTTTTGCAGTGTGAGATGTCTTCATTTTTAGATGTTTATAACCAGTATAATTTAATGGAAATTGAATAAATCTCATAAACGTTGATGTTCAAATTAAATGTAAAAGTTAAGAGATTCAAGATTCAAGATTCAAGAGTTTTATTTGTCACATACACAGTTATATACAGAATATACAACCGGCAGTGAAATGAAATGTAAACAGGTCCGCTCCATGGACAGTGCAAATTCACAGTTAAAAACACAAGGAAGAAATTATAATAGAAATAGGATATAAAAAAAAGTACTCTCTCTATATATATATATATATATGTCTATATCTGTAGAATTATAAATAATCAAGTCAAGAAAAAAAGGTAACAAATAAGGATAAAGCGGAATAAAATAATTGAAGTAGACTTTGCAGTGAGTAAACTGTAGACTTATAAATATGTGGTTAACAAATGTATAAAGAGTATAATGTGCAAACAGGTTTATGACAGGTTGTTACACAGTAACAACGAGAACAGAAAGTGCAGTGCAATGTCAGTGTATCGATGTTTATCCTGACGTGAAGTCACGTGATGTTAAGTGACTGAGTTCAGGAGTCTGATGGCCTGGGGAAGAAGCTCCTCCTGAGTCTCTCAGTTTTGGCCATCAGGCTTGGAAGCGCTTACCAGATGGTAGCAGCGTGAAATGAGGGTTTGCAGGGTGATTAGAGTCCTTGATGATCTTGGTAGCTCTACCTTTGCAGCGTTTGGTGTAGGCGTCCTGCAGAGACGGGAGAGCTGACCCTGAGATACGCTCGGATAAGCGCACTACTCTTTGCAGGGCTTTGCGGTCATGACTGGTGCTGTTCCCATACCACGCTGTGATGCACTGAGTTAAAACACTTTCTATCGCCCCTAAATAGAAAGTTTTCAGGATAGCTGGTGAAACCCTGAATTTCCTCAGCTGGCGCAGGTGGTACAGTCTTTGCCTGGCTTTTTTCACCTGTGTCTGAATGTGAGCAGTCCAGGTCAGGTCCTCGGAGATGTTTACTCCCAGGTACTTGAAGCTGCTCACTCTCTCTACTGGTGACCCGCTGATCATGAGGGGGGAGTATGTCCGTTGCTGTCTCTTCCTGAAGTCCACAATCATTTCTTTGGTCTTGCCAACATTCAAGAGCCGTTTAGCCTTTTAATAAATGTATTGAGGTGACATCAAGTGGCATTTATGGTCAAGAGGAAAATTGAAACTCTTTAAAAGCTTCTTTTTTTTTTTTTTCTTATTTAATATTATAGTTTTTCAGTCGATTAGTCCAGTGTCTTCAATTATGGTTTCCACATCATGCCAAGGCTCGTTTGCATAAAGATAAACTTAACTTTGTTGCATTGCTGTATCTCATTGCATTTTCTTTTACATTTATGCATTTGAATTTGTTTCTGCTATTAACGCTCCATTACTGTGCAAGGTTTAGCAGCTATATTAGGATTGAAATGATTGTGGAACTGTTTCTGGTGCCATACAGGAGACAGCTTTAAACCAACATCAGGCCTGCCAGGCTGTGATGCTCCTGATTGGCAGAGACACACTGGCTGTCTCATGCTTGACTGGTGTTATATGGCTCGGCTGCCATGTTTAGCGTTCACGCCGCAGAGTTCGGATCAGAGCCACCGTGACTCATGCGCAGGCGTCACTGCACCACGTTAGTCCTTTAGTGTCACTGTTCGGCCGCCAGGTGGTTAATGCTGTTCACACCGCTTCAGAGACACAGAGAACGTACGCTTGAGAATCAACGCATGCATGGTGGTGTTTGTGACTGGAAAAAAGCACTGGAAAGTGTGTTTATGAAAGTCAGCTGTTGTGTGTGTTGGTTGTGCAGCTGTTGTGTTTTACTTGAAGATAGGGATCGTTTGTGCAAATAGGCCTTTTCCTGGCATTATCAAAAGTGCGTGATTGTGTGCCGTTGTACGTGCCGAGCAATGTGTAACAGTATTTCAAAAGCCCTGTGGGGGGAAAAGCACTTTAGCACACAGATTCACTCCCGCCACACAACAGGCACCTGCACCATGAATTTAAACACCGAGCCGCACTGACCACATCAACCCCAGATTTGTTTATGGGCGTTTCTTCAACTATGGGCACATTTGGCCCTCTGAACTTTCAGAAAATAAACTCTTGTAAAACACATTTGTAGCACTCACAGTTGTTTATTTAATTTGTCCACTAACAATGTCCAACTGTGTTTATACATACATCACAGGAGAATTTTTGTAGTTTTCTGAAAGGTCATGAACATTTCACCATTTAGAATGATGATACATACATACAATTTATTTATTTTTATTTTTGTATTATTATTTTTTATTTATTTTTTAATGTAATTTATTCCTGTGATGGCAAAGCTGAATTTTCAGCATCATTACTCCAGTCTTCAGTGTCACATGATCCTTCAGAAATCATTCTATGTTGATTTGCTGCTCAAGAAACATTTCCTGCTTAACATTTTTGTGCAAACTGTGATATATTTTCTATCAGGATTGTTTTATGAATATTTTCATAATATATTGAATATATATGAATATATATTCATACATTATTTGAAACAGAAAGGTTTTGAAACATTATACATGTCACTTTTGATCAATTTAATGCATCCTAGCTGTATAAGAGCATACATTTCTTGAAATTAAAAATGTACTGACTTATCTAGAATCTAGAATGTTAGTGTTTGTGTGTGTATATGCACTTACATTTTATATTTTATATATATATATATATATATATATATATATATATACATACACTGTATAATTATAATTTTTTTTAAATAGTCTGTCTTGCTCTAGAACATAGACTGTCTTAGGCTTTCTCAATCTCTACAGGTTTTCTTAAGTTGAACGCATCTGTCTGCTTTTTTGTAGTCTGCTCTCCACCTGATTTTATCTCTATATAATCCCAGCCATAAATTGTTCTTTGGGTCAACTAAAATCCAATACGAAATGTACTAAATCCCATCGAAATTGTCCCTAATCTCTTTGAAATTGGCCCTGATCCCATGGAGACAGGTCTATCAGGCATGACATTCTTTAAGCAGACGGTACCCGGAGCACCTCCCCCCTCCTCTGCTAGTACTCTGATGTCACCAAGGTAACCGGCTGGCTCTGCTGCCCGTGACAGGCCAAACGAGGCAGCGCTTTGACCTTGAGCATGTGTTTGGAGCAAAGATTAAGGTCATGTCATGAGAATGAGAATATTACTAGCAGAGATGATGACCAAGGTTCAACACTGCATCGGTCATGGTGTATTAGACAGCTCTACACAACAAGACTGAGGTTATGACTCTTGAATCTTGAGTCATCTTGGAGAATATATTATGTGTTATGTTTGTGTATATACATAGTCTAAAGCAGGGGTGGGGAACGTTGATCCAGAAGGGCCACTCTCTTGCAGAGTTTAGCTCCAACCCTAATCAAACACACCTGAATTCAAGATTCAAGAGAGTTTTATTTGTCACATACACAGTTATATACAGAATATACAACCGGCAGTGAAATGTAAACAAGTGAAGCTAATCAAGGTCTTCAGGATTACGATGTTACAGGCAGGTGAGTGTTTTTTTCAGGGTTGGAGCTAAACTCTGCAATAGAGTGGCCCTCCAGGATCAACGTTCCCCACCCCTGGTCTAAAGGTAAAATAAAACATGTAAAGAAGCCACGTTTACGTCATAGTATCAAGCATGATGCACCTTATATATTGTGTACAGTCTATTTATATTGCGATATAGTAGCTAAGATGAAAACACATATCTTGCTAAACTGAAATTTATACTTGGGCTATATTCAGCAAGGATGCATTAAAGGGACATGGAAACTAGAACTAGAAAAACAGTTGTAAATTGTAATTATATTTCACAATACTACTGTATTTTCATCAAATAAATGCAGCATAGGAGACTTCTTTAAAAACATTTCAAAATCTTACTGATGCCCAGGGATTGACATTAACAAATTTCAGCAGTGGCCACTTTGGCGGGTTGAATTTTATATATAATATATACATTTTTCAATTGTAGTCTTTTAAAAAGGCATCTGTAAGTGCAATAAAGTGCTGTCAAAAATATAGATTTTTCGATGCATATCGATACTGAAATATCTGAAACGCTTCCAATACTCATTTCCCACAGAATAGATACATGATACCAGCTCTCGGATATGCAACTTTCTCGCTCTCTCTTCTCTCCGACAGGGAGTTGACACACAAACCCGCCTCCCCTCACTCACTCGTTTTAATTGCTCCGAAAGAATATTGTTGCTGTTACAGGGCTTGAATTTTGCTGTGGGATTGCACATATTGCTCATAATTTTACTCATTCCTGCAGGTTTTGTGCTCATGCCTAAATGCGGGCACATAAACTAAAATAAACACAGAGGGCCTAATTTATTAAACTTTCGTAAATACATGAGTAAATTCGGAATAAGATGCACATAAAACTCTCCTCCACATTCACAAACGCTTAGTAAAAATCCAATTTGATAGATAAACCCATGTATGTTGGTGAATTCCAATCATTTTTAAATGGAGCGCATGCACTCTACAATTAGCATAATCCCCGCCCATGAATTACAACTACGTAAATTTCAGGAACGCTGTGGAATCTTCTGGACTTCCTTCTCATGTTTGACTCCAATATAGGCCTATTGGATAGCTAAAGATACTAACTGGCCATATGCCTAACAATAAATATTCAAGTGTGTCCACCAAAACATTTTTAGCCAGCTAAAAAAAAAAATGTCAGGAAACAGCCAGCTGGTGGCACTTGAGCGCTAAGACGCTTTGGTTGTTATATGATATGGAATATGCCAGGCAGGAATGTGCTATCTCATTTTGAAGAATATTACTCAATATAAAAATGCAGTAACCAGCAATATTAACTTATCCATTGTTGTTCGGTCGTTGTACGAGTAGGATGGTTGGTTGGTGTAGTTTTTGTCCCACCATTCCTCCACTGTGATTGGAAGGCTGGGTAAAAAGTGACAGAGACGAGCACAGCGTTTTACCCAAAGTTGAACAGTTTTCAACTCTCAGCTATGAAATAAATAAATAAAAATAAAAAGACAGTGTCGTCAGTTTGCTTAAAAGAACACAGAACATTCAAATGTTTTACGCACCATTTACACGTGGTAGGGAGCACTTTACGAACGATTTACACAATTTGTTCTGCTCGCGTTTCATGAATGAGGCCCATTTATAATGTCAAAATGCCGGTCTTGGCGAGTATATGTAAACATAGTCAGTTCTGTTTTAAGTGAGTGTAAAAACAGAGAGAGGAAAGGGAGAAAAGGAGAAAGAAAAACGTCTAACAGTATAATGGATCCATGCATCAGGTCTTAAAGTGACAGCAGCCTAATTTACCTGCTGCCAAATTTTGAGATATTAAAAATATCTGTATGGCCATTTTTGCCCATGGTATCGATGTCAAAACTGTGGCCAATTAAAATTCTGAATGGCTAGTAACTTTGGAAAACCACTAGCCACAGTGGCTGGTGAGCAAAAAAAGTCAATGTGAAGCCCTGCTGACGCCAGTACATCAACAAAAGAAAGAGTCGTTGTGACCAAAGGAATCTGAAAGAGAAGTCTTTAATCTGTTAACAATGTTCCCACAGGTAAGATACTGAAGTCCAAGCTTTAAGGCCACCATCCCGCATAAATAGTGTTGCTAGTTATGTAGCCTATATATTAGCATCATCGCTTGATGTGTTGGAGAATTGTGCTAACTGCTAGGCCACAGCTCTGAGCAAAGTAGCAATTTATAAGGGTCTTTAATTCACAATTCAAGATGAAAAGGATCTTGTAGAGTGTTCATCAAAGGGAAATTCATTCTGCTTTTAAACTGTGCTGAATGTGAGAGAATGTAACATTGTCTACTTGAATGAAATTATGTCCATATATTCCACGAATCGTGTGTGCGCTATAGTGTGAAAGGCTTTCTCCCTCGCTCTCTCACTTTCTTCTCCGTCCATTGTGTGTCTGACGTCAATACTAGCCTTTCATCAGCAGTGACATTAATCAGCGTGCTGCAGTCCTCTCTTCTTCCTTTCCTCATCCCCCTTTCATTCTCATTGTGTGTTTGTCTCCATGTTTCACTGCTCTCTTTCATTCGGAACACTCTTGTCTCTTTGTTTCCCAATTCTTCTTCTTTTCTTTGGCTATGTTTGGAATGGAATACTAGCATACTGTATAAAATGTGTTGTCCAACAACTATTTTGTAGTGTTCAAATGTATATGCCTGCAGTTTTAATAAGAAAGTATTATTTTTCGTCACAAATTTTTATTTTTATTTTACATATACACTACCGTTCAAAAGTTTGGGGTTGGTCTTTTAAGAAATCTCCTATGCTTATCAAGGCTGCATTTATTTAATCACAAATACAGTAATATTGTGCAATGTTATTACAAATTTAAAATTACTTTTAATATATTCTAAAATGTATTCCTGCGATGGTAAAGCTGAATTTTCAGCATCATTATTCCAGTCTTCAGTGTCACATGATCCTTCAGAAATCATTCTAATATGCTGATTTGTTGTTCAAAAACATTTATGATTATTATTAATGTTGAAAACTGTTGTGATGCTCATATTTTTGTTGTGGAAACCGTGATACTTTTTTCAGGATTTTTTGATGAATGGAAAGTTCAAAAGAACAGCATTTATTTTAAATATTTATTTGATATTCATTCATTTAAATATATTTTGTAACATTATAAATGTCTGTGCTGTCACTTTGATCACTTTAATGCATATTTGATGCATGTTAATTAAAACAATCTTTAGAGTACAGTAGTGTACATTTATTTGACCAACAATATTTAACCTGTTTACACTAAATTCGGGGGTATACGTCTCAAATACTAATTTTTTTCTTAATATCTTCTTTAATCTCTCTAAATTTCTGCATGTGAAATAGTATGCAGTATGGTACATGGCACCCAGGAATACACACACACACACACACATACACACACACACACATTTTGTATGCTATATTATTCCATGTTTGTTTCGTTTGTATACTGCACAGAATTTCCAAATCTGAGTATTCCAAGCATTCCAAGTATTCAAAACAGAAATAATGATAGTATGCTAGTACACCATATGCTTAATCTATATGTATCCCTAACACACACTCTCAGTATCGCAACACCCTCTTTCTTTCACCTCAACATTCCCCCGGAAGGTCAGTGTAAGTCATATCCTCATTCCAGACAGGCCTTTCACACGCACACTTCATCCCCCTTCATCTTCATCTATTGCTGCAGATCGCTGGTGGTTCAGCATTTGAACACACACAGGAGTCTGCTGTGAAGTATATTCAGGTGGTTTCGGTTTGAGCTAATAATCTCCTCTCTCCGGCCGCTCCCTGCAGACGCACGAACACTATCTGCTTCATCAAATTAAACATGTCCAGAGAGGAAATAAAGGACATCTGGCCACCTGATTCTGCTTTAGGTATATTTAATGATAACAGTGCTCACAAATGTGAGTGTGAATGTGTGAGTGCATGTGTTTATATCTGTTAACACTATCGATACATAAAATAATAATTTATTTGTGTAAAACCTGATGATAATGCTAGTATGATTAATTGACAATGTTCCAAACTTGTGCTTCAATTCTACAAAAATCTGTCACAAATGTGCTTATCTGATTATTATCTGGAATTAATTATTTCTTATTTTATGTTATAACTTCATAATGTTTCTTTGTTTCCATTTTTAAAATCATGAAACATGAAATATTCACAATATGGAATTATGTGCTCTCTATTGACATCTGTTTGAAACAATTGAAAAAAGTTTTAATTTAGTTTTAGTTTTTAATTTTTAATTTTGAAACAAAATTAAAAAGTTGCTTACAGATGAACATTTTTGTCTGTTCTGTTTGAGCAATAGTAAAAAAAAAAAAGTGTAGTGTACGGATAAATCATTATTTATGATAAATACTGAAATATTCCATAAAAATAAGAATGGTAAAATAAGAACAGTTACTGCTGATGGTTTGTTTCACTAATACAGGTGATATTTCAGACCTCTGATTTTGAGAAAACAGGTAGTTTGTGTCGGTGCCAAAGCGCTGAACTCTGAATAAGTATTCAGCACCTGTATTTTGTACTCTGCATGCAGAGCATTCCTGCATAATGGATGTATTCAGACACGGTTCCTGTGACTCTTGCCCTCCTGATGTGTGTGACCTGTGCTAATGGTCGTACTCACTTCTACCAGTACCCACTTATATAGCACACACACAAACCTACACTATTAAACTACATAAAGAATATGAAGCTGAACTGTGTATTACCTGTATGTATTTTTCCACCAAATCTGAGCACACCAATTTCTATACACGGCAATAAATAAAAGCTGTATATAGATTTGTTTTGTGTTTAAAAAAAAAAAAAAAAAAAAAGTCTCTTATGTGCAGCAAGGCTGCATTTATTTGGATCAACAGTACAGTTAAACAGTACCATTGTGAAATATTATTACAAATAAAATAAAAAATTCTGTTTTATATATATCAAAATGTAATTTATTCCTGTGATGAATTTTCAGCATCATTACTCCAGTCTTCAGTGTTACATGTCATTCTAATGTGCTGATTTTTTTATTTATTATCAATGTTGAAAAACATTTTTTTTTAAGGATTTTTGATTTAATAGAAAGTTCAAAACAGCATTTATTTGGAATAGAAATCTTGTTGCGTATGTTTTTACTATGACTTGAATGTACCCTTGCTTAATTGATTCATTTATTTCAAAAAAATACACCAGCATTCAAAATGTTTGCACTCTATCCATCTTCTACTTTGTCTTCTTTTTTTTTTTTTTGCCAGTCTGACTTTCTTTTTTTTTTTTGCATAGTGTGTGTTTGCTTCTGTGTGCCGACTCTGTGTATGTGGATATATTGCAGACTGTGTTCAGCGCTTTGCTGGAGGGAACTGGGGATTACAGCATTTCCATAACAATGCCAAGATAGATTGGTTTAGAGTCCACGAAATACTGCCACTGCTATTGCTATTCCACACCTGTAGAGTGTGACCAACCTGAGAGAGAGAGAATGAAAGTAATGGATGACTAAGGGATGACTGCGTCACTGTCAGTCAGACTGCATGTTTATTATGTCACATGGTCTCCTGCCATGTCTGAGATCACCTGATGCTCCAGCATGAGCTAATTTTAATGTGGCAACAGAGCAGGATGAACACGATTTCTATCATGATTTATTCTGGAGCGAATGGAAGAGCGACTACCGGTCAATATGAGCACCCTGTTTACTCAGCAAATGATTAGTTCATGTGTAAGTGAGCAAAGCACTGATGTTCTGAATGACAAACTGTTAGTTCAGGGTGTGCTTAACACAGTATCCTTCCCAGGCACGACATGACAAAGCCCCAAGAGATAAATCCCATCTTGTCCATACTAATAAGAGTTTGTAGTGCCAACTATCTGCCAACATTGTGGTACAGCAACACATTTAGCTGGTTAGTTACCCACAGTAAAATGTAATTGGTCCAAAATCTGTGCTTTTAATCAGCTCTTATATAAGACAAAATTTAAGACTGAAATAAAACAAGTTTCAATTGAAGTACTAAAATTACTAAAACTAAACCTGAAATAAAAATAAAGCTAAATAGAAATATAAAAACTATTTTTATTTTAAGGTGTAATAATAACAACAGTAAAGTTACAAAGTAGTTAAATAATATTACTCAGTACTTATTGAGTACAATGTCATCTTAAAATAAATCCATCCATGTGTCCATGTTTTAAAAAAAATACTTTTAATGCAAGAAAGTGTAAAACACCATAGGCAATGTGACCAGTGCTGGCATAATTAGTCACAATGAGCAAATTTTCAAAAATGAGTTATTGTTATTTTCAGTCTCTATTAAAAAAACCTTCAAAATGACGTATGATTTGTTTGAATCAGCTACAGTTTGAAGTCGATAGAGTCAGCATAGTCAATTTTGAGAAAAATCGAGTTCAAGTTTTCTGAAGGTTCCAAAACAAAAATCACATAGCCATACCTTAAAATCACAGGTAATAACACCAAATTTGACACACACCAATTCAACACCAAATATCTATAGGAAAAATATATATTCAGCTTTTTTCCCCCATGATACCATAATAATTTGATTAACATTAATGAAACAGACAGCCTATATATAAGATCTACTGTACCGCACGGATCTAAAATAATGTAACACATCAGATGTTTTTTCCCCAATAGTTAACCAAACGTTCACATTAGACATAACAGATACTGTTTGCGTAAATAGTAGCATATTCGCCAAGACTAATATTTTGAAATACTATAATTCTGTGTATATGTGTTCCTCTCTACTTCTCCTCTCTGAAAACTTTCAAATAAAGATATTTTTAGATGTTTTAGATGCTATTTGGAACATTGAGAACGCTAGATGAGGGCTTAATAAACAACCTGTTTTACCTGTAGCTCAAAATGATCCTGTGCGCATTCTCTCTCTCTCTGACTCTTTTTGCCAGCACGGGTTAAATATTTGCATATTAAAAATAAAACATACAAATTTGATCCCACACTATCTGCTGCTTCCTTTTGAACTCCTACATCCTGCTTGGCATGAAATGAATTTCACAATGTGTTTACAATTCTTGTAAAGTGCACGGACTTTTTAACCTTTCAAACTGAATTCATAGCTTCCTCTAATTCAGAACTTCTAGTTTGGCTAAATATCATTTAGTTTTTACACTGGTCTCCCTCCAACAAGGTCATAAGGTCTTCTGTAACATTCATTTGACTTTCATTAATACCATTAACAAACATTATTGCATTTTGGTTAGTCATCATTAGTCCATGTAGATTTAAATGTCATGAAATGTATTATTTGGTATATAAACTTTTGATCTGGTAAGTAGGCCTATAATTTTTGTTGACTTGTTGAAGGTTCATTCTTCCATCATACCTTTGGAAAGGTACAGATGGTGAGGAAGGGCACATTTTCTTAGGGCACAACAGATTTGTTTTTTTGTTGTTTTTTTTTTAAATCAGAACAGAATTAATAATTTTTTGCAGAGTAAGGGATCAAAGTGCAAAGATAGCATGCTGCAAATTATATGACCCGTTTAGAGCACAATGCACAGAGACAACAAACTGTTGAGCTAAAATGATGGAATAGACAACTTGCAACCCCTGAATTGTCAAAAAGCTATCGCCCGACCAAGCTCAAGAACAAAAGCATACAAAAAATCATTGTGTAAACTGACCAAAGCCTTTCCAGACTGGAAGAAACATATCACAACCGACAGCAAACTGGGCCCACAGACTAGCCATAGCACCATTCCATGACATGCTTGGAGAAAATGTTGGGGGAAGTATTTTTTTCTATTTATCTTCTCCACAGACATTCTATTTTACACATAGATATTTCAAAAAAGTTCTACCAAACCACCTGGCTCTAATATAAATCATAACAATACAACTTTTGATTTTAAGCAAAAAGTATTTGAAAATCATGACAATGACAATGGGGCATAGTTTTTTGCAAATGATGTAATCAAATTATTAGTCCAATAATTGAACTTAAAGTCCCCATGAAATCAAAATTGAAGTTTTTGGCTTTTAGTATGAATATGTTAGTCATACTGTTATCTGTGAGCAAGTGTGCTCCAAAACAATGACAAAATTCGCATTTAGAAGACATAAGCGTTCAAAACACAGTCTCTCACTTTCGCCAGTATGGATCAGTGATTTTGATGACATCACTCTGCACTTCAGCTTCTCATCAGATTTTCTGTCCAATCAAATGCTCTCTAGAACCTAAAGCGTCCTGCCCCCTATATAAATAGATGCTGAAGCTGCGGCTAAAATTAGTCACTTGTTCACACATTTACTATATTCTACATGGTGAATGGCACAGTGCACTATATAGGGGATAGGGAATGATTCAGACAGTGTAAATATGCTTTCCATTGGGGCGAATGAAGTCTGGTTTCACGTTGATGTCATGCAAACCTCCGCAGTGCACACACAGTTTGCTCCAGTCCAGAGACACGATGGCACAGAGCGGATCATATGCGCGAGTCGGCGCAGACAAAATGTATCATACCCATTTGAATTCTGCAAAGAATGCTGTATTTTAAAGCAATATGGAAGAGATTAGGAGGAGAAAATCTTAGAGATTAGGAGGAAACTACGGCTTTACTGGGCACTGTCCAAGCTGTGATATAAACAAAACGCTATTGGCTATTTAAAAAAAGGGGAGGAGCTGATTGATATGTCCCGCCCCGTCTTCCTGTGGAAAATTACGTCAACACATTGAATAAAGCTGCATGTTTCAAGGCACTTTGGTGGGCCTTTAAAGCTACTGGCTATAAAGGAATTGATTATAAGTATAAAATATATTTGAGGTGTATGTCTAAATATTTAAACTCAATCAGATAAAAATGCATGATATTGTAGTGCATGACATAGTATTCAATCCATCAAACTGTGTATTTGTGTGTGCGTGTTTCTGATGCTGTTGTCATGGCTGTCCTCTCTTCTTAATTAAAAAAGTCTCATGGCATCTCAGGAAGTATTACTGTGTTCTAGCCTTGTCATCCTCAAGGACCCTCATGCCATTCGCACAGTCACTATCAGCTAGCCCAATTGGCGTATATACCAGGACCCTCATATCCATCCATTATTGTCAAGCCTGCTTAGATTAGCAGCTTCCATCTGGGCTTTTTTGCACCAGGTGTTATGTAGTGAGGCCATTTCCCCTCTCAAGGTTGCCTTGGTGCCAGAGTCATTTAAGCTGTTCATTTATTGACTCGCTCCGATAAAACCAGTGCTTCCATCGAGAAGGGACAACGTAACATACTCACACAGGTCCATTCTATCAGTGCCCTCAGAGTGCTGGAAAAGTAAACACGATCTTCTGGGGACTCGGTGCAGACAATGTGATGACTCAACTGTCTGGAGTCTTTTAGCATGCTTCATTTAGGACGGGCACTGACCTTTCCGATTGTATCTCACATGCATCTGTTTTTGTCCCCATTCTATCTATGTTTTTCCATTCTGACCCTGTTTTATAATCCTTTATTACCTGGATTCTAATTCCGATTGGCCAGTTGTGACATTTTGAAGTCAAATTTGTTTGTATAATGTAAGGCTGTGCAAGTTTCATGTAGAGCAAATAATTTCAGCTCAAATCATTATGTCATACCCATTCACTGGAAATGACATGTGCATCATCACTTAAAAATTTATTTTATTAAAATATATATAGTAAAATAATATATATTTTTTTTGTAAAAAATAAAAAACATTTTTAAGTGTTGGCACAAACAAATCAGTTTTGAATCGCTTGATTGAAATGGCCATTTTGAACTGGATCACAAAAAACTTTTTTATTTTTGCTACTGAAATTTAAATCGAATAGCATATTTGCGTTATCATACAAGTCATGAGACAAGATGTGAAAACAGATCTAGTCTGATGATGAAATTGTATTTAGGAAACCTAATGGCCTAAAAAAGCATATTAAAGGCACAATATGTAAGATTTTTGCTTTTAAATATACAAAAAACACTAGCACAGTGTTATTTTGTTCACGTGTGTACTTACATTATCCCAAATGTTTCCAACAATTAGCAGTTTTAAGCAGTGTAGCGTCCCTCCTCATTGCATCACCTGTCAATGGCGTCATATCTGTGTTATCCTCGGTTTTCCGCTTTTACTGCCGTAGAAAACGAGGCAAAACGAGTCTCATGAAAAAATGCAATTATTTGTTATCGTTTGTAGGAGGTTCTGTTGCCAAAGATAACGTACGGGTGAACCAAATGATCCAAGAAGAGTTTTGGACTAGGAGAGAAATAAAACGATGATTGATATGATCAATTTGGGTGTGGCATTTCCTAACACTGTTTAACAAGTCTATGGAAGGTGTAATTACCTCTTTCCTGTCAGAGTTTTTGATCATTTTCACAAAATTTTCTTGGCCCCCCAGAATATTTTTGTTGTATGAATATCTGAACATGCAATATATCAATAATAGAGCCTCTGCTTTTAAACAAACAAAAAATATTCTAGCTTCATGCATTCTTTTTTTTTTTCATCAACATTTGAATGTGGGCAAGTTTAATGAAAAAAAGCAACATTTTGAGCAAAAAGCTGAGAAAAACAAGTTTTTGTCCAAGACTACATCCAGATTCAGATTCAGAATAGTGATCAAAACATGGAGTAGATCAAGTCCATCAACACCTCCAAAGCTTCACAGTCCTATACCTCGTCCTGGGATGGCATTTCAGTTTCAGTTTCATGCAGTTTTGATTTATATGCTGTTTAATGTTGATTGCGTTATTTTACATATGCATCTGCTTGCATATTCTATCACTTGTTTCTGCTTTTTCTTCACATGTTTTTTGATCAGGAGATTCAGTACTCTCTCAGAAGATGTGTCATAGCGGAACACGGAAAGCCAGAAATTTCCGACAATGGCAGGGAAAGATTTAAATAAAGTATGTGTTATACATAAATAGTAAGTCAGCCTTTTTGCAAATGCTGTGGGTACATTCAAATGTACTTTTTGTTTCGTGAAACTTTGCTGCGTTACCCCACCATTTAATTTAACAAATAAAGTGACATGTATGAGTAGTAATTTAGCATTAAACATTACGTTACTTGTGGCTAATTCATTAGAACAAAATAAAATTGTGTGATCAAATGTAACGGTTATAAAAATTTCATTACTTCATTCATGAACATAATTAGGATTGATTTCCATCAGCAGTGGAGATGAAGACGACAACTCCCATCATTCCACGCTTCTTTACAAGTTAAGTGTTGCTAACTCGGACCTTTGTTATTGTTTTAAATGTGCGACCTCTAGCGGCGAAACTTAAACACTGCGCCTTTAAAAGCATTACAATATTCATCGTCTATAATGAATATTGTCTATAATCGTTACTTTATCGTCTATAAACTTATTACAAAATTATTGTGAATATTATTCAGCATTAAGTAACTGAGGACATTTAGCAGGTCATTTCACACATTAACTGACTATTCACTAAATGACTAATGAGTGTTTTGAGAATATATATATATATATATATATATATATATATATATATATATATATAAAATTTACACAAACATTTTGTTGGATAAGCATCGATACAGTATAACGTCAGGCTTCAGAAACAAAAATAGCTACCTATATTTAGAAGACTCCCCTATGAATGCCTTTTTGTTGCATGCTGAATGATGTCACATAAATGAGTGAGATATTAATAATACATCTGTCTTGCTGAGATACACAGACCTTATCTTTCTCTCTCTCTCTTGCTGTCCTTGTTGTTCTAGACCTCTCTTTTCCATCCGCTCACTATAGTATCTGATGCGACTCGATATAAATCTGCAGTGCTGAGTCACTCTCCTGTCTTCCTTTGACCTATTAGACTGATGAAGGAATAACCTGACAAAAATAAGAGGTGAAAAGACATTGAAAAAGAAAATATGTTATTGTATTTCCCACACAAAGTGTTTTTAGACCCAAGAAAGAGACAAAATGAGAGGGAAAAGACTGCAAGAGCAAGTGAGCATTCATAAAGAGAGGCAGTGATGTCACTGCATGGAGTGAGAGAGAGAGGAGAGGTGGGGGCTCCTGCTCCGCTTGCCACCTACTACACGCACACACGCATGCAAATAAATACACACACACACACACACACTATCTGAGAGTTACAGCAGGCTGTTCAGAGCAGGAAAGCAGCACATCCAAGCACTCAGACGTGCTGCTCACACATACTCTGTCAGGGGCCGGTCATCCCTTCACTCTGAGTGAGCCCAGCATGCCCTCCAGGAGCGTGGACTGTAATATCTCCACCCTCATCGCCTGCGCGGTGGACGTGGAGGTGTTCACTAATCGGGAGGTCAAGGTAGGGCAGGAACTTCCATCCTTGTTTAGGGTATATACAGCGAAGAGTTGGCGTAACTGATTTAGAAAGACGCCAAGACTGTGTCATGTTGACATCCTTCATTCTGAAGTACAAATAAAGAGGGTTATAATGTTTAGACACTCTGTGTGTGTGTGTGTGTGTGTGTGTGTGTGTGTGTGTGTGTGTGTGTGTGTGTATGTAAATGTAACAGACTAGAGTGCATCATTATAAATATCTATAGAAAAAGACTGATTACAGTAGGTTCACAAACCACTTTTACACTTAAAGGCTCATCGATTGAAATTTAAGTGCTTTTTCTCGTCTTCCAAGTGATTGTGTTTGTAAATTTGCCTCTTTAAACGATTTTCTGTTTTGTTTTTTTGGTTTTTACACTCATTGGTAGATTGTCTGTGGAGAGGTTTGCCTTGAGCCGTACACTTGCTGTGGCAGCTCTTTTCATTCACACCGCACACCTCTCATTACAAAAAATACACTTAATCTCAGTGCGTCACACTCTTGCCCGACTGACCATCAGTCTCTGAGGTCTGTGACACGTTCATCTTTCACATCACAGACTCTGTCAGACCTACAAGGTCACTACTGATTCCACATCTTTCATTTGGATGGGTGTTTACAATGCTTCATTGCACCCTTTGGAATCCGTGGAATTTATTTGAATTAAACTACATTATAATGTACTTGGCAGTTTAGTAAATATTAGAGCGCGGCGACAGGATCAGATGTAACGGGGCCACATCTCTTTGTCCTGACAACACGTGATCACTTGTTGTGTATGGAAGGAATGTCAGTAGCGAAGGAGATTCTTTTTTTTTTAAGATCAGTGCTCCTAAGCACTATATATCCAGAAATAGATTGGAATTTCTTTGTCCAATATCATGGAAGCATCTACGAATGAAAAATAATAATGTAGGATGGGACTTTATTTTATTTTATTGGATTCTGAAAAGTGAAACGCTTACGACCTGTTCACACCGATACAAATGTTCTGTTACATTATTTATTTTTTTCTGGTTTTGATAAACATTTTAATTTGAACAAACAGCTGTAAATGCATGTGTTCAGACATTCGTTTTTTTTAAAGGGGACCTATTATGCAAAATTCACTTTTACGTTTCACGTTTGAACATAATGTGTGTTGGCATGTGTGTACACAAACACCCTATAATGACAGAAATTCACCCACTCCTTTTTTTTTAAACCCCATAAATCATAAGCAGTGTCTCAAAGCAAGCTGTTCGCAGATTCTGGGCAAAGTGACATAACTTTGTACAGGCTCCACTCACGACTGCTGACGGACTCAGGTGTTTTGTTGTTGGATGTAAGAGTGAACATAGCAGTCTTTAATTACTCCCGACATCAGAGCCGCTGAATACGCAGTGGATTAGTTGTATTTTGGAAGGGAATGCACCCATATACTAGCCTGACAAGTCAGACCCACATCAAGATGTTGGGTCTGGGAACACACCATTGGCAGGGCTCAATCCGTGAGGCGGGATAAACGGTTGTCTTTCAGATTTCCTTTGCACACAATAGCATAGCGCTACAACCAACCAGAGCAACGAAGAAGGTGACGTAGTCAGAGCGATTCCTTTTTTAAGAATGACTTCAGTGCTGTTCTTTTCTCAAAGAAAAGCTTAACTCCAAGTCTTCCAGAGTCGTGGCCAAAGCAGTTTCAAAAGACTGCTGTTCGTCAGCAGCAGCAGCCATCTTCACACGGAATTCACGCGGAACCGGTGCAACTCTTCCGTCATTATGTTAAGCCCGCCCATCGACTCTATACACGATGTGATTGGCCTGACTAGAGTTTGGTTTTTCAAGCTCGCAAGCCAACGGAGAGTTGCTAGATGACCCTGGCTGCAAATTACATTTGCTGCCGCTAGGGTGCGTCTAGATTTCTAGGCTACCCATATACCTAAATTAATTTATGTCTGCACAAATCATTTTACACCAGACCGCTTTGTGTCAATACAAAGGGACAATACAAAACACTTTTTTGCTAAAATGTTGTTACTCAAGGAAGTATCTGTACCAACTGTTCGTGATTCAGCTTGTAGTCTCCGGAGCGATACTGGTCATGGCAGTCATGAAAGGGAGAGCACAAACTTTATTACAGTTCATGCTTTATGGATATAAAGTTTACCAGCTACCCCGAAAAGGCATAAGGTCTGTATATATTTGTTTACTGTTAGTTGTACCGAGTGTTTTTGTGTAATTCGCTGTGTTGATGATAATACAAGGGGGAGAGTGAGAGAGTTTATGGATATTATGAACTTTAATGCACACTTCTTGTACTGTGTATTATTCAGCACTAACAGTGATTTTCTGGAGTGAGAACAGACACTTCCATCTTTTGTGTGACATACAATAAACTTTATAAAACTCATCAGTAAAGTTTTGGCCATCATTCGGATGGGGTCCAACAGGCTTGGTAGTACTAAGTATTAGTGGTAGTGGCAAGATGACAACATAAGTTATAACCGTAATTAAACTAAACTATACATGTTCTATCTCCATGCAGCATATATTCTCTGGCTCTGTAGGCATCATTGTCCAACTCCGGCTCGAACTGAACACTGCTTCTGACAGTTGCTGACATTTTCAGTGCCTGAGATTGTCCTGACACCAGATCATGAGCTCTTGAAGCTTCAACCTCTTCTTGAAAGGGGGCTGGGAGAACCAGCTCATTTGCATTTAAAGGGACACACAAAAACAGCACGTTTTTGCTCAGTGCTATATGCTATAACAAATTATCTGTGGGGTATTTTGAGCTAAAACTTCACATACACGGTCTAGGGACATCAGAGGCTTATTTTAAATATTGTAATAGGTCCCCTTTAATGAAGAGGTGTTCTAATCTCTTTTTTATCACACTGAGAAAAAACTGGCCAAGCAATGATATTTCATGCTTTTGGTCACGTCTCCCAAGAGCCACTGGTCTTATATTAAACTATGACTTGGTGTCTCACAAACAGTATTTTGCTAAGCGATAGTGAATAGTAGAGGACTATTCCGAAATGGGTTCTCTTGTCTCTGTACTACAATGTAATGTTGTCTGACAAACACCACTAAAAAGCTGAATGGATGTTTGTATTGTTTAACTTCCTATTCTCCATGACAAGTGGATGTGAGAGACGGAAACTTCCACAGTATTTTGTGTACCAGAGTATTTCTGCTTTTCCATAAGTGCCACCTACTGTCAGAGAGTGAAATCACATTTTCATTCAGCCTGTCTGCCTTTTTTTCCTGCATTGCTATAAACAGACAATTGCATTTTCATGCTGAACATTGATGTGAACAGGCCTATAGGCTGTGCTGTTATAGGTAAATAGTATTTCCCCCACCCACGAGGCCTAGGTTATGACAGCAGGGAAAAAACAAAAATGTGGAGGCTAAAAAGAAAAAGTTGCCAAATTTTTATGAAAACAACATAAGGGTTTATTTTTTTAAGAAATTATGCTTTGCTCTTGCCATACAACAACTATTCACAACCATCCACAAAAACAAACAAACATTGGTATCACTTTTGTTTAGGGTCCAATTCTCACTATTAACTAGTTGCTTATTAGCATGCATATTACTAGGATATTGGCTGTTTATTATTACTTATAAAGCACATATTAATGCCTTATTCTGCATGACCTTATTCTACATCCCTTAATCCTACCCAATACCTAAACTTAACTACCTTATTAATTGAGGCAAAAGTCATAGTTAATAGTGAGAATTGGACCCTAAACTAAAGTGACTAAATTGTCCATAGGCCTTGTGCACTATATTGCAAGTCATCAGAAGCTATATGATGGCTTTGTGTGAGGAACAAACCAAAAATGTGACTTGATGGCCCTTGAACCCACATCCACATTTTGATTAAATTATTGCTTTGAGTATTGTGTATTACACAAAGCTATCATATGGTTTCAGAAGAGTTAACAAAGAAGTTATGTCGTCAACAATATAGTCTGATATCCCAAGATTTTCCAGTCTCATATAATACCTCATTATCTTTCCCATATGCATCTTTCCTATTCACCATTATAAGATCATGCAGTGTTTCTGACCCCCTGTGTCTGTCTCTTCCTGCCTCATGAGATTCTCGTGACATGTTTCACATTGCCTGCGCTGTGACTGGGCTGAGTTTCAGCTGGGCCATAATGCTGAGTAATAGCAGGAAGAGCAGTGGGTCTTCTGGGCTTTCCACATTTATTTGCTCCTTGCTGGGAACACGGCAAGTCAGGAGGTCACTTTTATTTTCTCTGGGTGCCATGGAGGTGACCTGCTTCCTCTAATAACAGTAAGAACATCCATGCACTGCAGCACGACTCCATTTCCTGTCATATCAGTTTACCAAATAGGCATCCAAATATTACATTTTTATTATTTCATTATTAGAATTTTCTCTTTGTTCTCAGCCTTTGTATGCTGTGAGGGAAGCAACTGATAGTCCTTCTGATTGTGCTAGAAGACTCTCAAGATGTTTTCATCTTGGGCCCCTTTTCATATGACATCACAATTAAAAGATGTTTCAAAATGAAATCATTCTCTTTTTCATGCACTAATTAGAGATTGCCAGATCAAGCAAAAACAAATAAAATATGCGTCAGAAGGCCAATGAACAGGTATGCAACTATTATCCGTTTGTTTACATCTCTGTATTGTACTAGAACCCAGTATTCTTGTAATATTTTGCAGTCCTAAGATTAAGCATTGCACTGTTTTATAGTCGTACATTTAAAGAGTTATATTTAACCAAGGTCAAAGTTGAGGAAAATGAGCTCGAGAGGATCTGGCCTGGATCTGTAGAAGATGAATAGTGTCTCTCCATGCAAAGAAAAACTCACCTTTTCCTCCTCCCCCTTCTGAGGCTAATTCATCTCCCAGCAAGGAGAGGATCTGGTCTTGATTAAAAGCAGAGGACTGTTAAACTTGACATTCATTTCAGGATTAATGTTAAGGTTAGGCTCAGTTTGCGTTTTCCCCTCTTCCACCCCCTATTAAGAATGTTTTTAAGCCACAACGTGAACAGTAAACACACGGTTTGGCCGAGGAACAGCTGTAATTTCTTAAATGCCCACATGCCTACCACACTATCCTCAAAGAGGAGTGGAAAAGCATAGCACCTCGTTTTTTTCCTCCTTGATGTAAGGCCAATCATTCCATTGTAATGGAGTCTCCAGCCATATCTGCTGTTTACATTTTAGTATTGTCATCTGACGCAGTTTGTACTCGCTTTGGTTTGTCTTGGCAGGAAAGCAACTATCTATGTGAAGTTAAGTGAGGTGTCACTGGGCTAATGTGTGTTATTTTTAGCATCTCTTATCCTTGATGGACTTTTTATCTGTCAAGCAAAAAGCTGGTAACGGAGTGTGTCATTGCGCACTATGCGCAGTAATTTCATGCTTTAGTGGGTTGAGATCGTACAGCGGTCTAAGCGTCACTACAGGCTGTTTATAAACTAACATGGCTGCTTGGCTGCTTCCAAAGCAAATTATTTTCCCTCTCTTTCTAATATAATTCAGTCTGATTGGTCCTTTAATGCTCCACTCTCACCTAAAATGGACATGTTCTTGAGAAGGTCAGGTAAAATTGTTTCACTGACGTACTTTGTAATTTTTACCCCATCCGAATCAAACTTGTCCGTTTTTTTCTCAGACAACCTCAGTTAAAACTGCATGGCAAATGACCTAATGTTTTTAATCTACCTCATGCGTCCTTTACCTGTTTGTGATTGCAATATACTAAACGAGGCTTCTCATTTATTTTGACCTTCAATAAATAATCAACTAATCTTTCTGAAAGCTTTCCAATAAAATTACAGTTGATGGTAAACACTAAAATCAATCGTATGCAACAAGTTAATTTAGGCATCACAACATCATTCTGTACAGTATGGAAAAAATGATATTCATGGTGAGATTTGCTAAAGACAATTTAACACTGTTATTAAATTATTCGTTTTATTTTTAAAGGGAGAGTTCATCCAAAAACGTATTCTGTCATTATTTGGCTGCCCTATCATTCTAAACCATGACTTAAAAGAAGATATTTTGTGCACTGTTTTTGTCCATACAAAGTCAATGAGATCCAAACAAAATTGCACACCATTTACCTACAGTGTATGGACAAAAAAAACACTGAGACAATCTTAAAAATATCATCTTTTATGTCCCACAGAAGAAAGCCATGCATACACTCACCTTCATGGAATGACATGAAGGTGAGTAAATGATGACAGAATGTTCATTTTGGGGTGAACTATCCTTTAAAGATTGGAACTTTATATAACAGCAAAGGTAATACACCATCAATATCAACCGATACTAATAAATTAAAGACATCTATAATAGATAAAAAAAAAAAACTCAAATAATATTTTAGTCAGAGCAGACACCATCTTTTACAAGCTAAACCAGGCTGTGATCTGGGAGTACAGCATGTACAGTATGTTTAATATGTTATACTTTTGTGTGCCGAAAGAAAGTTTGAAAATATGTTAGACACTAAAACACTTCGTTAGTCACAAGACTTTACACTAAAATGAGGTTGATTTTAAAGCCCTATTCGGTCGGTAATTGTTTCTAATCATTTACAGGGGCTAGTCTGTGATTTTATTGCCCTCTGAATCCAGAATGTCAGTGTTTTTCTCCCACCACCCGCGTAAAAATCCCCGGCCGAATTACCTACTGTTTTTTGACAAACACCAAGGTCGTGTGGTGATTTAATTGCCTTCTCTGAGTTTTCAAGAAGAGAGCACTTCAAAATTCACTGTTTTTATCCTTTTTGACCACTGCGGAGCACCGTGCGGTTGTGCTTCCCGGTAATTGGAATGCATTTTAAAGATCTAGCCTACATTTTTATTACTGAAATGCCGGAAAGTATTTACAAGAATAATCTTTCATCATCGCTCAAAAGAGAAAGAGAAGAAAAGCACGTAAACATTTGAAACGGGCCGTTATTACGGAAGCAATTATATATGTTAAAATAACCAAGCAGCATTATGTTTACCTCATGTAAATAATGGACTATATTAATTTATTTCTGCTCATTCCCACATTTTTAAAATGACGTCCATCATTTTGAGATAAAATATAAGACAAAAAACATTTGAACTATAATGTGTCTATCTTCTATTTACAGCAGACAAACATGCGACTGACCGTTCCCAGGTTCGTAGGATCACAAAACTCGCTCCTCCACCGTGAATAAATCGCCATCCGAATGCACGAGTTTATCACTGAGGTGGCATGTAAATTTATTTTTACGGACGTCCACATGAAGTTGGGAAAAAAAAAATACAATGCATTGATTTCTCAGTGTCATAAAATGTTAAAAGACATTTTATATGTAGTCAGAGGTTCTTGGCAACATTATGTCTGATTCTCATGACATTTATACCAGCAAGTACCAGACGGCATCAATGTTCATTTCCACCACCTTCAATGAGGGCACTTAAAGCCAACTGCTGTTGCTGTTTTTAAATGGGTTTCGAGGTGGTGGTAAATGAAGAGCAGGCCTGTCGATTTGCTAATGTCCAATAGGCTCCTCGGAATTAAACAATGGATTCAATAAACTATAGAGTGGGGAAAGGAGAGGGATGTCAGGTCTGTGCCGATGATGAAACCAAAAGCACAACAGTACACAGATTTCTATCAATTCTGTCAAGAAGAACACATACGCAGCTCTCAGTGGAGATAAAGTACCACTGATATTTTCTATGTAGAATTTGAGATGTTTACCTGCAACCAACCAAGTAGTTAAATGTTTTATAAGAAACCTAGACGATGCACCAACAGCTTCATAAAGAAATGCAACAATGACATTTTTGTCTGTGCACAAATAATCCATTTGCAGTAAAAAAAATAAAATAAAATAAAATAAAAAGATTCCTTCAGTATACAATTAATAATTAGCTAATTAGTCAGACATAAGTCGGATGTAAGTGTGTGTGTAATTACTGAGAATGGAAAAAACACTATATATGCACCCAAAGTTCTGGTGTTTTAAAAGATTTAAATGTATCATTCCACAGATCCTTTTACAATTAGATAAAGTAATATTTTTTGAAAGCCAATGGCAAAATATTCCACTGCACATAACCCTACATCCTCCTCCCTTCATCTGTGTCCATATTTGTAAAGGAATGTCATTTATTTCCACTACAAAAAATTCACTTTGAAATGTCTGCCAAAGGCTCTCAAAAAGGAACATAACATGTATATTTGTCCTCTTGTCCTCAAAGTGATACTCATAACCTCTGTTTCCATTAGGGTTTATTTTCTAGATGCATTCTATGGATGTGATGGCAAAATGTTGTATATTTTTGGTGTTAATAATATAATAACACTACTACTATTGCTCATACTTGGGGTTATTGATTTGAGCAACCCTAAGTGTTAACCTTTGGCTTGTAAATCATCCTGGACTGTTTGTGCTATAGACATGAATGATGTTTTTACTTTTCAAAGCAGTCAGGTTTTTGTTTTTTGATTTTATGACTTAAGATAAGGACCAGATCAGTAATTAGCTCTTATGACTAAGCCAATAAGCAACCACCAGTAACAGCCTGAATCACCATAGCAACACCCTGGCAACCAAATACAACATCCCATCAACATGGCAGTGGACAGCATGGCAAAAACTCATTAAAAACGTTAAAATCTAGTTCAAATTTGCTGCTGTATTATATTAGGCTTATTTGAATGTTTTACCAAATGATACTTGAAGAAATAAGCCTGGTCTGAATTGTGAACAAACCTGGATGTCCTTTACGGTACATTATGCCACTGAAAATTAAACTCATACACCGATCAGGCATAACATTATGACCCCAATATTGTGTTCTCCTTTTGCGGCCAAAACAGCCCTGACCCGTTGAGACATGGACTCCACTAGACCCCTGAAGGTGTGCTGTGGTATCTGGCACCAATATGTTAGCAGCAGATCCTTTAAGTCCTGTAAGTTTTTGAGATGGGGCCTCCATAGATCGGACTTGTTTGTTATCGGACTGGTCTGCGGCTATGTAGCCCCATATGCAACAAACTGCAATGCACTGTGTATTCTGACACCTTTCCATCAGAACCAGCATTAACTTCTTGAGCAATTTCATTGGACCACACAGCCTTCGATCCCCATGTGCATCAATGATCCTTGGCCGCCCATGACCCTGTCGCCGGTTCACCACTGTTCCTTCCTTGGACCACTTTTGATAGATACTGACCACTGCAGACCGGGAACACCCCACAAGAGCTGCAGTTTTGGAGATGCTCTGACCCAGTCGTCTAGCCATCACAATTTGGCCCTTGTCAAACTCGCTCAAATCCTTACACTTGCTCATTTTTCCTGCCAACACATCAACTTTGAGGAAAAAATGTTGTTAACTTGCTGCCTAATATATCCCACCCACTAACAGGTGCTGTGATGAAGAGATCATCAGTGTTATTCACTTCACCTGTCAGTGGTCATAAGGGTGCCCATGCTGATCCCTGTCCACTGCCAAAAGCATCAGAACTGGACCACGGCGCAATGGAAGAAGGTGGCCTGGTCTGATGAATCACGCTTTCTTTAACATCACGTGGATGGCGGGTTGCACTATGGGAAGAAGGCAAGCCGGCAGAGGCAGTGTGATGCTTTGGGCAATGTTCTGCTGGGAAACCTTGGGTCCTGCCATCCATGTGGATGCTACTTTGACACGTACCACCTACCTAAGCATTGTTGCAGACCATGTACACCCTTTCATGGAAACGGTATTCCCTGGTGGCTGTGGCTTCTTTCAGCAGGATAATGCGCCCTGCCACAAAACAAAAAAATGGTTCAGGAATAGTTTGAGGAGCACAACAACAAGTTTGAGGTGTTGACTTGGCCTCCAAATTCCCCAGATCTCTTTGGGATGTGCTGAACAAACAAGTCCGATCCATGGAGGCTGGATTAAAGGATCCATTAAAGGATCTGCTGCTTACATCTTTGTGCCAGATACCACAGCACACCTTCAGGGGTATATGCAAAGTCATTTCTCACTACAAAAATTGGGAAATGTCTGGTCTTTCTAAAAAGACCAGCATGAAGCTGGTTGACCAAGGAAGGCTAATTAAGCTAGTTAAGATGCCTGATAGGGACACACCAGCGTCCACAATACAACATATATTTGTGACCAGCAGTGTTGTGACATTAGTAAATTATCTCATTTCAAGGTGCAGTGGATCAGACAGATCTGCATTTCACACACCATCAAGTTCTTGTTACATAATTAGCACTGGATACATTTGACATCTTGTAAAACTTCAGGGAAGTGCTGAGTCAGAAACCTGGAGTATAGAAAATGTGCACATATTCACTGCAACTCTCTGATGGACTCATCTGATGTCACCTGTCATTGCTGAGTCATTCAGAATCAGCCCAGCTGTCACTGCTGATACACACCTCACGTCCTGACACACGGTGGACACGACACATCCACAGCTGTCATCTCTGGGGACGTTCACTTTTGGCACTAAGATGAAGGAATATGCTGGAGTTTTCTCACAGATTGTGACAGGATACAAGGTGTTTGGCGAATTGAGGCTGTGGAAGAAGAACTGGCTCAGCCATCCATCTGCTTCTGCAGGAGAGTATACCAGCGAGCGGCTCTAATCTTTCTTCTTCCTCGGTCTCTGGACATTTTTATAGAACACATTCACTACTTCCTGATGCTTAAAGTGACACATTTAGTGACATGTGTTGGGAAGAATTGAGCAGAATCTCTAGTGACTGATAGTAAATAGTCACTGAGAAGACATTTTATCAAAAGCAACCGATTGCACACTTATCACAGAACAACCCTTAAAGCAAACTCAAGTTGTCTGAGACTAGCTGCAAAGCTACTGTACAACAAATGTTGGTGAATATATAAATATATAAAAATCTTAAAATGTAATTTCTTCCTGTGCTCCAGTCTTCAATGTCACATGAGCCATTGTCAAAATCATTTGAATGTAGTGTTTATACAATGTGACATCCATCAAATGAATGTGCATCGCTGATCAAGTTTTGCACTGACTGCACATTTTTCTGATATTAGCATGCATTCTTGCAATGGAATTGCATTTGTGCTTTAGGCCATGTAATGAACTAAACGAGAATAAAAATATATGTATGAGCAGTACGGAAGAAAAAATATTTGATTTGAATGCAGGGTTTTAAGTATAAATTGTTCACATCATGATTTGGCCAGCAGGTAGTATGAGACCCTTAAATTTGGGCAACCTTCAAGGACACATTATGGGGATCAAACCAGGAGCTTTCTGGTCACAAACCTTAATTTCTACAATTGTTAACTTCTACATCATATCATCCACAGTTGATGTGATCCTGATTTCACAATCTCTACCTGAAATAAATTTTTGATTCAAAGCAAGCATGCCTTTTGGGCCTCAAATTATGTTTTGCATCTACTTTCCCATGTTAGGTATAAGTGTTTCAAATTTTAGATTATTGTTTGTCATCGCACTGAAGTGTTTCACCAGCGGTTGGCTAGATTTTGAAGGGCATATTTGAGGGTTTCATGTTGAATACCTATTTTTGGTGTACACATTAGCCTCACTTCCAAGTGCTTATGTGCAATGCCTTTAAAAGGCAAAGCAAACCCAACTCTGAGACATTAACCATTTTAACAGGTCTCTGAAAATAATGCAATTAAATACCTCACTAAGCTGAACAATCAAATCAGGAATGTGATAGCCTACACACATTTGATGGCGTTCTTTTGGAAAATACTAATCGGTCTAAGGTGTTTCTATTCCAGCAATTCTGTTTCAGATGCTACTCTAAAGAAGTTTCATAGCATTAAAGCTTTTGTTAAAATACTTTTTCCTAACCCAGTTCATAAGTCATTCGTTAAATCTGGAAAGTTTGTGTAACCTGCTTTAAAACATTATTTTTTGCTAAGGTTACAAATTCAGAGGTCTTCTAAATCAAATGAAAAATAACAAGGAACCATTATATCATTACAACAACAATGCGCATAAAGTTTTAAAGGTGTAGTCCATTTAAAAATTGGAAGTCATGCAGGTTTGAATCAACATGAGGGTGAGTAAATAATGACAATTTTCATTTCGGGGTGAACTATCCCTTTAAGTACTCATGGTGAAGGTTAGAATACATTTGATTTGGGAAAATCCTCTCTTTAACACATTAGGCTGAGAGTGCTGAAGGTTTCTCAGGCCCAGCAGGACTGATTACTGAACTGAGAGACATGAAAGACAAGCTGCAGATAGAATTGCTTTCATCAGTTCCTCTCCTGCCCAGGAAATGAATATAAAGTGTCATAACAGATTCAGCCAATCTGTCTCTCAACAGTCCAATTCTGGCTGAGCTGATTGGATGTCCTGTGAGGCGTGCCTAGTCCAAAAACTTCTCTGTCTCATAAAGCATACAGAGACGTTCATCCTGTCAGCGATATGCTGACATTATTCGCAATCGTTCTCCCGTGGCCGTGATAAGATTGATATTGGTGGAACAGCTCTTGCTTGTTTCTGGCACAGTAAAAAAAAAAGCATTCCTGTTCAACTTTCTCTGTCCTCTGTGAAGACATGAATTATTCATGTTTTGACATTTGCCAGTGGACAGAATTGAAATATTCATCTCTTGTTAATATACCTTGTTTATTTTTTTGTCTTTCAGGAAATGTTTGAGGCGCTCTTCCTTGCGTACGATGAGGGTGTGACATTCCAGCAGTTTAAGAGCTTCCGACGTGTACGGATCAATTTCAGTAACCCCAAAGCAGCAGCCAGCGCTAGAATAGAGCTGCACGAGACACCTTTCAGAGGAAAGAAACTCAAACTCTACTTTGCCCAGGTGAGAAGTGGTAGTGACATGCAACACAACAGGTTAAAAGACAAACTAAGCATTTGCCAAAATATATTTCAATACTATGCTGGCCATAAAGTATGTAGTTTCTCTGCCACTAGTGGCACCAAACAGAATCGCATTACTAGAAGACAAAACACATTTTTACAATGCCATTTCTGAACATTTAAAAAAGTTGACAGAATGACAAATAGTACGATAAAACAACAGAACAATCAACCGACAGATTGATAGATATTTAAACAGACAGACAGACAGACAGACAGATAGATAGATAGATAGATAGATAGATAGATAGATAGATAGATAGATAGATAGATAGATAGATAGATAGATAGATAGATAGATAGATAGATAGATAGATAGACACATGGATGGATGGATGGATAGAAAGACAGATGGATGGACAGAAAGACGGATAGATATAGACACATGGATGGATGGATGGACGGACAGACAGACAGACAGACAGACAGACAGACAGACAGACAGACAGACAGACAGATAGACAGATAGATAGATAGATGCATGGACGGATAGAAAGAGGTGGGTGGGTGGATGGACCGATAGAAAGACAGATAGAAGGATGGATGGACAGTTAGATAGATGGATGGATGGATTGATTGATAGTGTAGAATGTTAAAAAAAAGTCCTTAGATTTCAAACATGAAGTACATATTTGCTAATGGCTACTTGAGAAACATGGTTAGAAATCTGATTAGATCTCACCATCAAGTGTTCAGGTCTTTGTTAGACTGCATCCTGACTGGACTAACACAATATCTGGCTCTCAGGTGCAGAACCCAGCATCCGAAGGAGACAATTTGCACCTGGCTCCTCCCCAGCCTTCGAAACAGTTCCTCATCTCCCCTCCTGGCTCACCTCCAGTCGGCTGGCAACAGATTGACGAGACCACACCGGTTATTAACTACGACCTGCTGTATGCAGTTGCCAAGCTTGGCCCAGGTCAGTCGCAACTCGCCAGTATTCTCTCTCAATCTTTGTCTTGTGGCGTCATTATCTTGGTTCATCATGTGCTGGCATGAAAGGTCTACACCTGAACTCTTTAAGTTCAGCTGTGTGTGCTGATATATTATAGAGCATACTACAAATCCTTATCCTCTCAAATCAAGCGCATCCATTTGTCACTCGATTATCAGTTTTCTTAAATTGTCCTCTTCACTGCAGTGCAGGTGATTACTGTACATCCACCATCCTGCTTCTAATCAATGCGCACTCTTCTTCAGCCGACCTTCAGGGTGTGTGTGTGTGTGTGTGTGTGTGTGTGTGTGTGTGTGTGTGACTCCCACTGTGCCCTGATAAGCGGCTACTGTAGTCAGTCCTTGTGGAGCTGTAATATGTTTTGATTAAAGCTGCTGTATAGATGCTTCTGTTTATCTGGGTGTTTGACAGTGCAGACAGGGGGTTATGTTTGGTATGGACCACACACACTTACATACAGTGGGCCTGTGAGTTGCCCTGACTCTCCTGGGAACAGCTCAGGCATCTTGGAGTAAATAAGCACATTACGAAGTACCTCTGGGTGACCTTTTCAGTGTCTCTTTCCTGTTTCTGTGTATCTCCAGTTCCCAATTAACGAGCTACCATGAATTTTCTGTTTAGTTTTTTTATAGCATCATGTATTCAATTACAGATGAAGACAGTTTTAACGTTATGTAACTCTTTTAGTTATCTCTAAATCATCTTTTTCCTTGTCTTTCCATTGTCTACCACTACTTTACCCTTATAATAAACACTGTGGTACTATGGTATGATTCCTAGTATTAGCATCATGGTATTGTCCAATAAACCAACAAATACAGGAAAGACTTTACAATAAGGTTCTCTATGTTAATATTAGTTAATGCAATAGTAAATGAATCATGAATCGATGAATGAATCGTGATTTTCTACATAAACATTTTAAGTGAACATTCATATTTTTTGCATAAACATGAATTATCAAGGAACAATATAGAGGTATTTATAAATTAACATTACTCTTGATTAATGTAAATGTAATTATTGCTTAATATTGTAAAATATTGCTATTGTAAGTTCATGAAACCTAATGGATTAAAAAATGTTGGCTTTTGAATGCTTGGATCTGATTGGTTGACAAACGTTCTAAGGTGTGCAATTATCTTTCAGGGAAATGCACAGCAAAAGTAGTTCCAGGTAGGTTTTGACCGCATTACTGTTCCATATCATGTCACCAAATGATTTCAGTTTTCAAAGCTCCAAAAGCAAAAGAACCACACACTGTTAAATAATGGCACTGTTCTTGAAGCAGATAAACTCACAGTTTTGCTATTAGTAGAGACGCTGCTGCTGAACACTGTTGAGAGTCTGTCTGCTATCATTGGCTCAAGCCTCTGTTACTAGTTCTAAAATGACATTTTGGAATTAGCAACTAAGGCTTGGGATTAGATGTGTAAGAAATTATTCCTACACGCAAGAGTGTTTTAAGGAAAAAAACCTGAAGTTCTGACCAATGTCTTGAGGTGTGGTAACTGTAGCATAAGTGGAATAATTGACTCCGGTCCATTGAATTATTAGAGGTGTGCATTATTTTCTAATAATTATAAGGTTCGTCGTTCATTATTCCTAACTTATTTAATTAGACCTTATTGTAAAGTAGGACATATCATTTTGGCAAGTGTAAGGTGTTAATGAGTTTTGATTAATTGTTTTTGATCTAAAAATCCTTTAAACTAAATAAATTTCCTTGAGATGCTTCTGCATAAAATAACAGAAGTAGAGTCAGATCTTTTCTTCCATAAATAACATAAATCCGTGTGAAATGGATTGTCGAAAAAAAGGACATGGACTTGGTTCAATCCATTGGTTGTTGACTGGATGGAGGCAGAACTGAATGTGAGTGGTTTCAGTGGACTAAATGATTCCAGTCTGTTGTTTCACCGGAAATTATTTTATAAGAATTAAATAAATAAATAAATAAATAAAACACATGCATGGATGGATGAATTATTCACAATATGATTAACATTTAGAAAAGTTATGAATTTTCATTTCATGACAACTTTAGAATTTGTTTACATAGATTGTATCTTGAATATAAGAGTATTTTTATCAATGCACTTTTTCCATATTTGTGTCTGCCAGAGCAGTAAGACAAAAGAGATCTGAAAACAAATATGCTGTGTTGATTCTCAGGTATATCTATTTTGTTTTAAGGATATTTTAACTACAAACAACATGACAAAATACTCATTAAGAATATGATTTTTGTAGTGTAGAAAGAGCAAGAAGATGCCAGAGAGAGAGAGAGCGCTTTCTGTAGACTTGCTCTTACCATATCAGTCATGACGACCAGATCTGCCATCATTGACTCTTGCCTCATGAATATCATTCCTCTCCATCAAAGCCATAATAACAGGCTCATGTCAATGACCTCGTATAAACGATGCAGACTGCATTTATGCTCTCTGCTGATTTCCAGTAATACTAGACAATCCCAGCCATCAGCCAAGAATGGCTTTGAATCCATCAGCCTTTTTCTGCAGGACTGGATCTTTCCAAAATCAAGCCGAAAACACAACATTGTTACTGTCAGTCACTTCCATAGCTGGTTTTAAACTAAACAATCCATCTGAGAGACTTTTTTACCCATAAGAGTGTCATGCGGTTTCTCATAATGTGTCTAAATTTGTAAGTATTATATCACTCAGCCTGATCCATCTGCCACCCTGGCAAGAGCATCATCGTCTTGTGTTCTCATCTAAACAGCTGCTCGGCACATTCAGTCCATCTTGTCTCATTTTGCAATCAAGCAGCTTTAGAGCATGTAGAGCACGTGAGTATATGACGGTTCTCATAAACTAGGCCTAAAAGCTCTGGTTGGCAGTACATCATTTATGGAACCAGGTCAATTTTGAATGCCACCCTCCCTCTGTTTGTTTGGTCTATTTTTAGCTGACAGTGTAAAAGGCGTTTGGGGATTATGGAGTAGGAACATTTGAATTATGCAACAGGGCTTGGCATTATGGACTCTCAGCCATCAAACCCCCAAGGGATCAATTTCAAAATCCTGTGAAAACATCCTGCTGAATTCTAAATCTTTCTCTCTCTGTCTGGCTCTCTCTAAATAACTCCGTGTTTAAGAAAATCTGATGTTTTAACCTATATTATTTATGTAATGTAGTTATGTGATGTGTAACCAAATGAGCTATTGCAGCTGTGATAACATGAGACACTGTGAGATGCAAGGCTAACATGCAGATGGCACATCCAGATCATGAGAGTCTCAGAATGCCCGGTACACATTGTAGATTTTGAGCTGTCCCAAACGAAAGATGACCAATCGTGGTGATTTCTGTGGTCGTGGCTCCTTAAGCGGTGGTCCTAGGTTGAAAGTAAGAGAGGTTCAAAGACTGCTGTTGTCTTGCGACCAAAGATAGACTGCAATAGTTTTCTGACAGTGTCAGAAATTTAGCACGATCATCTCACAATGTGTTTGCTGCTACGACCTACGCCTACTGGCTAGCCAATAAAAATGCAACATGAAATGCCGTATTCATCAACGCAACATGGCGCTAACACTACTTACCTCAAGCTCAAGCTTCTCTTTCGCTTCCTCCTCTTTTTTTTAGCACGCATAAAAAATGAAATTGCCAGTGCGATTTATCTTGCTCTATTTGTTTACCACTTGCGCATGCTGATGACGTTTTATTCTTGCGTCGTAGCCTACGATTCATAGGTGAAAGCATTCAAAGCATTTCAATTATAAATGTAATTATTTAAATCAATTCATATATGACTGATAGCAACACAAAAACATGCAGTCCCTAATCATTCGCGATCAACTTGTGACGAAGGACACAGAGAGAAAAAATATAAGTAATAAAACATCTACTATAAAATATTTAAATATGTACCGTATATCTGAATGACAATGTCAATGGAAAATAGCAGGGGCTAACTGCTTATGCTAACCAGCCAAACCTTGATTTAGCTCACCATCCAACAACATGCTCGACGGAAAAATGCAGCCTAGCTTGCATATCACACTGTTTTACATCACAGTGACACATACAACACTTACTATTACACACATATATAAACATACACACCAGTGCTAGATTTGTATCAAGTGGCCATATCCCCTCAATGGCTGCTGGGAGGTTGTGTAAGTGAGTCATTCAGAGTTGCATAATCCCAGAGTGTTTTCACAGCCTGTTCTGAGGTCAGCCAATCAGAAATGTTTACAATTGTTTAGGGTGTGAAGACTGGTCCTAAAAAAATGGTTTCCCCCTTATTTTTAAATCACTGCTTATTGCATAATGCTGATAAAATGATTGGGTTTGTGATGAATTTTGTGCTAATGGAAACCACCTTTTTCATTTGCTGTGTAGGAAAGGATTTTAGGACATTACAGTACATGATAAAATACCACTACTAAGAAGTAAGAAATTTTTGTTGACTTTTTATTAATAACTACACATAAACATAATTTACTTGTCACAAATGAAAGAAGTGTCAAATATAAATTGTCTGAGGATAAAACATCATGTATGCTTGCGTAAAATCAATCTGAAATGAATTACAGGACGGATCACACTCTAGAGATCAAGCTGGCATCTTCTGACAACTAACAACTAATCCTCTGCTTTAAGTCCTTAAACTACATTTAATGTCAATTAAGTGTGAATTTAGAGAACAGTACATTATTATTATTGATTGCCACTTAATTGCCTGCCAGAGAAGTCTAAATGAAGAAAGAGCAGCACTGAACCATGTGAAACAAGATGGGAAAAAGAGTTTCAGTGTAAGGCACACTGAATTGCACGATTCAGATCAAATACATACCCATTTAACATAGGGCTGCAGCTAAAAAAAAAAAAAGGGATACATTTATCTAGATATTTTGAGATATATATGAGATATATTTCTTTTTCTTTCTTTAAATCAGAATTATGAATCATTTGCTAAATTAGACAGTTTGAACTTAAAGTCCCTAGTATGAATATGTTAGCCTTACTGTTATCTATAAGCTAGTGTGCTCCAAAACAATGACAAAAGTCACATTTAGAAGACATAAGCATTCAAAACTTGCAGTCTCTCACTTTCGCCAATATGGATCAATGATTTTGATGACATCACCGTGCACTTCAGCTTCTCATCAGATGTTCTATCCAATCAAATGCTCTTTAGAATCGAAATTGTCCCGCCTCCAAATAGATGCTGAATCTGTGGCTAAAATCAGTGGCACATAGTGCAGTATATAGGGGATAGGGAATGAATCGGGCAGTGTAAATATGCTTTCCATTGGGGCAAATGAAGATTGGTTTCATGCTACTGTCACGTGAACCACTGCAGTGTGCGCAGTCTCCTCCGGTCCAGAGAAAGAAAACAGAGAGCGGATCATATGCGCAAGTCAACGCAGACAACAAAACCCATCGTACTCATTTGAATTCTGCACAGAATGCTATATTTTGAAGTAATATGGAGGAAATTAGGAAGAGAAACGGTTAGAGATTCGGAGGAAACTACGGGTTTACCGAGCTCAATGGCTCTGGCCGATCTGTGATATAAACAAAACGCTATTGGCCATTTTAAAAGAGGGAGGAGCTGATCGATATCTCTGTCTTCCTGTTTCAGTGGAAATCACGTCAACATGTTGTATAATGCTGCGTGTTTCAAGGCACTTCACTGGGCATTTAACTGTTTTTTTTTTCTACTGAAGTTTGAATCAAAGACACAAGATAAAGCATGCTTGCAAAATGAGTCTAATGAGTCTTTATTTAATAAACTGAACTATCAATTAAAAGGCTTAAAAACATTGTTGCTAACTTTCTTTTGTACTGCCAACAAAATCTTCAAAACAAAAATGCAATATATGGCCCAGTCTTAAATTCAATGTTCATTTTACATAACAGGCCACTCGACTAAGATCTATTTTGCTGCTTCAGTGATGCAGTGTAAATTAATCTGAGATGTGCTTTGTGCTCTGACGTTTCATTGCCTCAAACTTTTAGTTTTGACCTTGTCCGCCCATGATGGGCTGCCTTCAGTCACAAAGCCGGCACATGTTAATAGCAATTGAACGCAATTAGGGAACAGAGGAGACGGTACAAACTAGTGAGCAATCAACAGCACTCAAGTGGAACCATGTGGCAAGCTAAACAAACAGCCCATTCAGCCCAGGCACCTTGACTGTGTTAGACTGCTGTCGGATGGCAATGATTGTGGTTGTTGTGGAAGGAAGCTTTTTTCCATTGTTAAGCGTGTTTCCATGCACAAGTTTGTGTCTGAGAGGTTGTGTTTCCACATGGCCCGCACTGAAATTGTACAGTACAACAATACACACACACTCCAGCTCATTAAAGCAAAATGCTTTTGTTGTTCCCTGCTCTGTTTACAAGGCGCATACCCAGCCGCTTCACCCTGAGAAAGCAAAAGCACTTAATGAAATATTCCTGCTGCATCTGTGGACGCTTAGATTACAGACCTGAGCCAAGCATGTGGGGTGTGCAGGGCCCAGAGAGGGTTCTTATAGCTACACAAAGCACAGGAACACCTATGAACCTGATCGGAGGCATAAAGAGATCAAATGATGTGGCATATATCTATTTATTAGCATAAATGTTTTGAGTACTGTCATGCACAATAGTTTATTCAAAATGAGGGTCAGGGTTCCAACGTCCCCTGTATAACAGATACTGTAAACCCTAATGCTCAAAATACTTAATTGGTTTGAGTAGGACAAACTTAAAAATGAAACAAATTAGTTCAGTTAAATGAACTGTTATGAGTATTTAGAACTTTCTTTTTCTTTTGAGTTCACAGCACTGGCATATTTCAAGTAAACTGAACTGTTTGATTGTTTAGAGTTGTTTGAACTAATTTCCTTTAATTTAGACTAACTTAAGTTTAACTGAAACTGGGCTGGGATTTTTTATTTCCCAGCATGCTTTGCCCATGGCACTTGAAAGGGAGAGTAAATGCTAAAATTAAGTGTTATATAATGTTTTGTGCAAGATTAGTGGTAAAGAAGATTTAGCAGTGATGTAATGTTTTGTTATGCTAATTTAGAAGAGTTTCTGTTAATGTGGGTTTTTGGAGAGTTACCATCATGGTGACAAATGGCGCTTGCTGCTTGGTTTGAGAGCAGGTAAATTACATGTTTTAAGTTGCTTGCTCATTCAGTAGGTGCTATACCATGCTAACACATTAACAAATTTGCAAGTTGGCTTTCTCTGGATTAGTAGCAAAATATTTTTCAACTTAAAAAAAAATCTCATTCAACTTATTAGGGTTTTACTTATTCAGATTGATATAGGGTTTACAACTTTTTCAGACATAGACAATATGTTTCAGTTCTGAGCATGCATGTTTTTGAGAATCACCTAAACACTGTAAATGCCAAGTGACTGGAAGCGCATGATAATGACGTCAGGACAACGTTGATTGCACCTGAGAACAATTCCAAATCTTTCACTACAGACTATCCTGAGCTAAAAGGCAGCAGATATTCATTCAAAAATATTCACTTCATGCTTATATGCTGTTCTTTTGAACTCTATATTCATTAAAGAAAAAATTTATTGAAAACAATCTTATTGAAAACATTTTAATAATTCAGTTACGTCCTTTTTTTTAAACTTTAAACAAAAAAAGTACTTCTTTATAGTATTGCTTGTCAACTCTGTTACAGACAAATTAGGCAAGAGTAACAGAGTTTGATGGTAACCGAATTGACCATTTGAAACTTTTTAGCCAAAAACTCCATTTGCTAGCATAAATGCTAAAGAGCACATGGCACTAATGAAATCATGATTAAAAGACTTTTAAACAACCCACTGAGTGATCGGTGATTAAATTTTCCTTTAGATATTATGGTAACAATTTTGACATTTTATACAAAATACTCTTGGTGTAAGAACTTTTTAGATGAAATGTTTTTCTGATCTCAGTGCTTCTGATCTCAACAGTGAGGGAAAGTGACATCGTTTCCTGGCAAAGTATGGTATGGTAACAGATTTGTCGCATATTTTATAAGAGAAAAGTTATTTTTAAACAATTTAATGTTGTAGAATTAGGACAATTACTATTTAGGTCTTAAATAAAATAAATGAAATATTACCAAAAGAAAAGTAAAATAAAATATTTTGATTACACAATAATACATGATGGAAAAAATACACTAATTCGAACAACAAGAAATCATGATTTTCAGTTATATAAGGCACTTTAAAAAAAAAAAAATAAATAAATAAATAAATAAATAAATAATAATAATAATAATAAATAATAATAATAATAATAATAATAATAATAATAATATATATATATATATATATATATATATATATATATATATATATATATATATATATATATATATATATATATATATTTATTATTGGCATGGCCTGTAACATCTTGTGATTCATGACAATGAGTAACAAATTATTAAAAGAATAAAAATATAACCATTTGAAAAAGCAGCAAAAAATAATGAAGTTAGACACCAAATGAACCTGCTAGAATCACCCATAACAGACTTACAGACTAAAAACGTTTTACTAACGGTAGTGCATTTTCAACGTTAATTCATGTTTAATCATAATCATTAAATACAAATCTATATAACTTGAAATGTGTTCAAAGGTCTGCCGCTGTAAAAAGCTAAAGGGGCAGTTTTTGCACTTTTTCCCTGACGCTGCTGATCAAACCATGTGGAAACCCAGACGGACTAACCAGCACTCTGAAAGGTTATAACAGGCATAATGTTAATGGATCAAAGTACTCAACAGGATGACTCCTCTCTTTTTACTATTTATTTGAGGGTATTTTCAATCACGCCGGCAGATGGCTGACACCAAATACACAGCAATTTGCACAAGTCATTATCCATTCACTGGCTGTTATTCAGTCTGCAGCTGTGATTGGTTCTGTTTCCTTGTATGCTCCTGCTTGTATGATGTTCTCGGTATAAAGGGTTACGTTTTTTTCAATCAGAAGAGGGGGGTTATTTTTGGGACGGTTGCTAAGGAATGCAGAAATTGTCATTTGTGTTTTTGGAGAGGAGGACTTTAAAAGGATGAAGGGAAGTGAAGTGTTTTGCCCCTCTTTCCAAAGAATGCTCTAAAAATACCTTGCACCGTTTCCCTGTGCCGGCCCACTGAACCTACACTAACCAGACGAAATCCATCTGGCCTTTCCGCGGCCACACTCTCTCACCACCTCTCTCCTTCTCAGCTGGTGGGTCTTCAGCGGTGCACGCCTGTCATGCACACACGCACAGCTCTTGATGAGTGGCGCCCATGAATCGAAGGATAGAGCTGGAGAGATGTGCTCTGCATGCCAATGAAATCACTGCTGATTTAATAAAGACTCATTTTTAGCAGCTCCTCCTGCTTTATGAGGGACAGCTAAGAAACATTACCACAAACACCACACAACCTTATGTTTTTATCCCCTTGTAGGGATTCTAGTGGTCTAGGAGGACTTTAAAGTTTCATCTCTGCAGTAATGAGCTTGATTGCTTGCTCTTTTTCTGTCTTGGACTGTCTGACCCTTGACGTCAGTATGCAGCATTGACGTCATGCCCAGGTTTCGGAGAGAAGCTGAGCCCTCGGGGGGCTATGCAGGAGAAGAGGAATGCGAGGGATTGTACATTTGTAGGAACATAGCTGAGGAATTGTTTGAACGAGTGCATTTTGTATGAATAAAACATAAGATGCGTAACTGATTTTGGAATTAGGTCAAAACAGTAAGAAGTTAAAAACTTTGGATGCGCGTGTTTGCTTGTGTGCAATAAAATACAAGCGCACAGGATGAAAACATGAGGAAAAGGGGGAATAGAAAGACAGTGTAAGCCAGAGACTTCTAGAAAAGCAAAATATAAGTGGGTCTTTAGAGTGTGTTGGATCCTCTGGTTGACCACAATGCACTGCACACTCATGCCGTCCAAAGGCACTGTGGTAAACTTTGATTCATCTTCCTGTTCTGTTCTATCTTACAAACAAACAGTGTATTGGTCTAACGCATTTCAAATATTAACCCTCATCCTGCCCTTATGCAACAGGGATGGAGAGATGTAGAAAAGCTGCTTATCTCTTGTGAATGTGTGCGGTTCTAGTTTTAATTACCTGAAGTGTTGATGGAAACGTCTCCAGAGACTGCTCTGACTGACGGGTGAACATATCTCCATTCTGGTAGTGTTACAAGAATTTTCAGCATTGGATATATAACACTGTTTCCCAGTGCATTCGGTGTATGTTTAATGCTATGGATCATTGCTGGTTTTCTCTGGCAAACCGCAGTTACAGCCAGCCTAAAATATCCGCTCTTCTCACGTTGAGATCTGGAGAGAGAGCGCCCTCTAGGTCTGATTGTTAGTATTGCAGGAGAAATAATGATAAGTGATTGTTTACATTAACTATTACCTAAGGGGTTGAAAACCAGGGATCCAAGTAGGATGTTGCATGGAATGCAGCATACGCATTTTTATGTACAAAAGCGTTATTAAAAAAAAGTGCTTGGTGTAGCAAAAACCTTTTGACGATATTAGATTAAAGATCTGTATTCAATTTCATTTTTAATAAGAGAAATTTTAGTTTGATCAAACAGGCATTTACAAAAATGTTTAATGCAAAAATACATTTCCACCAATTAAACTGAATAATTTTCATTTAACATATAATAATAATAATAATAATAATAATAATAATAATAATAAGAAGAAGAAGAAGAAGAAGAAGAAGAAGAAGAAATATATACCCACACTACCATTCAAAAGTTTGGGTCTAAAAGATTCGGTTTGCAATAAAACAAAAGTCAAAACTTTTTCTGAAAGTCTGGAGCCCTTTTCTGGAATATTTTAAGGAGACAACTACATCTTCATTTTCTATTTATTTATTTATTTATTTAATTTTTTCCCCTCCCTATTTTATTATTATTATTATTTTTCTGTGTGTGTGTGTGTGTGTGTGTGTGTGTGTGTGTGTGATTATGCTTGCCTGTTTTTTTTTCTTTTTTCTTAATCTGAATTAATGTATGGTTTTATGTTATATGTGTATGTATCTATATTATTTATACTATATTACTATATTTATTTTATTGTTACTTTCTGTCAGACCTAAGATGAACCAAATAAAAGCAAAAATAAAAAGACTTCTATCAAAAATCTGAAGTAAAAGTCAAAAGTCAAAAATTGTAGTAAAAATTGAATGGTAGTGTACATATTTATATATTTATAATTACATTTGTTTACATATAAAAAGTGTTTACATTAATCAAATTTACCAAATCTTACTTGCAAAGTTAAAAACCACACAATATTAAAACTCCTCTCTCTTAATTCTCTCATCAATGCAAGACAAGAAAGAATTGGTAACTAGTTCAATCACTGCAATATTCACAATAATCGCCAGCATAATCAGCCCATAAATGTGCAGTATTCGATGTATGAGCCAGCTCTACCCATAGCGTATTAGGTTCAGAAACTCTAAAGCTGACTTATTCTTCTCTTCTACACATACAGGTGAGAAGTTTGAGCTACATGCTGGCACAGAGTCTACGCCCAGCGTGGTGGTCCACGTCTGTGACAGTGACACGGATGAGGAGGAGGAGGAATCAAAGATCAACCCTAAACCAAAAATCATCCAGACCCGACGCCCAGACCTGCCAGTCTCACACTGAACTCTATAGCTCCATACAGAGTCAGGAGGATTTGACCCCTCTACCATCTCCTTCACAGGACCTGACACCCTCCTTCAGAACCTTGTTAAACACAACCAGGGTCTGAGGGACTCTGATCTGCGTTTCTCGTTCAGCACACACATGTATACAATCCTCAATGTGCTGTCACACAATATATATATTTTTTTTATGTTGGCAATACTCTGTGATAAATATGGCCGCTCTCTATCCCTCTTTCCCAATCTGACTCTGTTGCAATGTCATCTGATCACCAGTTAGAGGCAGCATGTACCTGTCCCTGCCCTCACCTAAGCCTCTGATTGGCTACTGGGCCGTGACACATGATGGTGTCAGATGTGCCTATTGGCTAATAGTTGGGCATTTGGCTTTGCTCTTGCACAGCAACTATGTACCATATGTACCCAGCAAGCCATTAATAATAATACGTTCACCTTCTTCATAAGGGCATGCTAGCCACTAAATGTGGCTAAACACCAGCGCAGCATGTGGCACCCTTCAAAATATATCTTGCCTAACAAATTTCTGTCAAATAATCCTAGAATGGCAAACGGTTCACATGTGCATAGTAAAAAGTGCAGACTGCAAGAATAGTTCCCTTCAAGCCAGTGCATGTTCTGGTAGCAAAATGTACGTTTTTATTTTCCGCTATGTATAATTGTCTACATGTCTCGCCGACAGTGTTCTTACAGAAAAACGATGCTATTCTGAACAATAAGCTGCAATTGTTCATCCCTTGCAACTTTCAATGGAAATTATATGAGTTGCTTCCTCAATATGAGTCTTTTTTTGTCGTGCTTGGTCCCCAATGCCCTTTTTAAGTCGGAAACCTTAAAGAACTTTTTTTTTCCCATTACAGTTTTGATGACATCAATGGGTAATCAGATGTCATTTAATGAAGTCTGTAATGTGCATGGTTACTCGTTTCTAGAATTTAATGTAGTTGTCCAAATCCATAGGTTTCCTCGTAGTTTGTGAGACTTCACGTTCATTTCTAATCATGTCAAAGAAAACATGTATGATGCTATTGAGACAGATCTTCCAAGTGCTATTACACAGTGGGTAACAAAAAGCAAATGTTATGAGGGTGATGCCGACCCTTCTTATTCAATCAATATCTTTTTGGTGTACTTAACTCATTTACGGATTATTTAACAAAAAAAAAAAAAAAAAAAGATTTATGTATCCAAAGTACATAACATAAAGGCATGCACAACCCATAACCGCAGATTTGAATTGTGAAGGCAACCCCGAGTAGTCGGCAAACACACCACAAAAAAAGCACGAGTTAGTTATGGTATAAAGGTTATTATTTCTTCCAAGACTATAAATGACACCCATCCCGGACAGTACATCAACAACACTGTGATGTGTCATTACTGTGATACTTGACTGACACCCTACGCTGAAGTATTATTGTACGAGTATGTTGTAAATTTAAGAAGGTTATCAGGCTCAGACATCTGTTGTTCAGTGTTCACGACTTGTTAAGGGCGGTAGCCACAGTTTTCATAATCTGTTAACCATGTTCCCTGTTGAATTGAATTGTTGTCTGTCTGTGTCCATTATCCTAATAGAATGTAGAGTAATACACCCCATCCCACAGGGTACTTACTGCTCTCTTTTGACATTGCCGTCTGCATTGTGACACAGATGTTTTCTTATGCTACCGCAGCCTCAAGCCTTATTTGATTTAGCGCTCACAAGGTTAGCAGTGCACACTCTGGTCCGCTTCTGTGAAAATAAGAGGAATAGGATCAGAACACGTCAATACAATAAATGTGTAAACGAATGGGACGAGAGCAATATGACAAAACCAATACCAACTGTCCACTGCCTTGGCCTTTCCCTTCCAATTCATTATTGCCTGCTTGGCCAATCAGCTCTTCCCATATTCTCACAATCGACAAAAATCTATCGCAGTCTCTCATGCTGCCAGCCTTCCTTACTGTCATGTAATTTAAAGATTTTTTTTTGTATTGTTCTGTATTGCACTTTCTTATTCACATGACTGTACACAGTATCATTCAGTAACTGTATTTCCTTTTATTTTTCATGTACTCCTGAAGACATGATTAATATCTCTGTTCTTAAAGTCTTTGATCTGGAGTTAGTGTCACTGATGTTGGAAAACAATATCTGTATTGTGTATACTCGTGCAAGACCATTGGTGTTCTTGTCATCTTCATGTGCGTCCTGCCTGCCGACACTAAGGAGACATATCTGTATATATTAATCAATATTTTTACTGCATTTTTGTACAAATATTCATGGTAGCCATGTACAAGTAGTTGAGATGATTCTTTGTTAGTATTAAAAAAAGTTTGGTTTTAAACCTCTGGTGTGATGACTTTTGATGACTACTATACTGTATACACGATAGATAGATAGATAGATAGATAGATAGATAGATAGATAGATAGATAGATAGATAGATAGATAGATAGATAGATAGATAGATAGATAGATAGATAGATAGATAGATAGATAGATAGATAGATAGATAGATAGATAACAAAAACAAAAACATTGATTACACAGTAATCACACAGTAAGTCTGCAAAGCATCATGAGAGACGCCATTAAATTACATCATGTCTCAAAGCACATAACATTATAATAATAATAATAATAATAAATGTAAACAACAGCTCTGACTTGTACACTTGACTGCTGTAGATTCATTTTGGTGTTGATAGTGCCATAGAAACGCATAATTCCGAGTCAGAGGAACAGCTCAGAGTAGAATGTCATTGATTGCCATCTCTTAATTACGGTAATAGATTGGTGCAGGTATGACATCACTTTGTAGGCCAAAATGCGGAAGTGATTTAGCATTTTAGCATTTCCGACTCCAAAATCCTGAAGTCAATGGGTTTTTTGAATGGGGTTTTGGTTAAATAGCTGAAATAAGGTCTGTGGTGAACACAGCTCAAGACACTTTCACCTTTCACGTTTATTTCCACGTGTGATTTTTTTTTTAAGCTGTTACTTGTCTTGAAAAAGGCGGTCGCTAACAAGTGGATCAATGGAGGCTGTCGGGGAGATTAAACATCATCACGCCGAACAGGTAACCTCAGTCCGCTTTTACAGCCTCATTATACTCATAATTGTGCTCTTATAAACTATTCTAACTCAAACGTTTTGGGGAAATGTTTTTAGATAAAAACTGGAAGAGTTGTCGGAAGCTTAGTGATGGTGATGTTGAAATCGTGGGACCCTGGTGTAGTCCGTTTATAGCCTACTTCTGGTGACTACATTTAGGCTTCAAAATTCATAAAAGTTGTGTTCTTCTGTGATAATTATCTTGATGGACAAAACGTGCAAGTATCATAAACTTTTGTTGCACACCAGTTGGCCTGCAAAGTGACGTCATACCTGCATCAATCTATTAAGACAGCGTGTCGTGAAAAGGCGACTGCAGTTTGTTTGCGGTACTCTGTGACTGTGTGTCAACTCTGCATAGCCTTACAAAACACGCAGATTAAGTGTTTTGTCTGCACGAGCAGTGTGTGCAGAGGTATGAAATCCATTACATTTATGCATTTTGGGAGACGCTTTTATCCAAAGCGACTTACATGGCATTCAAGAAGATGGCAGGCTACATTTTTGTCAGTTCTTGCTTTCCCTGGGAATCGAACCCATGACCTTGGCACTTATTGTTTGAGCTACAGGAAAGCACATACACACATTGACAGGCAGGTAGGACACCCTATTATAGCATTCGGACCGAATGCAATGATTGGACAAACATTTTTGTCCAACCAGACCTAACTGGACAATGAATATGCTCTCTCACTGAGCATATTTATTTATATAGGATTTTTTTTAGGCTATATAGCATATTTTATAGCTATTAATTCGCCTGTTTAATTTGCGCCCTTTTATTTTTAAATGTATATATTGTTGCTCTGAATGTCGCATCAATGCCACTCCATTACTCCTCGAATTATATATATAATATGATTTTGAAGGTACATTCATTTTAGCGGATTCTTACTGTATATCCTGAAACTGTACGGCAAGCATTTTAGATGACAACATAACAATAACATAAATTTATTTTAATAAGGTGGTCATTACCAATAACCAAATGTGCCTGATTTACCAAATTACAGCAAATAATGCTTTAAGAGAGAAATGCATAAACCACAGTGCATACTTATGTCCCAATTGATTTTTAAGGATATCCATTGGTGATTATTTCAATGGTGAGACAATTTTTGTTTTAGAAAAGCTAAAAGTAAACCTTGAAAAGAAGGGCTCAACTCAATAATATAAATAAACTTCCCTACTGGCCAATCATTTGACCCATTTAATTTATTAAGACTGCCCGCAAATGCAATTTCACTATCCACCAGAAGATGGCAGTCTTACCATCTGTTACTGCTAACTACTCAAAGGTAAGAGAAAACAGATTTTAAAACTAAATTTCTGCAAAATTTCACATTTATTACTGTATGATTAAAAACTAGGCTGTGATAAAAGGGAGATAGATCTGATTTAAATATGATGTCCTTTGTATTCCAATGTATTGCATTATGCTTGCCTTAAACTTTTAAAGTGAAAAACTTATGTGACTCGGTCACTAACTTGGCAAATCCAAGTAAACAGAGTGTGTGCTTTACAGTCCCAGGTTCCAGGGCCAAAATGAGTGCGTCACCAAGTGTCCTTGTATCACGGCATTGCTGAAAGCAGCCTGTTAGAAGCTGTGCCAGGCCAGGTTCCTGAGCACCGGTGCCAGCCTTGCCCAGAGAGGCCCTCTCCGAGTGTGGCACAGGAATAGGTGCATGGAGCGGTCGCCACCTGCTCAGAGGATTAGCCAAAACCACACCAGAGACCCTCCGCAAACACCAATTGCTTTCCCAAACACATATTTCTGCTGTGAACACTGAATGATTTGTGTCTTTGATTCAATATCACATTCATTTTACTTTTAATAATGCAATTTCCATCGAGTTTTGCTTTCTTTAATTTTTATGTTTAAGCAGTACTGAATCTGTTGCTGTTTGAGTGCCTCAAAATTTGAGTTTTTAAAGGATATATTCCAGTGAGATATCAAACTATTCCCTCAATAGTTTTTCTTGGAAATTTTAGGTAAACAGTACCATATGACAAACCAGAAAATCACCAGTACCTTTGTTTACGGACATTTCCTTCAATTCTAAAGCACAACACATTGGAGTGCTGCAGTACTGACAAGCTTTTGTAGGCCACCCCAGAAGTTAGCATCACCCTCGACAAAAACTCAATAGGATTTTCCCAGTGGCTTTCATATTATTGCGGAATATAAGCTCTGTGATCAACAAAAGCAGGGCTCGACATTAACGCTTGTCCGCGACACGTGGATTTTTTTGAAGGGGCAAGTGAAAGAGAATTTTACTTGCCCGACTGACAAGCGGATTAAAACGCCAATAACAAAAAAATAAAGAAATAAAAAATAACTAGCAAATCACCAAAATGCAAGAATGATTCTGCATTAATTTAGTGTAAGTGGTGATCGATAGTGGATAATAGTATAATATAATAAACTGACGGTAACAAAGTTGCGCTGTTGACGCTCGTGCAGCCTCTCGAGGAGAATTCTGCATAAACATTCAAAATGTGAAGTTTTTATATTTATAACATATGATACAGTTAAACAACATCACACAACCAAGTGTGCCGTTTTCCTGAATACCATCACGACTGAAAATGACACTGATTTCATATGACAGTTCCATAAACAATTTACATACATTTTAGATGCAATATTGACTGTTTTTTTTTTCTACTTCAGCAGCGAAAATAGTTCCAAACAAAGATTCCAAGCAACAAAGTTCCAAACAACAGAACCATAACGCATCTCACAGCAACAGTGTGTTACTGAATGATTCAACATTTTGAATGAATCGGTTGAATCAAAGATTCAATAACCTATTCGTAAACGACTGCCTCATTCTTGAATGAATCAGGCGTTTGAATGAATGACTCAATAACTCACTCATTAAGACTTACCTGCTGCCACCTACTGGTGGTTAAGTTTCAACGTTTAAATATACTTTCCAACATTTCTTATTTGTTATTCAAAAATACAAATCTCATAACATTATTTAATCCAGTAATTTTTCTGTGTAAATTATTTAATTTGACTGGTAACAGCCAATAGTGTTTTATTTTAATTTAATTTATTGATCAAATTTAAGAATATAATATGAAACCAGAAGCATAGCCTATATTAAATAAGATTAGGGAAAATGAACTTTATAAAAAGTAAAAATATCATAAATATGCAGATTTAAATATGTCAAAGCTGATTGAACACTGGTGAGAATATTGCTTCAGAATAAATTATATTTACAATACACACACACACAAAAACGAATGGTTGTACAGTAAAAAAAACTTTTTTCCGGACAAGCAATTTTTTTGCAAGTGAATGACCGATTTACTTGTCTGAAGGACAAGCACATGAACATGCTTAATGTCGAGCCCTTAAAAGTTTATGATGCTTACATGTTTTCTTCATTTTGTATATTTTGTTCACAAATGATCAACACTTATGAGTTTTGAAGCCTAAATACAAATGACAGAAGCTAAACAACACCTTTAAAGTCCCAGTGAACCAGAAGTAGCAAGTGAGTTTTCTTCAGTGCTGTGATGTATTTCCAAGAGAAACGGAATATTGAATAGAGGGCAGGGTTTAACTTCAGCGCTCCTCCTCTCCATCTCGCGGCTCATAGCAGACTAACGGTTGGAGGGGAGTGGTTATGCATTTTCAAACCTAAGCCGTCAAACTGACATCATCTGAGAAGGAACGCCGTTTCCAGACCGGAAGTAACTTTTCCGATTTTGATTAAAGATTACCGCGACAAACTTGCACGGATTAATTGTTCACCCTAAAACCTTTAATATGTGCTAACAAAGTAAATAGGGTCAATTTTGATTTCATGAGGACTTTAAGCTTCCAGTTTTCCTTAAATGAACACGCCAACTTTTTGGGACTTTAGCTTATTCACCGTATCCCCCAGAGTTAGATAAGTCCATACATACCATTCTCATCTCCGTGCGTGCCATAACTCTGTCTGACGCACCCACCGCTAGCCTAGCTTAGCACAAAGACTGGAGGTAAACGCTCCATCTAGCCTACCGCTCAATAAGTGACAAAATAACGCTAACATTTTCCTATTTACATGTTACATGATATTACACAGCGCCTGAATATTATAGAACCTGACTATTTTCAGGCGTTGTGTAATATCATTGCGCCGCTGCATCCATGGTACGGCAGCAAAATTCCTGGATTATTATGCAGGAATGAGAGTATAGTCCCTAGACATATCAGTCTAGAAAATCACAACTGGTCTTAGTACATGATGTAACTATACACATCACAACATGTAAATAGGAAAATGTTGGCGTTATTTTGTCACTTATTGAGCGGTATTTATTATTTATTAAGCTAATATTAGCTTTATTAAGCTAAAGTCCCAAAAAGTCGGCGAGTTCCTATAAAATCTGAAATAGAATAGTTTTCAATAGTGTGTTTTTAAACACAATGAGGCCGTAAAAGCAGATTAGTGAGTAAAAAAGTTTTTTAAAAATCATAATATTACTGATGTATTTCATGATGTAGAATAAAATGTGAAAATATTTTGAGCTTGTTTTTCAGGCATTTAACCAAAAAACACTTCAAAAATGCTAACTTGTTTCCGAGTTTTGGCCTTCAAAAATACATCATCCTCGCGGCACTCCATTTTAAAACACCTGTGAAAAAATCAATTCCTTGATATTAACATTATACATTGGGCCATACTTTAACAGAATACAATTTTCTTAGAATGATTTATTTATTAACAATAGTAAACTCTTCTTCTCATTAGGAGAAATTGGTTTTCATGCACAATTGTTCCATCAACAAAGGACCACCGCTTTTTCGCAGCGTTCCTTGTAAAACATACACAGATTCTGCTGTGTGAATGCAAGAGGCTGTGTTTGTTTGTGTGGGATTGCAGTCAGATCTTTAATTGAGGAGATGAAATATGTGGTGACACTTTTAGAGAGGGACGAGAGTGCTTGTTTGTGCTGCTGGGATAGAAGGAAACACATAGGTAGTGGACAGATGGAGGGATGAATAGATATGTATGCGAATGAAATAGACAGATGGATCTAGAACAAACACACAATCCTGCCTGTCGTAAACAAAAATGTGTCTTCCTTATATTTGATTCTCAAGTATACAGTATATATGACACTTAAAATGTATGCTTGCCATTGCATTAGATAGAAAATGTCACTTGGTTTTGTTATCAAATGCAATGATCACAAACACACACACACACAGTATTATAAAGCAGTTGCATTATACCTTTTATTTATATCCAACAATGACATATAGGCTTGGGTATTGCAGTGGTGATTGCTTCAGTTAAGGCATGTTAATATAAATTTGTCCAATCACAGGACAGGAGGAGGGTGTTAATTTTTACTCTTCAGCCCTATTGGGCAGGACACCCCGGTGCCACCCAGCCCGCAGTAGCCATTGGGGTTCTTGCTGAGGTACTGCTGGTGATAGTCTTCTGCATAGTAGAACTCCTTGGTCATTGTTATTTCTGTGGTGATGGCTCCGAAACCCGCTTCAGTCAGCACCTGTCAACAGAAGGCCATTTATGATGAATACTCAATACAGAGACATTGAGCGTATGAACGCATTTAACCTGCTGAGAGCTGTGTATTTTTGTTCCTGAATCATTTTAAGGTCTTGGATTAGAAGAAAACAGTCAAATTAAATGAAATTAACATATAATTTATAATTAATAAAATAAGTCCATTCATGTTGAACGTTAAAATTAAGATTTCTCTGAATTTAGTTTTTCCATGACCATGACCACCCTTTCTCACCCTTAGTTGTAAACAGACAATTTTGCCTGACCTTTAAGATTTTTCTATATGTATTACACTACTGTTGAAAAGTTTGGGGTCAGTAAGATTTCTTTTTTTTTTTTTAAGAAATGAATACTTTTTAAGGCACATATTAAAGCCACCATATGTAATTTTCCACTGCTAGCGGTCCCTTATTCAAAACAAAGGTGTAGCTTGATGGCACCTGGATTTCGCCAGAGCTTTTATTATGCCGCAGACGACACTTCTGCTTTTTCCAGTCATGTGCATCATATTGTTTTATCATATTAGATACATTTGAGTGTGTTGAAAGTTGTTATAATGCTTCTCTCTGCGTTCGCTCGCCGGCTACTATGAGACACCTGTTGCACACTGCAGTAAGCTAGATCGATATTAGGCATGGTAAAACATGGTACTCGCGGTAAATCAAGAAAACAAGATTTAAACAATAAGACTAACTGTGTTGAGCTATATAACAATGATTATATAGATATTTCTGTCGATGAATGCATCCAAACAGTTGCTCACCTGTCTAATAAAACAATATATTAAAGCATCTTTAGTGTTTCCATGGTTTCTACAAAATAAAATTGGAAATTGAGGTTAACGCAGATTGATGTCATTGATAGGTGATGCACAGACACAGTCCGTTGAAATTGCTTATTTCTCTGGATTTAAACATTCTTGGAAACATTTAGGATAATGTAAGTACACAAGTCAACAAAATAAATAACACTGTTCTAGTGGTTTTTGGATAGTTTAATCCAAAAATCTTACATATAGTGCCTTTAAATTGCTCAAAAGTGACAGTAAAGACATTTTAAATGTTACAAAATATTTCTGTTTCAAATAAATGCTGCTCTTTTGAATGTTCTAATCACCAGAGAAATCCTGAAAAAAATATCATGGTTTCCACAAAAATATTAAACAGCTTTTTGAATATATTTTCAAAATAAAATATTAAACAGCAACTTTTTTCAACATGAACACCAAATCTGCTTATTAGAATGATTTCTGAAGGATAATGTGACACTGAAGACTGGAGTAATGAGGCTGAAAATTCAGCTTTGACATCACAGTAATAAATTACATTTTAATTCATTAATTCATTAAAATAAAACAGTCATTTTTAATTAATTTATTTGATGTATCTGATCAAATAAATGCAGCCTTGATGAGCATAAGAGACTTTCAAAAACGTGAAAAAATCATACAGACCTTAAACTTCTGAATGGTGGTGCATATATAATAAATAAGGGCACAGACGGGACTTAGACTAAAGGGGTACTTCACCACTGGAAAGATGAATGTGTATTTATGTAGTAGAAATGTGAAATTATTTTAGAAGTTGGTGCCTTCTGAGAAAAGCCAGAAAATGTATTTTTGGCTCATGTGAATGAAAGACAACAACTCCCAGAATGCACTTGCTTCGCTGCCCAATGAGGCCACTCCCAAGCCACACCTACTAGTTACATCACTTGCCCACTGCGGCACCACCCCCACCGTCGTTTTCATTTTTATAGTAAAAGTTCAGTTAGAGAACAAACACTACAATTAAAAACTGAACGTGTCTTTTCAATAAAGTGTGAGTGAGCCGAACGAAAGTCACGGCACAAACGTAGCAGGAGTCAGATTTCATTCATCACAAGAGCGAAGAGCTGAGCTGAGCTGAGCTAAGCACGGCAGTCATTCACGGTGCGTGTTCAGTCTGGCGTGTTTTCAGATCATGCCTATGGGAGTTTAACTTTCAGGAATTCATTGAAAAGTTGAAACACTCGCTTTGCTCCGCACTGCTCTGTTATGAATGCCCGAGCGGCCGTGCGCATTTACATTCTGTGATTGAGTATGAAGCGGGGGAAGCACGATCATTTGAATATACTACCGGGTTTCTACTGATACAAAGCTTAATGCTGATCACTAAAGTGTCCCTTTAAGCCAGGATTAGGTCTTAGTTCAATTAGGACATTTAAGTAGCTTTTATAAAAGTGCCTTAGAAAAACACATTACTGGTGTACATCTTTAAACAAAACAATGGCACTGACATAAGATATGTCAGTGCAAGTTGCTTTCAGTTAAAACATCTTAATAATGCATTTTAGTCTGGGACTAGGCTTAATCCTTGTCTGTGAAACCGGGGGAATATATGTTGGCTATATTGCTCTGTGATGTTCTCTTCCAGGCCCATGTAGACCCTTTGTGAAGCAGTACATCATTCATTTAGTGAGAGACACAGAAAAAGGGAGTAATGGGGATTTTTAAATTGATAGAAACAGGCAGATGTTCACTTCTCCTTCCAGATGTTCAGAGTAGTCCGTTAGGAGGATTATGAGAAGGATGAGTACCCTGCACTCCTAATGCCCGAGGCCAAGCACACACTCCCAATGATCCCTGCAGCATCCACAAATGACCGGTGCATGGTGTCTATATTGATTTAGTCTTTCTCACTCGGTGAGAGTTTGATTGTTTGGGGTTGATGGGAGACAGCATTGGGGACTGTGGCTTTTGTGAAACTAAGAGATCACTGCACCTGATTACCTTTCCACTACCCACCTTTTAGTGGACATTTCGGCAGGCTGAAATCTCATTGGAGCAGCCACATTTAAAACTGTAAAATAACAAACTGTGTGGATGCACATCAATTCTACATTAACACAAAGTCTACATATTTACAATATAAAATACTGTGATTATTTTTTGTGATAAATTACATTATTTAATAAAAGTATTAATAATTGAATTAATAAAAATAACATGTATTTGTATTTGCGTGTTCTGCCTTAATTCTTCATGGCATAGATTCAACAAGGAGCTGAAAACGTTCCTGAGATTTTGGTCCATATTCACTTGATAGTATCACATAGTTAATGCAGATTTGACGGCTGCACAGCCATGACAAGAATCTCCCATTACACCACATCCCAAAGCTGCTCTATTGGATTGAGATCTGGTGACTGAAGGCCATTTGAGTAGAGTGTAGGGAATTTGTCCAGTCTGAGATGATTTGAGCTTTGTGACATGGTGCGTTATCCTGCTGGAAGTATCAGAACACTGGGATAGACATGATCAACAACAATACTCAAGTAGGCTGTGGTGTTTCAAAATATCCCCCACACCATTACACCACCACCACCACAGCGGGATGGATCCATGCTTTCATGTTGTTTACACCAAATTCTGACCATACCATCTGAATGTCGCAACAGAAATCAAGACTCATCAGACCAGGCAATGTTTTTCCAATCTTCTATAGTCCTATTTGGTGAACCTGTGCGAACTGTAGCCTCAGTTTCCTGTTCTTAGTTGACAGGAGTGGCACCGGTGTGTCTTCTGCCACTGTAGCCCATCTGCTTCAAGGTTTGACGTGTGGAATGTTCAGAGATGCTCTTCTCAGACCTCGGTTGTAATGAGTGGTTAAGTTACTGTTGCCTTTCTATCAGCTTGAACCAGTCTGGCCATTCTCCTCTGACCTCTGGCATCAACAAGTCATTTTCCCCCACAAATCAGTTCTGCCACTGACTAGATTTCTCTTTTTCAGAACATTGTCTCTAAACCCTAGTGATGGTTGCGCATCTAAATCCCATTGGATCAGCAGTTTCTGAAATACTCACACCAGCCTGTCTGGCACAAACAACCATGGCACAAATGGCACAAACACAAACAACCATGGCACAAATGGCACAAACAACCGTGTTCAAAGTCACTTAAACCACCCAATCTTCCCCAATCTGATTCTCAGTTTGAACTTCAGCAGATCGTCTTGACCATGTCTATATGCATAGTGTTTTATCATATTGTTGCCATCATAAAGCAACCACTTTGCATGGTGTTCAACAACTTCCCGAATGCCCGGTACACATTGTGTGATTTTATGCGGTCGTGGCTTCTTAAGCAGTGGTCCCATGTCGTACAGTGAGAGAGGTTCAAAGACGGCTGTTGTCACGGTCTTGCGACCAAAGACGGCCTGCGATACATTTTCTGACAGTGGCAGAAATTTAGCATTATCATCTCACAATGCGTTTGCTGCTACGACCTACGTCTACTGACTAGCCAATAAAAATGCAACATGAAATGACGTTGATCAACGTGACATGGTGCTTAAACTTAAAACTACTTACCTCAAGCTCCATTTGCTAGATTGACATGCCAAGTTGACCTCTTTTCTCTAGCCATGACCAAAGTGCAATTCATCTTTCTCTATTTGTTTACCACTAGTACATGCTGATGATGTTTTATTCTTCTATATTAACTTGCGTCGTAGCCTACGATTCAATAGGTGTCATCATCGTACAGTCTACATGCATGTCGTATCCAAATGTCGTACAGCGTGACTCGTTATGATCTTATAGGACTGCCAAAATCGCATATTGCTTGAGACCTCAGCCTTTCTCACCCATGTTTGTTCAAAATTTAAATTTTTCTACTTTTCTCAATTTTTGACACTGTGACACCTGATATGACTGAAAAAGCACCATTCGCATAGTTTTAAAACAAGTAAAAGTTTTTGAAAAATTTGTTTTGCTTGCTATAGCACTTAGCAACTTTTTCTGTCACCAACCTTTCCCATTCTTTAACCTCTTTCTCTCCATCTCTGCGTCTCAGTGCCTGTGTGAGAGTGAGGGTTGATTCTGTGAAGAAACCTGCCAACTACCACATTTTGCTGACCATCTGGCAAGAAGCAGTTATGCACCTGTTAGGAGCAGCTGCAGGAGACAGGAGCTAGGTACAGACATATCATCTCTCTCTCTCTTTTTCGATGTCTTTTTATAAAGTCCTAGCAAAACCTGTACATCCACCCATCCATCAGGTGCCCTAAGGGGCCACAGAGAGCTCCGCCAGTGAAGACAAATTAATACAGGTTCAACTGGAAGGCATGTGGGCAAAATGTGCTTGCTTTCACCAGATGAAACATTTCATCCTGTGCAGAAAATTGAGGTTGCCACAATGTCACAGAATTTGAAGAAAACACTTAAAATTTGAAAAATTGAGACCTGACATGACCAGCATACATTTCCATGCTGGCACAGGCTGAATTATTCTAGTCAGAAAAAAATGATTTGGTGATTTGAGTTTATCTGTTGGCATGGCTTTCTGGTGAAGCTTATAGTTAACAGTAGCACACCACCAGCATTAAAAACCCCAGCCACAGTGGTGGACACTTTTGAATATTATACATTTGATGATTCTTTTCTAAAAAGAAACTAATTTCAGTAATATTTGACAGTGTCTTTTTTACACACTGTATATTATCTACTTACCATCATAATAATAGTAAATTATGCATTTATATGCAACTAAGCCTCAACCAAACCCTAATCCTACCCTAACCCTATAGCAAGTACATGTAGTTAATTAATATTACTCAGTACTTCAATATATAATTACACTATAACAATGACACCTTAAAATAAAGTGTAACCCTAATTTCCAATTTCTAAAATTGTGACAATAATTAAAAATCTACCTAAGAAAACTTTGTTCGCATCAATGCAATTTCTTCCTGCATGTAACAATGAACATAGTGCATGATGTGCAATTCGTGTACAAATTACTCTTATGGACCGATTTTTTGCGTCAGTCAAAAGAAACATGAAACTTCACTGATTCATTGAAATGATCAGAGCTCTTATTGAACCGTAAGTCTTTTTTTTTTTTTTTTTTTTTTTGTGTGGTTGTTTTCTAAATGAACCGGGAGTTGTTACCCTTGTAATTTTTTTGTGTTTAAATGTTAATTCTTACAAATACTAATACATTTCTTTACAGATGTTGTACATGTTAACACTATTTAATACATTATAATGTTTAATTACATTTATTTATATAAAAATAAGATATGATATGAAGATACATGATATGTTATTGTACACAATTCACTTTTAGAAGAAAATATTCTTTATAGAACCTTAAAAGATTTGGTCAGGCGCTTCATTTATAGAACCTTTTAGGGTTCCTATCATGGGATCATTACTTAATTAATTTTTCATTTTAATTTAATTTTATGAATTCAACAGCTTGTAAACGCACTTATCGCACTTATGAACGCACTTATGAAATAATCCATTAAACTTGAAAGTATTATGCAATCATTTAAAACATCAATTACAATATTTCGATAGTCCACTTTAGACATTCTACGAACTATAAGAAACTTTGCAACTACATGTCAACTAACTCTCATTAGAGTGTTAGTATGCTATAGTAAACTGTTAGGTTAGGGTTAAGTGTTAGGGTTAGTAGAATAAGTCGATATGTAGTTGCAAAGTTGCTAATAGTCAGTAGAATGTCTGTTGGGGGAGCATCAAAATAAAGTGTTAGCAGATATTAAGCCGACAATCTACTAATACTCTAATGACTGCTAGCTGACAAGTAGTTGCAAAGTTACTTATAGTTAGTAGAATGTCTAAAGTGGACCATCGAAATAAAGATGACATGGAACATTTTTGGCATGAAAAGTTCTTTAAAATGGAGTCAATAATATCCCTAATGTTCTATATAGAACCTAACTGAACCATTCACCATTCCATTCATTCACTAAGAGTGTAAAGTTTAAATGTAGGGTAGGTAGTTTTCGAAGTGGCTAGCAATAGCAAGCTAGCTTGAAAGCATGAGATCCCACCCTGCCTTCAGAGTGCTCTTCAAAGCTACGGCTCCTTCAAAACACACGAACATGCACAGCAGAGTATGCAAAGTGTCACGAGAGACGGCATTAAATTACCTAATGTCTCAAAACACATATTACAATCAGTGTTGGGAAGATTTCTTTGGAAATGTAATAGGTTACAGATTACCCAGTTACCCTATTTAAAAATGTAATCATTTCCTTAAATTAAAGTAATGTAACGGATTACTTTTTGATTACTTTTCTATTTTCTAGCATTAGAACACATTTTTATCACTTGCTATGGTGACAACTCTCAGATAGGTTGTAGCTTAAAGCTCTTAGCAGCAATGTGGATTGATGTAATTGTCAGACGTGATGCGCAGCAAATTAAAACAAGAGAACCAATCAAAAGCGTCTGAATAGCATTGCTTTACTAAACAGCCTTTAAATGGCAGGAGGCATCATGCACATCAAAAACAGGCAAGGCCCTTTGTAATCATTAATATTTTCATAAGTAATTTAATTACACATTTTTCTCAATAGCCTAACTGTAACTGATTAGTTACATTTATTTTGTAATTAAATTACGCAATGTAACACTGATTAGTCCCAAACACTGATTACATAATAAACAAACATAAACAACATAAACAACTTAAAGAGCACTGACTTGTACCACCTGACTGCTGCAGATTCATTTCGGCGTTGATAGTGTTGCCATTGAAAAGCATAAATTCGAGTCATGAACGGCTCCGAGTATAACATCACGGTATTCCATCTCTTCCAAATTACAGTAGTTATGGCATGAACATAGCATAAGCTTGTTGTTTTGGTTCAGGAGGAACTGTAAAAGGTGGCTGCTGTTTTGGTTGCGGTGCTGGCTGACTGACGTCTGCCACACAAATGTGAAGCTCATCTTCCATAGGAATGAACTGAAAGTGCTTGCTCTGCGCCTTTGTGCTAGCAACGTAACTGCATAGCATGAACCATGCTGATAACGTGTGATGTCTGCACAAGCAGGGTGCATGGACGTATGAAAACACATGTTGGTAGGCAGGTATGGACATCCTATTACTGCATTCGGACTATGGTCCAACGCCTTCTACAGACAATATTATATATATTACACACACATATAAATACATTTAGACCACTTAACTTAGTGATTGCTATAAGGATGTGAAGAGACTTTCAACCAGTATAAAAAAAATTTTTTTTTATACAAACGCCAACCCTGCCTTTAAGCAAAATATTCTATAAAATCATATTGCTTGTATAAAAATCCTTGTTGCATGTGTCTAGCTGCTGCTAGAGAAACGATTCTTTCTGGTTTGCTGTCTCCTTTTTTCAGTCAGTAATCCAATCTGACATGGCCTAGCAATGCCTTCACACTGGCTAAATAACTCAGCACGAGTACTCCAGGTCTGTACCATCAACCGCCACTCTCAGCGGGGAAGTGCCAGCCAGCAGCTGGCCAAGCTGGCATGGGCAGAACGAAACAAATCCCAGCATTCTGATGCCCTACGCAGGGTCAGGCTCCACCCACCAACTCAACATACCAGTTACCAGCTCCCACTCAAACACATGTGCAGCTATTAGCAAGAACAGTCACCAAGGAGACAGCGTAGAACGGTTCTGTGCTATCAGGGAGAAGGGGGATATGACCAATTTACTGTTAATGGCATATCAAGTTGTCAATTTCCATTTCTACCTTTTGGAACACAGATATGGACAGCTGAACCAAGAACATTCCTGAGCTGTGAGCCAAGCGGCTGTAATTATGAAGAACGTTTAGATGCATTTAATTTATCAGGTTCATTTAGGAAACAGGAAGTATTATTACACTCGCTCTGGAATACTTGATTCTGATTGGCCTATCAGGGTATTGAGCAGTCCAACATTTCGTATGATGACCGCTGTATTATATACAGTATTTGATTGTTGTCCATGGCAGTCTGTCAGTGTTACTTTCGTGACTCACTAAGGTTATATTTTCTAAATGGTGTTGTCTTTTGACTGTAAAAATGGAGCCACAGGTTAAAGCAAGAAAAAAAAAAAAATCACAATCCGTTAAGAGACAAAAATAGCTGGATGAAAGAGACCTTAAAATAGATGACATGTTATTTTGTAGCTACACTATTTTTGAAAAGTTTTTGGGCAGTAAGATTTTTGAAAATAAATGAATATTTCAGCAAGGACGTATTCAATTATTCAGCAAGGGTGAATTAAATTGAGCAAAAGTGACAGCAAATACAAAAGTTTAAAAAAATTATATTGCAAATAAATGCTGTTCTTATGAACTTTCTATTCATCTGTTTTTAACACCAATAAGAAATGTTTCTTGAGCACCAAATCAGCATATTAGAATGATTTCTGAAGGATCACTAGAAACTGGCGTACTGAAAAATTAAGATAAAGAGGAGACTGATCCAGACTGATTTTGCAAATGGACTTGTCATATTCTTTGTACTCTTTTATAGGCTGGTATAATAAACATATAGGCTTAAAATACGTGGATAAAGATATTTTTGATGCAATATTATGGGGGCAACTGTAACACAAAAAATATATTAACTCACATAAGAGCATATGTCAAATAATATAATTTCTTTAATATTTATTAATATTGCTGAGCTATTTTCACCTTCACAAGGTACTAAGTCTTTTAGCTGAAAGGAATATTTTTTATATATTTATATAATTATATTAGATATAAAACAGACAGAGTTGAAACTTGTTATTATGACTTGTTCAGTTGAAATACTGAAAAGAAAGTTACAATTGTAAAAATTAAAATTTTATTCTGATCAAGTAATTTAAAAGCAGTCTTCAACTAGCTACATATTTTAAAGATTCAATCTTTGCTATCGACCAGAAACAGTATTAGCATCTGTCATTTTCAACATACTATGAGTTGGGCCGCATTAATCAAATGTGATCTTGCACACACTGTTACGGATATGAAGCGAACTGGGATGCAGCTACTGTAAGATCTCAGGTTTATCTGTGCTATTGTTTACCTCTCTCCTTTGTCTGTGGAGATTTCACTGAGCTTTATGTGGCTTTGATGTGGAGAACAACATTCAAATTAGCTCGAGGAACGCAATTATTTAATTCCTTGAAGAGGATTCATCTTTTATAGCAGCTGAGCACAAGGAATGTAAATAATGTCCGGTTCTTTGATTTGAAACTGCTGGGAGGGTGAATGAATAAATAGCAAAGAGATGTTGCCCGGTTTATTCTCTTTATCCTTTTGTTTCAGCCTGACTCTAGCCTACAATTGAACTCCAATCCTCAGTCTGGCTCAGGGTCTCTGCTCTGTCGTTATTGTTCACCCCATCCTTTTGTCCTTATGCTTTAAGTGGCCTTGATGTTGAGACGGACATTCAAAACCAGCAAATCGTTTCATTCTCTGAGGAAGAGCAATTTTTATCTGAATAAAACGTGGAACAAATCACAGATAGAAAACGTTGAATGCTTTGACATAAAATATGTGGGAATCATATAGTAAGGTGAACAAAGTTATTCAAGTCAATTTAGTCTTTAACTCCTGTCTGTGTGTATTAATAAAACACAGATCATATTGCTCCCATTTAATGAAGTTAAATAGAATAGTATTGTTTTAGTATCGAGATACTATAGTTTTTATTAATATTATAATGTTAGTTTTTTTTAAATATATTTTGACATTTTTATTAGGTTTTTAAAAAATCTCTCTCTCTCTCTCTGTAATATATACACACACACACACACACACACACACACACACATACATGCATACAGGTCAGGCATAACATTATATTGTGTTGGTCCCCTCCTTTTGCTGCCAAAACAGCCCTGACCTGTCAAGGCATGGACTCCACTAGACCCCTGAAGGTGTGCTGTGATATCTGGCACCAAGATGTTAGCAGCAGATCCTTTAAGTCCTGTAAGTTGCGAGGTGGGGCCTCCATGGATCGGACTTGTTTGTTCAGCACATCCCACAGATGCTTGATTGGATTGAGATCTAGGGAATTTGGAGTAACATCCACATGGATGGCAGGACCCAAGGTTTCCCAGCAGAACATTGCCCAAAGCATCACACTGCCTCCGCCGGCTTGCCTTCTTCCCATAGTGTATCCTGTTGCCATGTGTTCCTCAGGTAAGTGATGCACACACACCCGGCCATCCATGTGATGTAAAAGAAAACATGATTCATCAGACCAGGCCATCTTCTTCCATTGCTCTGTGGTCCAGTTCTGATGCTCACATGCCCACTGTTGGCTTATTCGGCAGTGGACAGGGGTCAGCATGGGCACCCTGACTGGTCTGCGGTTATGCAGCCCCATATGCAAAAGTTTCGATGCACTGTGTATTCTGACACCTTTCTATCAGAACCAGCATTAACTTCTTGAGCAGTTTGAGCTACAGTAGCTCGTCTGTTTGATCGGACCACACTGGACAGCCTTCGCTCCCCACATGCATCAATGAGCCTTGACCCTGTCTATGACCGCCCATGACCCAGTCGCTGGTTCACCACCATTCCTTACTTGGACCACTTTAGATAGATACTGACCACTGCAGATGGGGAACACCCCACAAACTCGCTCAAATCCTTACGCTTGCCCATTTTTCCTGCTTCTAACACATCAACTTTGAGGACAAAAAGTTAACTTGCTGCTTAATATATCCCACCCACTAACAGATGCCGTGATGAAGAGATAATCAGTGTTATTCACTTCATCTGTCAGTGGTCATAATGTTATGCCTGATCTATGTAAATACATATATATAATTTTGCTGTGTATTTAACTACACCACCTACTTTAATTTACCTGCTAATATTTATTTATAAAAATAAATATTTATATTACATTATTTGAATTAATAAATTGTGTTTTTGTCATTTCATTAAAAAAGAAAAAAAACATTTATATAATATTTATATAGATATAATAAATGTTATATAAAAATAACTTATGGCTGTTATGTTTCTGGTCTCCAGTCTACTAATAATTTTAATTATAAGAGTGAATGTTTTTACCCATGGATTTTTGCTGAAAATAAAGCTCACCATTGTGGAAGTCAAGCATTGATCCACAGTCTTTTTTAGTGAATATTCGCAGATGACGTGCAGCTTTGATTTTTCCAGAGCAGACAGACTGAAAACAGTTACGGTGCGTCATCAGACACGTCCAGTGTGGACACAGCATACATTGTTTTTTTTTTAGCAGGGCCTGTCTGTAAGATAGATCTACTTCAATCAGCAGACACAAAGAGAGAACGCGACACTGGCTGGATGAGTGTTTCTCTCTGTGTGTCAGTTCTATCTTTTATTCATTTGTCCACTTATTCAATCAGATCTTCATTATGCCACATGCCTCCCGTGGTCAGGGGTCACTTTGACTCCAGGGACCATGCGGTTCACCCCACCCATGAGTGATGCTCAAGTCATGCGGCTTCAGAAAGGGGGTCGTCAGCCAACAGGGACCCAGAGTCCTCCAGAACAAAGAGGCTAGACAAACACGATCTGAAGACAAACGCACAGGGCCAGATTCGAATGACCTCATGCACAGCCTGTTTAGTTCAAAGAATAAAGACAAAGACCTTTAAATTCACTTTGAGGGACACTGTGATGGATGATGTCAACACTGACCAAATGCGACACGTCAGTTCGCTTAACTGGCAAGACAATAAAATGCAAACTGTTATGGCCATTATTTTGGCTCTGCATGAACTCAATTGATGTTTTGTCTTTTCTATATGAATCTCAAAATGCAAATACGATTTATATAAGCTCCGGATGCTAAGGTTTCTCTGAATCCCACTAAATATCAGGAGTGAAATGATTACAGAGTCATCTCTGAAAGATGTAGTGGAGTAGGTGGTGTAGTGCTGAGCTGTTTGGTGACATGTTCCTGTGTTTTTGTTTGCACGCTAAAATTCAGACTAATTAATTTGCGTGTCAGACAGAGCAGTCATTAGGTATGCAAATACCTGCATATCCTGGTTAAGCTAAAAATAAATAATAATAATAATAAAAAATAAAAAAAGGAAAAATGTGAGAGTCAGAGATAAGGAGCCTATTTTTTGGTGAAGCAATTTCATACTGCAGAAGGGTAACTGTAAAATTAGAGAGCAGGAAAAAGCTATGTGTCATAAAGCTAGCATTGAATTATCAAAAGGAATATTTGAGGCAAAGATTAAACATTTTTAAAAGTAGGCCTACTCAAAAAAAAAAAAAAAAAAAAAAAAACACTTTTAAAAGGAATAGCTAACTCAAAAACGTGGTAATGCTGTTATCCTTTACAGTGGAAAATAAAGGCATGGATCTTGAACGAAACATCATGCAATAATAGTTTATGGTGACAAAGATAAAAGAAATCCATATCTATATAGTCCATATCATATATACACACACACATATACACACACACACACACACATACATATATACAGTATATACATATACATACATACATACAGTATATGTTTGGAACAACATGAGGATGAGTAAATGATGACAGAATTGACATTTTTGGTTAACTAATCCTTGAATACTTTTATACATTTATTCAACCCAACCATTCAAAATGCTCAAAAAGATCTCTTGGTTTAAGCCTTTTTTTCCCACATAAAGGGATTCAAAGAACTGACTAGGACATGAACTCTCATGGTGAAAAGAAAGAGAGGGTTACAGGTTTTTGTGCAGAGGACTGAGGGCATTTGTCTACAGTACCTACACATATTTCTCCTTCAGTGTTAAAGCTATAGTTCAGCTAAAAATGAAAATTCTATCATTTATCACCCTCATGTCCCAAAACTGTATGACTTTCTTTCTTCTGTAGAACACAAAAGAAGATATTTGAAAAGGAATTCTGAATTTCTGAAGAATTAACTTTTTTTTTATCCAGTCAAAAAGGTCCAAAACAACAATGTATGGACGAAAAAAAAATCATCCATCAAAACAATCTTTCATGTTCCACAGAAGAAATAAAGTAATTCTTGTTTGAAACAACAAGAGGGTGAGGCACAATATACCAAATAAACCACACTTTAAAAAAAATTTCAATTACAAAATAAGCAGGTGTTATAAAGAATACGCAACTAATTCTAGGTGGAGGTCCTAGCACGGATTCTAGGTGGAGGTACCTATTCGTTCTAAGGTTAAATGTGATTGGGCTAAGAGTGTGCGAATGTGTTTTTGTGTGATTGTGCTGTGTTTGCCCTTGAGATCAGGGTCTGTGTCTTTGAGAACGCATCCGCTGGCACTGAGAACGGCATGGCTGGTGAGGACGGTGGCACCGTTCGTTTCCTGGCAGCTCTGTGCTTCTACCCATAATGATGTTTAGGGCTATGTGCTCACTGGTGCCAAAAATCTGTTCTATACCATTTGTTGAGGTCTCTTGAGGATATCATAATGAAGGAAAATGAAACCTGGATTGTCTGCAGCCGCTAGAAGTACAACGAGGGGAGAAAATGGGATGGGACGATCAGTGGTCAGATGGTAAACAGGGAAGGCAAACCAATAAAGACAGCCAGCCTTCTGATCTGGAAACCATAGTTCTGTCATGCTCGAATGTAGGCATAAATCTGCTCTGATGCTTTGGGTTTAATTATGCTTCAGATGACAGAGATGTAAATAATCATACAGTTTCTATGGACGTGTTAGAATATTTATGAGATGCAATGTGTCAAACTATGAGGTGTGAAATACAGCACAAGAAGATCAACATCAGATGAGATGAGATGAGATGAGATGATACGATACACAACAAGAAGACATCATCAGATGAAATGAGACGATACGATATATGATACGATACGATACGTGACGAGAAGACATATCAGATGAGATGAGACAAAAGGTGACGAGAAGACATCATGGAATTCCTTACCCACAAACATCCAAAGCATTGACAGCTTCACAGTTTTTAAAACCAAGCTTAAGCACAGGCTACTATCAGAACAAATTTGCAACCACTAATGACGGTTTTATAAATTTCTTGTTTTTACATACTGATTCTATTAATCTTACATTCTTGGATATATGTATTATGATGTTCTATGTGGTGTATATGTAATATTGTATGGCATTTTATTTGTTTACCTGCCCAGGGACAGCAGATGTAAATTAGGTGTTAGCTAACTCTGGTGCAATTACTTTTAATTGTGCATTGTCCCTGTAAAAATAAACAATAATATTAACAATAACAATAACGATACAATGCGATACGAGACATGACGAAAAGACATAAGATGAAATGAGATGAGACGATACGATATGATATGATACGATATGAGATGTGACGAGAAGACATCATCAGATGAAATGAGATGATACGATTCATATACGATACGAGGCGTGAACGAGAAGACATCAGATTAAAATAGATGAGACGATACAATACAATTTCGTAACAAGACGTCACAGATGAAATTAGATGAGACGATACGATGCAATACGAGACGTGACGAGAAGACATCAGATGAGATGATATGATACGAAATGTGATGAGAAGACATCATCAGATGAGATGATACGAGACATGACGAGGAGACATCATCAGATGAGATGATACGATATGAGACATGACAAGGAGACATCATCAAATGAGATGAGATGAGACAAGAAGACATCAGATGAAATGAGACGATCCGATATATGACGCAATTTGAGACGTGAAGAGAAGACATCATGAGATGAGACGAGATGAGACTTGACGAGAAGACATCATCAGATGAAATGAGACGAGAAGACATCAGATGAAATAAGACGATACAAGACGAGAAGACATCATGAGATGAGACGAGACAAGATGTGACGAGAAGACATCATCAGATGAAATGAGATGATATTATACGTGACAAGACATCATCAGATGAGATGATACGATGAGAGACATGACGAGGAGACATCATCAGATGAGACAATACGATGAGAGACATGACGAGGAGACATCATCAGATGAGATGATACGAGACATGACGAGGAGACATCATCAGATGAGACAATACGATGAGAGACATGACGAGGAGACATCATCAGATGAGATGATACGAGACATGACGAGGAGACATCATCAGATGAGACGGACGATACAATACAATATGATGTACGAAATGTGACGAGAAGACATCATCAGATGAGATGAGATGAGACGAGACGTGACATGACGAGAAGATGAAATTATATGATACGTGACGATAAGACATCATCAGATGAGACGATACAATACAATATGATGCGATACGAGATGTGATGAGAAGACATCATCAGATGAGATGATACGAGACATGACGAGGAGACATCATCAGAGGAGATGATACGATATGAGATATGACAAGGAGACATCATCAAATGAGATGAGATGAGACGAGAAGACACCAGATGAAATGAGACGATCCAATATGAGATGACACGTGACAAGACGTGATAAGAAAACATCATGAGATGATACGATATGAGACATGACGAGGAGACCTCATCAGATGAGATGAGACGATACAAGACGTGAGAAGGACATTGTCAAATGAGATGACACGAGAAGATGAGACAATACGAGACAAGACATGACGAGGAGACACCATCAGATGATACGAGACGAGACATGACATGACATGACGAGGAGACATCAGATGAGACGATGCGATGCGATATGAGATCTGACGAGAAGAGATCATTAGAAGAAATTAGATGAGGCGATATGAATAATCGGCTGCGGCCCGGAGGCTTGCTCCAAACTTCATTTCGTTATACTGTACTTGTACATGTGTAATGACGAATAAACTTCAACTTCAACTTCAACGATACAATACGAGGTGTGAGCGAGAAAACATCATGAGATGAGATGATACGATACGAGACATGATGAGGAGACATCAACAGATGAGATGAGATGAAACGAGAAGAAATCAGATGAAATGAGATGATCTGATATGATACAATATGAGACGAGACGTGACGAGAAGACATCATGAGATGAGATGATACGATACAAGACATGACGAGGAGACATCATCAGATGAGATGAGATGATACAAGACATGACGTGACGTAAGACATTGTCAAATGAGATGACAAGAAGACATCAGATGAAATGATATGATATGAGACATGATGAGGAGACATCATCAGACGAGATGAGATGAGATGAGATGAGATGAGATGAGATGAGATGAGATGAGACAATACGATACGATACAAGACGTGACGTGAAAAGACATCAGATGACAATGGCTGGAAGAGCTGAGAAAAACAAGAGAAAAGACTAAGCGATTCCCAAATAAAATAAGCGATTCCCAAATAAAATAAGAGATTCAACGACAAGACTTACAGAGAAGGCAACAAATGACAATGGTTAGAGAAGAGAAAGGGTGAGATGAGACAAGGTGAGAACAGATAAAACCAGAAAAATTAGATGAGATGAGACAAGACCAGAATAGACGAGAAGAGAAAATGACAATGGTCAGCCACAAGGAGCAGGAGCGAGGACCGGGATGAGGAGCAGAGAGCGGCTCATTGAGGAAGGCAGGAAGCAAGAGCAGCAAAGAAAGTTCAGTTTGTTACTAAAGCAATTTGAAGACAGATTTGGCCGGCAGATGGTTGGCAGCGCTGTGTTTGTTAAACCAACTGGTCGGGTACATTAGGATGTCGGGGAGCAGCATGCATTGAGTCTCCATTTAGAACAGCCACACATGGGGGAGGGGGAGAGGGGTGCCGGCCTGGCAAGCTGGTCAGGAAATAACGGGAGCGGTCGCAGAGCGGCCGGGGGAAAAGCTAATTAGCCCACGCATGGCCCGCAGTCTCACACACACAGACACACACACTATAATGAGACTCAGGTATGTTTGACACCTCACACAGATGGAGAGACCTAGAAAATACTCATCCAATCGGCTCGGCCCCCTTCCACGTTCAATTTATTCCTATACCAATCTACCGCAGTCTGATCTGGCCCATCGTTTCTCTCGCTCGATGTGTTTCTTTTGCTTTCTCTGTCTGTCTGTTCATGTATTCCTCAAAAACATTGGCATGGGCCCCTTGATGGCAAAATATAGTGGCATCTGCAAACCCATGTTATTATCATTAACAGAAAACTAAAATTATTGAAAACATTTTTGTTAATTTAAAGAAAGCTGAAAGACTTTGGCAACTAACTGAAATAAGTTTAAGATGAAGCACTAAAATTACAAACTGGAAAATAAAATGAACTAAAACTAAAATAGAAATATAAATAGTAATATTAAAAATATTAAAAAGTACATAACCAAATTACTAAAAATTAAACTAAAATTAAAAAAATGAAAATAAATGTAAATAATAAATTCTAAATATTAATCAAAAACTATAATACCAAATATTATAGTAATATTATATAAATCCATAGTACCAAAATAACATGGTTGTATGGGTATATGTTTACAATATAATGTGTTTATTTGACTAAACAAACAATAAAAAGGCTACCTACCATAAAGAAAACCATTTTCGAAAAAGCGTTCTACCAATTTTTAAAGGATTATTTGACCCAAATATAAAAATTCTGTCATCATTTAACAAGAAATTTAGGTGCATCATTTATAAATTTATAATTCAGACTGGATTCAATTATTAATTGAAGATGAATTGAATGACTTAAATTTCAATCTGTTAACACAAAACTATCATATGAGGTCATATGGATCACTTTTATGATACTTTTATGGTGCTTTTTGGAGATTTGATCTTCATTTTACATTATATTTGAAAGAGTGGTTGAGATATTCTTCAAAAATCCACCTTTTGTGTTCCATGGAAGAAATAAAGTCTGGAATGACATGAGGGTGAGTAAATAATCAAAATTGAGTAATTGAGGACTTTTTTATTTTTCGGTGAACTGTTCCTTTAAAAATCAATTAGCTGTCCTTGGAAGGCCACACAATGAAAGTAGAAAAGCGTCACAAACACCCACTTCCGATACACCTCCTCCCTCGTAATTACAGCCCACATTATCCATGGGAGACTGGTGGTGAAGGTGCGACTGGGCTTTTACTGCGCTAGCAAGTAATAGAGTGAGGCTGCAGTCGCTAATTAAGGCCATTGTGATTTCTTGCAGACATTGATGGGGAGGTGTAATTGGTGGAGTGCAGTCAATCTCCTGGATTTTGCTCAGGGCGCACAGAGACTAGGTAAACCACACATGTGGAGACCTCGGAGGGGAAAAACCTGTCTTTTGTTAGCCTTTAATTGAGATGCTAATAGATGGGAACATGCCACACCAAGTTCTTGAGACGTGAGGACAGAGAGAAGGAGAGAAAGTGAGAGAGAGTAAATGAGCACAAAGGCGGGGGGTGGATGGACGGAGCGCTACCCCCTGTAGATAGGACACAGTGCCCCCTTGTGGTTATTTCTACCAGCATTGTAGCTAGCATTATGATGCTACCATCACGGCCAATTAACAGCCCATAAGCGAAACAGAAAGGGTAAAGCCTGAATATTCAATATCGAACAATCTCGCTGTGATCGATAAGAGCAAATCTCCATCATTTAAACTCAGAGTGATCTCTCTCTCTGCTGTAATATAGTCTGCTCTTGAAGCAAAGCGCTACTAGCTCATGACATTCATGTTTTGCCTTGAGAATCAGCCGAAAGATGATCTGATGATCTGAACGCTATGGGCAGGTCAGTGGTGCAAAAGTGTGCTGATGTCGGCTAAAATGAGGGCAGATGGATTTGGTGGAATGCTGCAGCTAAAATAATACTACAATAACACTGGTGACTATGTGCATGTGTAAGAAATGTAAGTGTAATGCAAGGCTCCAGTGCAGCCAGATTTGTAGATCTGCTAAGCTATAGAGAAAAAAAAAAAAATACTTTTGCTCTCATTTTGGCACTGGTCTATTATTAATATTCTTCACTTTGAACTTTTTATCCCTATGGTGAAACTAAATGAACTCTGCATGCGTGAAGGGGCTGTGGCTAATTGCATTTTGTGCAATTATGGGATGGATGGAATTGATGGTTGCTTAGCAACTAGTGGGTTAAATTCACAATTTTCAAAAATGTCAGCCACACTAGACCGCTTGAGCTAAAGACTTGAAATATTACACAAGAGTCACTCTTCTCATGGGGAACAAATCTGCCCCAAGGACACATACATTTCTGCAGGAAATCTTCGGTTAATACTGTATATTTTAAAACCGTCCTCTTATGAAGCACTCGTCATCTTTGGACATGGTTTTCGGAACATGAGAAATGTATATGTAAAACCATTAATGCAACTCAGTCGACTTTGGATTTTCTCAAACTCAGGATTTTCAGTGTTCTTAATATCATTAGATGAAAGTAGCCCACACATAATACTTAGTCTCTACTAGGTATAAATAAAAGAAAGAAAAGTGATTTAAAAAAATAAGAATAATTCTGAACCTGATGTCAATAAGTCCATTTTATATAGCCTCTTTACACCTGCTTCTGCTATTTGCTACTTGCAGCTGTATTTTTATTGATAGTTTTCGTGGAATCTAAAATGGCTGACAAGTTCAAGATTTAAAATACCAACTTAATGTGTAAAATTGTACACTGTGTCAAGTCTCCATTTGCACACTATGATGTTCTTACTGGAGTGACGGAAAACATTCAATAAAAGAACGACATGTTTTCTCCTCAGGCAACATGCTAAAACCTTAAGAAGCTAATAACAAGTGGGTCACTATTAAGCGGCTGCCTTTTCCATTTAAATAAGGAGATTTGTTTTTTCTTCATTTTTGCAAGATTGTAAGCATTCTCTCATGCAGTGTTAGTGATTTGTATTTTGTGTGAAATTAAAACATTTTAAGATATGTTGGGATATAATTATGCCTTCAGAAAGGTAACAGGGTTAACAGTTTAATTTGACATTACAAGCCATGTGCAACTACAACATGATTTTTAGAAATTTAATAAATACTGATATTTATACAAATATCCACTTTTCACAAATAAAATGTAAGATTGGATGGATGGATATATATATGCTTAAAATTCAAGATTAACTTTTTAAATTGTATTGAAATAAAGTTATTTTAAATTAATATTTCACAATATTACCGTATTTTTGATCAGCCTTGTTGAGCATAAGAGACTTCTTTCAAAAACATAAAAAAATATATACCACAATTTAAAAGTTTGGGGTCGGTAAGACTAACACAGTAAAAGCTGACATTAGATATTCCTTGTTAAAATAATGTTATACTGAGTGAAAACCAGCGCTGTTGCCCCACAACAGATACAGTAGCCCTCCAAATTCCCAACATCCCTCACACTAACACCAGGCGCTATAATCCTAAAAAAGCCACCCACAGCTTTCATTCCACCCTTGCAGACAAGATTTATGGTGACATCAAATCTTCCCTTACACAACACAGACGGGCCCCCAACACAAGATCTGAGTCCCTCATCTACAGCATCCCAGGCAAGCCGACACCCCCACCCCCTCCCGCCCCCAACAAACACCCCCACCCCCCCAGTCTTCCTGATTTCTCCCTCTCCTGTCCCTCACTCATAATGGACCCAGCTGCCAGTCAGACTGGGCTTTATTAACCCCTTGTCTTCTGACACTCATTTCATTGTGGCTAGGGGTCAACAGCTGATTAGAACACCGGTGAGGCGGCACTCTACAGATGACCTTCGACCCCGGCAGCCTCTCCGTTGGGCAGCGGGCCAATAGGAGGCAGCACGGCCTCCCTTGTTGCCATGGAGACAGGGCCTGCCGAAGCGCAGATGGCTCAGCAGGGGGTGGAGTGGGTGGAGAGAGAAAGACAGCAGACAATGGAGGATGGAGCGAATAAGTGTGTGTGTGTGAGAGAGAGAGAGAGAGAGAGAGAGAGAGAGAGAGAGAGAGAGAGAGAGAGAGAGAGAGAGAGAGAGAGAGAGAGAGAGAGGGGAAATGCAGTTAGCAGGATGGCCGGTAGAAGGAGCGTATGAGTCTGCAGGCATCTCAGAAAAGGAACACAATGAGAAATGCAGAGCCTTGTGCAGCTAAAAGCTGCTTTGATAGCATGCAGTGTTCATAAACTCCTGTCTTATTTATCTGACCAGCTAAAAGAGGGCCTCTGCTGTGGGACACAATTGATTTAACCCATGTGCATGTTCTGTTGAGATTGCCTTTATTGACAATTAACATAAATGGCTTAAAGGGTTAGTTCACCCAAAAATGAAAATAGCCCATGATTTACTCACTCTCAAGTCATCCTAGGTTTATATGACATTATTCATATAAACCGGAGTTATATTAAAAAAGTCCTGGCTAATCCAAGCATTATAATGGCAGTGAATTGTCTCGTTTATGAAGTCCATAAAAGTGCATCTATCCATCATATAACTGCTCCACACGGCTCCGGGGGGTTAATCAAGGCCTTCTGAAGTGAAAATATCAATATTTAAAACTTTATAGGCTAAAATAACTTCTGGCGGAAAGCCGTACACAATTCGATTTACGGCAAAAGAATAACCCCTGACGCGACGTATAGAAGCATCGCAAGCTTTGACGCCTCTCGCAGATAGGGCTGGTAACTCAAGCCCCTCTTCTCTTAAATCGAAATCCTCCGCCATTTCCATTTGTTTTGCTCTATCCTCTGCGCTTCTGCGTTCGTCAATACACATGTGTCAAGGGTTCAAGGGTTAGTTATTTTAGTCTATACAGTTTTAAATATGGATATTTTTCTTACACAAATGCGCCACTTCGCTTCAGAAGGCCTTTATTAACCCCCGCAAAACCGTGTGGAGCAGTTATATGATGGATAGATGCACTTTTATAGACTTCATAAACGGGAAAACAATTCACTGCCATTATAATGCTTGGATTAGCCAGGACTTTTTAATATAACTCTGATTTTATTCATATATAAAGGCTTTTTGAACATGCCAAACAGAACATGAGGGTTAATAAGTGATACACCATTAAAACGCAACACTACAGTATCTTGCAATAAATTCGGATGTGTTAAATGACCACACTGTAGCAAAATCCCTCTTTTCTATGAACATGCATTCAACCGTGCAACATGCCAAACTGAAAATTATCCTTTTTCCAAGGACAAAAAAACAAGTTCTCTTCATACCCTATTTTTATGAATCCGAAGAGTCATAGAGTGACTCTCATGTCCACTCACCAATAGAACCCTTGTCCATGAAATTTTGGGACAAGAAAACAAAGCAATTAACTTTGGAAGATTCTCTAAGCAAAAAGGATGCTGTGTCTGAGTAAAGATACAAAAGGCTTTTACAACACAGAATAAAAATATATAAGGCATCATTATTTCATTAGGAAAATAATTAATTTCATTAATCTGCTAGCAAATATAGCTCTTGAAATAATAGGTGGTCTCTATAGGATAAAGTGCCAACCAATCACCATTTAAGACCGAAGTTGTTTTTGAGATTTGAAAGTAGGAAACTGAACAGAAAGTCAGATGCCAATGGAGCAGGCCATTGGAAGTCATCATTAGCTGGAGCCAGCGTTTCATGAAAAAAAATAAAAAAATAAAATAAAATTTGATTCACACCCTTATGCTTTTCCCACTTGTAGGTCTGCATCCCTTTTCTCATTCCAAGGTTCCCAATACTAGAGCCGCTGTCTGTAAGAATGATTGTGTGCGTGTTCAAAAAGAGAGACATTTCCTTCCTCCGGACAGTGGGCAGGACTCTAATGATGGTCTGCTGTTGAGCCGTTTTTGTACAAAAATCTTTTAAATAAAAAAAAATACACATCAAAAGAATGATGTATTTATCACTCTTCACTCATGCCACATATGCACACAGCACAAGTGCTGAATATCCAATATATTTTCCTGTGATTTGTGTATATATATATATATATATATATATATATATATATATATATATATATATATATATATATATATATATATATATATATATATATATATATATATATATATATATATATATATATATATATGTATGTATGTGTGTGTATAGCTATATATAGTGGTATTTGACACCAAGATGTTAGCAGCAGATCCTTTAAGTCCTGTAAGTTGCAGGGTGGGGCCTCCATGGATCGGACTTGTTTGTTCAGCGCATCCCACAGATGCTCGATTGGGTTGAGATCTGGGGAATTTGGAGGTCAAGTCAACACCTCAAACTCGTTGTTGTGCTCCTCAAACCATTCCTGAACCATTTTTGCTTTGTGGCAGGGTGCATTATCCTGCTGAAAGAGGGCACAGCCACCAGGGAATACCTGGTCTGCAACAATGCTTAGGTAGGTGGTACAGTGTCAAAGTAACATCCACATGGATGGCAGGACCCAAGCTATCCCAGCAGATCATTGCCCAAAACATCACACTGCCTCTGCCGGCTTGCCTTCTTCCCATAGTGCATCCTGATGCCATGTGTTCCCCAGGTAAGTCACGCACACGCACCCGGCCATACACGTGATGTAAAAGAAAACGTGATCAGACCAGGCCACCTTCTTCCATTGCTCCGTGGTCCAGTTCTGATGCTCACGTGCCTACTGTTGTCGCTTTCTGTGGTGGACAGGGGTCAGCATGGGCACCCTGACTGGTTTGTGACTATGCAGCCCCATACGCAAAAAAACTGCAATGCATTGTGTATTCTGACACCTTTCCATCAGAACCAGCATTAACTTCTTGAGCAATTTGAGCTACAGTAGCTCGTCTGTTTGATCGGACCACACTGGACAGCCTTCGATCCCCACGTGCATTAATGACACTGTCACGGGTTCGCCACTGTTCCTTCCTTGGACCACTTTTGATAGATACTGACCACTGCAGACCGGGAACACTCCACAAGAGCTGCAGTTTTAGAATGCTCTGACCCAGTCGTCTAGCCATCTATTCAATTCAATTCACATTTATTTGTATAGCGCTTTTCACAATACATATCATCTCAAAGCAGCTTGACAGAAAATGCATGCATCTGCATTACAATTTAGAGTGATTTATTATCAGAGGAGACTGTGTCCAAGTTATACATTTCAGAAAATATATAAGATCACACAGTTAGCTAACAATGTATTAATAAACAATGTAATAATTTAAGGCAGAAACAATGGGCTCATTGAAGTAATGGTACATGTTGTAAATGATTAGGGTATCACAATCAAATAAATTTTTCCTGCTTCTAACACATCAACTTTGAGGAAAACACTTGCTGCCTAATATATCCCAGCCACTAACAGGTGGCGTGATGAAGACATAATCAGGGTTATTCACTTCATCTGTCTGATCGGTGTCTGTGTATATATACATATACACACACTACAAAAAAGGTTTTTTCAATGTTTATAAAACATTGCAAATAAAAAAATCCTACACCAATGTGGCAAGTAAAAATCTGAACTAACTGAAATAATGACTTGCTTGTTGGGGGGATTCCTTATTGTTGAGTTCTCACTGATGATCGCCAAATCATTAAAATCACCATCAGTGTCTCTGTTCAGTAAGAAAACTTCTCAATATGCCTTTATAATAAGCATTTTGATTGTGAACAGTGAGGTCTTGTACATATGTGAGCGTGTCTGTGGCCATCAGTGTCCAGTGAGATCCATCCTTCCTCAAGAATTATGCTGTGTTCCAGGCAGGTTTTTGAGCCCCTAAGTTACGACTTCAAACCACGACTCACGACTTTGTAGCATTCCAGGCAAAGTCACGCCAAGCGCCTGAGCGCAAGAAATTGTGGTAGCTAGATGTAAACAAAGCATGGCGGACCGTACAGGGCTTATGCCCATTTACAGTCATTTCTATCGCCAAAGGTGCTTACTCCTTGCTTATTTGAGGGAAACAGAGGAGAACAATGGTGCATAAGGCAAGAGAAGCTGTTATACCTTTTATTTTACGTTATTTGTATATTACACCGCATCCGTAGGGGCTGCCATTGTTGTTTCATGGGCTATGTGTCATCAGAGCGCGTAACTGGGAGTACATCGATCGATCTTATACGAGTTCTCGGGTGGGAAGTCACGGGTTTGACTGCCGTTCCAGTGCACTTTCACGGGTAGAAGGTGGGAAAAACACGGGTTACGGGTTTGCCTGGAACGCGGCATAATTGTCAGTTTTAGGGCTTTGTCATACATTTTTTGTGTTCTTTGATCATTAAATAATTATGAATTTAATCCTTTTTAAGTTATAATTTTGCAGTGTAAGATTTGAGCTAACACCTTTAAATATTTAAGTATTTATTCAATTCATTCAATTCAATTTATGAAAAACAATTTATATGATTAGATTTATATTTATATATGAATGTTAATAATTATAATTTTTATATATATATATATATATATATTTAGGCCTACACAAATAATATAAAATTACAAGACATTTATTGTAAACGTAATGTGCAGCTTTTTAATGGGGCAACAAAGATATGATAGATATGAGAGAACAAGACAGGCTTTTAATAATCTTTCAGGGCACAAAACTATGATAATATGAAATTCTTCAAAACAGAGCGGCACAAACAGCTTATGCACATCCCGGGTGCAGAATGATGTGCTTGAAGCAACATGGAGTCAGAGTGCGCAGTAATAGTCTGTGTGATGTCACTCGGTAGCGAGTACAACATCGCCCAGAAACAGCTAGAAAAACTCCAGCAAGATAAAGTCATTTTATGCAAATACCCACATTCCTTTATCTATATA
>CM031962.1:28612440-28622440 GCA_018749465.1 Paracanthobrama guichenoti | reverse complement strand
GAGTGAAGTTGTCACTGAGGCACCAACTGACTTTTTGTGGGGATTTTCGGGAGGATATTGGAGCTTTAGCTTTAATTTCCACATTTCCATAACTGTTTATTTCACACCGACATAATGAGTTGTCCTTAGGGGACTTGGAATATAATACACAAAGTCATATGGCATACTTGGTGCTTTTTGGAGCTCAACATTTCCCCATTTCACGTTCACTGAATGTGAAAAAAACATTCTGCCAAACTTTGTGTTCCACATAAGAAAGAAAGTCATACAGGTTTGGAATGACAAGAGGATGAATAAATGAAAACAGAATTTTTATTTTTGAAAAGCAAACTATCCCTTTAAGATATTATTTTGTGACAGAATGAAATGTTACCTTGTGTGGGATTGTGGCTTTCCCAGAATACCTTGAGCAACTGTGCAAAGTTGATTTTCTCAGGCTCATAGACCACACGAACCACCTCTGCGTGTCCTGTTTTACCTGCGTGAGGAAGAAGAGCAGAGGTGACTGTGTAAACATCATTACAGAAGAGTCACAGTGCACACACACACACACACACACACACACACATACACCCTCTGGCTAAACAGAGGTGGCCCGGGGTCCCATTCCAGTGAGGTCATCGAGGGTCACTGATCTTGGCTTGACTGGCCGCATCTCCAGCGGTAGGGTCAGTCCTCCATATTGATTAACTTTATGTGTCTTTTGACCCTGTCATAAAAGTACAAGGGCAGTCGATCTACCTGTGCTCATTACATCAGCTGGGTGCTTTTCAATAAGCTGAAAAAAAAAATGCAACCTAAAGGAGAAAGCCATGAAAAACTTCTAAGAGAAGGAGAGCTTCCTCTAGAAGGACTCGTAAAAGCAAGAAATTACTTTGAAATGACTCATTGAGGGTTAGCAAACATGGAGGAGAAGCACAGAGGAGCATCAAACAAACAAGCACAATACACTACGTACTCAACCTGATGATTATGCTCTCTTTAAGGCTGGATTTAAACAACAGCACAGCCATTAGTAGCAATCGAAAAGTAAGACGCAAGTAAGAAGTGGGTCAGAATGAGATGAAAGTGAGAATTGCTGATGTCTTTTCTTTTCCGACGTCTTTAAAACAACAGGCTCTGAGTAAAACTGCAAGGTGTATTTTTTTTTTGTCTTATCCAACAGAAGCCATTTCACTGCAAGTTTCACTGCACCCGCGGATAGCTGCACACTCTATTCCGCATTATTTTATGCGAAAGGCAATGACACACAAACATAAAATCTGTGTGATTGTGAAACACAATTTGAATGGCATAATTCCCTATCTTGCAGATGGGTTCGGTTGTGTTTGCACTAAATAATTACAATGATTTGATATGAATGCAGTTAAGCGCTATTATTGCACGTCGGTCAAAAGTTTGGGGTTGGTAAGATTTTTTTTATGTCTCTTAAGAAAAATTAGTCTCTTAAGCTCACCAATGCTGCATTTGACCGTTGATTAAAAATACAGTAAAACAGTAATTACACATTAAAATAGCCATTTTCAATTAATATATTTTAAAATGTAATTTATTCCTGTGATGGTAAAGCTGAATTTTCAGCAGCATTACTCCAGTCTTCAATGTCACATGATCCTTCAGAAATCATAGTAAAATTCTGACTTTGTGCTTAATTATGATAAATTATTATTGGTGCTCAATTATTAATAATGGTTCTTATTTTTATCAATGTTGAAAACAACATTTATTTGAAATAGAAATCTTTCAGTAACAATATATTTACTGTCTCTTTTCATCAATTGAATGCATCCTTTCTGAATAAAAGTGTGTGTATATATACACACACACACACACACACACACCGTATATGCATCAAAACTGTATTATGTATCAGCATATTAGAATGATTTCTGAAGGATCATGTGACACTGAAGACTGGAGTAATTATGCTGAAAATTCAGCTTTATCATCACAGAAATATATTACGTTTTAAAACAGAAAACAGTTATTTTAAATTGCAATAATATTTCTCAATATTACTGTTTTTACTGTGTTTAATCAAATAAATACAGCCTTTGTGAGCAGAAGAGACTTCTTTCTGAAACATTAACAAATCTTAAATGTTTCCAAACTTTTGACTGGTACTGTATGTGTCACGGGTGTGTGCAGGCAGGAAGGCAAAGACAGGTCAATACAATTCTCAAACGAAGGTTTAATGAACAAGGATACTCTGGTGAGTAATACAGGCAGGTTCGCAACACACTCTATACACTGACGTACATAGACGAGACCGGACAAAGAAAACAGGAGAACTTAAATAGCAAACACAAACGAGACTATTACAAGACCCAGCTGACACAGATGAGCTAATAATGATGGTGACCATGACGACAGACGGGTGGTGGGAAAACTAAAACAAAGGAACATGAGACAAATGAAAACAGGAAGTCCATGGAACAAAACAGAACTGTGACGGTATGTTTTGGAATACAATATGTTCAGTTTGGGGTCAGTAAGATGTTTTGATTTTATTAAGCAAGGACATAATTTTAAACTGATCAAAACAAATGACAGTGAAGACTTTTTCGATGTTAAATAAAAATATATTTTTCAAATAATCCAGAAAATTATATTTTGTATTATATACAACGGTTTACAATATTTATAATAATTAAAAAAGATTAAAATGTTAATAAAAACAGTTATTTTAAATTGTAATAATATTTCACAATATTGTTATTTTACTGTATGTATTTTTGATTGAATATATGCAGCCTTGTGGAATTGCTGCTAAAAGGATTCCTTAAAAAAAAAAAAAAACTGTATAGACCTATTCTTCTAAACAAATGAAATTCATGTGGTTTTTCCATGTGTGTGTGTCTGTGTGTTTACATTCATTTCAGGGCATGAATACACTTCCAAAAACATAATTCATAGTATTGCTTATAGCTATTTTTATGACTATGTCTATATACTATATTCGGACTATGAGCATGTTGCAAATGAATCAGGGAACATGAAACAGCTGTGACTAGAACCCCAAACCTGAAAAACCGAGGTCCTAATTCCATATCTCCCATCATTAATTTATTACCAAAGAAGTCTGCTTAATAATCTCTGTTTCAGTCTTATGGGGGGGCCTTCCTCTACGTTATCTCCAGTAAATCTATATTGCTTTGATATTAAAAAAGTAATAAAGGACTAACCTGTGGGGTTATTTTCATTACCAGGCAAGACGACAGAGGGGTAGTAACATTATCAGAGCTGAGATATGGAAAAACCAAAGCCGTGTCATTGCCCATACACCCAGGGCCGTCGCTTCAATTCACGCCCATACACTCGGCATTGTACAAATGAATTTAGCAGGCTGGCTCATCGCAATGTTCCCAGTTGTCCCTGTCTGATGACGGCCCTGCATATACCCTAAATTAAACATGACCGAGTTGAAAGGCATTGAAACTCTTTTGTTGTCTGAGAACTAATGCCATGGATTAACTCAAACCAGGGTTATGATTGTTTACTAAAACCAAAACTAATAAAAACATTTCTGTTAATTGAAATAAAGCTGAAATAAAATAAAAGAAAAATATTAGTTGAAAAAAAACTAAACTAAAAAAATTTGAAATGTTGCCTTAATGGTAATAACTTAAAATGTTTAAGTTGAAGTTATTAACTGGAAATAAATAAAAACGAATAAATGCAGCAATTCCAATAGGGTCCTCGTACCATCAATGCTCAGGCCCTAAAAAATAAAATAAATTAAAAAAAACTGCTCGAAATAGCAGTTTTTAAAAAACTATTACAATGAAGAAAATCACACAACAAAATGGCAAAAAAAAAAAAAAAAAAAAACACAGTATGTACAGTATGTCTTTGAATTACGTGCGTCATGGTCAAATGATCATTGTCACAGTTCAATATAAACCATGCAATTCCCTATAAAATACACACACACACACATACACATACACATACATATACATATATATATATATACATATATACATTATATACATATATATATATATATATATATATATATATATATATATATATATATATATATATATATATATATACATATATACATTATATATATATATATATATATATATATATATATATATATATATATATATATATATATATATAGAGATAGAGAGAGAGAGAGAGAGAGAGAGAGAGAGAGAGAGAGAAAAGAATAGCAGTATAAAATGACTGCCACAGCAAAAAAAAAAAAAAAAGCACAAATGTACAATTTCTGCACTCGTTGTAACCTTTAGATAGTATGTTATGCAAATGTTCGTACATTCAGCGATAAGACAACGGTGTTCTAATGGAGGCATAAGAGCTGGCAGCATTATCCTCCAACTGTGTTATGCATGTTGGCTTATGGAAGAGTAATGAACCCACTGAACCTGTTCCTACACTTCCCACTCCTCTCTTTACATTCATTCCTCCCTCCCTCTAGATTTCTATTCCTCTCCCTCTACTCGGCTTTCTTCCCTTCTTCATTTCCTCTTTGAAGCATCTTGCCTATTTTTCTTCCCATCTCCCAGCTCAAATCCTTTTTCTCAACCCCCATTTTTTTTTTTTTTTGGTGTAATCCCCTCACCCACCCCCTCGCCAGACTGTGCCGTTCTAGATGCGGTGAAGGTCAACCACAGGCGGCCATATCTGCTGCAGCTTGAGAACAGCATATATTCTAAGCAAAGGTACAGCTGTGATGCAAGTAGGTGTCAAGGGAAGTGCCTTTTACAGACTATCAATACAAGTGGGAGCAGTGAAAACTACAATCCACTGAAATTCAGAGATAATGGTTATGTGTGATACTGCAAAGGCGCAAGCACACCATCCTCTCATGATCTCTCTTTGTGCAGCTCTGATTCTGCCTCGCAAAATGGTTGAAAAGAGAGACTATCTGCTTCAGTTTTAAGGGTCATTCTATGAAATGGGTGCCTTTTCCAGTTTATAAGGTGAATTTTAAAGCATTTTATGTACAATCTGAAACAATCTATTGGACAAATAATTTTTTAACTGATAATAAATTGCACTGTGCCAACTCGAGCTAATTTAATATATTTTCATAAATATATTGTCACTTTTGACACATTTTATGAGTTATATCATATGTGTGTGTGTGTGTGTGTGTGTGTGTGTGTGTGTGTGTGTGTGTGTGTAGTATATATTACCCATTTTCTTTTTCTAAAAGACACATATACATACATTATATATATATATGATATAACTCATAAAATGTGCCAAAAGTGACAGTAAAGATATTTATGATGTAACAAAAGATTTCTATTTCAAATAAATGCTGATCTTTTGGACTTTCTATTTAAAGAATTCTGAAAAGATTAAAAAAGCATTGAAAAAACATCGATAATTATAGTCTCTTGAGCTTCAAATCATCATATTAGAATAATTTCTGTAGTCGTGACACTGAAGATTGGAATGATGATGCTGAAAATAATTGACATCACAGGAATAAATTACATTTTAAAATATATATATTTTTTATTATTTTAAATATTTTTTATTTTTTAAATTAAAAATTTTAATAATATTTACAATATTACTGTTTTTACTGTATTTGTGAGCAAATAAAATGCACAAAAAAAAATCTCACCCACCCCAAATGTATAATATATATGGTATACATACATACACATATGCATATACAAAGAAAGAATAAATATATTTGTTTAATTCCAATAAAAACATGCTTATTTGCCAAAACATCAAGGAGAAGTTGAGAAAAACTCAGTAAAAGCTGACATTCGCTATAGAGTTATATTTTACATATATTTATGTGAAGGATGCAAATATCACCCATTTTGTAGAATGACCCATACGATGCTATTTTCTATGATTGTTTGCGTTGGTGGCTTTATCTTTAGTGCATGTTTCTGCTTGGCGGACATGTCTGTACCCTTTAATCCCCTGTTGACACAAGCTCTTGTGCAGACAGGACTGAGATTAACACAGAAAGAGAGAGAGCGTGAATGAGTGCATAGACAAAGCGAGAGAGCATTTAAGGATCATGGCCGTCCCCTCCCCCTCAGATGCATAAGTTAAATCCTGTGTATGATTCTATCGCACGGCTACAAAACCTAGTAGGCTGCCTATTTTTAAGACATCAAGGCAGACTCCCGAATGCACTGGGAAAAAATCCCAGAATGCTCTGTGACAGTTCCTGTAATTTATTCCTGTGATGGCAAAGCTCAATTTTCAGCAGTCTTCATTGAACCTAGACTATTATTCTGAGCCCTATTTGTATGGTGCTTTGCCTATGTAGTGCATTTAGTCACTTATGAGGTTTCAATTTAGCTAAGATGCTGCCTATGTAGGCAGTCAGGCAGCTCACACTAGGTCTTGAAAAAGATCTTTTTGAAAGGAATGAAGCTATGCATTTGCAGGTCATATCTAAGAGCACAACATAAACACAAGCATTATCTTTCCATTTCTTCTCAAATCCTGTTACTTGTTTCAAAAGGATGTCAGCATTCAAACCCTGTGGAGGAGCACAGAGTGTTGCCAACCATTTCAGCACCAGCATTCATTTCAGCACCAAGCAATGGACAGCTCCCCCTGAGTTTTCAGCACCCCACGTCGTATATACCAGTTCCACTTGTAGTGATGGACCACCTGCTGAATCATCCCACCCGACTTTACAACAGCTTTGATTCTCAAAATGTACGGTTTCTAAGAAAAAGAGGCAATTTAAATATAAATGCCCTGCAGTGAGATGCCTGTTTGCGTTTATGTTGTCTAAACTTAATAGTAAGGAATGGCTATGCATACTCTGTGAGAAACCATTAAAGCCAATTCACTCGATAGGAAATCGCTGTGACTGAAGTCTTGCGCTAAAGCAGCACACAGGGAAAGCTCGGGAGATCAAAGCCGGGCCTGTCATGTTTTTCTAGGCTGAGAAAAACATCTGCTAAACACGTCAGGACTCAGAATGTAGAATTTATTTAATTCAGTTTACAATTGAAACAATACTTTGTGCATTTATTATTAAATGAAATATTGTGAAATATTATTACAATTTAATATAGCCGTTTTCTATCCCTGCGATGGCAAAGCTGAATTTTCAGCAGTCTTCTGTGTCAGGAATCCTTCTAATATGCTGATTTGGTGCTCACTAATCATTTCTTATTATTATCAGATATTATCACCGTTTATTATCACAGTTGTGCTGCTTAATATTTTTGTGAAACTGATAATTTTTTAGGATTTTTAATGAATAGTTAATAGTTAGTTATTTAAAATAGATATTTTTGTAACCATGTAAAAGTCATTTTACTGCCACTTTTGACAGTTTAATGAATCCTTGCTGACTGACTGAAAAAACACCCTTGAACAGCAGTATAAATGTTCTGGCCACCATTTAGGATTACTGCATTTCTGTGCTGTTTCCCTGCCTTGTTTTTTGAAGGAAAAGCCTAATATTCTAAATCCCAAATCCTGCTGGATAAGGAAGGGGGAGGCTCAGACCTAAATAATAATAATGATAATAATAGGCAAACAGCTGGCACAGCTAAGGCAAATCCAGCCACGTCAAAAAAACGCCCATCTTGATTACTGCATTCAAGCAGAAGCTTCATGGTGATTTTTGGATGGCCAAAGTTTGACAGTATGAGCATGTGTTGTTTTGTATTGGTATATTAGCCAGTTACTAGGATTATTGCTATATGACCAAGTATTACCATTTTAAGTATAAGCATATAAGAATGCCATCTGGATGCTTGCAGTTGTTACGAAAAAAAGAACTGTAATTACTGTACGAATTCTGTACAGATTTCTGATTTCTGCTCTCCAAATAGTGCGATTAGATTGGACGGATGGATGGATGGACGGATAGTAATTGCCTCTTCTGGGTAGAGATCTTTGCTGCTTTTCCTGTTCAGTCTCGTTTTCTTCCAGCTTAAGTGTCAATGTCCCAAGAGCATCCACTGGATTTACCCTGGCTTTAACTTGCCTCATTCTTTCTAATTCCTTCTTCACTTGATATTTCTCAAGCATCCCAGTTTGCTTTCTATCTACCATTATTTGGCACTTTCTATCAACCACCGTTTCTGTTTTCTGCCTGCATATGATCACAATGTCTGATTTGTTTATTGGTCACTTTGTAGCACCAACCATTTGGATTGGGATTGTGTCTGTCCTACCGAATCTATTATGTGGCCTTCTGGTCGTCACACTGCTCCTCTTGTTCATCTAATGCTAGGCAGAGCTGCTAGGTTTTTTTAAATGGTGCAGAATGAGATCTGACATGAAATTTATATATGTGGTGTAAACTCTAAGAGCATGGTTGGTCTAAACTCAGGGTATTTATATGGCATTTTACAGTCATTTCAACTCAATCAACACCAATACAGTTCATGTATAATTCATGATGCTCAAATTGTGCACCCATTCTTGATGTAGCTGGAGCTCCACAGACAATAAGTGACTGACAGCTTTGAACCCATAGTTTACAAATACGGTTGCAATTTTGTTACAGTTGAGGGTGGATCAGAGACATACCTGTGCACACCTCCTCATAGGTCGGATTTGGGGTGTAACCACCAGAGTAGCCCACTTGAGTGGAAAAGACCCCCTTTTGCACCCAGAACTTCCTCTCCGCTCCCCAGAAACAGCCCATACCTGTGTTAAAAACAAAAGAAAAAATAGATATTCCTAATATATAGCCATAGACGATAACATCAGACCAAAAAGCATAATTTTTCTATTATTGGCAGAAATAAAAAAAAAATTACACTTTTAAATTGTATTCAACGTATACACTGATCAGGCATAACATTATGACCATATATAACTAATATAGTGTTGGTCCCCCTTTCGCTGCCAAAACAGCCCTGACCCATCGAGGCATGAACACCACTAGACCCCTGAAGGTGTGCTGTGGTATATGGCACCACGATGTTAGCAGCAGATCCTTTAAGTCCCGTAGGTTGCGAGGTGGGGCCTCCATGGACTTGTCCATGGATCGGACTTCAGCACATCCCACAGATGCTCGATTGGATTGGATTCGGAGGCTAAGTCAACACCTCAAACTGACACCTTTCTCTCAGAACCAGCATTAACTTCTTGAGCTACAGTAGCTTGTCTGTTTGATTGGACCACACGGGCCAGCCTTTGCTCCCCATGTGTATCAATGAGCCTTGGCCACCCATGACCCTGTCGCCGGTTCACCACTGTTCCTTCCTTGGACCACTTTTGATAGATACGGACTATAAAATTTAGAATTTTAATTTGGGGGCAAGTTATCATATTAAAATTACAGTCACTAAGATTATACAGCGTATACTACCATTCATAAGTTTTTTTTTATCAAGTAAATGCTGCCTTGGTGATCATAAGAGGCTTCTTTGTTACTTATCCCAAACTTTTGCACGCTATTGTTTAATTGTTTGTCTGTCTTTTCTCCTCACCAAATTCTCTTTGCCGTGTGTTTTTGTGTTCTGCTGGGAACGAGCCTCCTCTAGCACCTTCCCACTGGTGTTAAATCAGGTCCTATTTTTTCTATTCAAAGCTCCATATTTTAGCTATGAATTTACAATCCCATAAAACTAAATACTCCTCCATCACGCATTTACTCAGCGCCAATAAAAACATATCAACCACCATAAAACGAACACCCGCTGTAAGCATTTATTACCAAATAATACTATAACAGTAAAAATAAATTAGAGGGTAACTAGTATATCGTTATCTACTCCAACATCCCATGGGTGGAGAGTAATTCAATTGTTGAAAAAAAGAAAAAAAACATACATGACTGTCGGCTTGACCAGATTTCTCTGATTTACAAGCTGCTGCAGAAGTGAGCATAAGGCGTATGATGGATAATCTAGAATCTGGAGCTCAATTACGGAGGCCCAGAGGGACACCCGAACGCCAAGACTATAAGATGACGCTTTCACATGGGGGACGTCAATGTTCAGTAAATGAGGGGGAGCACTGTGTGTGCCGTCTAGCAGAAAGAAAGGGAAATGTTCATGGAGTCAAA
>CM031962.1:28604940-28609940 GCA_018749465.1 Paracanthobrama guichenoti | reverse complement strand
GAAAGGTGATTTAAGCAATTTTGAGCGTGGCATGGTTGTTGGTGCCAGACGGGCCGGTCTGAGTATTTCACAATCTGCTCAGTTACTGGGATTTTCACGCACAACCATTTCTAGGGTTTACAAAGAATGGTGTGAAAAGGGAAAAACATCCAGTATGCGGCAGTCCTGTGGGCGAAAATGCCTTGTTCATGCTAGAGGTCAGAGGAGAATGGGCCGACTGATTCAAGCTGATAGAAGAGCAACTTTGACTGAAATAACCACCATTGAGGTATGCAGCAAAGCATTTGTGAAGCCACAACACGCACAACTTTGAGGCGGATGGGCTACAACAGCAGAAGACCCCAGGAGGCTACAATTTGCACAAGCTCACCAAAATTGGACAGTTGAAGACTGGAAAAAATGTTGCCTGGTCTGATGAGTCTCGATTTCTGTTGAGACATTCACATGGTAGAGTCAGAATTTGGCGTAAACCGAATGAGAACATGGATCCATCATGCCTTGTTACCACTGTGTAGGCTGGTGGTGGTGGTAAAAACAATGGTGTGGTTTGCCTATCGTCCCAATAGATCGACTGAAGATGCCATTCTCATGGCACACTTCCCTCACTCACAGGCCCTTAGTGCCAACTGGGCAGCTCAGCCTTTAAATGCCACAAGGCCTACCTGAGCATTGTTTCTGACCATGTCCATCAGGTGGTGAGAATAGGCCAGTCCACCTCCCACCTCCATCATGATGGGAGTACAGGGCTGTGTCCTGAGCTTTGTCCACATGCTCCACCCTCTATCATCAAATTTGCTGATGCATTTCCAACAACAAAGCTCGGCATACTTCAGGTGGAGCATCTAACAGCATGGTGCCAGGACAACTGTCTTCTGAATGTTGGCAAGACCAAAGAAATGACACTTCAGGAAGAGACAGCAATCTCCCCTCATGATCAGCGGGTCGGCAGCCCAAGTACTGGGAGTCATCTCCGAGGACCTGACCTGGACTGCTCACATTCAGACACAAAAAAGCAGCCAGGCAAAGACTGTACCACCTGCCAGCTGAGGAAATTGTTTGCTATCTGAAAACTTTCTATAGGGGCGATAGAAAGTGTTTTAACTCAGTGCATCACAGCGTGGTATGGGAACAGCACCAGTCATGCAAAGCCCACATCTCAGGGTCAGCTCTCCCGTCTCTGCAGGACGTCTACACCAAACGCTGCAAATGTACCAAGATCATCAAGGACTCTAATCACCCTGCAAAGGCCATACCATCTGAGCATCTGATGGCCAAAACTTCAGGAGGATCCCAGGCCATCAGACTCCTGAACTCAGATAAACATCGATACACACTGACATTGCACTGCACTTTCTGTTTCGTTGTTACTGTGTAACAACCTGTCATAAACCTGTTTGCACATTATACCTTGATACATTTGCAACCACATATTTATAAGTCTACAGTTTATCTCATCAATTACCTTTTTTTCTCTTGACTTCATTATTTATAATTCTACAGATATAGACATATATATATATATATATATATAGTACTTTTTTTATATCCTATTTCTATTATAATTTCTTTCCTTGTGTTTTTAACTGTGAATTTTGTCCATGGAGCGGACCTGTTTACATTTCACTGCCGGTTGTATATTCTGTATAACTGTGTATGTGACAATGGCACACTTTAGGCCCCAGTGCCAACTGGGCATCATGCCACGGCCTATGAGCATTGTTTCTGACCATGTCCATCCCTTTATGACCACCACCCATTCTTTGATGGCTACTTCCAGCAGGATAATGCACCATATCACAAAGCTCGAATCATTTCAAATTGGTTTCTTGAACATGACAATGAGTTCACTGTGGCCCCCACAACCAGATCTCAACCCAATAGAGCATCTTTGGGATGTGGTGGAACAGGAGCTGTGCCCTGGATGTGCATCCCACAAATCTCCATCAACTGCAAGATGCTATCCTATCAATATGGGCCAACATTTCTAAAGAATGCTTTCAGCACCTTGTTGAATCAATGCCACGTAGAATTAAGGCAGTTCTGAAGGCGAAAGGGGGTCAAACACAGTATTAGTATGGTGTTCCTAATAATCCTTTAGGTAAGTGTACTGTAACAATGACACCTTAAAATAAAGTTTAACCGTATCAACTGTATCAACCATATCATATGAGAAGCGAATCAGTCATAAACAAATCAGTTAAGCCAGTGTTGTGAACCAGATCAACTAATACATTGAAAAGTAGTATGGACCACTTGTATAGTGCTTTCTTGGTCATTTTGGAGCTTGATAGCCTTATACAGACAGTTTTTTTTTTTTATTCCTCTCATGTCTTCCATGGAAAAAAAATTATTTAAAAAATGTGCTATATTGATAATCAAATCAACAACCCATGTTTGCACTGTACACTGAAAATAGCATTCAGTACAATAAATGTTCTAAACAGTACTAAAATACCTCAATAACTTTTAATTTAATATTTTTACATAATTATTTAGCCTTTTTAATTCAATTACTGTAAAATTTTGCCCATCCAATCAAATAATGTATGAAAATGGATTGAAAAGAAAAACTATGACACTTCTTTCAGTTCTTTCGTCACACATACTGCATTATGGAATACAGTATTCCATGCAGTGTCATCCAGGTGTTCTTTGCATAAAGATAATCTGCAAACTGTATACACACCAGGCTTTCAGATCACCCCCATATGTTTCTCAGGCCTGGTCTGCAGTGCGTAGCATAGAGTGGTATAGTGTTATTGATCTGCAGTGCGTCATTCTGAAAAGTAGCTTGCCTTACTATAAGGACTGGCAAGAGCTGGGTGGGTCAGTGGTTGCACTTTTGCCTTTCAGTGTGAGAGGAGTGACCGGGTAGGGTTGCACCACCAGCCATTCGTAATTTCTTACTTAAATTGGAATGTAAAGTCCACACTAGAGGCTTAATACCTACTAGTTAGTTTGTAACTAACTCTGTCTGTACTATTCGGTTGCACCAATTGTCCTTAAGGCAGAACATAGCTAGTAGGTCATAAGATCTCAGGAAAGTAATGCATAATGCATAAAATATTTACCCTCAATATTCCAATTGAGGGCAACAGTGTCGGCCCCATTTACCACCAGAAGTATTTTTTTACATTCATTTTTACCATAGGGATTTTGTTAAAGCGTTATAGGCCATGAACCAAGCCAATCAGCAACAATGTTAATCACATTCAAATTGTTTTGAAGCAAAGAAGTATATTGCAAAATATGCATATATACACTGATCAGGCATAACATTATGAACGGTGAAGTGAATAACACTAATTATCTCTTCATCACGGCACCTGTTAATGGATTGGATATATTAGGCAGCAAGTGAACATTTGGTCCTCAAAGTTGATGTGTTAGAAGCAGGAAAAATGGGAAAGCGTAAGGATTTGAGCGAGTTTGACAAGGGCCAAACTGTGATGGTTAGACGACTGGGTCAGAGCATCTCTAAAACTGCAACTCTTGTGGGGTGTTCCCAGTCTGCAGTGGTCAGTATCTATCAAAAATGGTCCAAGGAACAGTGGTGAACTGGCGGCAGGGTCATGCTCATGCCCAAGGCTCATCGATGCACGTAGGGAGCGAAGGTTCGCCCGTGTGGTCCAAACAAACAGACAAGCTACTGTAGCTCAAATTTCTCTAGAAGTTAATGCTGGTTCTGATGGAAAGGTGTCAGAATACACAGTGCATCGAAGTTTGTTGCATATGGAGCTGCATAGCCACAGACCAGTCAGGGTGCCCATGCTGACCCCTGTCCACTGCCAAAAGCACCAACAGTGGGCATCAGTACTGGACCACGGAGCAATGGAAGAAGGTGGCCTGGTCTGATGAATCATGTTTTCTTTTACATCATTTGGATGGCCGGGTGTGTGTGCGTCGCTTACCTGGGGAACACATGGCACCAGGATGCACTATGGGAAGAAAGCAAGCCGGCAGAGGCAGAGTGTGATGCTTTGGGCAATGTTCTGCTGGGAAACCTTGGGTCTTGCCATCCATGTGGATGCTACTTTGACACGTACTACCTACCTAAGCATTGTTGCAGACCATGTACACTCTTTCATGTAATTGAAATTTCTTGGTGGCTGTGGCCTCTTTCAGCAGGATAAAGCAGTGGTATGGAAACAGCACCAGTCATGACTGCAAAGCCCTGCAAAGAGTCGTGCGCTTATCCGAGCGTATCTCAGGGTCAGCTCTCCCGTCTCTGCAGGACGTCTACACCAAACGCTGCAAAGGTAGAGCTACTAAGATCATCAAGGACTCTAATCACCCTGCAAACCCTCATTTCACGCTGCTGCCATCTGGTAAGCGTTTCCGAAGCCTGATGGCCAAAACTGAGAGACTCAGGAGGAGCTTCTTCCCCCAGGCCATCAGACTCCTGAACTCAGTCACTTAACATCCCGTGACCATCGACATACTGACATTGCACTGCACTTTCTGTTCTCGTTGTTACTGTGTAACAACCTGTTATAAACCTGTTTGCACATTATACTCTTTATACATTTGTTAACCACATATTTATAAGTCTACAGTTTACTCACTGCACAGTTTATTTCACTTATTTTATTCCACTTCTTTATTTTTATTTTGTACTTTTTTTCTACTTGACTTGATTATTTATAATTCTACAGATATATATAGAGTACTTTTTTATTCTATTTCTATTATAATTTCTTCCTTGTGCTTTAACTGTGAATTTGCACTGTCCATGGAGCGGACCTGTTTACATTTCACTGCCGGTTGTATATTCTGTATATAACTGTGTATGTGACAAATAAAACTCTAGTGGAGTCCATGCCTCGACGGGTCAGGGCTGTCTTGGCAGCAAAAGGGGGACCAACACATTATTAGGATACAATGTCAATGTTATGCCTGATCGGTGTATATAAATATAAAAGTATTTTGAGAGCATAGAGTGGGTTCATGGGAGTGGGTGGAGATACAGAGCTATTTTGATGTGTTTTGATAGTGGCGAC
>CM031962.1:28267440-28599940 GCA_018749465.1 Paracanthobrama guichenoti | reverse complement strand
GGCTAAAGTACCAAATATAAAACTACCATTGGGCAGCTCAGCTTTGTTCTGCTATGTACTACTACATGGATACAGACTCTCCAGTGTGGATAGATATAGAAAATAAATTGAATAATAATTCCATTACAGATGTATCTGTACTCTTCTTCAATTAAAATGCTCACAAAAAAAAAAAAAAAAAAACAAAAAAAACATGCACAATCCTTTCCTTAGGAATACCATTTCTGTATGGTATGACGCTCACAGTTTCTTAGATGAAGCAATTACAGTCAGGTTTGTCATCAATCTGGGGTAATACAAATTTTGTGCCTGGAAGAAGTGACAAGGGATTTTAAAATTGGATGTATAAGGGAGTAAGCCAAGTAAAATATTTATAAGAAGAAGGTATAATGTTGTCATTTCAACAACTGTTGAGAAAATATGATATCCTCAGAATCTTTTCTTTTCAAATATTTACAAATAAGTTTGACATATTCTGAAATTAAAATGTAACCCCTTTGTCAACTATAGAAAAATCACACTTTTAAACATTTAAGGGATAAGGGCAATCTGTCATTCTTTTACAATATACTTTAGAGAGGATCAAAAGAGAATTCATTATCTTATTTAACAGCATGGAAGAATGATCTTCAAGAAGACATTTCTAAAGAAGAATGGATGGAATCTTGTTTATTTGCCCAAAATCACAGTTACATTTCTGATATATTTGGCTAATGCGGACCTACATTACCCCAGTTAAATTACATAAATTGAATCCAAATATTCCCGACAGTTGTTTAAAATACAAACAAGAAATTAGTACCCTTTATCATTATATATGGGAGTGTAATGAGATTTTGGAAGGAGACTGTTCTTTTGATTGGTAAATCGACTGAAGAAAATGTCCCTCTTGCGCCCAAACTTTGTCTATTTCATATATACCCAGTGAATTTGGAGATGAATGCAAGAAAGCGCAAACTGATTGATTTTAGTTTGCTCCAGGCAAAGCTCGCTATTGCCTTGAACTGGAAGGAGACCCAAGGACCCTCCCTCTAACCAATGCTTTAAAGAAATGACCAGCACCCTTGCCTTGGAAAAACTGACTTATGTAGTTAAAGGAAACTAAAGACTTTTACAAAATTTGGACTCCTTTTTGCACTATTGTAACCAAGTAGATCAGACAACAAGGGATGATTGAACTATATCCATCACTTCTGTATTGGACATGCCCAGTATACTTATGTAACGCAGTTCCTGTATTCCAGCAAAACAACTAACTCCTGTTAAAGCAGCAAAGTTCAATTACACAATGAAAGGCCGTGAACCGTGATGTAGCAAAATGTATGTTTTACTTATAAAATTAAATAAGTAAAACATAAAATGAAATGTTTTACTTATTTCGGCTTTAGTTTTGTTCTAAATGTCCTGTAAAGCATTTATAATTTATTATTATTATTATTATTATTATATTTATTCACTTATTTATTTATTGTTCTAATGTTCAAACAAATGCCAATAAATATATTTTGGAAAAAAAATTCACAATTTTTGTGAATTGTGGGCACTCACCATAGGCGTAATGGTTTTTATACCGTACAAACCGTATTTTCTATCCCCTACACTACCCCTGCCCCTAAACCTACCCATCACAGGAAACTGCACATTTTTACTTTCTCCCCAAAAAACTCATTCTGTCTGATTTATAAGCCTTTTGAAAAATGGGGACATGGGTAATGTCCTCATAAGTCACCCTCTCCTACCTATGTCATTCCTATGTCATTATACACATTTGTGTCCTGATATGTCACAAACACACACACACAATTTGCTTTGTATTTGCTTCCAATTATTTTTTATCTCAAACTATATATAAAGTAATAATTCTAACACACACACACACAGTGTACGTGAGATTTTTTAAATTATTTTAAACAAAATGCATTTTATTCAATTATCTATCATCTATCCATATATATTTTGTTTTTGTTTTTAAAGAATTTCCCAATTCCCCTTTTTTATTAAGCAAATACTTTTTCAGACTTCAAATAAATCAATTCTAAAGAAGCGTAATCCAACAGGGGCTCAATTAATTTAAATAACATCTTTCAAAAACTACTGTACAAAACTGGTACAAAATCCATCACTGATGCAGAAATCAAATTGGGGTCTGATTCTGATCTTTTTAGACCAGTGTCGACTATATCTGCTTCTCATCTGGACAGATTGTTAGATACAGTAGTGAGATGCCATATTAATCTATAATAGAGTATTGAGTGATCCACTAGCTGAAGATTCAAACTAGGAGCATAATATTCCCTCCCTCTCGCTTTGAAGATCCTGCAGGCATGGCTACGCTCATTTTCATAGCTCTCGGTTTCCTTTTTCAGGTCTCCATTGATCTATCCCAGCCAGCCCTATCCCCACATGATAGACTACACTACTGACATTAGTACTCTACTCTATAAGCTCTTATCCAGTGGAGCAACTAACCAAAAGTACTAAATTATCAACATAGGTTAGTAGTTAATTGGTTCTTTCTCCTATGTAGCACATTGGGAAGTCTGATTCATTCGAGTGAATCTGTTCATCTGATTTAAATGAACGGATTAAAAAGCGATTCAAGTGCATGCTGATTTGTCGGCATGATGCTCTTCTGACCGGAAAGAGTGAGTGACAAAAAAGAGCCAGGACAAATGTTTTCAGGGCCGAGGCTCATTGATTACTCTGCAGTGACTTTAATGAAGGAGAAAGATGTGGTCAAACACCCAATAACATTTTGGGCAGTGTCCCAGGAGTGGAACTATCCTGCCAGAAAGGACTGCCAGCAATAAGTCAATAGCATTCCCTTATGAATAGCAAACAAACAAAAACAGTTCTTTGATCGCTATTGTGCTCAGAAGCTTGACTTGTGACTGTTACACTTTGAAGCTTAACACCAGGCTCGTCTGCCTTTCATGTTTCAAAGTCTGTGACAAGAAACCTCCGATCATAACCACCAGTCACTGATGGTCTTTAGAGTGCAAAAAAACATTACTTAGTCAAAATACTCAGCTAATTTAGAATGACCATTAATGTAAAATATGTTTAGAATCAGATGGTGCAGTTAAATCACTGTTGTCTCTTTTTCTGTACAAATCTGTACAAATGGTTGTAAAATTAAAAAAATTAAATGAATGCAAGGATGCATTAAAATGATCAAAAGTGACAAAAACATTTATAATGTTACAAAATATTTCTATTTCAAATGAATGCTGTTCTTTTGAACTTTGTAAATCACCAAAAAAAATCATGAGAAAAATTATGATTTCCATTGATAATAATAATATGAAATGTTTCTTTAGCACCAAATCAGCATGTTAGAATGGTTTCTGAAAAATCAGACACTGCTAAAAATTCAGCTTTGCCATCACATTAATAAATTATATTTTAAAATATATAAAAACATAAAACAATTATTTAAAATTTTAATATTTCACAATATTATAGTTTTTACTGCATTTGTAATTAAATAAATGCTGGGTGCGCATTAGAGACTTTTAAAAACATTAAGAAAATTGTATCTTTCATTTATATTTTTTGTAAAAATTCAATTAACGTTAGGACTGGTAAAGTTTGGAGTGGAAACACATTTTTATTAAGTATATAATTTGCCATAACAGTCACAGTAAAATAGACTAAATGTAATAAATATGACATGAATTCACAAGACAAAAACTGTGACAAAACTAAAAACTGTAAAATTAACACTGGGATGAAGGATGGATTTGAAATACTGAATAACGCTTGCTCAAGCAACTTCAAAGATCAGTCTTGTGGAGACGTGTGTGTGTGTGTGTGTCTCAAAAGGAGAATGTAAAAATGGACCAGACACAGTGCAGCTCTCAGCGCTTTTGTTTTCCCCCATTCTGTGGTGAAGAGAGCCTGTGAAAAGCGATTGGAAATGGTTGTGCAGAGGGGATCAGGCTATAGCGAGTGCTGTGTGTGCAAGGCGATATGCTATCTCAGCCGTGCACCTATCCTCCCCCTTCCAATGGCTTCCTCCGTGCCCGCAGATTAGCAGGCCCATGAGGCCTGGGAGTCAGAGTGCACACGCCGCCAGACGACAGACCCGACGACTTGGGTAGCGCGTGCCTTGCCTTGCCCCTCCCCCCCTCCAGAGTCTCTCTCTATCCCCTTCCACCCCCATCCTGACTGCCTCTATTCAGAGTGACAGTGATGAATGGGCATGCTAGGCTAATGGCGGTCTGCGGCTGATTGGAGCAGCCTCCTTTCTTTTTAATAACAGACCCAGTGGCCGTCATCAGCTGCATCATTTCTTCACAACGACCGTTAGCACCATTACGGCTATTGTGAGCCATAATAGCAATTATCTTAGCGGAGTGAGAGAGCGCCTTGATGCAGGGAACAGCCATTACGATCTGAGAGTGCTACGCCGGAGACTTGTGAGTGGCAAACACAAACAGCAGGTAAACGCTAAGAGAAATTAGGTGAAATTAGCTTGGCTACAGTTCTTCTTCAGCCAGGCTTCACGTAAACAGATTAGCACAGAAGCAATCCAGAAAAGATCTCAAGAAAAAAACGGAATGAGTTGTGAGCGGACAAACAAGATAAAACTTAGAAACATTCCTGGGGTACTCCTTGTAATAGCATAGGAGGCTTTTTAAAATATGGCAGCCACTCGATCCTCTTCTAGTTGATATGTCTTGAGCCTTTTAATTCATACACATCTTTTAAACAGTCTCCATCCTGATTTTGCAGGGTTCTTCTTCATCTGCATGTTCTGTCTAGACTCTTGATATACAGTATTTACACTTTTAATACAATAGGTTTTGAATTAAGTAGTCCCTTATCACTTGCTTCCCTCTGTTTTGTATCTTATCTTATATCTTTTGGTTCTATTGTATGAACAGAGCTTCCAAATGGTTTGCTGTAGGAAGTTAATTACTTGTTTTCTATTAAAAAAGGCCCTTCTGGAAAGCTAGTCACCTTCAGTCCTTGCACTTGTGCCCTTGCACACACACTCTGTGATATACACACACACCCGTTCCACTGTTTTAACCCCCATACGCATTATGTTCAAACAGAATCTTTTTTCTTTTTTTTTCTAATTTAAATTAGAAAATGAAAAAATGCAATAGGAATTTTCAGGAGAAGAAAATGGGAAAATGTTGGGAAACTCTCCATCACAACAGAAAAAATTAATAAATAAAAAATATGCATAATTGCAGTTGTATAATTTGTCACCATATATGCAATTCCCAATAAGGAAACAGAATAGCCATATGGCAATGTTTTTTTTTTGGTTTTTGTCAAATTTCGTTAGCGTTTGATAACTACATGTTATCATTAAATAACAACGATAAAATAATTCTCAGTTCAGTTTATTTATAGAGAACATTTAAAAACGGTCACTGCCGACCAAAGTGCTGTACACATAGAAATTAGTAACACAAATAATAATAAATGCAGTTTAAAACAGAACAATCATTATAAGCTAACAGAAAATAAATAATTTTTGAGACTTGATGACTTGAACTCTGACAGAGAGGAGTCGATCTAATGTAAAGTGGAGGCTTGTTCCACAGTGTGGGGCCAGCCACTTCAGCCACTCGGTTACCCCTTGATTTTAGCCAGGTTCTAGGTATCTGAAGGAGAAGTTTCGTTTCAGATCTAAGACTTCTAGTGGGAGAATATAAATGCAGTAAGTCAGACAAATAAGAAAGGGCTAAATCATTTAAAGATTTATACACCAATAATAACATTTTATATTCAATTCTGAAATGTATCCGAAGCCAATGAAGGGATCTCAAAAGGGGGGTGGCATGATCAAATTTCCTCTTTCCCTTCAGGAATCTCGCCGCAGCATTTTTAACAACCTGTAAGCATGCCGTTTGGGACTTTGATACACCAAAATAAAGGGAGCTGCAATAGTCCAGGCACGAGGTAATGGATCGCAGTCTCCAACGAGCGCTTGGGAAGATAAAATTAGATTTTCGCTAGAGAGCAAAGATAGAAAAAGCTAGATCCAATGACAGCACTAATTTCCTTATCGAATTTGAGGGAACTATCTAACATCACACCTAAATTCCGTACTTGGGGAGAGAGAAATAGATCTAGAGATCACTTCTAAAGCATTAATGTTCAGTTTTAACATCTACCATTACATTTTTCAAAATCAAAAGTATCTGTTAATATTATTTAAAGGGATAGTAAATTAGCCCATGATTTACTCACCCTCAAGTCATCCTAGGTGTATATGACATTCTTCTTTCAGACGAATACAATCAGAGTTATATTAAACAATGTCCTGGCTCTTCCAAGCATTATAATGGCAGTGAATGGCAGCCCAAAATTTGAAGCCCAAAAAAGTGTATCCAACCATTATAAAAGTAATCTACATAAAATCCTTAATAAAGGCCTGAAGCAAAGCGATGTACTATATTTAATATGTTATAAAGTAAAATATCTAGCTTCCGCCGGACCGCCTTCCGTATTTAACTTATGAAAAAAGACAATGACGTCGGTAAGTGTTTTTAACTTAGAGAGCTTATATTATATATATAATTTTTTTTTTTTTTTTTTTTTTTTTTTTTTTTTTTACAAAAGCCCATCGATTCGCTTCAGAAGGCCTTTATTAAACCCCTGGAGCCCTATGGATTACTTTTATAATGGATGGATGCACTTTTTTGGTCTTCAAATTTTGGGCTGCCATTCACTGCCATTATAATGCTTGGAAGAGCCAGGACATTTTTAAATATAACTCTGATTGTATTTGTCTGAGAGAAAAATTACATATACACATAGGATGGCTTGAGGATGAGTAAATCATGGGGTAATTTTCATTTTTGGGTGAACTATCCCTTTTATGGACCTGAGCTAACATGAACTAGCAATAAAGAGTTGTCCAATAAGTGACTCCAGGAAAAACATGACAAAATGAAATGCATACGTTAACTTATGTTTTAATTCCATCAATGCATTTATTGTAGGTTTTTGTGGGGGGTGGAAAAAGATTTAAAATGATACGTTTCCATATGGCACCATAGAAGGATAAACTAATGGACATGACAAACTATGTATAGAGCCACAATTATCCTTTCACATGCAGAGTGACAGCAATTAACAACATGCTCATACAGATTTATATACATTTCAGATTCAACACGCACTCATAGATAAATGTATATCCTGGAATGACAAGAAGAGTGGATTGTTAGATGAGGGCTGAATGAGCCATTAAAATACGTCATCAGGATGGCCAATTTGTCGGCATCAAGCATCTAAACAGATGAGGCTCTGTGGGATTGTGCTGCATTGATTCTTCAGCAGGGGCCATGATAGGAAATGAGAATGTGGTCAAACACCACAAAACATTTGGGCAGGAACCCAGCACTCAGGAGAGTCATCAGGGCATGTCTTAATTCAGAATACAAATGCTAGATTGATCTCCACTGACAGGCTTTAGATTATTAGAACCAAGATGGAGCTTTTGCAAGGACACTTACATATAAAAATTACTCATTTCTCATTTGTTCACATATCAGTGCAGTTGCTAGGGTTTTCTTGATGGTTGCTTACTGGCCCCAGTCAAAAGAACCCACTGCTTAACTTTCTATAATATTCTGGTTCAATTGTATTATTCATTGAATGTAAATATAAGGGAATAATATAGATAGGTTTATAAACTTTAAAATATTCTAATTTAGACATTAAAATATATTTACAGAAATATTTAGTTAAAAATGGCCAAAAACACACATGGAAACATTCATATTTGTCAGTCTAAATATACACTATATTGGGAAAAGTATTGGGACACCCCTTCAAATCATTGAATTCATGTGTTCCAATCACTTCCATGGCCACAGGTGTATAAAATCAAGCACCTAGGCATGCAGACTGCTTCTACAAACATTTGTGAAAGAATGGGTCGCTCTCAGGAGCTCAGTGAATTCAAGCATGGTACTGTGATAGGTTGGCATCTGTCCATTTGTGAAATTTACTAAATATTCCACGGTCAACTGTTAATGGTATTATAACAAAGTGGAAGCAATTGGGAACAACAGAAACTCAGTCATGAAGTGGTAGGCCACATAAAAAATTTAAAAAAATCACAGAGTGGGGTCAGCGCATGCTGAGGTGCACAGTGCGTAGAAGTCGCCAAATTTAGTCAATAGCTACAGACCTCCAAACTTTGTGTGGCAATATCTTCTTTAGTGTGCTAGGCAAATAACTTTGTGTGTTAGGCAAATACTAGGCAATATCTTTCTGCGTTTACATAAGTACCATAATTACAAGATGACAACCAATGACATTCTACTATGAGCTGGAATTATGCATTTCTAATGCAACAATATCAACAGCAAAACACTGGTTACGTGGTACAAGTCGAACCTCTCAGAAAGTTTACAAGTTGTAATTACAAGTTCTACGAGGGCATATATTAATTTACGTAATTATTAATTTTGTACATGACATGAATGCCTCTGACCCCTGAATGCAGTGACTGACCAATCAGAATCAAGTATTCCAGAGAGCCATGTGATAAAAATAAATAAAAGCGAAATCAAATAAATGTTACCAGAATAGCCAATAAGAACAGAACAATACAAGCTCCACAACATATTAACTCCCTGTGCTCATGTGGATGGATTTCTAGTGATTTGAAGAGCAGGGTAAACAGTTAAAGGAAACAATGGTGGGAAACAAAAAAGACCCCATATTACATAATATCAAACGAGACTGAACTTCAACCCAACACTATAGTGCTGACATTTGTGGGGTATTATTGGTCTATGCTTGATTTATTGCCCTGTATATGTATGTCTCCAAACTATACACAATTTCCAAGCAGTAGCAATAACTTATGCACTGGAGGGTTCAAAAACATATTACAGAAGTCAAGTTCTTTTAGAAAATATAGTTTTAAAACTCATGGAATAGATTATATGCTTATTGAATGTGATGAGAGGTCACACAACCTTGAAACCTCCAGCCCCCATAAGAAGACCCCTGTCCACGTCAATAGAGGACCCAATCCTTTTCTTTTTCCCTAAAAGTATATTTTCTCCAACAAGAGCTTAACAGCTTCTTCTCCAACAATCTCTCTCTCAAGGTCATGAGTCTTGAGAAACGGGCAGTGTGGGTTTGTTTTCTTTGACAGGCCAGTGAATGCAGCCCATTAAAGTGCTGCTTCAACTGCATAGGTGGTTAAACTCAATTGTTCTATTATAGCAAACTAATACTGTGCTCTGGATGAGATAGAAGAGAGCTTCCACAAATTAATCTGACCCTGAAAATGCACCGTAATTATGAAAACAAACCCGACTGATAAATGCAATACACAATAAATAAAGAATTTTTTGGGTTCCTTTCCTTTCTTGAATATAAATTAACATTCATCCCACAGAAATCCACATATACAGGATTCAACAAAAGAAAGGCTGACTCTATACATTAAATCATTTGATAATGTATTTGATTTGATCATTTATGTCTTGCAAAGTAAGAAATAAAGACACATTATGTGCAATAGTATATTTAAAAATATTAAAGAAATATGTGTGAACATATTTTACAAAATAAAATAAAATAAATAGATTAGAAATAAAATAAAATAAATAGAAATAAATTTTGTCTTGGGGCCAGTGAAAACATAGGTAGAAATATGAACTACTGGCCCAAAAAGGCAAGCAGCAAAAAATATTTATTGTCGAGTTCTGCATATACATGCTAGAACATAATACTGGCTGGCCATGAGACTCTATTATTCTATTGTCATTTAAATAAAGCACAATTTCTCTGGTTGGGTCTGGAGTGATTGGATTTTTCATGTAATCATAAATTATATTTCAAATGGTGCTTGGTCTGACTGATGTCCAGTCAGCAGCTATTATTCAGGATGTTTTTGATTGACAAGCCCTTGAGTGATAGGCGAGAGGCAGCAGTGATGGTGCCACAGGAGTTCAGACCGTTACTGCTGTGCCTCTTGTTAAGGGTCCCTCCGGCTCCCTCAGGCCTTGCCCTTTGGTCCCTCTGCGGTCTAGCGGCCTCCCTGTGGACTTGACTCCGATCAATGCACAGGGAAACCCATTAAGAGCCACAACACCAAGAGCGGACGGGGGCCAAATGCACCCTTAACAAAAGCGCGAGTGGCCAACATCAGTTGAGTTAAGGGGTTGTGAAAAATGAGGTGTGTGTATGTGTGTTGCTCTCTTGTCTATAAGGAACCTCACAATAATGTGGCCCTGCGGAGCGTGCTTTGTCAATGGCTGCAAAGAAAAGGGCTCTGAAAGGACTCGGTGCACTGGTGCAATTAGCCATCTATGGGGCCAAATATATCTCCCAGATTCTATCAAGACAACTTGAATCCCATTCAGTTTGTGCTCCCCACAAACAAGCTTTTGTGCTGCCTTGAGGTAGATGTTCTGTGAATAGTTGGCCTGTCGTACCTGTCTTAACTTGACCTTTTAAAAAAAAAAAGTGATATTTGATTGGTTTGCGGCCAAATACACTACTGTTTAAAAATGTTGGGTCAGTGAGATTTCTTAATGTTTTAGAATAAAGAATTATAAATTATGCTCACCAATGATGCTTTTATTTGATTAAAAATACAGTAAAAACAGTTATATTGTGAAATATTACTTAAAATAACTATTTTCTCTTTTAATATATATAAATGTAATTTATTCCTGTGATGGTAAAGCTGAATTTTCAGCATCACTACTCCAGTCTTCAGTGTCACATGATCCTTCAGAAATCATTCTAATATGCAGATTTGCTACTCAAGACATTTTTTTTTTTTTTTTTTTTTACTATTATCAATGCTGAAAACAGTTGTGCTGTTTAATATTTTTGTGAAAACCAAGACAGATTTTTTTCCATATCCTTTGATGGAAAGTTCAAAAGAACAGCATTTATTTCAAATATAAATTCTTTTGTGACAAAGTCTTTACTGTCACTTTTTTATAATGTTCTCTGAGGCCCATTTATAATGTTATCAAGATTTTTTTAAACATAATTGAGAAGTAAATGGATATTTTTGGCCCTCTCTGTCAAACACTGTTATAATAGGCGTGCCGCATTCAAGACTTGGAAATAAACACCCACTGCTATGATTGAGTAACAGATTTGCATATTAAAATAATTTTCAATGTCCCTGCTGCCATTACACATGTGGAATTGTTTTGAAGACTTCCGATATATAAGTCTTGGTTGTGGCAAATATAGTGTTTAAGTACTTGGAATTAACACAGCTATAGTTGACAAATTATAAATTGCAGTATTTCATGCAAACGGAATTATTAATAAATGTACCATTGTTTGTCAAACTGTCGTTCTTATAGGCCATTCATCGTTCATCTTTTTAAGTAATAAACATATTCATTGTCAAAGTGAAAAACGTATTTATTGTCATTTGCAGTCGGGTTTTAAATAAAATGAAACATTTTTGTAAATTATGAAAAAAACAGAAGATGTTGTTCCCTGAAGCTTTTATTCAGGATTACAGCGAATGGCTTAGATCAGGGATGGGCAGCTTCGGCAGTGGCCCTCCTCCAGGACCGAAGTTGCCCTTCCCTGGCTTCTCAAAACAATAACACTACGTGCTTTCTTCTGTATCTGGGAATCTGGGAATTGCTGTCGATCCAATATAATCGTAGGTTTGATTTTGACATTGGTAAGGACATAAAAGGACAATTAAAAACTAAAGCCTTTATTTATATGGTAGCCAACCCACTCATAAGTCCTAACATAGACCTGTAAACCAACAACATTAGCTACAATTTAACTTTCTGTACTTTATGATAGCATATCTTCATCAAAAAAAAATTACATTTAGGTTTTAAGTCTATATTGACTTGTTCTGTAACATTATCCACCTTTTTCCTACGTCCCATGAAGCTTCGAACAAATTATGGGAGTAACTTCTGTTAAACTGTAAACAATCAGCAAAAGGGTCGCTCTATGAACGCAATAATAAGCATTTTCAAAAACTAGGTAGCTACATTGAGATGACATTATTCTATTCAAAGGTAAAAGGACATTTAAAAGTGTAAAAGAGGCATTAACAAATTACAACCACAGACCATGAATAACCTCCGATTATTTCTGCAGCAATATTACGGACATGTCTATTATGTAACATGTTGCCTTAATCAAAAATGTTCATTAACTGGAACATTGAGTGATAATATTTCAAAGTGATTTCAGTCATTTTGACAGACTGTTATTCATATTGTTTTTACTTGCTTTAGAAACATAACAGTAAACACTGCTAATAGGGATTAGAAGTGAAAAGAAGAGACCATTACATTTTAAAGCATCCATGTGAAAACAAACCTGGAAAAAAACACGTGAGGATTTGGGGAGAAAGCGAGAGATTCTTAGTGCATTCCGGTTAATTATTAATGGCATATATCATAAATTAAATTGGGATTGCAGAGTGCAGACCACAGATCTGCAGTGTATGTTGTTATTTTTCATACCGTTACAGCGGAATACAAAGGAAAAAAGAAAATAATCAGGAGTAAAAGAATGCTGCTACTGAAAAGAGCTCTTGCCACAGATGTACCATAGTTATACCATGTCACATTAAAATGCATTACATTATTCTCTTGAAGTCTGAACATGAGAACATAAGGATAAGGTTTATTTTTAGCACAACCTTATGATTTTAAATGATTTGTTTCAGTCTTTTGAGTGGAAATTCCCCAAACCGGAAGTGCCTCCCATAATTTAACAGTAGGATATAGGTCCCTATATATACAGTCCTGCTAAATTTTACGCCCTTTGCTGTATCATTTACGCCCTTTACTGGCATTGATCTTCTGCAGAGACAGAAGGCTTTTGTCGCACTATTACATCATAAAGTGATAACATCCAAAACGAGTCGTTTGGGAAGCTTGGTTTCAATAAAAGCTGTATTTACAGGATATTTTTATAGTATAATGACCTCTTATGTGTCAAAAGGAAAATTTGATTTCTCTATTTATAACCTCTTTAAGTGACTGCTATGCCTGAATTGCTACTGCTTTCCATACCTGTATACTAAACAATAGGCTATGTATAAATAATGACAAATTAATGACAAAATTTCATTTTGGGGTGAACTTAGGTGCCCTAATATGTAATATAAATCATCAAGTTTTATGTTAAGGGACATATTTACATACAAACATACACTCACCTAAAGGATTATTAGGAACATCTGTTCAATTTCTCATTAATGCAATTATCTAATCAACCAAATCACATGGCAGTTGCTTCAATGCATTTAGGGGTGTGGTCCTGGTCAAGACAATCTCCTGAACTCGAAACTGAATGTCAGAATGGGAAAGAAAGGTGATTTAAGCAATTTTGAGCGTGGCATGGTTGTTGGTGCCAGACGGGCCGGTCTGAGTATTTCACAATCTGCTCAGTTACTGGGATTTTCACGCACAACCATTTCTAGGGTTTACAAAGAATGCCGTGAAAAGGGAAGAACATCCAGTATGCAGCAGTCCTGTGGGCGAAAATGCCTTGTTGATGCTAGAGGTCAGAGGAGAATGGGCCGACTGATTCAAGCTGATAGAAGAGCAACTTTGACTGAAATAACCACTCGTTACAACGGAGGTATGCAGCAAAGCATTTGTGAAGCCACAACACGCACAACCTTGAGGCGGATGGGCTACAACAGCAGAAGACCCCACCGGGTACCACTCATCTCCACTACAAATAGGAAAAAGAGGCTACAATTTGCGCAAGCTCACCAAAATTGGACAGTTGAAGACTGGAAAAATGTTGCCTGGTCTAATGAGTCTCAATTTCTGTTGAGACATTCAGATGGTAGAGTCAGAATTTGGCGTAAACAGAATGAGAACATGGATCCATCATGCCTTGTTACCACTGTGCAGGCTGGTGGTGGTGGTGTAATGGTGTGGGGGATGTTTCTTGGCACACTTTAGGCCCCTTAGTGCCAACTGGGCATCGTTTAAATGCCACAGCCTACCTGAGCATTGTTTCTGACCATGTCCATCCCTTTATGACCACCATGTACCCATTCTCTGATGGCTACTTCCAGCAGGATAATGCACCATGTCACAAAGCTCGAATCATTTCAAATTGGTTTCTTGAACATGACAATGAGTTCACTGTACTAAAATGGCCCCCACAGTCACCAGATCTCAACCCAATAGAGCATCTTTGGGATGTGGTGGAACGGGAGCTTCGTGCCCTGGGTGTGCATCCCACAAATCTCCATCACCTGCAAGATGCTATCCTATCAATATGGGCCAACATATGCTTTCAGCACCTTGTTGAATCAATGCCACGTAGAATTAAGGCAGTTCTGAAGGTGAAAGGGGGTCAAACACAGTATTAGTATGGTGTTCCTAATAATCCTTTAGGTGAGTGTATGATAAACATCTTGCAAAGAAAGAGTAGATTCACAGTACGGTCTGCATAACAAATGCCTCAGAAACATGCTAAATGTTATGTAGCCAAGATAGCTAATGTTGGTTGGTTGGCTGGTTGGTTAGCCTGATTTCCTAATAAATACACATTACTGGTTACAAATCAGTCCCACCAGGTTTATAAACGTTTTAACATGTTTACACATACAGTAGGCACAGCCACAGTTTCACAGCTCACATTAAACTCATTCCAACAACAGATAAGAAGAAAGTCGGTTTACTCTGGGCCCATGCTGTTCAAGTGCTAATAAATGGATGCTAGTCTCTGCCCAGCAATCAGGAGCTCAATAAGTAATAACCATTCACCTTGGCTAGTTCCACACCATTACACCAGCACTGCTGATGACTCAGGAGACACTGCAGACGCGGCAATCACTGACAGATTGCGAGAGGGGGAAGGGATGGAAGAGGAATTGAAAGGAAAGGAGGATGAGGAGGAAAGGAGGAGAGTAGGCACAGCATGAGTAAGAAGAATGATGACCTGAGAAAGAATACAAAAATGACAGAAGAAGGAAACGGAGAATGTTGGGCTAATGGAGAACTGACAGTAAAATGATGAGACCCATTACAACATTTCTGGATGAAGCTTTTCAAAGAGGAAAACTGCTGCATCCTCGCACAGCTGCAATGTAATTGTGATGCTAGTCAAAAAGGTCTTATATTACCGTTTCTTCATCCTGCATATGCATTCAGATACATTCTTACACCCATGTTCATCCTGGTGAATGTGATTTCACCAAGTACAAAATTTTTTGGTCCTGGAACAGCATTTCAACCAGATTTGAGGGACAAGTTTACAGGGGTAGGGAGAGGGTTAGGAATACATTTTTAGACAAAAATGTTGTTCCAGGATCAACAAAATATATTGATCCAGGAAAATTTTTTACTTGTTTACTTGGCAAAATCACAGTGATCGTTTATCCCTCTCATCTTTCATTGTATCTGCCTGTTCTAGTATACAAAGCATTTAAAAGCAGATCAGTCCACTTGGTGACCATCTTGGTCTCCCCTTGGGCATCCTTGTCCAATTATTTGAGTACAACTCCTGTCTACTTTAATGGGGAAGGAAGGGCAAAATAAAAATAAATAAATAAATAAATAAATAAATAATAATAATTATATTATTATATTATTGCTTTTCAAATCTGACCCTCTTTTTTCAGGCTGGTGCAGCAAATACTCTACAAAATGAAGGAAAAAGGTGTGAGGTCCCAGTGCACATACTTAAAGGGACACTTCAGTGATTAGCATTAAGCTTTGCATCAGTAGAAACCCGGTAGTATATTCGATCTATCGTACTTTCTTTTTTTTGGCCAGAGGCTAAAGACTACAGCCAATAGTAGGAGCTAGTTCCGCATGTTATCAATCCGTCCACAGGGGTGGGATCTCACTCACAGAATGTAAATGTGCACGGCCTCTTGTCTCAGGCATTCATAACGGAGCGGTGTGGAGCAAAGTGAGTGTTTCAACTTTTCAATGAATTCTTATGAAAGTTAAACTTCCATAGGCATGATCTGAAAACACGCCAGACTGAACACGCGCCGTGAATGACTGTCGTGCTCAGCTCTTCGCTCTCGTGATGAATGAAATCTGACTCTTGCTGCGTTTGTGCGGTGACTTCCGTTCGCCTCACTCACACTTTATTGAAAAGACACGTTCAGTTTTTAATTGTAGTGTCTGTTCTCTAACTGAACGAAATTATTTTATTACTATAAAAATGAAAAATGACGTTAGGGGTGGTGTCGCATGGGCAAGTGATAATCAGTAGCCGTGGCTTGGGAGTGGCCTTGTTGGGCAGCGAAGCAAGTGCATTCTGGGAGTTGTTGTCTTGACAAAAATAAATGTTCTGTCTTTTCTAAGTCTAGAAGGCACCAAATTGAAAAATAATTTCACATTTCTACTACATAAATGACCCAGTTTAAATACACATTCATCTTCCCAGTGGTGAAGTACCCCTTTAAAGATGCAAAAAAATGACTTGACGTGTGGTTTTCTTTCCTGATTTGACATTTTTCTTTGGTGTTACAACAGGATGTTTGGGTGGGAAAATATTGTAGAGATTTAGTAGGAGTCCTTCACATGATATATTAAATATTCATATTTTGCTCCGTTTTTCAGGAAGAGACAGACTTGCTTTTAATCAGCAAGGATCCAATAAATTTATCAAAAGTAACAGTAAAGACATTGATAATGTTACAAAAGATTTCTATTTCATAAATGCTGCTCTTTTGAACTTTTTTTAAAATGATCAAATAGTCATAATTTTTCACAAAAATAGCTATTAAGTAGCACAACTGTTTTCACCACTGATAATAATAATAATAATAATAATAATAATAATAATAATAATAATAATAATAATAATAATAGGAGGAAAAAAAAAAAAAATCACCAAATCAGCAATGATTTCTGAAGGATCATGTGACGCTGAAGACTGGAGTAATGATGCTGAAAATTCAGCTTTGCCATCACAGGAATAAATTACATTTTAGAATATATTAAAATAGAAAACAGTTCTTTTAAATTGTAATTTTGATCAAATTAATGCAGTCTTGGCATAAGAGAAAAGTCTGTTCAAAAGTGAACAGTAGTGTAAATATATGCGCTAAAAGTGAAGTGCCGGTAATTAGAAGTGCACTACACTGTGAAATAACAAAGTTGCTGCCTTAAATTTGTTACGTTTTTAAGTACAATCAACTTGGAGGTTTAATTCATTTTAACTTCAATTACGTTAAACTGACTTAAATGAGTTGAATCTTGTATAACAGTTGAAAATTGCATAACTTATTTTGATGAGTTAAAGCAACATAAAAAATTTAAAAAGTGTTGTCATAACTTATTGATGATATAATTTTTTACAGTGTAGCAGTATATAATTGCCTTCAAAGCAAACTAATATGAACTAAACATTTTAATTTCTTTAACATGTGTTCTTGTGTCATTTGTAATTACTTGCAAACCTCCATACTTAAGTAGGCAACAAAATTACCTTTTAAATGTGCACTAGAATTATTATACAGAAAATGTATCAGTAATTCCTAAAATTAACTTTGACTAAATTGTTCAGCAACATTCTCTTCAAACTGTTACTTCACCATGATGACAGTTGACCTGAAAGAGAAACTGGCAGTAGATATTTCTTAGGGCAATATTGAAAATACCATGTGTACGTGCATTTGGGTGCACAACAATGTGTGAAATCAAGCTTGAATAGCTAGAAGCATTTGCAGTGACGCATTTGTATAAATGGTGAATTACTCAAGCTCTCTGAACAACATTTAACTGGCGTTCTCTACACATACTTTATGGAAGAAATGCGGATATGGATTCCAGCATTTCACATGGCTCTTATCCATGGTCCAGTCATATAGGGGATAGAGAATACATCACCGGTCAACCAGACACTCTCATCTTTGACCATCAAAACAGACCACAAGTGCTGCTGATACCGCAATAAACTTTCACAGCACGATATCCTCATATACCGCAAAACACGGCTTGTTCGATAGCTCTCTGCGATCAGGAATGCACTTTGATCCACGCCTGTGTCGTCTAGCAATAGCGACACAGCGTCTGTGTTTATAATGAGAGCTGATGAGAGGAGCGGCTATGCTCTCAGCTATTACAGCCCATTGTTTTAGCTGATTATACCGGCTGCGTGTCTGCAGAGCTGCCAACACATCATAATCAGACAAAAAGGCGAGACAAACCAGCAAACCTACGCATGGGAAGAAAACAACGACAACTCGCACTGTACGTCTGGCCCTTAACTCTGCTGTCATGCAAAAATGGATGGCACCGACAGAATTCCTCCAATGTTAGTTTGCATCACCGTGATGCACGGAGAAGGTTCGGCCTATATGGACTTTAAGAGCACTTTGTTTGGAGGTGAATCTAGTCTCTTTGTGCAAGGAGGAAATAGTAGGCAGTCATATTGCTGACATGAGACTCTGGCCAAGCTCTTATCCATTACAGGGCTTAAAGGGGAGACAAGGCACTTGTGTGTTGGAGAGGACATGTCATACAGGATGCTTTTAATGCGCTGCCATTAAGCTGGTCAATAGGTTCCCAGATGTCCACCTCCTCAAGTATGAGATCCGCTGGTCTTTTGAAAAGTTCAGCGGTTGATTGCAGTCGAACATATAGGAGGAGAAGATGGCAGGGTAAAAGACTGAGATTGCATCCACTCAATTGAAGAAATGTGCTTATTAGCGTAATCCAAAGTAAAAAACATGGGTGGAAAATCTTCGTATGCAGCTCTGTCTGAGAAAACGGCATTCAAAAGAGAGAAAAATCGATCCATAACACTTTCAGAACACTTTAGCTTCTTATGTTACGCTGTGAATTGCATCCATTTAATAAAGTAGGGGCATCTGACGCCTGATACAGACACTCCGTCACATACAGACAGACTCATGGTTTCGTATTTTACCCAGTACATAATAGCCAGTTTACCATACAAACATGTCAGTAGTACAGCAATGGTAGCCGCTACTGTTTCAGCTCAATACTAGCTAGATAAACATTCTACATCTCGGGATGATGCGTTAATTACTGTAAATATTATATTACGTATTGCCTGTAAGTGATAGTTAATAAAATCATAAGCACTGCTAGACACTATTAGGGGTCTCCAGTAGGGCTGCATAAATCATCTAAATAAAACTGAAATCATGATACTGCATAGTACGTTTATCAAATCGTAAAAGGCTGCGATTAAATGAAATAATCATATGCTCTGTGTTTGTCAGAGTGAAGTGTGGCACTGTGTTCTTTTACACGCGAGCAGCTCATGATCTGGTGTTCTCAGTGTCTTAGAGCAGGGGTTTTCAAACCTGTCCTGGAGGACCTCTAGCACTGCACATTTTGTATGTCTCCCACATCTAACACACCTGATTCAACTCATGAGCTCATTATTAGAGACTGCAAGACCTGAAGTGGGTGTGTCAAATGGGAGACATACAAAAAATGTGCAGGGCTGGGGGTCCTCCAAGAGATAAATATTAGTACTGTAATTTTAGTTGTACTGTAATATATATATATTGCAGCCCAACAAACAAGCACAGCAAATCTGGGGGGTTTTCAAAAAAAAGACACAATAAACATTTTCCAACCACAATTTTAACAGAAAAATCACAATAAGATTTCCCACTGCCTTATATCATCTCTGCGCCTGGGTCAATGACAAATAAAGTTATAATAAAATAATCTTTTTAATCTTTTTTTAAATCTAAATTGACGATGTGTTTCAATTGTTAAATAACATCTTAAAGTGTTTAAATTCCTTTGTTTTTTTTGTTTGTTTTTTTTGCCTATGCTAACAAGTTCATTCATTTAAATACAGTAAAGAAGTTTATCATAAAATGCCATGACATTGGAATTTTCAATGACATGGAAAGTGTACCAACCTACCCATACCAATACTATTTTTATCAGTATTTGAGAGAGATCTACAAACCTTTTCAGTTTGTCACAAGGATCAATTGGGGTCCTCTGGCTGCTGCATTATCATGTTTACTTTTATTACTTGTCAATTCATAATTGAATTGACCCATGTTTGCCGTTGTGCCACCCTGACATTTGAGAATATACAAATTGACAGACAAAAGTTTTTGAATGATCTCAAAAGCTTTAAAACTATGGATATTTATAAAATGTATTTATATAAAAGGTTTCAAACATAAAATGATGCCACAGTATTTTATTTTGAATTTCGTATTATTAAAACACCATTTTAAATAGTTTTCTTAGTCCGTTCATTTGTGCAGATGGTTGTGGTTGCACCACCTGACATTTAGGGGGTTTAAGATACCAAAACATTAAATATTTATTATTTGAATGTACTAAAAATGAATTCAAACTAAAAAAAGAATAAACATTTATACATTAAAGAATAAAGTAGTAAATTCCATAAATGTATCAAATAATTTTAAAAGGAAATAATGCACATGGACACCAAAATATGCATGTCATGTCCTTGGCCTGCCTGCATTAAAAAAACATCTATAAACTGACTTCATGAAACAAGCTAACAATGAGTAATGTTATGCATTCAGAAAAAGAGAGTGAAAGCATCGGAATACAGAAATGCGCCTATTTATTTATGCCTAGATTAATACGAAGAGTTCTTTTCATGGCATGTGTTTGTGCAGGAACACTTTCCACTAAATAGGCACAAGTGTGTTTGCCGGCCGCATGCGGGAATGTGCGCTATTCAGGATCCTCTCTCGTGACACTGTAAAAGCTTTGGACTGCCTCAAAGTGAGAGAAAGGCCTTATTCACTAGCAGAGAAAAGGACAAAGCATTTCAGCATGTCCCACAGGGACGGGCCGAAGCGGCAGTTTGTTAATAACACAGCTTAGTAGTGCAATAAAACCCACTCAGCTAAAGAATCATTAGAAAATAGCCCAAGTCTCTTTAATTGTAAATCACCTTTAAGAAGTGCCGAGAGAGTCATCGCTCAGCACGTCCAATGAATAAAGGAAAAATCCATTAGCTGGCAACTATTTTATAGGAAATAGAAAATTCCTCAACAAAAGCCTGTACAGGGGAGGAGGCGGTCAGGCTGAGCGGGTGAGTGGATGATGAGGGCGTGAGAGCTGTGTGCAGGGAGGGATGGTATTCCCAGCAGGCGGCCTGGCATGTGCCAACCACTCATGTGTTAGCCCTGCATGCATCCTTCTCCCGGTCAGGGGGCCTGATTTGGGACAGGACCTCCAGGGACAGCCCGGCCTGCGTTGAATGGCCGCAGAAAGCTTATTAGAAGTAAACAGACTGTTCTCTAGCATGCCAGCCTGGGGATGTAAACAAACACATATAAATACACTCACTAAGGATGGTGTGGAATGAATGCTGATTATTTAATGATTATGCAAGGGATTGACTATGACTGTGAGAGAGATTATATTTGGTGGCTTTGATCTAAATATTCAGCTTTCAAACACGCATGTATAAAATGTGCATATTTAACTACGTTGTCAACAACTAGTATCTACATTGATTTAAGGCTCACAGTTAGAACTGAATGGACTGGTTATGCTGTATGTGATTAATTAGCTAGAGTGGGCCAGCTCATAAGAGTCAATTGTTCTAAGAGTCTAAAAGTCATTTTCAGCAATCAAACTACACGGGTCGTGCTTTATCTTTTTCACCCACTAAAAAAACCCAACTCATAAGGGTCATGTTCATTTGGCAGTCAGACACGGGTTGTGCTGAAAGTGTTTTGATTCATTAAAATGAGCCAACTCATAAGAGTCATGTTTGTTCAACAGTCGGACTATAAAAGTTACGCTGTGTTTTTGACTCACTAAAAAGAACCAACTCATAAGAGTCATGTTCATTTGGCAGTTAGACACAGGTTGTGCTGTAAGTGTTCTGACTCACTAAAAATAACCAACTAATATGAGTTATTCATACAACGGAAAAAAGAACATGTGAACATCATTCTTTTTCCTTTTCATTTTTTTTAAATTTATAATAAATAACCAGTTTTCAATAACCAACCCTAAATGAGGTCTAAATAAATATCCAAAATAAATAAGACCTAATATAGCCTTCATAATAAAAGCAAATTAGAGTCTTCAGAAGTGAACAAGGACAAAAATCAAGTCAGAATTACATAATGGAAAAGCAACTGGTGAAGACAGCACTTTTATGTCATCTGTCTGCAGCAAATGTTAGCGCAGCAAGACAAATGTGTGTTTGAAGTCAAGAGGAAGATTGTTTCAGTTTGTGGCTATGCCATTACTGTAAGCTAAAGATGATAAAGATTCAGATTTTCTTGTTCCTCTCATCCTCCTACTTGCCATTGTGTGGCGCAGCTGATACCGTGAATAAAATATCTGTGTATGTAGCAGTCAGCTGCTTCCCTCTGCCAAAATAATGGGATGCTCAGCGCTGACTGTTTTACCTGCAATTAAGGGAGCTAAAAAGATAATTGTGTTAAAAGCACAAATCAGTTGCATAAGGTGATATTGCTCCTTCGTTGAGGTGCGCCCAAGATGCCACATTCCATTATCTCTTTGATATATGACTCTCATCTGCCAAAAGGATACAGAGAAAACTGAGCTGTCAGAGAGAGAGAGTAGTAAATATCATAAAGCCTGTTGTATGATATTACATTTACTGTATTGCACCAAAGTATTGCACCAAATACACAATAAGCAATTTCATAGCTGCTGTTCCAAATACACTTGTCTGTTCTTTTTCCCTACATTTCTGTAGGGCTATCTCTCACATATGTAAATTAGCTTTTTTTAAGGGTGGAATGGGGTTATGTCATATCTTACCACACCACCAGGATTTTTAGGTTCCCCCAACTCCAAAATGCCAATTTAACCTTTAAATGTACCCATCAACAAAAGCAGTGGCACTACTAGGATGCCATCCTAGGGTGGGCAAGTCTCTCATGAATGTATTTCTTTGATCACCAGTACAGTAAAAAAAACAGTAATATAGTAAAATATTTCACACAAGAACTGTTTTCACATATTTTAAAATGTAATTTATTCCTGTGATGGTCACATGATCCTTCAGAAATCGTTCTACTATGCCGATTCTTATTATTATTATTATTATTATTATTATTATTATTATTATTATTATTATTATTATTATTATTATTGGTTCCAAGTAATTAACAATGGTTCTTATTAACATTGAAAAAATTTTCTGCTGCTTAATATTTTTTGTGGAAACCTTGATACACTTTTTTTTTTTCAGGATTCTTTGATGAATAGAAATAGATGTCTTTAATGTCACTTTTGATTAATTTAATGTGTCCTTGCTGAATAAAGTGCAAGTGTAAATTATAATATAAAAATAATATATAACCCACTACTAGTAGCCCAATACCACATTAATAAAAGAGAACTAAAATAAATAAAGAAGTCTAAAGTTGTTGCATTGTCCCCACAACTGAACAAAAGTGTCAACACAAAAACAAGAGTTTTCTTGAAGTGGAAAGAACACGCACTGGTGTGAGAACATGCACGTACTGTTCCCAAAGGTGCTGGCGCTTTCCACCCCCTACCTCAGCCAGCTAAGCACTTTCTCATACAGTAATATCCTGCAAGAAGGTCCAGCTGTGCTTTCATCTGCTGATTTCATTAGGCAGAGTAGGTAGATATCAAGGATTGCATTATGCTTTCCTGTAATTCAATCCCCAGTGTTCCCAGCCGACACGTTCTTTGCATTTACGAAGACACTTCAGCTTCCCCCACCTACGTAACTTACCTATACAGCAGCGCATTTAAAGCAATTTCCATCTAGGGGGTGAGGGGGGGCTCAAGTCTGATTGGAAAGCTATTTATAGTGTTCATGAACAACGATGCATTTTGACACCAATGCTCCAGGTGGGCAACTTCCATGTTGTTTGATTGCCAGCATGGGAGCATTATCCTGTATTTAAACTCCTCAGCCACAAGGCCGCGATGACGCTGGCGATCTGCAGGGCTGGGCCTTTGAAATAGGCAGTATTCAAAAAGGAAGGGGAACATCTAAAGGCAAGGCCCATGAAAAATTAATGCAAAGGTGCCAAGTCATTTCCATGCTGCCGCGCTGTAGAAGCCCACTCGTGTGACTAGAACATTTTTGACAGGTCAGCCAGGCGGAACAGAGCAGTGGAGGCATGTGGTCCACTAAGGACGTGGAGAGAGCCCAGGACATGCTGATTCCTCTGCCTGTCAGACTGTCCAGAGGTGGCCTGCCACTTTCAAAAGATATCCAAGAGCGAAGAAAACAGAGATCAGCGCAAGAACAAGAGCAAGAGCAGACAAAATACCACTATTACCCTCATTTAAATGGTTAGCTCACACAGGAATGAAAATTCTGTCATCATTTACTAAGCCTTATGTCATTCTGGTACAATTTATATGACTTTCTTTCTTCCCTGGAACACAAAAGGAGATGTTAGGCAGAATATTCCTGCTGTTTCCCCCCATTAGAAATGAAAGCTCCAAAAATGACAAGAAAAAGAATAATGAAAGTGCTATCAAAGTAGTCTATATAACTTGTGCCCTGTATTTCAAGTCTTCAGAAACCATAATATAGCTTTGTGTGAGAAACAGACCAAATTTAAATTTCAAATTTTAAATAGAATTTGACAATTCTTAGGTCTGGTTTCCCAGACAGGGCTTAGATTAAGCCAGGATTATGCCTTAGTTCAATATTAGGACATTTAAGTAGCTGTAATAAACATGTCTTGAGATAAAACAATGGCATATTTTAAGATATGTCAGTGCAAGTTGCTTTCAGTTAAAACAGCTCAAACATGCATTTTAGTCTGGAACTAGGCTTAAGCCATATCTGTGAAACCGGGGGTTAGTTTTTATGGAATACTGCAGTATTTACTTTATTTAATGTGCACTTGTAATCTTTAATCAAAATAACTTCCCCTCCCTCTTGACAACCTGCCACACACGAGATCACACAACCATCCAATCAACTCCTGATGGACAAAATCAAGTCCTCTCCTAAATGTTTTCTTGTTCGATAAGCCGTTTTACTTGGATATACATCACAATAGGAAAGAAAAAACTAATCGCAACTCTAGTTTCATGCCGATATTAAAGAATTCTATAACAATTCTATTTTGTAAATGCATGTTATAGATCTTGTGAATGATTCATCTGTGCATATTTTTTTGGACCTTGTAATGTTTAATCAAAATGTCATAACTCAATCTTCCAGTGAAAATGACAGACTTCTCTGGAGACGTATGCCTTCTAATCTGCTTAAACCAAGCTTGCATTAATTTGAGTGCTACACCCACATCTCAAAATCCAATCAATAACCGATGGATAAAAACGCATTTTCTTTTTCGACAATCCATTACACTCAGATTTATGTTACAACATAGAAGAAAATATCTGTTGCTCCGTTATGTTCAACTTTTAAAGTTTTAAGTCTTTGGAACTGATGTGACATATCTAACATAAATGCTACGAGCTATGACAATCTGTTCCGTGCACAAAGCTATCCTATGGCTTCCAAAGACTTCAGAAGAATATAGAACATGACATGAGTCATATGAACTACTTTTAGGTGCTCTTAATAATTTTTTAAAGCTTGACGGGAAAAGAACAGTGTCAACTGGGAATAATCTGCATAACTTCTCATTTTGTGTTCCACAGAAGAAAAAAACGCATGGGTTTGGAAAAACATGAGACTTGCAACCGAATTTTTGCATGAACTATCGCTTTAACAATCAAAGCAAGAACTCAGAGAGGTAAGTGCCCTTAACATATAGAATGTATATGGTTTATATGGTATATGGTTTGTCAGTATGATATATGACAAGAACATTTTGTGAAAACTGGTGGAGGGAGAGAGAGAGAGAGAGAGAGAGAGAGAGAGAGAGAGAGAGAGAGAGAGAGAGAGAGAGAGAGAGAGAGAGAGAGAGAGAGAGAGAGAGAGAGAGAGAGAGAGAGAGAGAGAGAGAGAGAGAGAGAGAGAGAGAGAGAGAGAGAGAGAGAGAGAGAGAGAGATCCGCATTGGATCAAAAGTAATTATTCACAACAGGAGGCTGCAGAGTTAATTCAACCAATCAGAAGAAGGGTGGGGGGAAGGCTAGAGAGAATGAGAATGACATAGAGGTAAAATCAGAAAAAGAAACCACATGAAATACAAAGCTATATTTACATGGCAAAAGCGTTCCTCATACTTCATGTTCAGCTGTGGAAAAGTGTTCAGTTCATTCCGGTTCATTTGATATTGTCACCATTGGCAACAGCATGTAGTCAACCACAAGCACAAGGACTGCCAAGAGACTATCATTTTGTAAAATGCCCAACACTTAATCACTTCCTTTGTCATGGTGATTAAACAAGGCTGTTTGGAATGGAATGCAAGTGTATTGCTTGCAGCAGACTGCGCAGTATATACTGTATACCGCCCACTATTTTGTAAAACTGGTATGCCACAACAAACATTGCAAATAGTAGTATGCTATAATGACCTCACATGACTTCACTTTACATTGCATGTCCCCTATTATGCACTTTTGAATATTACCTTTCATGCAGTGTAATACAGATGTTTGTGAATGTAAAGTTTTAAACATCAGAGTGCATGACAAATACAGTTATTGTTTCCCAAAAGAAAGAATCAATTCTGAACTGCTGAAATAAGTTGTTAGCAATTCCAGTCTAACTTCCTGTTACGTACCCAAATTTGCATAATGCCAGCCTATGGTCTTCATTGGCTGCCCACGAACAACGTCTACTTTGACCTGCCCACAAAAACTGTAGATGTAGATGCGTCCTGAAAGAGTTTGGATCGTGTTGCTGACTATTGATACGGAAAAACTGATGCCATCGTTACTGTTCGTATCACTGTGTACTAAGCACTGAGGAAGCCTCCTGAGCTAAAATTCAAATATGGTAATAGGAGTTTTGTTTCTGACATACGCTGTAAGTGGTTGACCAAATCACAACAGATGGGGCTGTCTGACCAATCAGAGCAAAGTAGGATCACGAAAAGGAGGGGTTTAGAGAGACTGAATCTTCGAACAAACCATTTTCAGACTCTTTGAGACATAAGGTGATGTGCAATGTAGGCTATGTTATGAGAAAATTCGTTTTAAATTTAAATTAGTAAAAAAAGTTCTAAACCCCAACATCTAAACCTGTTGTTGGTGACCTCAAAAACAAAATGAGTAACCTTTAAAAGTAGCATAGTAGGGGCACTTTAACGCTGCAGCGATTCATTATTTTTATAGGATAGCCTAGAAGTTAGCATCACCCTGGTTCCCTTGATAAAAAAAACCCAATAAGATTTTTCTATTGGCTTTTGGATTACAGCCGAAAATAAGCTTTGTAACAAACGTTTTGTTCATCATTGACAATCTTCACAAATGGGCACAAATCTGAAGCCTAAATACCTGAATAAACGGCCATAAACATATTATACCACGTTCACATGACTTCAAAGTCACCAATATTAAGTGGTCAACAACTCTTTCAGTCTTTATATAAAGAAACATTTTCCCTGAAAGTCTGAGTTACAAGAGTTTGAGTCTTTTTCCAAGTAAAATCTAAAAAAAATTATGTATTTTATGTTGTAGATTAAAATGTAAAATACCTTGAGCTTCAGCATATTGAATTTTCATGTTTACGAGAGCTCATAAACACTAATTAATGTTGCATACTGTGCACATTTACATATACTGCAAAAGTAGTATTAGTAGTGTAATACTACACAAATTTGAATGCGTCCAGAGCCTTATGAATCAGCTCAAGATTCATACTGAATCTTCATGACTTTATTTTTTACATCTCATCAACACCACTTAATGTTGCATACTGTGCACATATTTTTACATGCTGCAAAAATGGTAGTATGGAAGAGCGCCATTTAAAACACCTCATTATCCATCAGCTTACATCTGTGAATTATTCAATTTGAATCTTCAAGATGCAATTTTTTTTTCAACACATCTCCTTAACACTAACTAAAGAAAAAGCACTTTAAACCAGAGTGGGTCAGTATGTTTACAACATTATTACACAATTTTCTTCAACTACTGAACCATCAGAAGTCCTCCTGAAATAGCAGCCTAGACGCTACTGTGATCAGTGGATTTGACGACTCTCGTACTGCAACACAGGGCATGTGCGACAGACAGGGTTTTACCCTTCTGCTCCTATTCTATCATTATAAAGGAAGACAGGATCACTAATGAGCTGGTAACGGGTATACATGTGGCCACAGAGGTGAAGGAGTGAGAGGGATCTCTTTGTGAGTGAAAAAGCTTCCTTCTCCCTTCATCTTGCGATTATGTGTCAACATCAAACATGGCGACTAGCGCTCCACACCTGCCTGTCAGTGCAGTCCTTTGGAGCTAAGATTAAAGGGGGTTTTGCTCACCAGAGGTAAAAACAGCAAAATGAAACGCACCGTAGGACCCAGAACACATCATATCTTTAATTCCTTCAGTTCTTTGTTCAGACAAACAGGTGGACTGTTGCGTCCTCTGAGCAAAGAGAGCGAGTCTTTTTACAACCTGCATTAGGAATCCAAACACATTTTCAGAAAGAATAATTTTGATCTCTTGAAACAACCCTTCAAGCTGTGAGATTTGGAATTTATCATACGCACAGCCATGATGCCAAATCCACCAACCCAACCCAAATGATATTCATTTGCCATCTTCTTGGACTCAACTGTTCTAACCCATTCCAATTTCCACCATGTTGCAAAAAGAAAGATAAATCACAGCTTTAAGAATAAAGATGTCACTGAGCCTATAAAATACAAATACCAGTTTTGGAAAAATTCCATTCAAATAGCCATTTCATATACAAACCCGATTCCAAAAAAGTTGGGACACTGTACAAATTGTGAATAAAAAAGGAATGCACTAATTTACAAATCTCATATTTTATTCACAATAGAATATAGATAACATATCAAATGTTGAAAGTGAGATATTTTGAAATGTCATGCCAAATATTGGCTCGTTTTGGAGAGCTACACATTCCAAAAAAGTTGGGACAGGTAGCAATAAGAGGCCGGAAAAGTTAAATGTACATATAAGGAACAGCTGGAGGACCAATTTGCAACTTATTAGGTCAATTGGCAACATGATTGAGTATAAAAAGAGCCTCTCAGAGTGGCAGTGTCTCTCAGAAGTCAAGATGGGCAGAGGATCACCAATTCCCCCAATGCTGCGGCCAAAAATAAATGGAGCAATATCAGAAAGGAGTTTCTCAGAGAAAAATTGCAAAGAGTTTGAAGTTATCATCATCTACAGTGCATAATATCATCCAAAGATTCAGAGAATCTGGAACAATCTCTGTGCATAAGGGTCAAGGTCGGAAAACCATACTGGATGCCCGTGATCTTCGGGCCCTTAGACGGCACTGCATCACATACAGGAATGCTACTGTAATGGAAATCACAACATGGGCTCAGGAATACTTCCAGAAAACATTGTCGGTGAACACAATCCACCGAGCCATTCGCCGTTGCCCGCTAAAACTCTATAGGTCAAAAAAGAAGCCATATCTAAACATGATCCAGAAGCGCAGGCGTTTTCTCTGGGCCAAGGCTCATTTAAAATGGACTGTGGCAAAGTGGAAAACTGTTCTGTGGTCAGACGAATCCAAATTTGAAGTTCTTTTTGGAAAACTGGGATGCCATGTCATCCGGACTAAAGAGGACAAGGACAACCCAAGTTGTTATCAGTGCTCAGTTCAGAAGCCTGCATCTCTGATGGTATGGGGTTGCATTAGTGCGTGTGGCATGGGCAGCTTACACATCTGGAAAGGCACCATCAATGCTGAAAGGTATATCCAAGTTCTAGAACAACATATGCTCCCATCCAGACGTCGTCTCTTTCAGGGAAGACCTTGCATTTTCCAACATGACAATGCCAGACCACATACTGCATCAATTACAACATCATGGCTGCGTAGAAGAAGGATCCGGGTACTGAAATGGCCAGCCTGCAGTCCAGATCTTTCACCCATAGAAAACATTTGGCGCATCATAAAGAGGAAGATGCGACAAAGAAGACCTAAGACAGTTGAGCAACTAGAAGCCTGTATTAGACCAGAATGGGACAACATTTCTATTCCTAAACTTGAGCAACTTGTCTCCTCAGTCCCCAGACGTTTGCAGACTGTTATAAAAAGAAGAGGGGATGCCACACAGTGGGAAACATGGCCTTGAAACTTTTTTGAGATGTAAAATCAACTTATTTTTCCCTTAAAATTATACATTTTCTCAGTTTAAACATCTATGTTGTATTCTGAATAAAATATTGAAATTTGAATCTTCCACATCATTGCATTCTGTTTTTATTCACAATTTGTACAGTGTCTCAACTTTTTTGGAATCGTGTTTGTATCCAACCGCACCACCATTTAAGGTATGCATGAAAGAGAAATTAATCTGTTTTTCCAAATGCATTTGTCATTGATCTTATTGAACGAGTCTTCCATGCATGTTTCATTAAAAACGGTTTGAGCTCATAATTGATCAAGATTCTTTCTTTCTGAGGACTTCTCCAATAATTTAGTCCACTTAAACCACCACTTTCTTACAATCAACCTCAAGCTTGCATTCAGATCTGGCTTCATTCAGTCAACAACTAATGGACAGAACCAAGATCTGTCTCTCATTTCTTTTCTTTTTCACTAATCCGTTTCACTCAGACGCATGTCACATTAAAGAAGAAAAGACCTGTTGGTACTTCCATTACATCTCAAAAATGTTGAAAACAAACTAAGGTTTGTCAAAAGAATCTGAGACAGGCTGTCAATTACAAGAGAACATGATTTCAGTCAGTGCAGTTATAATGGAAGTCTACTGAACAAAGCATTCTGGTGGGTTTAGAAGCACATAAGTGCTCATATTTATATATATTCAAAGCGTTGATATTAATTATATACTAAAATGAGTATTATTTGAGTTGCAAAGTAGTCTAAATGACCTTTTTAGTAGCATGACTACAGCAGATGAACTTTTATCTCAACGTAAACAGACCTTTTTTGGTCTTCTTGCACGATTAAAATTTGATTTATACTACAAGGCTGTTGAATGCTTGAATCTGATTGGTTTACGAATGCTCTATAAGGTGTGTAATTATTTTCTGAAAAAGGCACGGCTAAAGTAGTTCCAGGCAGGTCTTGACCACATTACAGTTTCATATCACATCGCCAAACGATTTCAGTTATTTCAAAGGTCCTTACAGCTTACAACAGCAAAAGAACCAAAACCCACAACGACACTGACCAAGCAAATAAATATAGTAAACTATAGGGTAAAACTGACTAATTATTCCGTGTTTTTTGCCACAAAATTACGGTTTATTATGTACAGACTTCTCTTGCTCTCTCCCACTCAAACACACTCTGCTTCGCGTCGTGACCACATTACCACCTCAGGTGTGCATTATTTTTCTAATAATTCAACGGCCCCTCATCAATTATTCCTTACTTAAATTTTAATTTGCATACAATGTTAGTAAAGTCTCGTGTTAACTTAAAAAGATAATGATCTTAAAGTTGCAGTGTGTAGTATTTATGAGGATCTATTGACATAAATGCAATATAATATAAATATAAATAAATAATATATAATACATAACTATGTTTTCAGTGGTGTATAAAGACCTTACATAATGAACCGTTATGTTTTTATTACCTTAGAATGAGCCATTTCTATCTACTTACACCGCGGGGTCCTCTTACAGTGAAATCACCATTTTGCGGCGTCATGTTTCAACAGTAGCTCTAAACAGACACACTTCTCTACAGAGCGCTAGTCATTCGCTGCTCTCTCCGACGACATTTTTGTCCTGTGTCGGCCACTGTAGCTTCTCTATGCGCTATGAAAGGGAGGGGTGAGCGGTGGGTGATTACAATTCACAACCTCACCACTAGATGCCGCTAAAATTCACACACTGCACCTTTAAAGGGATAAATCACCCCAAAATGAAAATTGCCATCATTTACTCACCCTCATACCATTCCATACCTGTATACCTTTCTGTTTCCACAAGAGAAGACATTTTGAAGATTACTGAGAGCCAAACAACAGAATACCATTTCTCAAAAATGACATGAGGGTTTTCATTTTTGGGGTGGACTATCCCTTATATATATATTTTTTAACACTTCTCCTGATGTCTTGTATATACATATTTGTTTTCACAGTTTACGTGTTTTTACAAACTGAGGAATGAGTCAAAATGGTTTTCTACTGATAGAGCTTAACCTTTGAACCCAGAACATTCCTTTAATGCTTTTTCATGCTGATGAAGTGCAAGCCTATTCAAGACCTTGGAATGATTCATATTCCATATTTAAGTCCAAATCTGTCATAAAACATTACATAATCATTAAGACAGCACATAAGCCAACCACTATCTTTTGTAAATCAGTGACAAGACAGAGAGGTCCGATGTCTGCTGAAAGCAATACAAGACCTGTGTGTTGACAGATGTGTTCTTGAGCTTGGCAAAGAGCACCGTGGGAGACAGAGGGAGCGTGTAACAGGCTTTTTAAACGATCTACTTAATCATATCACACTTACAGATCTTCCTTTTCTCATTAGGGTTCACACATTAGGGTTCTAAGGTCAGATTACATTCACATTTAAGCATTTGGCAGACAGTTTTTTCCAAATTGACTTACAAGGTGTACATAGAGTATGTGCGATCACTACAGGAATTACAGGAACATCACATGAGTTACAGCACATCAGCAAAGAGAAAGCCAATTCCAAATAGCACTTTCAGATTCAGAAATATAAAAGAGGCTAGATTCTCAAGCCATTAACTGACTTAAAGTGGGTCAACGTGCAAATTCACCAAAAAACACCACACCGCTTTTCTGCAACCATTAAAGGTCTACTTCTGAGTTTCAAAAAACTGTATTGCTGAGAAAAGCCATGCAACATATTAGGTTTTCTATTATCTGCCAAGGAAGTTATGAATAATTTACAGCCACTGTTACACATGCATGGTTGGACTCTTCTACTTGTTCACTTAGGCAGGAAAAAAAACTCAAGAGCTCAAAAGAAAATCCTCAAGCATGAGGAACGCAGTTCTCACTACTAATAAAATGCTGACGTAAAAAGTATGCAAGTTTCAATCCATACATATATACACTACCATTCAAAAGTTTGGGGTAGGTAAGATTTTTTTAATGTCTTTGAAAGAAGTCTCATACTCACCAAGACTGCATTTATTTGATCAAAAATACAGGAAAAACTTTAATATTGTGAAATATTATTACAGTGTCAAATAACTGTTTCCTATTCAAATATATTTTAAAATGTAATTTATTCATGTGATGTCAAAGCTGAACTTTCAGCATTACTCCGGTCTTCAATGTCACATGACCCTTCAAAAACATGCTGACACGGTGCTCAAGAAGTGAAATCTTCAATGTTAAAGATGCTTCAAGAGTTAAATGTTATATCAACTTTTGGTCTAATCAATTTTGTTTGAGAAAGATATTTCGACATAGCATTTGGTTTTGCTTATGGCACACAACACACCTCTCCTTAAAAAATACCAGAAAGATACCAAACAATCATCTAATTAAACAACTTAATGTGGTGTAGAGTCAAGCAATCTTCAAGCAATTTTACAAGCGATCTTTGTGAATTATGTCCATTTCTTTTGTAACGGGTTCACCTTTGCAGAAGTAGTATTTTACTTTAAATTCTTTAAAAAAAATATTCTACACTACAGATAAGCTTTTAAATGAACATATTCAGACATTTAGCGTTGTTGATTTAAATCTATCCAGGTGGTATGTGTATAATCTTGTGGATAATTAATATTTATTTTTTAGAAAGCAATGGAGAGTTTCCAACTGGCATTTTGCAGTTTCATAAGCAGCTGTTCTGAGACGCTGATGGCAAAAAGGAAAAAAATAACTACTTCATAAAACAAATGAGAAATGGCACACAGAACAGTGTAGAGATATTCAATTTGGATCCATCTTCAAAGGTCAGAAATACTGTGTCTGGTGATTAAAAATTCAACGTCCACATGTTTAAAATTCTGCCGAAGAGAGTTTAGGCCTTTGCTTTTTTTGAGTATTGATGGAAAACAGAAAGGCCTTTTCAGAAAACCATAATATCAAACTATAACGCCAAATATCACAATGCACCTGTTCTATCAGCCATGGACACCTGTCTTGTGATGAAACACATCTGGCAAATTCATCCTGGCTCAGAATCAACAAAATCTCTCTCTCTCTGTCTCTTCTCTATTCTTGCCCTTTTCACAGTTATTAACTGGAAGCCTGCTGATGCAGCCGAATCCTAGTGCAATGTCAATGTGTAGCTGTGAGAGACAGAAAACCAGTGTATTAGTATAAAAGTTGAGGAGAGGAAGCTATAAAGCAAGTACAGAAGGATACCACGTACCAAGCAAGGTTGTATGAGAAAAAGCAGACACAGAATCAGCAGAAAACACTCTCTAGAGGAAATCATACTCACATTTGATTAACAGGTTGATTATAGATAACATTCTAATAGTGACTCTTAAGCATCAAGGAAACCTCTAAACTTAATGACTAGCATGTGATTGTGTCTGTATTAATATCAGACAAACCTGCATTATTTGTCTTGAAAGAGATGCCACTTACAGATGTTAGGAAATCAACATCCAGGCCTTCTTTATACTCCAGACATTCACTGTTGACCGCAAGCTTTTGAGCACCAAAATGGCCGACCAACAATCCATCTTCTTCTTGTAGAGCATTAAATTCCCTAATAGTTAGAAGACTGGAATATCACACGTCTTTTTATGCCCTCACTGATCTAAACGCACTGTGATAAACACATTTAAATGCAAAGAGTTTTGGAATATTGTCTTGGTTTTCTGGAGAAACATCTCAAAGAAAGAAGACTGTTGATGAGGACTGTTGGAAAGTCACCTAACTTCCTCCTCCAAGACAAAAACATCCATTTCCAATAGTGTCTTGGTTCTGGCTCTTAGTTTTAAAAGTTTAAAACTTATAAAAGTAAAAACAAAACTTTATAGTCCAATCATGGAGGCGCAAACTTTTCTTTGTAGTTCCATACGTTCTCTCCGATAGTGAAGCAATTAGTGAGAACATGAAAAAGTCAGATGCATCCTGATTTGCGGTTAAGATAACAAAGACCCCAGAAGACACATGGTCATCTCTTGGCGCAAACAACTTCAAAAGTCCAGTCCAAAAAAATGGAAACAGCACAATTCTTCCAGAATTGTTAAAAACGTCTCACTGATTACATCGTGCGTCACCTTTGCACTAGCTTCCTGCAAAATAAAATGTAGTTTTCTTTATAGATTTAGTTTTTTAGCACTGAAGCTGAGCTCCTGCACTCGGGGTATTTTTGATTTCCTTTGCGCAAAAGCTGAGCAAACAGACAAAGAGAGCTGCGATAGAACCCTGCCAAGTCTCGCCTGGGTTTTTTCTCTTCCATTCCTCTCCCTCTCCGTGCTCCCGCACTCCCGGCGTGGCAACTTTCCCGAGAAACCCTGGCGGAGCTCCAGCCTGTGTCTGCTCGTCTGGGCCCCCCTCCTCCCCCCCGAAATTTAGGCAAATTGATCAAAACGAATCTCAAATTAATTTCTTTTCTCTGCCATTCCCTGCCACCTCCATCCAGATACGGTCCCCTCCCCTCTTCCCTCTTCCCTCGCCAGATGCACAGATGTGAGGACATTGGAATGTCTGTCATCCCAATCTCCCCAGCGTCCCCGCACTTCCAATGTTCCTCCTTCAACCGGCCATCCGCTTCATTCATTGTTAGCCACCGGCACTCGAGAGTTACTCCGTGTTTCACCTACTCACTTTCAAATCTATCTTAGCAGGGAAAAGTCCTGCTGCCTTTCCTCTTTTCAGCGCGTGCCAAAACAGCACCTCCTGTGCTACTACTGCCATTTTTGGGGACATGGCAGCGATGCTGTGCCAAAGCGGGACGGCCCTAAGGACGCCCTCCCTAAATAAATCCTCACTTATGGAAACCAAACCATGGACTCAAATGCACTGCCACAAAACTGTTGTGATATTTAGCACGGCAAATTAACTAGTGCAGATAATATGAAAACAGTTGGTCTATACAGCACTGATGAAATCTATATTTCCTATTAAATATCAATTTAATATACAGCAAATGTAATCTTTGCTGCTTTGGTTAGAATTAATGCTTTAGCAAAGACCACATGTATGTTCAATAGTACAACATCCTTATTACAGAAGTATTTATTCTGTACTGCTTAATCGACTATCAAACCAGAAAATTTGTTTTCTTTGCATCTTTTCCTGGCAACAACAGTCCTTTTAAACTGAATCAATATATTTGGCCAAGGTCAAGCATCCTACCAGATGAAAAACATGGATTTATTTTTTTGTGTTAATTAAAATGAAAAAGTACTTAAAAGAAAAAAAAAAAAAAAAGAAATATTCATGTATAGTCACAAATGTCTGTTATAATTTATAATTTGCCCATTAGAAGTTAAATTGTGTGTAATTGTGGGTGACACTTAAAGGGATAGTTCATCCAAAAATGTTACATTCTGTCGCCATTTACGCACCCTCATGTGTGAATTTCTTTCAACTGTGGACACAAAAGAAGATATATTCAGGAATGCCGGTGTCCAAAACAACATTGGACCCCACTGACATATATTGAGCGAAAAAAAAAAAAAAAATTATATTATATTATATATATATATATATATATATATTCTCTTTAGTGTTCCACACAAGAAAGAAAGTCATAGGTATTTGGAATGACATGAGGGGGAACTATAATGTGAAGTACAATGTACTTTTTTACAGATACAATGAAGTTGCATGTTAAAACTCATCTTAGAATGATTTCTGAAGGATCATGTGACACTGAAGACTGGAGTAATGATGCTGAAAATTCAGCTTTGCCATCACATTTTAAAAGATATTAAAATACAAGTTATTTTAAATTGTAATAATATTGCATAGTATTTCTGTGCATTTTTGATCAAATCAATTGTTTCAAAAACATTAAGAAGTCTTAATTTCAAACTCACAAACAAAAACAAATTAATTATTCACACACTCACAAACAAATCACTATGTTTTTAAGTAAATATTAAAAAGCAATGTCAAAGGAGGGGATATTTTTGCATGTTAATGAAAAAAGAAAAGAAAAGTACAATCCCACTCTAAAGGAAGTCCACACAAACTGCATAACTCGAAAGAACTGAAGCAGTTCCCTCAGCACATGAGCTAAGCGCCCACAAAGTTTTCTTGTACGAGCTGCTCATGTTCAAAGAGACATCACACTGCCCTAAGCTCTGATCTCATTCTTCCATCTGTTCTGTGGTCTGTAACCTTCAACCAGGTTCATTACATCTTCAAAGCGAGACACGCGTGTGTCAGTGTTACAGAGTGTTACCTGGCAACCTTCCAGCTCCGCGGTGGAGTCCCGTTGCCAAGGGGAAGCCTTGAGAGGCGAGCGCTGATAATCAGTTCACTGCAGTCTGAAGGGGTGGATCCCTGCACGGGCACGCTTCATGCCATTGCACTGAACACCAATGTGAGTCGCATGTCAAGCAGCCTGCAGATGCTCCTGAGAGCGAGCTTTGCAGACACATTATTATTATTATTATTATTATTATTATTATTATGCGTATTAACTTCTAGGCCGAGTTACAACAATAACCTATTATCAGCTACTCTAAAGATTCCTTTACAACTTCAGTACACAGCTGTCCAATTTCAATTAATGCAAAGGCAATATCTGCAAAAATGGGAAGGAAATGTCCACATGGACCTGCTGCTGGGAGGATGGGACAAGGTGTATGGCTATAGCCCAGGGCTGGAAACCAGAAAATTGCTAGTTCGACCTCCAAAAAGAAACAAGCCTTGTGTTATCACTATTGTGCCCTTGAGCAAGACAAGTGATCTGCTGCAAAAGAGATAGTGTTCCCAAAAATGAAAATTCTGTTGTTACTCCTACCCATATGCTGTTATTTTTTTTCAGTGGAACACAAAAGGATAATTAAAAAATATCAATTAAAAAAAAAATACATTGCTCATGCAATTTTTCATTTTGTGTTCCAAGGGAAAAATGCTATATAGGTTTGAAATAATGAGAGGGTGTGTAAATAATTTTGAACTGTCCCTTTAATAACTGCACCCACATTATCCATTTCACTTTGGATAAAAGTGTGCTAAATAACTACGGTTTTAACTGGATGTTTTCTTTTCCGATTAAATTGTGTCGCTTAAACGGTGTGATTTAGGATTCGTAGCAAGCCCCCTGTTCCCATCAGAGCTCTTCACTCTACTTGAAGCAGCATTTCCATTTTTATGTAAGAGCCTGAGTCAGCTGTTCTGTTCCACTGCTAGTGTGCTTTTTATTGCCCTTTACTACCCTCTACTCTTGCCTCTGAGGAAAAAGATATTGAATATTTAATGCCAAAAGTGTTGGAGGTATTACTCAGTAAAAGACTTAGTTTGAAAACATTTTGCTTCCCCTAAATGGTACTCTAAAGTGAAAGATGGATAAAATGAAAAAGAGAAAAGGAGATGAGTAGGATGTACTGATGCTGCTGCTATAGGGTGTCTTAAAACATATATGAGTTGACTATTGAGCAGGCAAATAGGAGTAAATAATGTCTGCAAATACTCACAATCTGGATGTCTAGAATAAAGAAAATGACGATTAGATGTTACTGTAGTACTGCGCATGCGCGTCGCACAGCTCCAGGAAAAACAAAACAAAGCCCCCCGTTTCCTCGATCGCAGAAGACCCATCATAGATTTTGTTTTGCACACGTAAGCTTAGGCTGCATTTCCGCAGCGCACAACATCCAACCGCGACTAAAACCTTACGGCGCTGCCTTTGTTTGACCGCTGATAGCCGCGCTAGCACGTGCACTGAGAGAGTACGAGACAAATTCACAACGGCATACCTGACACTTTCGTGCTCTGCTCTCTTCCAGGTAGCGCTTCCTCCGGAGATGGCATTCGCACTTTGGAGGACATATCTCCCATTCTATTGTGGATAAAATGACGCCAAAACAAACGCACGGAAGTCCGCGCGACCATGAGCACAAACACGCCGCACGCGATGCACTTGTGTAACGATTGCACACGCGCGTGCTCGTTACTTAACTCGAATAACGTAAAGAAGTGTCATCTAATCAAATGTTTAGGTTCCCTTTTTAACCCGGTGCTAAAACGACTCACTGCTGTGTCGGAGGACATTGCTTAGATCAGAAACAGCGTGTGTGCTAGGAATAGCTATGCTCTTTTGTCAAATATTTAATAAAAAGTGGTAAAGCTACTCGTTTGTGTTGACACTTTTTTATATAAGATATTGTTTTTATTAGCTGTGGTGTGACAGTTATGTTTAATATGTGAGTTTATAAAATATTATTTTTAGGAATATATAGCTAATTGAATAAGTCACACCATGAGTAGGCTCTCAAAACTTCACTTGTGTACCCATATGCTATTGTATTTCATATTCAAAATGCGCATTGATCATGATGTGCTTGTGTCAGTTACTGGAAGTTTATGATCTTTGATTATGTGTGACAATTGCTTCAAACTGAAAATCAGTTTCTAGCTCTCATCAGTTAATGTCAGCGCATGCAATTCAGATACAGACTGTTTTATTTAATGCCATGTTGAGGCTATTTTCATGGCAAAAAATAAATTCCAAAAATACAAATATCATATAAATACAATAAAACCAAGCAAACAAACACAAGTCATATTATACAAGATTTTTTTAATTAACAAATCCAAAACCTTTTCAGGCATAATCGTGCTAAACAAGTCCTTAAGTGAAATAACTTCATAAAAGAGCATGGCGCATGCAATAGCCTTTAGGATGTATTAATTAATACACTAGAAAGGTGTTTTCAAATCATATTGTATATATTATTTTCAAATAATATATAGGCTACTGTAGCCTAGCAAAATAATTTAATATGGAGAAAACAGAACATTGAGTAGACATTTCTTTGTTTAATGAGAGGATATTCCCTGGCCCTTTAAGGTGTTGTCTCAGAGACAGTGTCTTTATCCACGTGTCGTCAGCATAAGGGTGGATTGAAAAGCTTTACCATCTGGAGTTCACTGCGTGTCGAATGTGTTTGTTCGAGACACGCGTGCGGCAGACGACAGTCCTCTAAACTGCAACACAAGAGAGGATCAGGAGACCTCTGCTGACCTCAAAGCAAGTGCAGGGACGGATACTAACCCACACAGTACATGCAATAGATGAATTACTGCAAAGTGCATGGATAATTCACATGTAGCCTATGACAAATTAGACATGGATGGATGGATGGATGGATGGATGGATGGATGGATATGGTGCGTCGACAAAACATAGCCTACGTATTGTTTTCACGTTTGTCATAGGCTACATAAACGTCATCACACCATATTAAGTTAACTAAGTAGAAAGACAATTCGGATTCGGAAGGTTTACCGATCAAATGTCCCATTTAAGTCGCTGAATATTTCTACATAGGCCCACTCTTGTGAAACACAGGCCTGCGTAATAAACAAGACGCGCTGTTGTAGTGGGTGACTGGTTTACATCACTAACCAAATGAGAACTATCAGAGATTTGGAGTCGGTGTAAACGTTATGGTGTACCAATAAAATGAGGAAAGGATGAAGATAAATCAGTGTTCGACAATAAATCAATGCGGCATGAGGGATGAGCGTGTGTGGGGGATGGGACTCAACGCGCAGATGACAGGCCATATGGAGTCGGCCTTCTTTCTTTCTTTTTTTTTTTTTTTTTTGGACACAATTTGATGAACTAATACTTTCTAAGGGTTTGTCGCGGTGTTAACAAAATATTTATTTGACGTGAATGTGTTTACGTCGAAGAATTAACAGTCATTGGTATCATGGCGCACGATGACCTTATTGGTTTAAGAGACTTTATTTGCCAATACGCATTCCAAAAGAGCATTCCACTTTCGTGTTAATGTTAGGATAAAAACCTGATCAAGCTTAAAATAAAACACATTTTTGTTGTTAGCAACTCAAACGGCACTTGTGCATCAAGAAATGAATAAAAACGAAAAAGTGCATTGTTTAGAAATCACGACGATGAAATAAAACCGAGACCTGCACCATTAAAAGTGCAGAAACTCTTTTCCAAACGGCTAATGTTTAGTAAGCCGACAGATGCCACCTCTTTCCACCAGAGTATAATCCTCTCTGAAGGGAAGGGAACAGAGGAGCAGGACGGAGAGCTTCAGTGTGTGTGATAAACTGGGCTGCTCTCCTCCTCTCTGTCAGATCGCGCTCTGCATCACACCATTTCACATGATGACCGACTCTGCTTACGAGCACCGAAGCCTTCTGCTCTGGCTATTTGCTTCTAACATACATTTTCCTGCTTTCCTTTTTCGTTTATCTTGAAGAAATTCGAGTGATGCAACACTGTAATCGGAAATGATTTATGTCGCATCCAACAGCATCAAGGTGCGCAAAAGCGTGCGGGACATTTGATGATTTTGGAACGACGCTCTCCTGCACCGACTGCCTTGTGGACATTTCCCCAAACTGGATATATGGACAAATATTATCTCGCGGGATAAAAAACTATTATTTATGTCCTGCTTCGCAAGGTGTATTTGTGTAAGTTTTGATGAAATCGATGTGCAATGTTTTTCTTTTTACAAATTGTTAATGTCAATCAATTGCGTCTGTTTTACTAAAGCATGTTTCTTTTTTCCTTCTTATAGCTCATGACAGCAGACTGTAAATGCATTGAGGTGCCACTGTATCAAATTGTGTCCGGCTATATTAATAGGTTCTTTGATTTTCAGACTGAATGGACGTCACTGAATGGATCGCCTAATTAAAATCCAATTTGCGGGGAATTTTCCTTTCTGTGTATGGCGCAAGGTCGGCTTTGACAAATAGTCCCCTCCACTTTTTCCCCAATATTTAGTTTACCCCCTCCTGATGCAGGTGCTTTCAACTGCCCCCACCTTCTAACATATACCCCGCCCGACCCCCCACACGAGGCGGCGGTGTCTCTAGTCCCAGTTTCCCCCTTCTTTCTTACCTCTGCTGCATTTTGCATGAGCTATCTAGGTCATTAGCATTTTAGCGTATACAAGACTTGAGGCTGGTGAGGAGCCAGATGGGCCCTCTACTATTTTTTTACATCTCATGGGAGTTGAGCAAGGGACCAACTGCATGCAGCAAGCCACTGAGCGCCTTCATTTTATTGCCATCACTCGGGCCTTATGTTGCACCAACACATGATGGAGAGATGCGCACCGTCCTCTGTGGAAATAACGCACTCGTGCCATTCGAAAACTAGGTAATGTAATAACCGGGAACGCTTGTTTGAATTATTATGCGCGTGTTGATGCACAGGCTTGCATGATGCTCTGTGCAATGTTGGATGCTGATGCTACACCAGTCGGAGGAGGACGTAGACATTTTGGTGCAACATCGTTGCTGGCATGTAGCTTGCTGTGCGATTCTCAACATTGTGGTTGAAAACAGGCCTGCTTTTCTTCGTGTTCACAGCGGACCTTGATTTAAATGTCCATACAATTAAGGCACGCGGTGAATGCCAAGAGAGATGGCAAATATCATCGATGAATGTTTTTTTTTTTTCAGATGGTCCGTGCCTGCGATGCATGACAGTTCTTATTTTATTTCGCTCGGTGCGCGCGTGTGTGAGTGTGTGTGGAGGCGAACCGACGCATCAATGCGGCCAAACTGATCTTTAATATTTCATTGCGTTCTTCCATTATTTTATGTTGCGCAAAAGTGCGTATCCTTGAATATTATGAAGTGTCATAATGAGCATACGAGTTCAAAACACTAATAGTTAATCCTTTTGTTATTTGTCTATTTAGAGGACGCTTTTAAAATATAGAAATGCCACATACATAGACATGTATATGGGACACGATGTCTTCAGGAGAAGATGAAGAATAATGATATGAAAAGTTGTGAGGCCTAGAATGACAATCAATTTAAACGGATCACATCACGAACCGTTCCGGATTTCTTGAATTTCTGAACACTTAAAACGACAGCAGTGGGTTTTCAGAGTGACACTTGTCCTCATTCTAAAGGCACAGAAAATATTACGCATGTACGTTTGTCTATTGTATCCTTGATACTGTAAATCATTTTAGTTTGTCAATAAAATCACATATTCACGAAGCAGACATTAATTTCTTTTTTTTCCCACACGCAATATTTGTTACATCATGATTCAATTTATCAGAAAATAGACACTTTTTATCTTTATGACTGACACTTATATTTACAAAAAAATAAAAAAATAAAAAAATAAGATGTTGATGCTCAGTAATTACAATGCAGGCCGCGAGCTATAGCCTATATGTAATTTAGAGAGAGTTAAGCGATTAGGATTTGACGATCACAATTTACATTTTATTTGGAGTCGAAAACAGAAGCATTAGCCTACTGCCTGATTCCATATAGAATCATTTTAAGTCCCACTACGAACTTTGTATCCGTTTTCACGGATGATTAAAAAAACCCAGCAATCAAAACATTCATCTGAAGAATAAAAAGCTTAAAGAACCAGCCAAGAACAGCAAACATGATGGTTCTTTGAGGACAGTTGAAGAGTGTAGTCTATAACGCGGTCTATATTCTGGTATGATAGCATGATTTCGACACGAGCAATTCACATTATAAGCGCCTTAAACATGCCATTAATTACAGCTCTAGACATAAATATTTCATCTTCACCTCATGAAATGTTCATTTTTAGAGATAAATCCCAAACAGCGTTTCATATTTGTATTCCTAACCTACAGTAACCGCGAACCTCATTTTCAAGGTCATAAAGCTAATGGTTGCTTTTAGGCCTATAGGCTTTTGCCAAATCATTTTTATAAATGAACAGGCAACTATTCTAGGTAAACGCGTATAGCTTCGCCAATCATATCAAAGAAAGCATGCTTTTGTTGCGTCAAAATTAGAATTTTAATCGTGGATTTTCGTCCACGAGGCTACTAATCAAGTTAACGTTATCATTTCCGTTAGAGGTTTAAATATTATTAAAACGCCAGTTAACCTCGGAATAGAACATGCAGGCCTTCTTCCTGAACTATGCAAGCCTTCGTCCGTTCAGGCAATTCAAGCCAATACATGGATATTATCAAAATGTAATTTTATAAAACCGCACGTGCGTTACTTGTCAGCTATAGGCTGGGGATCTCATTCACGTTAAAAAATAAAACAGCGCACACGGGCAGTTTGCATGACATAAATGGTCTCATATTATACTGGAAGTGAATGATGTAACCTCGAAGCAGGGCAATAAAATGGTCAAAGACATCGCAGTAGAGAAAAAAGAGGAATTATGCAGAACACGGAATTTTCCGCCTTTTAGCAGCAGAGAAGCGAACCGTGTGTGGCCTTGTCAAAAACGCTATATCCTTTAAAGGGTATTTAAGGACACTGCATAATGTCAGATCAACCTCATTAGGCAGAGGTGTAGCCTATATTAGCATATTTCATCAAAAGAATATTTAGGTCGCAGATTAAATTCAGACAGCTGCCCCTGTGTTTCAATCAGCGAGTTGGTAATTTTTGTAAATGTTGATTCTTGAAGGACGCGGGGACACGGTGGCAGTGACACCAAAGTAAGTTATTTCACTGGGATTTGCATGAGTGGATTTAAATTAAAGTTAGAAAATGAACATCCAAAACTACAAATCAAGGAATATAACGCTGCAAGTATATTGCAAAACATGGACTGTTATGAGCAAATACAGAGTTGTGTTAATGAATGAGATGAGCAATGTAATGAATTATCAAACAAGAACGTTAATAAAATGTTTAAAAAACTGGACGCTTTTAACGTCCCCAGAACATTTAGAAATTACGTTTTTATAACTTAATAGGAAACGTTATGGAAAATTGTTAGCAACTATTTTAAATGAATTCGCGTTTTAAAGAATTTCAAACAAACTAAACTATTAAACACGTAATCTTTCAAGCACACTCTGTCGAGGCATGTCTGGCACAATGGAAATTGCCATTTCGCGCCACTAGGCTATAACAGTAGCTATCATATATCATAAATCATAACTAAAGCTTGTGATGTAGGCCTATAATAAAGAGATGCATAATGACATTAGAGGCTACGTGTAATGCTTTATCATCATAACGCGTTTGCAGTTAAACCCTACTTGTAATCTAAATGAGAGAGAGAGAGAGAGAGAGAGAGAGAGAGAGAGAGAGAGAGAGAGAGAGAGAGAGAGAGAGAGAGAGAGAGAAGAATATGTTGACTCCCAATTTTTTGACTTCTTGTTCAGGTTTAGGGGTCTGACCCCCATAAACCGTACCTTTGCGGCAGTTCTTTCTTTTCATAAAAGGGTTGCAACTAAGCACCATGAGTGTAATGATCCATTCAGTTATATAATAGGGAGAAACTGAAATCAAAACCACACACAAGCCCATTAATTTCTTTGATGCTTATTTTACATATTCAAAAATAGTCGTTGAATATATGCCTCGAGGTTTAATGCATTTTATCTGTCTCGAAATAAAATGGAATGCTCTACATTATTACATCATGAGAACTGACATTGTACCAGGCCACGAGTGTGTGTGTGTGTGTGAGTGTGTGTCCTGTCTCACCCCAACACCTTATGGTGTCCACAAGGTGGCGTTGTTTGACAGGTGACTATCAATTATCATAAACCAGCTGATCATTACACATAAAAATGTAAATACACTAGTAAATGCCACTGAGAAGTTATTCGTTTGGAATTCATATATTAAAAATATGATGCACAATAGGCATAGCCCTCAGAAAGCTTAGAAATGTTAACAGTTCAACAATAATTCTAACTATTAATTTAAAATCTCTTCATAGAAATGGTCATGAGAACACTGACAATCTTCATAATACATTTAGTTTTTTATTTTGTGTTTAAATATCAAAATATTCAACTCATATGAACTAATGGAATATGTATAATAGTTACAGATTATATTCCAATGAAGACATTTCAAAGGTTTTCTGTAGTTCTGCAAATATAACACACATTATATGACCTTCTGGCACTGACCTCATGATACTTTAGATATATAAGAAGGCCAGGGAATGATGACCAAGAAGTGAACATTGCCTTTGGATAAGAGAATGAAAAAGGCTGATTAAATGCTTAAGCAGAACAGCTGGGAGGCAAATGCAAGGAAGTGAAGAACAGGATGATGACAGATAGAGAAATAGATACTGTGCACCTTCCCCGATCTTAGTGGAAGGAATATCCAGCTGATGGGAGACCTCCACACCACTGTGTGATAAATTTCAGCACATCTTGACATTCTGGACTGTGAGTGGTCTGAAGGGTGAAACAAAAACAACCAATCATGATCAAAGCACCGCAGGTGACCCTAGGCAGGATGGATGGGAAAAAACTGTGAAGTAATGCGAAAATTGCAAATGCACCCACAAGAATAAAAAAACAAAAACAATGATGAAATGCATCGAAAGAGAGCATTTACATTTACTTCAACACAACACATGCTAATAAATTCAGTCCTGAGAGTTAACTTTTGATCAAGAGAGCATATTAAATATAAATCAAACGATTGCAGTGTAATTGAAGACTAATTGTGAAAGCTCAAAAGGTAACAATGACTAACTTGTACCTTTGTAGCCATCAAGAATTTATTCCAGTCATCTTTATTTGCTGCCATCCCTGGTCTTTTGAACTCAATTTTGTTACGCAGGACTGGGTAACCTGTGTTCCAAATAAAAAGAAGAGAAATTCAGAAACATTCATGTTAGTTTTATAATTCTACTTTTAAAGCAAGCCCTTTAAATGAGCTTGTTTAAAGGGATAGTTCACTCAAAGTAAAAAAAAAAATCTATCATTTACTCTATACTCTATATTACCCTATATACTTTCAGCTGTTTTTGTCCATACAATGAAAGTTAAAGTGGTCTAAAACAACACTCATTGTATGGACAAAAAACACAAAAGACATTTCTCAAAATATCTTCTTTTGAGTTCCACAGAAGAAAGATTTGGATCGACATGAGTGTGAATATTTCCATTTTGAAAAAGAATTTACATTGTTGGGTGAATTATCCCTTTAAACCAGCCATTTAAAAGGAAACATTGATCCAAGTCTCCCTGCACACACTGTGACCATCACACTGGACCGTCTTTTGTGCAGACTGCCTCACCTGTGACGACGCAAGGTAGGGACCGGATGCCAGTGCCGGTAGCCACTAGGGAGGCTTCATATGTGCCCCTCTCATCCTTCGGCAGCACCTGCTCCACCCGCTGGTCCATGGACACAGTCAGAACCCATTCCCTAATCTCCTCCCTCTTCTCCACCTAGAACACAGCAAATGGAAAGAGTTTGCTCAAAGAGTCAAAAGAAAAATACACAAGCGGCGGTGCAGTTTTTGTGGCAAAAGCTTACGGTAACATGTAGCTTCGAAGGTACGGGGACTTCAAATGGAATATCTGTATCCTGAAAGTCTGTGTGATCTAAAGCATCCAACGTGCCCTCGTCGATGCCCTGGAAATTTAGAACAATTACAGAAATGAAATGAGAATGTTCTCATTTGAGAAATGTTTGAATATATTTTGAAAGTCTCTTATGCTGCTAACCAAGGCTGCATTTATTTAATCAAATAATACAGTAAAAACATAAATACTGTGAAATATTACTATAATTTTGTAGTTATTTTAATATATTTTAAAATGTAATTTGGCAAAGCTGAATTTTCAGCATCATAACTCACAACACAGTCATAACACATCATAACACAGTCTTCAGTGTCACATGATCCTTCAGAAATCATTCTAATATGCTGATTTTCTGCTCAAGAAACATTTCTTATTATTATTAATGTTGAAAAAAGTCTAAGAGACTGGTGACGGTTTGTATTCTCTGTCTCATTTGAAAGATACTCATCAGACTGCACACAAAAGCAAAAGTCTTTTACTTACATCAGCCAAATCCAAGAAGCGGTTGAGGAAGATAAAAGCCATGTTCTCCCATCCCACAGCCTGCATGAGAAATATTCATCAGTGACACGCAGAACTGAAACAGCTCAAATTAAAAATTAAAAGTTTAAGAAATATTTAAAAGAGCTCCAGAAAAAGGACACATTGCTGCTTTGTCTTCAGAACGCGAGGCAACTCGAACTGCTTTGCGAATCAAATTATTCACACTTGCTGTGAGCTCTTACTGGAGCAAACAGAAGAGAATTAAGCCAATTTCCCAGGGCTCTTAGCTGCCCTCCTGTCTCACATGAATATTTGAAGCAACTATGTGAGTGTGTGTTTGGAGCTGGGCTCACTGTGAGTTCACCTTGGCAGCCAGGCCGGACTCATAAAAGGCCTTGTCAGCTGGAATGAGCTCGGTGTGTCTCAGGAGAGAGACGGATAACTTGGCCGCCACAGAACTCTGTAGACAAGTAAACATGTATGCAATTAGAGTGACACAGATAACATAAAAGAGAAGTGTTTTGGATGCTATCCTATCCCAGTTAATTGTGCCTGAGTCAATGACTTTGGGGGCTGACCAATGAAAGGTAGGGGACTGTTCTGGAGGCTTTTTTTATTTTTAAATCAGTAATTTTTTTGTTGACGCTGAAATTACACACATGAAAAGCAATATGAACATTTATTTTTCTAAATAAAATAATGTGGGACAGGCTTTATTTTATCCACTGGCATTTGATTGGATGTGAAAAACAGGCTATGATATTTTTGGATAATATTTTTCCTCTCCCTATGGCAGCAGAAAAGTTGATGCTATTTTTTGATGAAAGATAATGAAAACAAATATTTTTCTCTAGAATATCAAGCACTGATGATCACGTGCAATAAGACCAGAAACATTTATTTAGAAAGTGCAGTCAAACTTCTAATAGTGCAAATGTCACGTTGTCTGTATACACACCTTTCAAATGATTTTTTTATGTTTTTGAAAGAGGTCTCTCATGTTGCTCTCATGCATTTATTTGATTAAAACAGTAAAAAACATATTCTGAAATATTACAATTTAAAATAATTTCTAGTTCAAACGACCAGCATTTATTTTAAATCAAAATCTTTTGTAACATTATTATTAATGTCTGTACGGTCACTGGGGAATCTTACAGACCCCAAACTTTTGAACAGTAGCGAATAGGGTTTAAGTGGTATCACAATGCATATACAATACTGTTTGCACATAATAAAGATCTGCTTGAAGTATGTACACACCAGCTGGTCAATGCCTTGGGCTGCAGAGCGGGTGGCGTAATAGTGAGCAACCAGCAGCATCTGCTCAAACTCCTCATGGGCTGGAGAATTAGCTTCTGAAGACTTGGTCAGGTTTTCACACTGCACAGCACAGAGGTTCCATAAGATTCACTATTTCCCACTTGAATATAGAATCAATATTGATTAAATTATCTCCCAAGAGTAAGCTGCCGTAGTAACTATAGCTCACCAGCAGTAAAAGGACGTCCCTCAGATCGGCCCACATCCGATAAGCTTCTGAGCAATCCCGGTCCCTTAGGCTCACCAGCTCTAGAAACATCCGCTTGTAAATGTTGAAGTTCTGCAAGATAGGAAAGAAGATGTTGCTGAGGAAAGATACAACTATACAGTATGCTTAGTTTGAGCGGACATTTAATGGAAAACACTTTTTGCTTTCTTTTTAAAAACAAAAGAGATTGATTTTCCATGCATAACTGCATGTACCTGTGAATAAGCTGGCACACCGTGCTGGGCATACAGGTCAAGCACTTTCTCTGCCTCGCCGTCTTTGATCAGGTGAGTGGCGTATAGGGCAATGTACTTGTGCAGGATCTTAAAATTCTGTTGGAGAAGGGGAAGGCAGATACTCTGTAAAACATTATGCCATGTTTCCACACTAACACATCTGGGGTGGCAGATGAATTGGCACCTGTTTTGAGGCGGTGTCAATACATTTCTCCCACTGTCCCCTCTCAGCATACATGTCCAGGGCAGCCACCACATCTACTCCAACCAACTGATTGAAAAATAAATGAAAAACTGTTAAGACAAATTAAGATTTAAATAAAATTATTAATAAATAAATAAAACTATTACTAATAATATTAAAATATAAATAATATGCATAAATATATAATATATTAATATGAATAAAACTACTACCAAACATAAATAATTGTTACTTGTAATAATGATTATTATTTATTATTATTAATATTAAAATTATTACAATTTTCAGGACAGATTAGGTTACCTATTACTAATATTTTAAAAACAATAAGTTTAAAATATCTTAATAATAATAATAATAATAATAATAATAATATCAAAATAAAAAAATTGTGTTAATGACATGTGGTATTATCATATTAATAATAATATTATCCCTTTAAACGCCTCTTATGGCTTATTGATTTAATCTATAAATCAAAATGTTTCTCCTATATTCATACACAATATAGTATATGATATAGACCTTTTAAAACTACATTTTATTATGTACGTGCACATTTAACTAGTTTCCTCATTAACATTCTGTCTTTCTTTTCAATAAAAAGCCATGACCTGCATCATTCAGTAACGGTGAATGTAACTAAACTGCCAGTAAATCATTGCAATGAGAGGCAAGCACTCACATCAATTTGGTGACTCAAATCTGTTTTTCTAAATTGAATCAAGCCAATCGTCTCCATTTTTCTCCCCTCACAACAATAACTGAAAACAATGAAGTACCGGAGCGGAGGAGCTGCAGTCTGCGGTATTGTGTTATGCTCATTTAATGCATTCTTTAACCTCAACTTCCATTGCTAGGAAATAGATTTTATTTGTTCGAACTTAAACAGGATTCTGACAGCTAGCAGTTTCCTGACATTTTGAGCCATGCTGCACATGTGGGCGACATGAGTTCGATTAACAATCCTGTTTCCTCTTGCTCTCCCAAGGAGGTCTGCAATACCTTAAGAAAGCTATCCGGTAGCAATCTCATTTATCTCAATGGCAAGTAACTATCCTGAGCTGTGATGTCAGAGGCAGCAGGCAGGAAAAAGTAAGTCAATTACATGCTTTTAAGAAGAAAAAAAAATCTGTCTCTGACAAAACAATATAACGATATATATTCATAATTATATTATATAATTATAATTTAATAATATATAATAGATAAATAAATATATATATATATATATATATATATATATATATATATATATATATATATATATATATATATATATAAAATAACTATATTTTATTTTATGTCTACATTTGATGCTACTTCATATGCTTTTTGCCTCCATTATGGTGTAGTTCCAGGATCTACCAGCAGGCTAACTGGCCCATGCTAAAGTGCTTGGCCAAACCTTGACCCCTTGGTCTCTCCCCATCATTTGAAGTCCTGTCTATAACATATCGATCGATAAAAGTGTCAAAAAGTCAGATTAATCTGATAAAGTGAACTTACAGAGTCAACTTTGCCTTGATTTTTCAAGTGCTCTTTGTAGCGTTTGTCCACATATTCCTCTAGCCTGTGAAGAGATGGTCATACAAACTCATTAACGACAAATTCTTGTAGAGAATGACATCACAGTATTGTCAATAAGGCATATATATATATATATATATATACACACACACATATACACATATACACACATACACACACACACTCCCCTAAAGGATTATTAGGAACACCTGTTCAATTTCTCATTAATGCAATTATCTAATCAACCAATCACATGGCAGTTGCTTCAATGCATTGAGGGGTGTGGTCCTAGTCAAGACAATCTCCTGAACTCCAAACTGAATGTCAGAATGGGAAAGAAAGGTGAATTTAAGCAATTTCAGCGTGGCATGGTTGTTGGTGCCAGGCGGGCTGGTCTGAGTATTTCACAATCTGCTCAGTTACTGGGATTTTTTCACGCACAACCATTTCTAGGGTTTACAAAGAATGGTGTGAAAAGGGAAAAACATCAGTATGCAGCAGACCTGTAGGCAAAATGCCTTGTTGATGCTAGAGTTCGGAGGAGAATGGGCTGACTGATTCAAGCTGATAGAAGATCCAACTTTGACTGAAATAACCACTCGTTAGGCGAGGTATGCAGCAAAGCATTTGTGAAGCCACAACCACGCACAACCTTGAGCGGATGGGCTACAACAGCAGAATGTTTACCACTCATCTCCACTACAAATAGGAAAAAGAGGCTACAATTTGCACGAGCTCACCAAAATTGGACAGTTGAAGGCTGGAAAAATGTTGCCTGGTCTGATGAGTCTCGATTTCTGTTGAGACATTCAGATGGTAGAGTCAGAATTTGGCGTAAACATGAGAACATGATCCATTCTTGTTACCACTGTGCAGTCCATCTCTTCATGCCTCTGATGGTTACCACTGTCACAAAGCTCATTTCGATTCTCGAGCTTTTGTGACATGGTGCATTATCCTGCTGGATGTAGCCATCAGAGAATGGGTACATGGTGGTCATAAAGGGATGGACATGTTCAGAAACAATGCTCAGGTAGGCCGTGGCATTTAAACTATGCCCAATTGGCACTAAGGGGCCTAAAGTGTGCCAAGAAAACATCCCCCACACCATTACACCACCACCACCACCAGCACAGTGGTAACAAGGCATGATGGATCCATGTTCTCATTTTGTTTACGCCAAATTCTGACTCTACCATCTGAATGTCTCAACAGAAATCGAGACTCATCAGACCAACATTTTTCCAGTCTTCAACTGTCCAATTTTGGTGAGCTCGTGCAAATTGTAGCCTCTTTTTCCTATTTGTAGTGGAGATGAGTGGTACCCGGTGGGGTCTTCTGCTGTTGTAGCCCATCCGCCTCAAGGTTGTGCGTGTTGTGGCTTCACAAATGCTTTGCTGCATACCCCAGTTGTAACGAGTGGTTATTTCAGTCAAAGTTGCTCTTCTATCAGCTTGAATCAGTCAGCCCATTCTCCTCTGACCTCTAGCCTCAACAAGGCATTTTCGCACCACAGGACTGCCATGATACTGGATGTTTTTCCCTTTTCACACCATTCTTTGTAAACCCTAGAAATGGTTGTGCGTGAAAATCCCAGTAACTGAGCAGATTGTGAAATACTCAGACCGGCCCGTCTGGCACCAACAACCATGCCACGCTCAAAATTGCTTAAATCACCTTTCTTTCCCATTCTGACATTCAGTTTGGAGTTCAGGAGATTGTCTTGACCAGGACCACACCCCTAAATGCATTGAAGCAACTGCCATGTGATTGGTTGATTAGATAATTGCATTAATGAGAAATTGAACAGGTGTTCCTAATAATCCTTTAGGTGAGTGTATATATATATATATATATTCTATACTACTGGTTGATCTTTAACAATACACCTTATGCAGCACCAGAAAGCACTTGATTCCTAAACCTATTTTTCTGTGCATGAATAAAAGACAGACTTAAACTGCGAAGGCCATCTGCACCTCTTTGGCCTTATGCTGTCGTACACTTCATTTGTTGCACTGAGTGATTTTTCTGACAGCGAGAGAGTGATTTCACTGCCTCCCTCTCACATTGTTGGCTGCAGCGTTGTTAGGGGCGACCAGTCTGCTAAGGGCTCACCTTGGATCGAGCTCCTTGGCCACTCTTTTGGCTTTGTTCCATTCTTCTCCCTCAATGAATGCGTCTATGGCGTTCTTAATGAGGTCCAGGTTGAGGTAGAGCTCAGCAGCCTGAAAAAAAAAACATTTTATACCTCAATAGGTCCATGGCTCGAGGACGCCAAAGAATAGACGAAGTCTGTGAGCTTTTTATGTGGTCACATTGCTTTTTGTCATATAGACTAAATATATACTCGCACACAAGGGCCCACTAGCACACTGAAAGCACCATTTCCTCTCTCAAAACAAAATACTTTGTGAGAATAAAAAAAGGTAGTATATTTGTCTTTTTTAGCATTTCTGCTTAAACTGTCTAAAATAATTTAAAAAAAAATAAAAAACAAATGTCAATGTCGAGTTTCACATACTGAATGTGTTTCCATACCTGAAAAAAAAAAAACATACCTCGTTGTACTTTCTGAGCTGAATCAGCTGTGGCCCGACAACCTGACTGACGTCTACAGCCTTGTCATGGGATAAAAATTTAATGGCCAATTCTGCTGCCTGAAGGACATGAAAAGATGAGAAAACCTCTGTAAAAATGTAGATGGAACTAAAATTAAGCTCTTAAGGAGCATAAAAACATACATAGAGCAGGTAAGTGAAATAGTTGACAAACATTTTTAAGCAATTAATTTTGAAAGGAATGCACAAAATGAACAGACATTTCATGGAAATTGAGGAGAGCTCTCTAATGGATGGCCATATACAACAGTCAGGGCAATTGAAAATGAGCAGTTGATCTAGGTTGAATGATCAATGTTTTGATTCCTTTTTTTTTTTGTAGTTCAGCCTCTCGGCTGAAGCTTCAGTAGAAGCATTTAAAAAAAAAAATTGAGCCATTAGTCTAATATACTGCTAATGGAATTCTGTCTCTGTTGAGTTTTGCATGACCTTCAAGCTAAATAATAAACCTAAACACTCAACACACCCTGACGTCAATGCAAAAAATGATCAATCAGTAAAAATGTATAAGGGATGCAGAAGAAAATGCAATGTCTAGTCTTAAATTCACAGGGTAAGTGAAACATCTGTGAACCTTTCAAAAGAGGCAGAGACAGCTTTGTCAAAATAACTAAAGCTTTTATAATATCGTCCTTTTTTATGTATTTAAATAGCAGAGAAGAGTGTCTTAGGTCTAGCATTTGTCCTCGAGTCCAAGCCAGTGTTGAGTTTAATGCATTACTAGGTAATTAATTACTGTAAATTTTATGTCTACCCTTGTGTTGTTCAACTGGTCGTGGTTGATATGGGAAGTAATTAGTAATAACTAATGCAATACTTTTTAGTATTGCATTACAGCAACGATATGCAAATATATAAATAAAAATATTAAAATATAATTGTAATCAATTTATTGTTGTTGGCTCTATTCCAGTCATGATTTAAAGCTTTGTTCAAAAAAATTAAAAAAATTAATTAACAGAAATAAAAAATAATAATATACAAAATAGTATTATTAGTAACAATAATAATACTAATAACATTTCTCCAAATAATAAAAAAAAGCAAATGGCAAAAACATTTTGGTGACAATTCACTGAACATCAGTAAATGTTACTTGTTGACACATTCATAAAATTAAAAAGATTCTACAGAACGTCTGAGAAAATTACAACACAATGAATATTTAATCAAAAAGCATGAAGTTAGAGTATATGATTACGGCTGCCAGGTGGTTTTGAGTCTGGACTTTACCTTCATCCAACACTTCATCAGTAAGGCCATGTTAGATGAGTCCTTCACTTTCAGATAGCAGTCCACGGCTCTGGCATACTCTCCTGTCTGTTCCCACTCCTGAGCCTGCTCAACCATACCTTCCACACCCCTGTAAACACACACATATTCAATTATTTCTCACAGACTTGTAAGACATTGTCAGCTGTTTGCCATTTCCCGCTTTCCCTCCATCTCTATTGACGTCATAGTACTCATGGGAAGAAAAACACTCATTGCTTTTTCTTATTCTGCAAAAGCAATAATGACTACCATTTTATTAGTGCTGATTATTTTACTATGAGTGTTTTGAATAAAGACTTGAAACCCCTATTTATGAAAGGTCTTCAGACTTCTGTGCTTCAAATCTTGAGATGACATGCATAAAAAAATCTAGTAGCATGTTTTGTGTGCATAAATGTTTTGAAATAATGGCTTTAAAACTGCTGGTAATGAATTGAATTTCACGGCTGTGAAGATGAGCAACCAGTATCAATTTCCACCTAGTACTACATAAGGTTCGGAAGAATGGACGGGGGGAAACAAAGCAACATGGCTGAAGGGACACCTAAGGAGACACCTCTGCCTTTGGAAACACATTTGGGATCATAAAGTGTCCAATGTAGTCAATCATAAAAGACAACATGGCAAGAAAGTTTAGATTCCTGATTGAAAATAGGTTAATGATACAAGAAGCCTATATTACTGCTGAGTGGGCCTTGAACTGACTATGCAAAATGTTTCTCCTTTTCTTCCCAGGGAAGACAGCGAAGAAGCCTTTGATGTTTTCCCACAAGTCATTAAAAATAGGAAAATTATCAGTGGAGACGGATTTGCTGCGTGTCTGCGCGTTAATGAGCTGCTCATTATGGATTTAATTTAGGATAAAAAGCTGCCATGTTCTAATAAAGGAGGGAAGCCAAGCAATGAAAAGAGGATCCGAATGTAGTTCAGAGCTGCTCGCTTTTCCACACAACTGCAGAGCCCTAGTTTCTGAAGAACAACAAACAAGGGAGGATTTTCTGATACAGCGAATGAGACACATATGAAAGTATGGCAGGAAAAAAAAGAGAAACAGATAGTAGAGAAGTTAAAAGAGAGTTCTTTTACCAGTTGCCCTCGCTTTCATATTCCTTTTGAAGGACGCTCAGCTTGCTGGGCAAATAGTCTTTACAGATCCGCATTGCATCAGTCCACATCCCAGCATCCTGGAAAAGGAAAATATGATTCTTCAAAGCCTGCATAACTTAATATTCATAATTTTGCTAGTAAGAAGAAATCTTGCATTTGTTGTTGCATATAATTGAGATCAATTTTGTCTTCTGTGATTCTAAAGTTACTTTTATTAACTTAACATTCATATTTTGCTAAGAAGAAGAAATCTTACATTTGTTGTTTTTAAAACAATTTATTAAATTATAATTGTGATCAATTTTGTCTTCTGTAATTCTAAAGTCACATTTATTACATGTATTGTTGTTGGTATTATTCCTGTCATGATTTAAAGTTGGAATAATTTTGGTTTAATTACAATTTAACATGTTAATTCAATGCAATTCATTTTATTAAAAAAACGAAAGTCTTCATCATTCTTGCTGACCGCTGCTCATTGCATAAGAGATTGTTCTACAGAATGATCATGTACAACTGAGAAAAACGATAAAAATGTATAGCTATTTCACAATTATATTGTGAGCAGAGTTTTAGAATTTTACAATCATAAAATGTCATAAAATGAATGATAAAACATCACCTTTTGTGTTTGATGGAGAAAAAAAAACATGGAACAAAATCAGGGAGAGTAAATGACATTTTTTTGGGTGAATTATCCGTTTAACATTTGGTAAAACAAACTTCAGAAAGTAGCTATTCTACAATGAAGAAGACTTTTGTTTTTGATTGTGTTTTAAACTCTTACTTTGTAGTATTTAATAGCCAGTTCAGGCCTTTGTGCCCTAAGCAGGAAGGCTTCAGCTTTTTGGAATTCCTTCTGATCAAAACAGAACTTGGCCTGGCTCACTAGAATGTCTGCCACACTTTCCGGATCATGAGCCTCTGCCACTCTCTGGGCATTATTCCAGTCCTTGTTATGGACGTGCCTACAATTGAAATAGACACAGTCATCCATATTTCAAACCTCATTTTTAGAAATTCTACGATACAATGTATATACAATGACCACATAATAAATCATGAAGTCAGTTGGATTAAAGACATTAAGACTATTATGCAAAACCAATGAAATAATTAAACAAAGTGTAGTAAAATACGCATTTTCTGTGTTGCACTTTACATATGGATATATCTTTTATAAATGTGATTACCTGGTAATGGTAGTATTACCTATTGCCTTTTCATAACTGCAAAGCTTAGTTAAGACTTAATCAGTATTTGTGTCTTGTTTTTCCATACAAAGATATCTTAACATCTTCAAAATAAGATAAAATAACTTGCATGGGAAAATAGGATAAAATGAAACAAAAATGTTTTCAGAATATAATTTCAGAGAATATATTTTTTCATACTCCATTGGCAAATATATTTTTAAGCGTAAGTTTCACAAAATATTGTTATATTTGTGTTTACAAGAATAAAAAGTGGTTATTCTGTAAAATAAACAATTCAAAATATTTTCTATCTCTTATCTTACATTCTAACAATAATATTGTTTTATTTATAATATACTATGATGAATACTATATTATAATAATATAAAATATATATTTTAATAGTATTATATTATTGTTTCGAGGATGTTTAGTTATTTGTATAGGAAAACTACACAAATATGATTTCTTGGAGTCATCACATCATCTTTATATAAGTGACTATTCATGTGCCACTGTAGCAGTGCCAGCACACCACTCCTGCATGAGATCTACAAATCAAACACTCCCAATCCCTGTGCCACCTGCTTCCAGCCACTCTTTGCTTGTAATGTGAGAAAGTGCAGAAAAGTAATCTATGCAGACAAACAGTTCTGAAGCGATGCAATCCACCCTATAGAGTGGTCTGTGTGTGTACTGAGGTAGGAAAGTGTGATATGAAAGCTCACTCACATCAGCACAGCCTCCTTGGGTTTCCCGGCTTTGATGAACTCAGTCTCAGCCTCATTGAATTTGCCCTTAAAAGTTAAAAATTACAATTATACTCTGCATCATGCGATCATTAAGAACTAGAATAATAAACTCTGGGTCTGGGTATTAATAATAAGAATAAAAACTCTGTGTGGGCCTGTCTTAGTAAGTGTAGAGTAATATGTCATAATGAAAAATTTGAATACATCAATATTTTCAATTGATTACACTTTCTTTACAGTCAGGTAGCTACAATGGCTGGTCAACTGTTTACCAGCTACAATGCCTTTCAAAAGTTTTTGATCTGTAAGATTTTTTATGTTTTAGAAGAAGTCTCTTATGCTCACCAAGGCTGCATTTATAAGTAAAATAACTGTTTTCTATTTGAATTTATTTTAAAATGTAATTTATTTCTGTGATGCAAAGCTGAATTTTCAGTATCACTATTCCAGTCTTCAGTAGTGAAAAAAAAAGTTTTACACAACAGTTTTCAACAGTGATAATCATAAAATGTTTCTTGAGCAGCATCTGCATATTAGAATGATTTCTGAAGGATCATGTGACACAAGACTGGAGTAGTGATGCTGAAAATTCAGATTTGCGTCACAGAAATAAATTACATTTTAAAATATATTCAAATAGAACATTACTATTTTTTTTTTTTTTTTTTTTGGGGTTGTTTAAATAAAACACATGCAGCCTCGGTGAGCAGAAGAGACTTCTTTTAAAAATATTAAAAATATTACCAATCAAAAACTGTTGAAAGGCAGTGTATTTTTTTATTTTTATATTTATTATTTTATAAAGCTATATTGTTAAATATTATTTTATTTATAATTATTATATGTATTTACATTTATTAAATTAATTCAAGTAGGCCTGTATAAAATAACTACAATAAAAGAACAAATCAAACATCCTTCTGTTCAAAAACTGAACCAAGTAAAAAAGACCCCAGTTTAATTTGCATTCACAGTCCTTGACCTTGAAAATGGACTCATCTCATTTCTATCTACTTTACAATCACACCCGCATTTCTCCGGAGCCATGGGCGTTAACAGTGTAGAAAAGAGGAATCATTTCTCCCCAGTCAGTAATACCTGATCTTCAAGGAACATGGCATTTTTTAGATGGATATCAGGAATCTTCTGTTTCATGGAGAGTCGGGCCAACTCAAAGGCAAAGTCAAATGAGCTAAAGAAGACAAAGAGTGTTTCGTTAAACAGTAAATAAAGACCAGTTCTAATATTATGCATTGGTTAATTGTTATCTGTATGTACCAATGATACCTGAAGAGAATTAAAGAACAGACAAAGGTCTTGACTTAGCAGAGACTTACTTGTTATCAGCTGCAAAATCAATAGCAGTTTCCAGAAAGCCAAACTTGTTGAGCAGTTTAACTGCTGCCTCTCCTCCAAGACATTTTGCCCACAGGTAGGCCACTTGCTTATGAGCACTGGCTCCTCCATGGGTCTTTGCTATCTGTGGCAAAGACATGAAGAGCAACTTCCAATGTCTGAATCTCTCTACATTCTACATGATATCAACTCCAATATCATATAGGACCATGAAGTGTGCACACACACACATACCCGATAAGCTTCCTCCCACATATCATTTACTCTATACATGTTTACAGCAGCTTTCCAGTCCTGACCCTCTAGGTAGTGATACTCCGCTTCCTGAAACCTGGATTCAGCCTCTAGCTCCTGTGATAAACATAACAACCATGACCACATGGGGGATTTACTAAGCATTGAACAAGACTAAACTGCACCAAAAGATATTTGGATATGTGTTTTGTAACTTAATGTGAATAAGAAGAGTAAAAAAATGGCTCAAATGTTCTCTTGAACCTTGGCCAGGTGAATGTGCGTTTCCTGAAGCAGGTCTTTGTGATGAATGGCAACTAAACGGATCATGTCATCATACATCTTGTTCTTCTTGTACATAGTGATGGCCAGGTCTGGTTCATCTACTGTGGTAAAAAGCCTATAGACAGAGGTAAACAAATTTCAAATATGTAAAAATGAACACATGAAATATCACACATGACAGTCTCTTAATTCAGAGTCAGAATATAAAGCTTTTGTCAATCAAAGTTATTTATATATTAATTATCATAAATAGTGGTCAGAATAAAAAAATTAAAAAACGGCTGTGTGTGTGTGTGTTTACCTTTCAGCTTCTTTGTGTTTCCCCTCTTTCTCTAACTCTTGTGCTCTGCTGATGTAAAGGGCAGACACATCCTCTTGTGTCATGCACTTCACAGCAAGCTGTGTTGGAGACGGACAGAAGAGAACAAGAGAGGAGAACAAAATGATACATAATAATTCAAATGTAAATGGATCGTGATTAGTAATAATTTAAATGTAAATTGTTCATGATTTGAATTAAGAAAAAAACAAAAGCAGTTGTGTTCTCAGCTTCCATCCATCAGATTTATAATTACCACTACACTGATTTATTAGCATGTTGCTATGCAGTTGTTAGAGTGTTCTTGGTGGTTGCTAGGCAGATGCTTATTGGCCAAAGTCAAAAGAGGCCAATGGTTCAATGTAAGTTTCGGTTCTATCAATGTAAATCTGTGGAATTTTTTCAAATGTTTAATAGCAGACAAAAATATTAGCACGAAAATATACAGCTTTTATTAATTAATGCAAAATGTGACACTTACTTTATGAGCTTGCTCCCATCGCCCACTCTGAGTGTACATATCTATAGCATCTTTAGTATGATCACCCTTCACAAAAAGACGTTCTGCCACCTGTAGCTCAGAGAAATAAGAGTAGCCAACACAGAGTCAATCAAGATCATGTTTTTAGAAAGGTGAGACCATTTGTTAAAAGGTACACATTTTTTTTATTAAAAATTAACAAAATTTTAATAATGAGTCAATAGATCAAGAGGCTGCTCACTGCAGAGCAAATGGGTGGGAGGAGCATACGTCTAGCGAGGATGTAATTTGGGCCTAATGGGTGGAGCTAGAATATCCACACCCTAACCCTACCCACAACTCTATCCCTCCACCTCATTAGACATCCAGAGAGGTAAAGCTGGACGTCATTTGAATCTGCAGTAAGTACCACTTGAATACACAAGCAATCCTTCCAAAACATGTTTTTGCCTTACGCCAATTCACTATGGTAAGCCTATTATAAGTGTTTTATATTTTAGACCTGTCCGGATGGTTTTTGTGGCAAAGACCATATTCATCCGCACAGTCACGCTGAGCCGAAGCACAACCAAAACAATGTTCTTCTGCAAAATGCATGCAGTTTTGTTTTTTAACCGCTAGAAGGCCAAAAGTTACATAGTATACTTTTAATATTTATATTTAGCTGAAATGTGCTTATTTCACCTCAAACTCCTGTACAGAGGCATAGTACTGGGCAATCTTCAGGTAATATTTGGCAGTAGTCTTGTCCTCCTGTAGCTCCAGTATGTGCAATGCTTTCTTCCACTGGCGTGCTGCAATTGCTGCCTCTATGGCCTTGGTGGAACGTCTTTATCAGAGAAGGAAACATGAGAGTCAGATAAGGATAAACAAAATGTCACCTGCCATGTTTAGGGGTGGGGAGCCCTGAATAGATGACACCACAATAATAAACCAGAGAGGACACAGCTAAATTATAACGTAGTAATCTACATAAAACAAATTAGAGCAAAAAACATTTTTTAAAGAAATCTCTTAAGCTCATTAAGGCTGCATTTATTTGATGTAAATATTATTACAATTTAAATCCTTTTATAGACAGTTTTCTATTTAATAAAATATTCAAATGTCTTATTATTATCAGTGTTGAAAATAGTTGTGCTTAATCTTTTTTTGGAGACTGTGAAGCATATTTTCAGGATTCTTTGATAAATAGAAAGCTCAAAAGAACTGCATTTACCGTTTAATAGTAATATTATAATTTCCTTTATTGTCACTTTTGATAAATTTAATGCATCATTGCTGAATAAAAGTATTTGTTTCTTTCAAAAAAAAAAAAAAAACGTACTGACTTAAAACTTTTGGGGCCCTATCATACACCCAGCGCAATGCGACGCCAGGCGAGACGCAAGTGTTTGCGCCCATCTGTTCGCCCATGAACGCTGCTCTGAAAACGAGGTGTGTTCAGGTGCATTGTTGGTGTGTTGCTATTTTGAGGCAACTGAAAACAACTGCACCAAAAGTCAATGGCAAAATATAATAGCCCTGATCTATAGAAGTTTGTTACTCTAGAGACTCACCCAGCTTCTATGTAATGGTTGATAGCAGCATCCAATTGTTTCTGTTGCACTAGATAGTCACCCCACACTTCCTCCAGCTTTACAACTTCTGCAGGAAAGGCAATGCGAGCCAGATCCACCGCTGTGGAAGCACAATGCAAACAGCAGAGGCTTAATGAAGGATGAAGCAATGAATCTATAGCTCTGATGCTTTGCATTACAAGTACAACCATTGACTTATTGTTTCTATTGTAATGTAACACCCTATTCTGATCTGTTATTACCAGCTATGTTCACCTTTCTTAAAAGCATTTCCCTTGCGGTAGCACTCCAGGGCTCTCTGATTATTTCTTGTCCTTTCAAGCAGGTCGCCTGCCTGTTGAGTTCAATAAAAATTAGAATAAGAACAATTTCCCTTTGTAAAAATACCATGTCAGTTACTTGTGTGGGTGGTTCTGCTACTCATATGAAAGTTACGAATGCAAGGATCTTAACAGTAGCCATCTTGTCAAGCCACATACCGTCTCAGGTAAAACTCACCCTCTCATAGAACTCTCCTTTGATGAGCGCAGCAGTGATGCGGCTGATGATGTCTTGGCTTGATAAGAGCTCATCTCTGCTCATGACCAGCCAAGCAGCTTTGGCAGGAAGTCCCGCTTTTAGGTACAGGTTAACAGCACCAGTGAAGTCTCCTTCATTCTCCTTCACCTCACCGGCCTTCTCATTCTGATTGGTCTCCATTAAGTAAGAATAGTAACTGCGTCTCAAATTGTCCAACTCTGGGTGGCCCTTTATGGAATAAACGCATTTAATATTAGTAAAGCGCATAATTGTGCATAGTTAAGATAGCAGCATACAAAGGCTTATCAACTCTTATAATGAATGAGAAAACTCTTCCTACATCATGAACATGGATAAGTTGTGTGGCATGCCCTCATCCTCAAAAACCACAAAAAAATATATAACTAACCACATAAATGAAAATATGACCCAGACAATGTTAGTATGGGTTCAGTATGGGTTCACTTAAAATGAAAATAAACATGGTTTGTGTTGTCTATAATGTTTTGAGATGTTCATTGTTGACTGCTGATGGCATGAAACCATCAAAATTCAAGAGACAATAAGAATCCAGACAATAATTTTGTGTATGGTTGGCCAAGTGCAGTTCATGGCAATATTAATAAATTGCCATGTTTGATTTTAAGGACATTTTGTTTACTTTTGTACAATAAACAATTATGGTTCTGTGTTGGATCACCACACCACAAGCCTGTTGAGAACCCCTTGTTTTAGGCTAAATAAAAAACAAAAAACTGTTGACTAGACTTTATGAAAATTATGTTATAAACAGATATTACCTTCGCCTCTGCAACTGCAATACATTCATCCCACATGTGGAGCTCCTGGTACATTTCCATCACTTCATCCACTGCATTCTGAAGGGTTACAGAAATATTACTCAGCAATCAAGAAATAACTCAGTTCTGCTGCTCCCACGTATGAACTGTCCAAAGCCATTAAACTCAATTGACAAATAAAGAAAAGTAATTTAGAAATGCTTTTTAAAACTACAATTTAAAAGTTAAAAAGTTTAAAATTGTAATGTTTTTTAATTTACATTTATTTAATTTATTTTTAAATGATTTAAAACATAAAAATTGTATTGTTAAATTTCACATTTATTTATTAAAATTATTTATATTTTATATACACCAATCAGGCATAACATTATGACCTTCCCAATATTGAGTTTCGCCCCTTTTGCTGGCAAAACAGCCCTGGACTCCACTAGACCCCTGAAGGTGTGCTGTGGTATCTGGCACCAAGATGTTAGCAGCAGATCCTTCAAGTCCTGTAAGTTGCGAGGTGGGGCCTCCATGGATCGGACTTGTTTGTTCAGCACATCTATTCAGGTCAAGTCAACACCTCAAATTCGTCGTTGTGCTCCTCAAACCATTCCTGAACCATTTTTGCTTTGTGGCAGGGCGCATTATCCTGCTGAAAGAGACCACAGCCACCAGGGAATACCGTTTCCATGAAAGGGTGTACATGGCCTGCAACAATGCTTAGGTAGGTGGTACGTGTCAAAGTAGCATCCACATGGATGGCAGGACCCAAGGTTTCCCAGCAGAACATTGCCCAAAGCATCACACTGCCTCTGCCGGCTTGCTTTCTTCCCATAGTGCAACCTGGTGCCATGTGTTCCCCAGGTAAGCGGGCACCCTGTTGTCGGTTCACAGCGGTTCCTAATATATCCCACCCACTAACAGGTTCCGTGATGAAGAGATAATCAGCGCCACAATGTTATGCCTAATCAGTGTATATTTTATATTTATATATGAATTTAATAAGCAGTTTTAAAACATGTTTTGTATATTATTATTTTAAAATTACATTAAAATGTACTTATTTTAATAGAAAGTGTTGAATTTAATACTTTGGAAATTGCATTTTTAAGTCACACTCCTAGTTGCAGATATTAGAAACTATTCCTTACCTGTTCCATGTAATACATCTCTGCAAGCTTAAAGTTCTTATCCAGCATGGCCAGCCGCGCTTTCACCTGGTAGTGGTCTGTACCATCACCATCCTACAGGAGGTGATGGTGCATAAATGCATAAGCACAAGTACAACAACAGAAATGTACATTCCACAACTGTGCAGACACTAGAGATGCCACAGTTTGATGCAATACATACATTTTCCTTTGAGACAGCATCTGCAATCTTGTTGGTCTCATTTAGGAATCGGGCTTTGGACACATCTCCAAGGGCTGCAAAACACCTGCAGAAAAACCCAACAGCACCTCAGATGTGAAAAAGGCATATCATTTCACATTCGACCACCAATACTGCAATAATGACAGGGTTGGACAGAACTTATTGCCCATGATAGGATGACCAAAACTGAGATCAAGCAAACCGACAACAGAAAGAATATCCAGGCAATTCCTTCATTAGCATTCTCCTTGACGGTCAGAGCACTTTTTCTGTGCATGCTTTATGCAGATAAGCCTATTCATAACAAACCAATCCTTTCTCATTTAAATTCTGGCTTCAAACCCTTTTAAAAATGCTTATACAGTAAAACGAAAACTCTAAACACGCTCACTGCCTCCTAAAGCAACTGGAAGCCTTTTTAAGAGGACCTTTGGTGCTTAGATCTAAAGCTTTTATCCTCCCGCACAAGCTCAGGTGAACGGTTTTTGCCCTTTTGCACAAGATTTCACACGTTTTTCTTTAGGCAGAATATTATCTGAGACACATTTCAGCATTTAAAGTGCAACATGCAGAGCAGCTGTGCAGAATATCAGCTTTCTTTAAGGTTCTTTTGACGAATGCTTCTGGCATGCATTGTAACATTTTATTATTTTATTCCCGAGATCCATTTATAATTTACACCAAAAACATGCCCACCTTTTTCTCTTGGAATTCCTTGGAATTCAACAGACTTTTTTTTGTATTGAGTTTCACTGCCCCAAAATCAGTCTGAATTACCTTGTGACATGTTGTTGACATTTACATGTGGGTGACTTACTAAAGGTAGTTCTGAGCAAGTTTGTTTTAATAAATATATATATTTTTTACTTATTTGGCAAGATATTTTAAGTACAGTGTGGCTGCAGTAAATACTTTCATTTCAAATGATCAAGTAAATTTATATATTCATGATATGACCCCTTTAAAAATTTATTGCTACTTTGTTGATTCAATGTGTTTATATTTAATTTAGTTCTTCTGTAGTGCCAATTAAATGCTGCATATTAAGAGCAAATAAGGTGCAAAAATAAATGCAGCAGTGCTATAAAAAGAACAAGAGAATTGTTAAGAAAGAAAGTATTGTGTTTACATAATCATGTTAAAAGTATTTCAGTACTACCTGTACAAGGGCTGTAATTAATACATGTTTATTTGTGCACATCTGCCAGTGTTTACCCAGTCTTCGGGTAAGTGGTTGTTGGTAAACAATAGATAAAATATTCTTGTATGGGTTTGTTAATGTGGCCCAACAAACAAAGACATTATTTAATTATTGTTTAATTTATTTGTATTTGCCACAACAAAAATCATAATCAACTGCATTGCAAAATGGTTTGTTCTGTGCTGACTGTTTAATAATTTTATGTTAGAAATGTGTCACCTATAATCGGAAGTATCTGCAATGTCAGTTTTGCAACTTTTAGGCCCTATTTTAACGATCTGAGCACATGGTCTGAAAATGACCATGACAACTGTGATACCATGATAATGATAACTGCGTCATGCTGAAACTAGCAAAAAACACTTGCCTGGCGTTGCATTGCATGGGCTGTGTGATAGGGCCCTTAAAGTGTCCTACTTGTAGCTAAGGATGACTACTTTGTAAAGTTCAAAAGCTACAGAGGAATTTAAAGTCAGCATGAAGCAGAAGTTGCGATAGTCTTTTCTCCCTATTGTGATGTATGTCAGAGTAAAACGGCTTCTCAAAAAAAAAGGAAAAAAAATAGGGTGATTTTGTAAATTGACAATTGATTGGATCGTTTGATCATTGTTGTTTGCTATTGCTGTGATTTCATGTGAGTGACAGGTTGTCGCACCAGTAAACATCATCAGAGAAGACAAGGGATTTCGCTGCTAGAGGGCAGGGAAGTTATTTTGATTAAAGTTTACAAGAGCACATGAATTTAAAAAAAATAACAATATGTACGGATAAATCATTTATAATAAATACTGCAATATTCCATTTAAAAAAATAAGAATTGTCAATTGGATTTCATGGTGACTTAATTTTTTGTAAAATAACACCAAGATTATCTGTAAAGGAATTCAAACAAACTACAATATTTTTTAAGTCGGTTTCCTAGTTGTCAAGGTTAGACACATGATTCGGACAGCTATGCTGAAGTCATCGCAGCAGTAGCTGAGTCATAGAGGTGGGCATCTGTCTTGCTTGTCTAACCTCTCAGCGATGTGGAGCTGTCGTGCCTCTAGGGAGAGTTTACTCAAAGTCTTCCACATGGCCTCTGTCTCTGCTGACATCTCCAGGGTCTCCAGGAATGCGGTTGCTCTGCGCGCACACATATACAAGTCCAGCTATGAATAAGGATACTTAAATAACTGAGGTCTAGTTCATGTTTTATTGCAGGTGGCTGTGGTGTTTTGTTTTTACCTGTAATAGTCACCATCATCAATGGCTGTGCCAAATTCAATCAGCCCCTCATCTAGAGTGTAGGAGACAGAGTTAACCCCTTCAGTCACAATGACTTCAGTTTTGCCATTGGATCTCTCCAGGTCTACAATATCACCCTGTTGCCAACACAAAGTCACATGATTAAGCTCACAGTCGACTCAAACAAGAAACTAAGACAATGAGGAATCCGAATTCATTCATTTCCTACTGATTATGGCTGCAATAATTCATAAAATAATGATCAAATGTTAAAAAAGGTTACACTACCATTATACTTTTTATGGAAATTAACACTTTTATTCAGTGAGGATGTATTAAAGTGAACAAAAGTGACAGAAAAGACATTAGTAATGTTACAAAAAATAAATCCTGTTCTTTTGAACTTTCTATTTATCAAAGAATCCTGAAAAAGTCACTGTTTCCACAAAAATATTAAGAAACGCAACTGTTTACAACAATGATAATAAGAATGTTTCTTGAGCACCAAACCAGAATATTAGAATGATTTCTGAAGGATCATGTGACACTGAAGACTGCTGAAAATGTAGCTTTGCCACCAGAGGTATAAATTACATTTTAAAATATATTACCATAGAAAACAATTATTTAAATTGTAATGATATTGCACAATACCATTACAATTAAAATTTTTGATCAAATAAATGTCTGGGTTAACATGGATGAGACTTTTTTTAAAAACCATAAAAAATCTTTAGAACCGTAGTGTATATCAAAACATTTTTTGCGTTTTAAACAGCTAATTTGTGTCTGAATTGCTATGGTGGAGCAATTCTGTGAGTTGTTTGCATCGTTGCTCGATTTGAATAGTTCTTTTAGTTAATCAGGTGCTTAAACAACACAGAATGTGCAAATAAAATCAATATTCACTCTGAGTGAGCTGTAACTTCAAATCACCTTGAGGGGAAACATTGTGACCCTCTCTGGGCTATCGATGGTGTACCAAACACACAGGTTTCCTCTGTTCTGTGCCACAACTACATCACTACCCGGTACCCACTGAACGTACGGACAGAAACTCAGCATGGTGCTCTTCATGCTACTCTCGATGTCATACAGATGAAGCTGAACATGGAAAAAGAGACAGAAGTGACACATTATTCTGATATTATTAGCGATATTAGAGTTAAAATAATAACATTTCCCCCTTACCCTGAGTTTCTTGTCCCTAAAAAGCAGTTTACGCCCTGTTTCATTCAGCTCCAGCCAGTCTATTTTGGAGTCGTGGCTTATAGTGCCCAGATTATACCCACCCACCAGGTCCACTGAAAAAGACAAGAAGAGAGAAGGATCATGGGAAATGAATGCACCAAATACCAAATGCAGATTCTTTTCTGTTGATTCAAGGTCAGAAATTTATAATTAAAACTTTTAAAAAGTACCATGCTTTTAGACAGTGTTTTAAAAGAATGGATGCAGTATTTTCCAGCCAAAAACAAACGCTGTAATAATCAGAATGATCAAATTTGGAGATCCATTTACTGCCATGAATGTCACCATACACTCACACACACACGCACAAAGACATGCTGCAAAAACGGAGGCATTGCCTTTCATACAGACCCCGAACATCCATGCCCTAACAAAAACAAATCAATGAGTCTTTCATGAATCACGTTGTGTGACGCTTCCCTGCATTTCTGGCTCTTTGTTCACAAATAACCATTCTGATGGGAAGCATCACTTATGGAGGGGGGCGGAGAGGGGAGAAAGAGAGGAAAAACACTTTCCAATTTGCACTTTCTGAACAGGTTTTAAGCACATGGATCAGTGAGGGGGAAAAGCACTCTGCTGTCTGTCAGAGGAAAATAAATTGGATGAAAGTTGTTTCTCATTTTCACCACCTGAAGAAGAAACAAGGCAAGCAGGACAGAGGGAGCATGCCAGGACTTAATTAGCACAGGAAGTGGTCAGAGCCGTGGCAGGTGGCTGGCAGTAGCCGGTGAAGGAGAGGGCTGTGACGATGACACAGCAGGGTAACCGTCTAATTGAAAGGTAACGTCCGAACCAAACACACCTTCCTACTGTCCCATAGATTATCTTTTCTCTGCAGAATCAAATAATGGGTCATATGGAGAAGGTGTCCCATTTAGAATGGAAACAGACAATTATGTAAATCAATACCATTGATAACGACATCGATTAAGCTAATGATGACAACAGGCTAAGACTTTCCTTTATGAGCTAATGTGACTCTAATTCCATATAATTGCGTGCATTTTTGCATTCACTCAATGGGCTAAATGGCTAAATTAATCTTTAAATCACATACACTGACTGGAGCAATAAGAGCAGGAACATGTGTTTAGTCAAAACCTGAAAAGCACTATAGAAATAAATATGTAGAGTTGTATACATTTCTGTCACCCAAAATCATTCAGAAGTCATTTAACCGTATTCTCCTCAATGATAATGTGTTTTTATCCTTCAACTACTAAAATTATTATTTAATTTTAGTAAATAATAAAGAGATCATACCCCTGCCACAACTAATGGGCAAGAACTTACCGATAGCAATAGTTTTGATGTCAATCAGGTAGGCCAACTTTTTGTTGTCCTCCACTCCTTTCTGCCTCCTCTCATTCAGACGCACACTGCAAACACAAACATACAAACCAGGGATTGAACACTTCCTGTGGGTGCTGAGGGACCTGTCAGTGCTCCATCAAGAGGAACCAAGCACTGCAATCTGACAGCACTGACAGGCTTTATACATGAATGCTGATTTGTGATGACTAGGTCTGCTCACTAAGAGCCAACTGTATGCATCAACAGCAATAGCGGCTTTCAGAGCAGAATGACAGTAGAAGGACAACTGGGAAATCTAAGGTAAACCACTCCATCTAGTGGTCAGTTTTATACATGACTTCTGTAGGAAATTAACTGCCTATTATCTGTTCAAAAGTGTTGTTTGCAATAAAATTATATTGTAACATTAAATGGTGCAACAGGAAATGACATTGTATGGCTTGTATCCATATACCTCAATCAGACGTAACATCATGACCACCTTCCTAATATTGTGTTGGTTCCACTTTTGCCGCCAAAACAGCCCTGACCCGTTGAGGCATGGACTCCACTAGACCTCTGAAGGTGTGCTGTGGTATCTGGCACCAAGATGTTAGAAGCAGATCCTTCAAGTCCTGCGAGGTGGGGCCTCCATGGATCGGACTTGTTTGTTCAGCACATCCCACAGATGCTCGATTGGATTGAGATCTGGGGAATTTGGAGGTCAAGTCAACAACTCAAACTCGTTGTTGTCCTCCTCAAACCATTCCTGAACCATTTTTGCTTTGTGGCAGGGTGCATTATCCTGCTGAAAGAGGCCACAGCCACCAGGGAATACTGATTCCATGAAAGGGTGTACATGATCTGCAACAATGCTTAGGTAGGCGGTACGTGTCAAAGTAACATCCACATGGATGGCAGGACCCAAAGTTTCCCAGCAGCCCAAAGCATCACACTGACTCCACCGGCTTGCCTTCTTCCCATAGTAAATCCTGGTGCCATGTATTCCTCAGGTAAGTGACGCACACGCACCCGGCCATCCACATGATGTAAAAGAAAATGTGATTCATCAGACCAGGCCACCTTCTTCAATTGCTTCATGGTCCAGTTCTGATGCTCACGTGCCCACTGTTGGCGCTTTCGGCAGTGGACAGGGGTCAGCATGGGCACCCTGACTGGTCTGTGGCTATGCAGCCCCATACGCAACAAACTACGATGCACTGTGCATTCTGATACCTTTCTATTAGAACCAGCACTAACAGCAATTTGAGCTACAGTAGCTCGTCTGTTTGATCAGTTCACACGGGCCAGCCCTCGCTCCCCACATGCATCAATGAGCCTTGGCTTCTAATGGGGCTTTCACACAGGATGCAGAATGCGCTGTGCTGGCCACTGGGTTCAGCGTAGCCCTTCAGATACAAAGCAATTTGCGCTTCGCTGGCCAGAGCAAAGTAGGCAGAGTTTTCAAAACTTTTAGCGGGGCAAAACTATATGTCTAGTTATTTGATTGTTGTTCCATCTTTCGGTCAGCAGCAAATATGTATTTGTCCCGTGCTAAGAAGCGTGCGATAGCACTAGCCCTGCTAGTAAGAAGAAGAAGAAAGAAAGCAGCAAGGAAGAAGAGACTGTGGGTGCATGAAACCTTCAGGTCCAGGGAACCGTTTAGGGAATTCAGGCTCACGAAAGACACCCACAGTACAAGCTGTTCATTCATTTTGGTTTCTGTGCTTGTTTCGATGCACCGTTTCTATTGGCCACGTGGGTAATCGTCACAAGAGTGCAGCGGCAAAAGTTGAAATATGTTTAACTTTGACCGCAGCGTGCGCGCAAGCTCGTCAATGGTGCATTCTGTGTGAAAGGCCCATAACACATCTACTTTGAGGACAAAATGTTCACTTGCTGCCTAATATATCCCACCCATTAACAGGTGCCGTGATGAAGAAATAATCACTTCACCTGTCAGTGGTCATAATGTTATGCCTGATCAGTGTATAATATGATAAAATTTATCTTTTAATAGGAAATGTCATTACAGAGGCAAAGAAGGTTTTAACATTTTTTGATGAAGGATTACAAAAACAACTGTGGCAAAAAGGTAAATCATTTTTAATTTACTTTGCCTTTAAAAAAAGCTTTTTCTTTCCGAAGTGCAATAATGGCAGACCTGATGAGGTGTGGGTTCATAAACTCCGTTCGAACAGATCCTAGTATTTCATTGCTTCCGTATTCCACCAGTGCCAGCTCTCCAGCGTTGAAAATCATGCACACCTAACCAGAAAATATAGCAATTTACAATTAGCCAGCAATGACTTTAATTATATCAGCTAGAGTTGCATGACTCATTAAACCCAGTTGTTTTCCTTTGTACCATGCTCTTAAACAACTGGAGCATCTTAATAACACACAATAATACAATAAAAAAAAAGTCTGTACCGTTTCATTTTCAAAGAAAAACTTTTCATTTCCCCCAGAGCCCTGCCACGCCACCTGTAATGGGAGAGTGATGTTGTTTAATGAAGTACATCATTGTTGTCATCAACTTTTGCTTTCCACTACATTACACAGAAAGAAGCAGACAGATTCCACAGCCAAGGTCCTTCACCATTATCCTGTTTGTCACACTGAACTTTCTTCCGACTCCCATAAGAGCACTTTGGAAACTCAATTAAACATGGATTAACAAGAGTAAAGCCCTTGAACTTTTAATTAGACATTTTAAACTTTTGTCCATCCGATGAAGCCGTTGACTCAGCTAAAATATCAAAGAAAATTGTCCAGAAATATGTTAATACAGACAGCGATCCAAATAGAAGCATTTTCATTCTGACAAAACTACATAATCAATAAAGTCCAAATCTGACATCCTACCTCACTTAGTTTGTTGGACACCAGGTCTCCCAGCAGCAGTGTGTCAGAGGTGTGAGCCACAAGATATCGATCCTTCCCCATGACTTTCACCTCATCTATCTCATAACCATATTGAGACTTCAGCACCACTCGTGTGCCGGTGGACAAATTCTTCACAATCACCTGGAAGGGTTTAAGAAACAAAGTTCTTTTGTTTGTAGGACATAAATAAGTTTTTCTTTTTTAAAAGTCACTACTGAAATGAACGGAAATAGTGCACTTTAAATATCTAAAAGTAATGCTCACCTGACTTAGTCCAACGTATATCATCTCAAATTTGTTCTTGTAAATACTCCTGCGGAGACAGCAGTCAAACATCTCGACACCTCCACACAGTGTACCCTGCAATTTACAAATGGACATTTAATTACACATCTCCACAGTCCCTCAGTTGGCCCAAGTGGCAAAGCTGGACATCAACATCACTGAGCCAATGTTTTTGCGATCCTGCTTATGTGTTACCAAATTATAAACATTGTGCAGACAAATTTATGAGCAGAACTGATTTGGGATAATTTCAGGATTAGTGCCCTAAAGTTTTAATATAGCCATCCGATTTGTTAAAACTGTTTAGTTTACACTTGTAAATGTGTCTCCACAAAACGAATATAAATATGATCTTCAATTCCCACGCTATATGCAAATTCAATGTAGTTCACGTCATCGAAAGCAACAGATATGCGCTGCAATTTATATAGCATCAGCTTATTTCAAGATCAAAGAATGCAATAGGAGCGAGAGCTGTGTCAGCACTGGTGAGAGAATATAGCGCTCACCGGAGTCACCGCTTTCATGATGTGACACCGAACATTAATATATAATTACATATAGAATATAGAATATAGAATAACATGTATAAGAATTAAAAATAAAAACAAGGATAATTAAAACAGTTGTAAAGAGAATTTAAAAAAAATAAGAATAAAATGATGATAAATAGATTCTCTAAATTCGGGGATCCCCTATCTGAGATGGAAGAGCCAGGGCAGGTTTGCCGCGCCCCCTGGAAACCATCTCACACAGATTACGGATCCAGAGAGACGTGCCCCTGTAAAGGTGGTGACTGCACCAATGGCCCCCAATGAGCCCCTCTGTATTGGACACGTATCTTGTGTTGTCTGCTACGAGTTAACTGTTGCCCGTAGTAACGTGGCGTGCTATCATCGACTTCTTATACCCTTATGCTTTTTCATTAAAAACACTTTGAAATTAAGTTCTTCCACTCCCCATACCCAACCTCAGATTGCAAAGAACTGTTTATCACTGGTGGGCCATATCTGTGGCCATGTGTGCTGCAGTAGCGCTGTCATATTTGGCTACCAGGAACTGGTATAACGCGCTCTCACATGCTTTTTTTATTTTTTATTAAAACGTACATATGTGGCTTCAACAACCAGATGCATCTCAAACCACCTCCTGAAGTGGTTTGAGTGATTGAATTTAAATCCGTCTCAAAAGTGTTTCTAGGGGCATTTATACATGGTCTTTTCACGATTGGATAGCTATGTGGCCAGGTGTAAATCAGCCCAAAGATATTCTGAAAGACACTGAGGTTCTGAAATCTTTAAGAAACTGGCCATCCAGACTGACCACAGAAAGCCGAGAGCCGTCTTTCTTCCAGGATAGAGCTGTGATGGTGTACAGGTTTGGAATTTCTTTGGGAGAACCTTCATCCCAGGTACCTTTTCGAGGACTCCAATTGAAAACTCGCAATCTAAAGAAAAACAAAAGATATGTCAAGACATTAGCCGAATGTTTTCGTTTTCCATTTAAAGAGGGGGTCTAATGCTATTTCACACATTCTGACTTATTTACACTGTTAAAGAGTTGGATTCTCATGCTAAACATGGCCATTTCTAAGTATTTCTGTGTCAAATACACTCTTTCAGGATTCAAACAAGTTTCGGAAAGTTACATTTGAGTATGGCCCTGTATGACGTCATAAAGTGCAAAATTCTTTGTATGGGCACTTCTCCCAGATGAGCATGTGCATATCAACCAGAGCGAGAGCATGAGCACGCCCATCAACCAGCTTCCATTCAAAAGTCGTCGGCAGCGCTGTTATTTTGTTTTTAGACCACAAAATCATATCACTAAAGAAGTGTTTTTTTGGATGCAGTTGTTTTTCCGGAGCAGCAATGGAGTTCTGCAAGTGTGTTTGTTTGTTCCCGGTCATGGGAATCACATGTCCCAGTCAAAATGATCCAGGGATAATGCCATGATGTATTTTGTGTGTGTGTGTGTGTGTGTGTGTGTCATAGGTCCATGTGTGCTCATGACACTTTAGCTCCGCCTACTGCACGCCTCCACGAGTTCGGCTGTTTTCGGAAAAAAATAAGTCCAGCGAATCTGTCTTTTATAAATATGATAAAACGAAAGACTCTTCGGAGATATGAAGGGTGCAATACTATTCTATAGGTACTAAAGTTTAACATGAGGTTGGCAGAAACTGTGTGTGTTATGTACCCTTTAATGTGTTCTCTCACCTGTCATAGCTTCCTACAACTATGGACTGGCCACTAGGGCTAGATTCTGCCACTGTGAATTCCTTTTCAGCGTGATCTCGGCTGTAGTCAAAACTCTGAAGCACGTGGCCCTCCCTCCCATAGGCCACGATCTTCTTATCGCATCCAGCCACAATTATGCTGTTAGTGCCCCATGCCAGGGCATATGGTGGGCACGCATGAGTCAACAGTTTTCCCTTTCAACAATCAAAACAAATCAGTCATTAAATTGCTTGCAGATATAATATTTTAATCAACATCTGTATATTATGTTATAAATACATTTTAAATATAATATAAAGCAGCTCTTTACCTGAGATTCTCCAGAACCTTCATCGTCAAAGAAGTACCGAACGACCGTTCCATCTGCATGACCCGAGAGGATTCCCTTCCCTGAGACACTAAGAGAATGGATCAAGAGAGATACACAGTGAGTTGAAGTACGAACATGATTAAAACAGAAATAAAAATAAAACTATATAGCAAAATATTAAAAAGAAAACTAATAAAAAGGACAAAATTACACAAAACAATTACTACATTTTTTTATTAAAACTTCAAATAGAAAAAGGCTAATTCAAAATATTAATATATAATAGTATATTAATATATGCTATAATAGTATACAGTATAAATAATAGTAAAATAACGCTGTAAACAAACCGGAAAAGGGTACTTGGACAAAGAAGCAAGCATCATAGGGTCAGGATTTTAAACAAGTAAGTTACACATACTTTGTAGTTAGTGAGACAACATAAGAGTCTGTTCCGTAGATTGTGGAGGACTTGCTTGTTTTTGTATTGGCTTGTCGAACCTGCATTTGACATAAAACATTCACAAAATGAATCCTTACAAAATAGGAAATTCAGAAAAACAGAAAATGTGCCACACTTACTTTTCCTTCTGCAAGTCCAAATATTATTGCATGCTCTGACGGCCAAACCAGACATGTTACAGCACTCTAGAGAACAACGACAAAGTTAATGCCCACAATATATAGTACTTCAGCCTAGTAATGACGTATTTTATTTTTCATCAGAATACTTACTGTTTGAATAAATTTGTTGCAAATAACCTTTTTATCTCCCCTGGGACAGAAAACATTATATTAGAAATTTTAAATAATTGAAAATACGAACAATATTGTAAATGATGATCAACATACATGCATATATTTGCAAGAAAAGGTTTGTGAACCGCTTGCTGAATCTTTGAAAATGTGAATAATTTTAACAAAATACAAACCCGATTCCAAAAAAGTTGGGACACTGTAGAAATTGTGAATAAAAAAGGAATGCAGTAATTTTCAAATCTCATAAACTTATATTTTATTCACAATAGACTATAGATAACCAAATTTTCAAAGTGAGACATTTTGAAATGTCATGCCAAATATTGGCTCATTTTTGATTTCATGAGAGCTACACATTCCAAAAAAGTTGGGACAGGTAGCAATAAGAGGTCGGAAAAGTTAAATGTACATATAAGGAACAGCTGGAGGACCAATTTGCAACTTATTAGGTCAATTGGAAACAAGATTGGGTATAAAAAAATTAAAAAAAGCCTCTATTGGAAACAACTATTAAAAAAAGGTTCAAACATTCACGATGACGGAAACACAATGCATTAAGAGCCAGGGGATGAAAACTTTTTAACAGGATGAAGATGTCAAATTTTTTCTTCAGCCCTTCGGAAGCAACAGAAGATGCTTACATGTTTCCCGGAAGACAAATTAAGCACAATTTACCTTGATCTTCAAATTCAAAAGGTTTTTTTTGCTCCCCCCTGCTCTTAATGCATTGTGTTTCTTTCTGAAGAATCAGTGAATATTAGAACCTTTTTTTAATAGCTGTGATTGTGAAAAGATGGATCTCAAAATCACACAGCCACTGCTGGAAATGGTTCAAATATGCAAAAGATGCTGGAAAACTGAAGAATGTGCAGGACCTGGAGGATTTTTCTGAAGAACATTGGGCAGTTTAACTGCTCAGGACAAACAAGGGACTCATGAACAACCATCACACACAAAAAACAGCCGTGGATCATCCAGGGAACGACACACAGTATTAAGAATCAATGGTTCATAAACTTTTGAATGGGGTCATTTTAATAAATTCAGCTATTTATTTATTTTTTTTTTTTTGTCTTGTGGACTATATGTAAACATTTGTTGTAAAATAACTTATTCAGGACAGCACTAAATAAAAAATAACACATTTTGTATGACCTCTTATTTTGATAAAATTATTCACATTTTCACAGATTCTTTAAACGGTTCACATACTTTTTCTTGCAAATGTATGTGTGTTTACAACACAGAATACAACACTTAAAGTAATAAACAATCACAAAAGCGGAGAGTGAAAGCCTGTTTACTAGGAGATTTCTTAAATCTACCCAAAAACTATGGTTTTAAAAGCGCACAAATACATTTATCCCAAGCCTAGATCCATGCTTTATGAACGGCAGCAGATTATTATATGGAAAAAAAGCACTAATTAAGCATGAATTATGAGTATTATACTGAGATACTTACCACTCCTCTCCAATTTTGTAAACAAATATGATGTTGTCCGTTTGAGCAACTGCTATCTTGGTTGAATCAGGGGAAAATGCCATGGACTTGACCACATAGGTTTTCTTTCCATACTGCAACAAATAACAGTAAGTCATGACTTAAAGAATGCATTTTCTGGCATACTAACATATAGCACTGGCAGGATACACAATTAATTTTGAATATTTAATTTAAAATAATTAGCTTTTAACTTACTTTGGGGTCTGCAGGCTTTGTGGTAAACCTGTCTCTTTTCTCTCCCTGCTCATCATACAATATAACCACTCTATCAATAGTGCACACCGCAAACTTTGCATTGTTTGGAGCCCAAGCCATACAGGTGACTTTAGCAGCTCCATCCTAAAGAAAAGAAAATACAGACACAACACTATTTCCAAAGCAGAGTCTTGGAATCACTGAGATTTAAATAATACTCGGTTAACATTCGGAATAGGATTTCTATCTATTCTATCTGTTTCTTTGCACAAATTAATGCTTTACTTGATATCAGAGAAGATACATAAGCAGTGTTGCTAAGCTAAGAAACGTTATAATGCCTATAGATAACGGACCGCCGAGAGCTAACGTTAGTTAGCTCGCGTCGCTAAATAACGTGGTAAATGTTTTACCTGAGGTGTTAGAAGAGTCTTCAGGTACTTTAGCTGCATGCTTTACATTTATAAATGACTCCGTGGAGTTATAAGGACGCATTTAGTGATATAGCCATGTTTTGGTAATAGTTGTCAGGCTGAAGACATTTTGGTAAACATAGCTTTCTCCCTGGTTACCGTCGCCAAGGAAAGAACGTATGACGTAAATACGTAAATGACACGAGACTTGTTTGACTTGTTTAAAGACGTTATTTTTCAAACATGCTAATTCTTAATTAAATACTGTTTGATAGCAGCGTTTAGTAATGTTATGTTGAGATAAATAAAATAAAAATTCTGGAGATGCCGGGGATTGAACCCGGGGCCTCATACATGCAAAGCATGCGCTCTACCACTGAGCTACATCCCCTCCCTGTTGTTGTGCAGTGTTAGATGGCTATTTAAACATTGCCATGAAGAATAAGTTTTTATTTTATTTTTTATATTTACTTATACACACGCATATATAAAGATATCATACAAATAACAGGTTTTAATAAAGACATTTATTAATCACTCAAATATTGCCTCATAATAACATTATTATGATATCAAATTGTGGCCACACGCTATAATAGCAATATCTAAAATTAACTAAGGTTACACTAATGTACTCTAGGTGACAGGTCAAACAAACACCATTGTGACTGGACACCAACAGATGGGATGGGGGGGGGGTCTGACATATAAAGAACCTCTAGAACAAGCTGTACCTGAGATCCAAATTTACTGAAGCATGTTCAAGAAGAACAACCACCCAAACAGCTATGTGAGAAACAAGTCAAATTAGATAAGAGACATGCATAACCAATTTATTCAGAGCTTTGAGGGCATACTGCACAATCTCTGGTTCATAAAAGACATTTTTGTGCTCATTCTTGGAGCAGTCTTTTACTTTTTTGAAGCCTTTGTTCGACTCTTTATTCCACATTGCAAGAAAGATGTTGAGGGAGAGATAGTCTTGGTGACTGGAGCTGCAAATGGGATTGGAAAACTGATCGCCAAAAAACTTGGACACTATGGAGCAACATTAGTCTTATGGGATATCAACACGGAGGCACTGGACAAAACAGCAAAAGAATTAAAGCAGGTATTAGATGTGCGAGTGTATGCCTATACCTGTGACTGCAGCAGAAGAAGTGAGGTCTACAAAGTTGCTGAACTGGTAAATATTTAATAATTAATATATAAATAATAGCCAGTGTAAGCCAATATACTCAGATCAGGCATAACATTATGACCACTGACAGGTGAAGTGAATAACACTGATTATCTCATCACGGCACCAGTTAGTGGGTGGGATATATTAGGCAGCAAGTGAACATTTTGTCCTCAAAGTTGATGTGTTAGAAGCAGGAAAAATGGGCAAGTGTAAGGATTTGAGCAAGTTTGACAAGGAGCAGATTGTGATGGTTAGACGACTTGGTCAAAGCATCTCCAAAACTGCAGCTCTTGTGGGGTGTCCCTGGTCTGCAGTGGTCAGTATCTATCAAAAGTGGTCCAAGGAAGGAACAGTGGTGAACTGGCGGCAGGGTCGTGGGTGGCCAAGGCTCACTGATGCATGCAGGGAGCGAAGGCTGGCCCATGTGGTCCGATCAAACAGACGAGCTACTGTAGCTCAAATTGCTCAACGAGTTAATGCTGGTTCTGATAGAAAGGTGTCAGAATACACAGTGCATCACAGTTTGTTGCATATTGGGCTGTATAGCCACAGACCAGTCAAAGTGCCCATGCTGACCCCTGTCCACTGCCAAAAGCACCAACAATGGGCTTGTGAGCATCAGAACTGGACAGAGCAATGGAAGAAGGTGGCCTGGTCTGATGAATCACATTTTTTTTTTACATCACATGGATGGCTGGGTGCGTGTGCATCGCTCAATCCAGTCGAGCATCTGTGGGATGTGCTGAACAAACAAGTCCGATCCATGGGGGCCACACCTCAAAATTTACAGGACTTAAAGGATCTGCTGCTAACATCTTGGTGCCAGATACCACAGCACACCTTCAGGGGTCTAGTGGAGTCTATGCCTCGATGGGTCAGGATGTTTTGCCAGGAAAAAGGGGACCAACACAATATTAGGTCATGATGTTATGTCTGATTGGTATATATATATATATATATATATATATATATATATATATATATATATATATATATATATATATATATATATATATATATATAGTGTATGTGAAGACTTTAGATGCAAAAACCTCTAAGTCCGTCTGACATTTTTCTTTTATATGCTGTTTGATTGCCATTATATACACACACACACACACACACACACACACACACACACACACACACACACACACACAAACATTTCAACAGGTTAAAAGGGAGGTTGGAGATGTGTCAATCTTGGTGAACAACGCAGGCATGGTAACAGGAAAATACACTTTCGTTGAAGCCCCTGACAGTCTGGTGGATAGAACACTAAGGGTCAATGTTGCTGCTCATTTCTGGGTAAAGAAAAATAATTCAGCATTTTCTTCATGGTTTACATTCTTTATACCTCTGTGTATGTGATGGGAACAGCAAACTCACTGTTATCACAAATATTTGAATTCACAGACTTACAAGGCGTTTCTCCCAGCTATGTTGCAACGGAACCATGGGCACCTGGTCTGCGTGGCATGCCATGGAGGGTTGTTTGCAATGAATGGCCTTGCAGGTACATTTATAGAGGGATTCTAGAGACGTTGTACATCATTGTATGAGACTAAATCATGAATATGCAATGTCTGAAGTTTAGTGTTAAATTTTGATTTTCCAACACGTTTTATCCACAGACTATTGTGCAAGCAAGTCTGCAGCAGTGAGCTTCGCAGAATCTATTGCACTGGAGTTGCTTGCCCTTAAAAAGGAAGGAATCAAAACAACAATAGTGTGTCCCTATCTAATAAATACCAAAATGTTTGGGGGATGTCAAACAAAGTAAGCCAATACAGTTTCCATAGAAACATTAGTAGAGATTTGTGCTCTGGTGATGCGGTAACATTGATAATTTACTTTTGTTAAGGAGACCGTCTTTTCTTCCAGTCTTGGATCAGAGACACGCAGCAAAACAGATTGTGGATGCCATACTACGGGAGAAGATGTACTTGTTGTTACCCTCAAGTCTATATTTGTTGATGGCACTTAAGAGGTATTTTAGGGATCTAAATACTTATTGAAGGTATAAAATTAGTTAATTTATCTTCATGCCTTTTGTCAACATTTAATAACTAAAAAACAAATAAAGTAATAGTAAACAATTAACAGAAAATAATTGTATTCAATGTAATAAATGTCTTAATTTCATTTTCAAGATCTAATTTAACTATAAATCAACTCCTGTTCATGTTCTTGCAGTCTCATGCCTGCCAAACTGGGCATCATCTTTGTGAACTTCTTTGGTGGGATGGATCTGATGGATCATTTCAGAGGGGTCCCTGTACCCATTATCAGCTACAAAAAGCCTCAGCGCCAATGAAATGACAATGTCAGTGATCCACAAACCCCTCTTATCTATTACAACTAGCGAAGAAGTTGCAGAACCCAAAACAGTGTAAATCACCAGAGAGTAATATCAGTCTGCTCAAGTTTACCTTACTGAAAACAGAATTGTGAATAAATTCCCCTTTTTCTCCGTGCTCTGTTTCATCTGTCTTCAAATTTAGTAGCATTATATATATATATATATATATATATAATTATATATAGCAATATATATATGCTTTTAGAAGTACTAACACTTAGTCATGTCGGAGAAAATGGCAACTTTATTACTGGAGGACGGGACAGAATTTAAAGGCTGTCTGTTTCGGTGCCGTATCCTCAGTTGGTAAGTGAAATCAAAGGAAATGTGCTTGAAATATGTGTCCCTGTCAGCCCTATTTTCTGACACTGCTCCTTATAATACACTTGTCCTGTCCTTTAACTGGAAAGTTATTAATATATATATATATATATTTCACTGATCAGGCATAACATTGTAACCTAATATTGTGTTGGTCTCCCTTTTGCTGCCAAAACAGCCCCGACCTGTCGAAACATGGACTCCACTAGACCCCTGAAGGTGTGCTGTGGTATCTGGCACCAATATGTTAGCAGCAGATCTTTTAAGTCCGGCGAGGTGGGACTTGTTTGTTCAGCACATCCCACAGATGCTCGACTGGATTGAGATCTGGGGAACTTGGAGGCCAAGTCAACACCTCAAACTTGTTGTTGTACTCCTCAAACCATACACGCACCCGGCCATCCATGTGATGTAAAAGAAAACGTGATTCATCAGACCAGGCCACCTTCTTACATTGCTCCGTGGTCCAGTTCTGATGCTCACGTGCCCACTGTTGGTGCTTTCGGCAGTGGATAGGGGTCAGCATGGGCCTGACTGGTCTGCGGCTATGCAGCCCCATACGCAACAAATTGCAATGCATTGTGTATTCTGACACCTTTCTATCAGAACCAGCGTTAACTTCTTGAGCAATTTGAGCTACAGTAGCGCATCTGTTTGATCGGACCACCGCCTTCGCTCCCCACGTGCATCAATGAGCCTTGGCTGCCCATGACCCTGTAGCCGGTTCACCACTGTTCAAGGTCAAGCATGTTCGCTTGACGTGCAAGAATCAATGAGGTTCATTCTCATGTTACGCAGTACGTTTGAGCTTCTGCAAGAACCAATGAAGTTTATTCTCGCGCATCAAGCAGGTTTGGTTTGGCTTCAGTTTATGTTCGCTGATCAATGTTTTTATGTGAATAAAAGCCTAAAAGTGTTTTAAATCTGTTCATTATATAAAACTAAACTAGAATTTGGACTAAATCACTCAATTCATATAGATTTGTTTTGCGATCACTTTATGAACTTCAAAATGGTAGTTGCATAGCTGTCAGCGGAGGCAAAGAAAGCTCTCAGATTTCATCAAAGATAATTTGTGTTTCGAAGATGAACGAAGGTATTATTGGTTTGGAATGACATGAGAGTGAGTAGGCTAAATGATAACAATTTTCATTTTTGGGTGAATTAACCCTTTCATTTTTGCCTAGCTAAATTGAGAATACCAATAGTTCTAGAGGTGGCATTATATCTATTATATATAGCCTTTTTACTCGAGTAGTTATAACACAATATTTTTTTATTTATTTTGGGGGCTAACCTGGACCCCTAAGATTCACTTACAGCCTAAAGGTTAAAATACACGAGATACGCATGATTTTTTATTTCCCGACCGGTAAAATAAACAAGGTAAAGCCTCATTGTCATTTTTGTGACTAAAGCCTCCAGCATTAGGTCAGGCCTTCCCCCTCCTTTAGACGTGCTGACGCTCGCAGTAGGTTTGCACGCTCGTATAAAACCAGCTGAAGTTTACACGCACGGCTCCACGCTGCTGTGACTGGAGCAGAGCGTGGACTTCTCTCTATTGATCTAAACTCTTTTGGCTTTAGCCCACATAAAACATCGCTACCGGCCAATACCAGCTACCAGCTTCTTCTACACCAGGACAGCATGGTTTTTGGCCAAGATAGCGATATCTAAGCTCGCATATATTTTATCCGCAACCGGGCGAACGTCCCCTTGAGCAGTGCTCGTGGATTTCACGTGGGAACGTCGGCGAAACATACGCACTACGGGCCATTCACTTCGGTTCACAAACTTTTAAGCGCTAGATATTCGCTGATTCTTTTTGATTTTTAGAAGTACTAACACTTAGTCATGTCGGAGAAAATGGCAACTTTAGTACTGGAGGACGGGACAGAATTTAAAGGCCGTCTGTTCGGTGCCGTATCCTCAGTGTCTGGTGAAGTTGGTAAGTGAAATCAAAGGAAATGTACTGGAAATATGTGTCCCTGTCATCCCTATTTTCTGACACTGCTCCTTGTAATATACTTGTCCTGTCCTCTAACCGGAAAGCGTTTCATGAATATGATGAGCAGGAAGTAACGTTAAGTTGCACGTGTCTGATTTCGCGCTAAACGTTTTGAAGTGAGCACACTCGCCAGTAGCTAACGAAACGTACTTCTCTAGCACTTTGGCGCCACATGTATGATTTCCAGAAATTGTTTAAGGATAATTTTTGGTTCAATGTGGTAAATCGTTGGACAAAAGTTCGTGATCTTTTGTCTTGCCATATTATTTTGCCAGAGTTTTATATCTGTAGTCATATTTTTAAAGTGTGTGTATATATATATATATATATATATATATATATATATATATATATATATATATATATATATATATATATATATATATATATATATATATGTATATATATATATGTGTATATATATATATATGTGTGTATATATATATGTGTGTATATATGTGTGTATATATATATGTATATATATATATATATATATGTATATATATATATATATATATATATATATATATGTATATATATATATATGTGTATATATATATATATATATATATATATATATATATATATATATATATATATATATATATATATATATATATATATATATATATATATATATATATTATAATTATATAAAAACGGCAAATGTTGGAATATGCTTCCTTCAATATTGTTTAAAAAGCACTGTCCCCATTACATTTTTGTTTTGTTTTTAGCAACACATATAACACGTATTTGTTTACGTATACAGTATACTTTACATATACAGTTGTGGTCAGAATTATTTGCGCCCCTAGTAGATATGATCAAATATGGCTGTAAAATAAATAAACCTGCATTGTTTATCCTTTTTATCTTTAAAAAAAAAAAAAAATGCACAAAAATCTAACCTTTCATTGAAGTAAAAGAATTGAAAATGGGGGTAAATCACATTATGAAAAATGCTTTTCTCCAAAACATGTTGGCCATAATTATTGGCACCCTTTTATTAAATACTTTTTGCAACCTCCTTTTCCCAAGATAACAGCTCTGAGTCTTCCTATAATGACTGAGTTTGGAGAACACCTGACAAGAGAACATTCCTCTATACAGAATCTCTCCAGATCCTTCAGATTCCCAGCTCCATGTTGGTGGTGCTTCTCTTCAGTTAAGCCCACTCGTTTTCTATTAATAGGGTTCAGGTCAGGAGACTGGGACGACTATGGCAGCTGCTTCATTTTGTGCTCCGTGACACATTTGTGTGTTGATTTTGATGTTTGTTTTGGATTGTTGTCCTAATGGAAGCTCCAACCCTGGCCCATTATAAGATTTCTAGCAGAGGCCGTCAGGTTTAGATTTTTTATTTATCTGTTGGTATTTTCTAGAATCCATGATACCATGTTTCTGAACAAGATGTCCAGGACCTCCAGCAAAAAAATAGGACCACAACATTAAAGATCCAGCAGTATTTTTAACCGTGGGCATGGGGTACTTTTTATCCCTGTTTGCACCAAACGCATCTGGTGGGTTTGCTGCCGAAAAGCTTTTTTTTTGTTGTTTTTTTGTTTTTTTTTGTTTCACCTGACCATAGAATCCGGTCCCTTTTGAAGTTCCAGTCGTGTCTGACAACTGAATATGCTGGAGTTTGTTTCTGGATGAGCAAGAAGGATTTTTCTTGAATCTCTCCCAAACAACATGTGGTGATGTAGGAGTTGTTTTTTTTTAATTAAAATTTTTTTTTTTTTTGTCTTTCTGACCCCAATTCTCCGTCTGTGATCCTTGGAGAGTCTTTGTCCACTCAATCTCTCCTCCTCGCCATGCATTAAGACAATATATACACACGTCCTCTTACAGGCAGATTCTTAACATCTTTAGTTGACTGGAACTTAATTATTGCCCTGATGGTGGACATGGGAATTGTCATTGCTTTAGCTATTTTTCTACAGCCACTTTCTATTTTGTGAAGCTCCACAATCTTTTGCTACACATCAGAACTATATTTTTTGGTTTTACTCACTGTGATGAATGATTAAGGGAATTTGGCCTTTGTGTTTCCTCATATTTATACTCTGGTGAAACCAGACGTCCTAGCTAGACAATTTCATGTTCCTAGTCACCCTGGTAAATATTGTAAATATTTATGTAAATATTACATAATTGGGATATACTTCAGAGATATTTTACTCATAAACAATTCTAGAGGTGCCAATAATTGTGGCCAATTGTGTTTTGGAGAAAATATTTATTTCATAATGAGATTTTCCCCGACTTTCCATACACTATATGCGTTAAATTAAAAGTTTTCTCTTCAAATAATAATATTTTGTTTTTGCAATCATGGGTGTACATTTTACATCTATAACGTAACAGCGTGATCACTGTAAAGCCATAAACGCATTTAAGTTACTATTTTATTTTACTATACGTTATAACATTTAAACATTTGAGTTTTATTTATCATTTATTATTTACATCAAAATATATATTAAATGTATATATGATGTAAACATTTGTCTTTTCTCTTTCTCTGTAATCTCAAATTAAGTAGTACTCATGATGACTCATGATTAATCAATATTATATTTTGACCAAAATAATCGTGATTATCAGTGTAACCATTATCATGCAGCCTTTGTTTGAAATATTTAATAAGTTATTCCTTCATTTGAGTGTCCTTCCTAGTCCTTCATATACAATAAATGTGGGAAATGTTAATAATAAAGAACAAGTAGGTGTGTCCAAAAGTTTGTATAAATGTTTTTCTTTGAAGGCTAAGACAAACAATTAAATGCATCAAACACAGGTCAGAGGTCAGACTTGTTTTCATGCTCATTATTAATTTAGACATGGATATTTGCAGGATATATGAATGACAAAACCCCTCTTCTTATATCACACTGACCCCAACCAGTAGTCCTACTTGGATAGTCATGAAATTTCAATCAAAACAATGGCATGTTACCTTTTAAATCAGTAATATTTTATACATTTAAGTGAACTGTCATATACATTTTGTACAGATGTACTAGTACTTTTGATATCCCAAAGTCATATGTCGTGTGTCCTCAGTTTTCCAGACAGGAATGGTGGGTTATCCAGAGGCTCTCACAGATCCCTCTTACAAGTCTCAAATACTTACTCTGACGTACCCGTTGATTGGCAATTATGGCGTTCCTAAGGATGAGGATGGAGAGTTTGGACTCACCAAGGTTTTTTCCTTTCTTGTATCCATGTAGTCTTAATAGTACATCATTCTTCTAAAACTGATTATTTTAATAATACTGGTATGGTTTCTTCTAACTGTTCCTCTTTGTGGTCTAGTGGTTTGAATCTTCCAGAATCCATGCTGCTGCTCTCATTGTTGGGGAGGTCTCAGAGAATCCCAGTCACTGGAGCTCTGCCAAGTCTCTGGATCAGTGGCTGCGAGAGCAAGGCATCCCTGGACTTGAAGGTCAGTTGGTGTAGGCTTTGATTTATACAAAGTAAAGCATGTCATTTTGTTTTAGTTTTAAGCATTAATCTGAAACACACTAATTATTCTTCCTGTGAAATCAGGGGTTGACACTCGACGTTTGACCAAAAAGATCAGAGAAAAGGGAACCATGTTGGGGAAACTTGTGGTGGAAGGAACTTCAGCCAACATCATTCCATTTGACAATCCAGACACACAAAACCTTGTTAAAGAAGTTTCCATGAAAGTAGGTGGAGTAGCTTTGATAAATGTTTTCCGATCAATTTTAATGTGATTTAAATTTAATGACATTTTATTCCTCGTCTTATTTATGCCAACAGGAACCAAAGGTTTTTAATCCAAAGGGAACAGTGAGAATCACTGCCATAGACTGTGGCATAAAATACAACCAGATCCGTTGCCTGTGCCAGAGAGGTGCCCAGGTCACTGTTGTCCCCTGGGATCATCCTCTGGATGGCAATGGTGAGCCATGGTTCTGTTTCCCATATATTGTTGAAGGATGTGCATGATTATGGCAAAAACATAATCACAATATTTTGGTCAATATTGAAATCACGATTATTTAACACGATTATTGGTGGGTGATATGATCATGTCTTTTATGATATGCATAATTTTAGATATCAGTAAAAATTTCACAATTATCGTTACGCTATTACAGCAAAAACTAATACTAGGTTAGCTAATGTAGCATAGTAAAAGATCCTCAAAACCGTTACAGAAGACAACAGTCAGCAATACAATAAGAAACAAAATGGACAAATACATACTACAGAAGAAAGTACAGATTAATAATAATAACAATTTGTTACATTTATATAGCGCTTTTCTGGGTACACAAAGCGCTTTACATGGAAGGGGGGGAATCTCCTCGACCACCACCAATGTGCAGCATCCACCTGGATGATGCGATGGCAGCCATATTGCACCAGAATGCCCACCACACACCAGCTGATTGGTGGAGAGAAGACAGGGTGATGAAGCCTATCAGTATATGGGGTGATTAGGAGGCCATGATGGACAGAGGCCAATGGGCAAATTTGGCCAGGATGCCGGGTTACACCCCTGCTCTTTTTTTCCGAAGGACATCCTGGGATTTTTAATGACCATAGAGTCAGGACCTCGGTTTAACGTCTCACCCGAAGGATGGTGCTCATTGACAGTATAGTGTCCCCATCACTATACTGGGGCGTTAGGACCCACACAGACCACAGGGTGAGTGCCCCCCTGCTGGCCTCACTAACATCTCTTCCAGCAGCAACCTAGTTTTTCCCAGGTGGTCTCCCATCAAGGTACTGACCAGGCTCAGCCCTGCTTGGCTTCAGTGCTTTAAGTTTTTCAGGAAGAAGTCTAACAGTGGTATTCAGATAAGTAATAGCCTAAAACAGACTATGAATAAAGTAATCAAATGTAAAATAACACTGTATAGTCACTGTATAACGTTAAATATAGATTAATCTTAAATGAAAGTTACTACAGTTATTGATTCAAGACTAGAGTGATTTTTGTCTTTGCCTTTTGTTTTTTGATTAACGTTAATGACACTGACTGAATCAGGAATATTAGGCTGCTGTCACTTAAAGAGCGAATGCACTGATCCAATATACTGATCCTGTTACGCTCACATTTTTCTCTCTCAACTGTTTACATTAATATATATTTTACATAAATCATTTTACATAAATCAAGACTGTGTTTACAAGGATACTTACTAAAATGACCTTAACATTTTAGTGTTTAGGCATGAATCCAAAGCCCAGAGTACGCATGCATGTTCCGTGCTGCCTGGGGAACAGTGTCTCTTTCGCAGCTTAATGTGCACTGTTTAATATCAGTCACGTTCCGAAGTTTAGCAACAGTACACTGCATTTACAACTTGTGTATTCGGGTGATTTGCCTGTTACGTTTGGATTAGGGAGGAATGAAAGTGCACTGCTAAATGTGGCAGTGGCACAATAATCATTATACGATTAATCACACAGCCCTAGAAGGATGTTTTGTTATATACGTTTTAAAGCTAATGTGTCGTCTGCTATTTTAGGGGAATGAAAATTTTATCACTTTTGTGTTGCTTCTGTTACTCTCTAGACTTTGATGGGTTGTTCATCAGCAATGGCCCTGGCAATCCAGAGTACTGTAAGGAGACTGTAGAGAATATACGGAAGGTGGCATGTGTGGAGAACCCCAAACCTGTCTTTGGGATTTGTCTGGGCCATCAGCTGCTATCTTTGGTCATTGGCGCAAAAACATACAAAATGAAGTAAGCAATCCATTCATCTTTTTCATTTTCTGCTGAGTTGTAATGCATATTTCATATTAAAGGGATAGTTCATGGTGTTTCAAACCTGCATGCATTATTATTATTTGGAACACAATATTTTGAAGAACGTTGGAAACCAAACAACATTGGAACCTATTGTCTTCCATTGTATGGACAAAAAAAGACTATCTCTATCTCTGTCTTTTTATGTCTCATGAGAAGAAAGTCATGCAGTTTAATAACGACATGACTTTTATAATGACTATAATGATCTTGCTCAATTTGTTCTCAGGGAAATACAATTTTTGTAGTTAAAAAACCGATAAAGGTACAGAATAAAAATGATAGGATTTTTGCAGTCTAACTGAACCAAACAGCATCACGCTATGGTCAGTGGATTATAGGGTTTGCAGAGGAACAAAAGGCTGGTTCCTTGGCTTTTACCATGCCATTCCAGTTTTCATGAAAAACCAACATGGTGTGAAATCTAGTTTATGCTGAGCTCAGCTGTCTAGACAGGAGCCACTGCGTTACTCCTGGGATCAGCGGCTGTGTTTTTCTAAGAGTCCTGGGATAATTGCGTTGTTTGCTTGTGCTCAAGGCCGAATGTGATGCCAATCTACAGCCCATTCTTCAGAAGCAGATAGTCAGCGGGTTCATTCAGAAGATGGTTTATGTCTGTGGAGCAATGCATCGTCTTGCATTGTGAATTTTAAAAGCTACAACTTCCTTCATGATCCCTGTGTATTTTAGGTATGGTAATCGTGGCCATAACCAGCCCTGCATCCATAAAGGAACAAATCGCTGTTTCATTACGTCTCAAAATCATGGGTTTGCTGTGGATCCCCAAACTCTCCCCGAAGACTGGGATGTGCTCTTCACAAATGCCAATGACCAAACCAGTGAGGGCATTGTTCATAACCACAAACCACTATTCAGGTTTGCCTTCATTTTCTCATGTGTGTGTTTTGTTAATATACATAGATACAGTAAAAATGTGTATAAACGGTTTTAATGTATTAACTTGATAAACTTGTAAACTGTATTATAATTTTCAGTGTCCAGTTTCATCCTGAACACATGGCAGGTCCCACAGACCTTGTTAGTCTCTTTGATGTGTTTCTGGATACTGTCAAAGATGCAAAAGAGGGCAAAGCTGGAAAATCAGGTGATCTGTTATAGCGTATGCCTGTAACGCAATCATAATTCCTATAGGGTTGTTTGCATACGTGTTTGTCGCTTCTGCAAATGTTCTTATAGTGTTCTAATCGTGTACATGACTAATTATTACTGTAATCTTTTATACAGTTAAGCAAAGACTAACTGAGCACCTCACTTTCCCTGGATCTCCTGACCCGGAAGCGTTTGTTCGACCTCGTAAAGTTCTGGTTCTAGGTTCAGGAGGGCTTTCCATTGGACAAGCTGGAGAGTTTGACTATTCTGGATCTCAGGTGAGTATCAAAGAAAAACCCTCGAGATTGTTTGGAGTGCAAATTAAAGGGTGCATCTTACAAGCCAGCTGTTTATTATTGTTTTCTCCATTAATTTGAAACTTGCTTGGTCTCCGAGTGACCCTGTAAAAGAAGCTTACGACTGAATCTAGAAAGCCAACATTACTACAACATTCATCAGTGTAACAAATGAACCAAAATCGTTAAAATTAACAAGCACCTTTCCCGAAATGTATTTCTTTTCAGGCTATAAAAGCTCTAAAAGAGGAGAACATCCAAACCATTCTTATCAACCCAAACATTGCCACAGTACAAACCTCAAAGGGCCTGGCAGACAAAGTTTACTTCCTCCCGATCACACCAGATTATGTCACGCAGGTAGGAGAAAGCTGTCCATCCCAGAGTAACTTACCAGGCATTTGTTCCATGACAGATTTTGTTTGCTTTTGAGAGAAATGTCTCCGAGCTGAAACCTCTATCCTTCCGCCCTTCAAATAGGTGATAAAGAACGAGCGTCCAGATGGAGTGTTGCTCACATTCGGAGGTCAGACAGCCTTGAACTGTGGCGTGGAGCTCACTAAGCAAGGAGTGCTGGAAAAATACAAAGTGCGTGTGCTTGGAACCCCAGTGGCCTCCATAGAGATGACTGAAGACAGGAAGATCTTTGTGGAGAAGATGGAGGAAATCAATGAGCATGTTGCCCCCAGTGAAGCGGCTATGTCTGTTGAACAGGTTAGCTCATTAATCTACTCCACATTAGGGAAGGTTTTTATGTCTAGGACTTCCAATTATGATGATTCACTTGTAAGAGACCCTCTTCCTAAAACATAAAGCCCTATAATATATTTTCATGTATAGAGACCCATTAATGCTTGTAGGAAATAGTATGGTATTATAAAAGGCAACATCATGTTTGCCAATACTTAATAATTGGCTTTTATTTGTCTTTCTACTAAAGCCAAAACAAATACAAATATTATCTAGAACATATTTATTCTTTACTAAACTGAGTAGTTATTGGTAACACTTTACAATAAGGTTTCATTAATTAACATTAGTTAACTACTTTAGTTAACATGAACCGAGAATTAACTACTTTATTACTATACTACGGCATTTATTTCTCATTTACTAATATATTATTAAAATCAAATGTTGTATTTGTTAACATTTAATGTTCTGTGAGATAACATGAACAAGCAATGAACAGCTGGATTTTTATTAACTAATACAACAAAGATGAATAAATACTTTAACAAATGTATTGCACATTGTTAGTTCATGTTTGTTAGTTAAATACATTAATTAATGTTAACATTAGACCTTATTTAAAAGTGTTAGTTGTTTATATATGTGTGTGTATTTGTATATAGAAAATTGTCATATGACAAGTAATATTAATGTGATTTTATTAATTTTATTAAAAAAAAAAGCTAGATCCAGATTGTGCTCTTATTGCTATTAAAAAATGTTTAGTAAAATGTTTGCTTGGTCCAACAATTTGCGTGTGTCCTGTAGGCAGTGGCTGCTGCTGAAAGACTTGGCTATCCCGTTCTGGTCCGTTCTGCGTTTGCCCTGGGTGGACTGGGTTCAGGCTTTGCCAATAATAGAGAGGAAATGATCACATTGGTTACCCAGGCCTTTGCACACACATCACAAGTCCTGGTTGACAAATCGCTTAAAGGCTGGAAGGAAATTGAGTATGAAGTGGTCCGGGACGCCTATGACAATTGCGTTACGGTACGAAGCGCCTACAGCTGTGGTTTCCTTTTTATTCTGACATTTAGACTTGTACTTTAATCTAAAATGATTTACAGTGCCTTCACATTTTACCAGTATATATATTCCCATATTTTTTCTTTTTTAAATTGCTTTCTTTTTATTTAGGTTTGTAACATGGAGAATATCGATCCTCTAGGAATCCACACTGGGGAGTCAATTGTGGTGGCTCCTAGTCAGACACTGAACGACTATGAATACAATATGCTGAGAAACACGGCTATCAAAGTTGTTCGGCACTTGGGAATTGTGGGAGAGTGCAACATTCAGTATGCCCTAAATCCTGAGTCCGAGCAGGTAATTCAGTCACTTATATCGTCCATGAATAATGGGTTTTAGGAAGTTGTGGTCAGCCCATAATCTCATGCTTGTATCTTGGCAGTACTACATCATTGAAGTCAACGCCCGTCTCTCACGAAGCTCTGCATTGGCCAGTAAGGCCACAGGTTACCCTCTGGCTTATGTGGCCGCTAAGCTCGGCTTGGGAATCCCTCTGCCCGTGCTCAAGTGAGTTCTTTCATTAAAATCATCTATTGTACTGAATGTAATTGTACATTTAAGTATTGTTATTTTCAAAGTTGCTTAAAGGGTTACTTCAGTGATTAGCATTTAAGCTTTGTATCAGTAGAAACCCGGTAGTATATTCAAATTATCGTACTTCCCCCCTCATATCCCCCTGAGACGAGAGATTTATGCATTTTATTTCTGGAAAAAATCCTCCGATGATGCAAATATTGTCATTTTGCGTCATCGGAGGAATTTTTGGCCAGAGGCTAAAGACTACAGCCAGTAGAACGAGCTAGTTCCACATGTTTTCAGCCCGCCCACTGGGATCTCACAGAAGCGCACGGCCGCTCGGCTCGGGCATTCATAACGGAGCGGTGCGGAGCAAAGTGAGTGTTTCAACTTTTCAAATGAATTCCTATGAAAGTTAAGCTTCCATAGGCATGACCTAAAAACACGCCACACTGAACACGCGCCGTGAATGACTGCCGCGCCCGCGCTTACCTCAGCTCATATTGAACAGACGCATTCAGTTTTTAATTGTAGTGTCTAATCTCTAACTGAACAAAATTTTTATTACTATGAAAATGAAAACGACAGTGGGGGTGTCATGGTGGACAAGTGATAACCAGTAGCCGTGGCTTGGGAGTGAAGCAAGTGCATTCTGGGAGTTGTTGTCTTTCGTCCACATGACAAATATATTTTCTGTCTTTTCTCAGCCTAGAAGGCACCAAATTCAAAAATAATTTCACATTTCTACTACTTAAATGACCCAGTTTAAATGCACATTCATCTTCCCAGCGCTGAAGTGCCCCTTTAAAAGTGACTGTTTTCCAGGAATTCAGTGACAAATTCTACCACAGCCAACTTTGAGCCTAGTCTGGATTACTGTGTGGTGAAGGTTCCTCGCTGGGATTTGAGCAAGTTCCTTAGAGTCAGCACTACAATTGGCAGTTCCATGAAGAGCGTTGGTGAGCATCCTATGTGAAAAAAAAAAAAAAAACTGCAGCAGAGATCTGTATATTAGAATTCTCAATATAGTGTTGTTGTTAACTAAAACTATTCAAATTATTTTTGTTCATTTTTAATATAGCTGAAATGGTTGGGTGGAAAAACAACTGAAATTAGATTGAAAACTGAAAAAACAAAAGTAAAAGTAATGCTTATTCAAACTAATAAATACTATAATATTATATAAATACTAAAATAACTCCCAAACACATTACACTGCATTTATTGGAGTGTAGTGCAGCAGGCACAAGTAATGGGGTTTGATTCAAAAATATCTAAAAATATTACCATTCAAAGCCTTAATTTATTAATTTGGTAAATGTGATATTAAACCTTAAAAGTTGAAAACCAATTAACTTAATTTTATAGGCCATTTGTCTTTTTAAAAGTATTTTTCAATGCATCACATCATATTTTATTCAAATGTTCACATTTTTAAATGCCGTGGTTTGAATTTTAAATGTTTTAATTGACAAAATGGCTTTTTTAATTTTTTTAATTTTTTATAAAAAATAACAACAAAATAATTTGTTAAATGGTAAAGTTACATATTAAAGGAAAATAAATATTTTGTTTGTCAGATTCTCTTTTAGACCCAGAAGGTGCTATCTGTACTGAACACAAATTTCCAGTATGTTGTGATCTCATTCAGCACTCTCTTCCATCTTAGGAGAAGTGATGGCCATCGGCCGCAGCTTTGAAGAGGCCTTCCAGAAAGCTTTGAGAATGGTGGATGAGAACTGCGTTGGTTTCGATCACACCATCAAACCAGTGTCTGAAGAGGTTTGTACTGAATAAACAGATCATCCATCTCACTCCCAAGTCAGATGCGAAAGGCTGAAAAATGATACATGAAAACAAAACTGAAAAATGTTGTCTTGTATCTCAGGAGTTGCAGACACCCACAGACAAGCGCATCTTTGTTTTGGCAGCTGCGCTGCGTGCCGGCTACACAGTTGAACGGCTCTATGAGCTGACCAAGATAGACCACTGGTTTCTGCATAAAATGAAGAACATTGCAGACCACGAGAAGCTTCTGGAGACGTATAATCAGGATGAGAGTGCAATGCCACCTGAGGTCATGCAGAAAGCCAAGCAGCTGGGCTTCTCTGACAAACAGATTGCCCAAGCTGTGCAAAGGTACCAGGAAAAGTGCTTGTGCTATGAATCGCAGATATAAATCCTTTCTGTTTTTGATGTTTCTTTTGCAAAATCAAACTGTTTAAGTGTCAAGACTTTTTTTGTACAAGGAATAGGCCAAATGAGCTGCAGTAGATATCAAAAACTGTAAGGTTCCTGCTCTTTCCCCCACTGCAGCACTGAGCTGGCTGTGAGGAAGTTGAGGCGAGACTGGAAGATTCTTCCGGTGGTCAAACAGATTGACACAGTGGCCGCCGAGTGGCCTGCCTATACCAACTATCTGTACCTTACCTATCATGGCTCAGAAAGCGATGTGGTCTTTGAGCAGCCCCATGTCATGGTGATCGGCTCAGGGGTTTACCGCATCGGAAGCAGTGTGGAGTTTGATTGGTGCGCTGTTGGGTGTATTATGGAGCTGAGGAAGGTGAGCCATCTGTATTAAGTCTAAAAGGCACCTTTATGTGGCTTGAATTAATGCAGGAAATATAATACCATAAATTTGTGATTTTATGAACTATATATTTCACAGATGGGATACAAAACAATTATGGTGAACTACAACCCAGAAACTGTCAGCACAGATTATGATATGTGCGACAGACTGTATTTTGATGAGATCTCCTTTGAGGTAAGAAATTAATATGGATCTTATGTGTGTTTATCAGCAGCAGTTGTGCTAATAACTGAAATGTATACTTTGAATCCCCTTAGACTTAGGGATGCACAATATATTGGTACCCTATCATTTAACAGCTGATACTAGAGTTTTTATGCTGGAATTTTAATTCTGCATCTTCATTTAGATTGCCATTTGTCTAATGCTGACTTGAAGTTAATCTTGTAAACACTTTGCAGTGCTAATAAATCATTAATACAAACCAAAACTTAAAATGGTATATCCATCTTTTATACTCTGCATTTATAATGTGTCTAAAGTAGCATTTATCTATGATTAACAATAACCACTGGGTTATTTTAGTATAATTGAGATTTTAGTTTTTTTGTTTTTTGTTCAGTTTGTTATATTTGTACACCTGCTTTTGATCACAGGTGGTGATGGACATATATGAGATGGAGAACCCAGAGGGAGTTATTCTGTCCATGGGTGGTCAGCTGCCCAACAACATCGCCATGTCCTTGCATAGACAGCAGTGCAGGATCCTGGGCACCTCACCTGAGTTCATTGACTCTGCGGAAAACCGCTTCAAATTTTCCAGGATGCTGGACACCATAGGAATCAGCCAGCCCCGATGGAAAGAGCTCTCTGATATTGCTGTACGTTATAAAGAGAATTCATTCAACTTCAAGGAATACCAAGAACACTCTGTATTTCTTCTTCTGTAATTATATATAACTTCAAATGACCTTGACATTTCTTTTGTAGTCTGCAGTAGGTTTCTGTGAGATGGTGGGTTACCCATGTTTGGTGAGGCCATCGTATGTTCTCAGTGGGGCTGCTATGAACGTTGCCTACTCAGATACTGACCTGGAAAAGTTCCTGACCAGTGCTGTTGCAGTGTCAAAGGAACACCCTGTCGTTATCTCCAAATTCATTCAGGAAGCCAAGGTTAGTCACCAAAAATAGGGAGATGTTTTTACAGACCTTACACACCCATTCTCAGTAAAATATGCGTCTATATACGAGAGTGATGTTTGAACATGCTTTTCACCGTTGCCGTAACACGAGATGTGAATGTTGTACTATAACTTAATTTCACGCCAAAAGTCTTGCTTTGCTTTTCCAGTTGCTTAAGTTGGGAATGGAAGAGAAAAATTGTATGAAAACTTCCCATTTGACTCTCTAATTAGGCATGCACAATATATCTGTACAATACTGTTACGTGTGTGTGTGTCTGTAATTTATTTATTATGCATTTGTATCAGTTTATATTAGATATTTGCTTATTCATGCATGCTTACCTTTTAGAATGTATTTACTGTATTGAAATGGATAATCATTTTGAGTCTAATGCTGTAATGCCTAAATTTACTTTTGCTTTTAAAATTATCCTTTTTTTTTTTTTTTTTTTTTTTTACCTAATATTATAGCATTTGAATATCAGCCATTTATCGGTCAAAAAAAAAAAATTGGATCGCCATAATTTTAATATTGGTGCATCCTTGATATTATTCTATTATTTACATACCATTATAGTATTTAATATTTGAATTGGCTTTTATTTTTATATCTTTAATTTGTTTCAGTATTTTTTTTTTTTTTTTTATATTACTATTTAGCATTCATGTATTTTTATTAGTTTTAATTATTCATTTTAGTACTTAAACCTTGTTCCGTTAATATTTATATATTATTTTATTTCAGCTTTTTCAATTGAAAATTTTGTGTGAATTTTCAAAGTTAGTTTAAAGCTTACACATGGATCAGTATTGTTATTGTTAACTCAAATATATATTTTAGTTAAGAATAACAACACTGATCCTTATGTGTAAGCTTTGAATTCTATAGTACTCTTTATTAGTATTGCTGTGTAAGCTGTTCTGGTGGCAAGCTTTGTGCACTTAATTTTGTTATGATATGTGATATATGGCCATCAGGAAATAGATGTGGATGCCGTGGCATGTGATGGAGTGGTCATTGCCATAGCTGTGTCTGAGCATGTGGAGAACGCAGGGGTGCATTCTGGAGATGCTACACTGGTGACTCCCCCTCAGGACATCAACCAGAAAACTATGGAGCGCATTAAGATGATCGTTCATGCTATCGGCCTGGAGCTTCAGGTCACCGGCCCCTTCAACCTGCAGCTCATTGCCAAGGTGAGTTTGAGTGTGTGCTTTTTTTTTTTTTTTTTTTTTAAGCTAGGATGAGTTTGTTTCAAAATATTTGCTTCTGAAACTAAATTGCGTGTGTTTGTCAACAGGATGATCAGCTGAAGGTGATAGAATGCAATGTGCGAGTTTCACGCTCCTTCCCTTATGTGTCCAAAACACTTGGTGTCGATCTTGTTGCCCTAGCAACAAGAGTCATATTGGGAGAGGAAGTTGAGGCTGTTGGGCTGATGAAGGGGACTGGCATTGTGGGAGTTAAGGTAACAAGCTTCACAATCTCTCTTTTTGATGAAAATACTTGAACTGAAGTATCCCAGTTTTTTCCAAGATCTACATCTGTGTGTGGCCCTCAGGTTCCTCAGTTCTCCTTCTCACGGCTGGCTGGAGCTGATGTGGTTTTAGGTGTTGAAATGACCAGCACTGGCGAAGTGGCTTGCTTTGGGGAGAACCGATATGAGGCCTATCTAAAAGCCATGCTCAGCACTGGCTTCAAAATCCCTAAAAAGAATATTCTCCTCTCTATTGGTAGTTACAAGGTAACAAGTTACTTTACAGCATGACTCTGTTGACTCACTTGAGTTGGGTTGCGTATAAGTCCACTTTTGTATGCCCTTCCCTTGCTAACTTCTGAACCAGTGTGGGTTCCTTTCTTCTGTTAAACAGAAGAAATGCAAGAGACTTATACGCAAAAGATAATATTTTAAAGAATGTTGGAAACCAGACAGTTGATGGTAGCCATTGACTTCCATAGGCTATGGCTACCGTCAACTGTTTGATTACCAACATTCTTTAAAATAGTTTGACAATTATCATTTTTAGGTGAACTATCCCTTTAAGCAGTTGGATCCCCTTAATCTGTTGATAAAATGATAACATTGCATAGATTTACACTGAAGGGGGGGGTTTTAAATTTGGCTTTTTCCAACTGGACAAGTAAACAACCACCTAGTGACGCTCTAGTAACCTCACAGATCACCTTAGCATCTGCATATCAGTATATTTAAAACCAATTAGAACACATTAGCAACTACATGGCAACACCCTTGGAATCACCCACAACACTGTATTATAGTGGTGCACATTCGCTCTTACTTTCTTTTAGAGAATGTATAAATCAAGTTTCTGATTTTAATGGAAATTCTTTTTTTTTTTTTTTTTTTTTTTCAGAATAAAAGCGAGCTTCTGCCCACAGTCCAGACTTTGGAGAGTTTGGGTTATAACTTGTATGCAAGTCTAGGCACCGCTGACTATTACACTGAACATGGAGTTAAGGTGAAAAACACAGCATACTGTAGTTTTTAGTATTTAAGCAGGCAAAGTATGCTGTTTTACGATTTCCATTTGTTTATCGGTCTCTGATCAGGTGATGGCAGTGGACTGGCCTTTTGAAGAGGAGAGTGACTGCCATAATAAGGACAAACAAAGGAACATCATGGACTATCTAGAGGAGAACCATTTTGACTTGGTCATCAATCTGTCTATGAGGAACTCTGGTGGAAGACGCTTGTCCTCCTTTGTGACCAAAGGTTACCGCACTCGCCGAATGGCCATTGACTACTCCGTACCCCTCATCACTGACATCAAATGCACCAAGCTGTTTGTTCAGGTGAGCAGTGACACTCGCATTGTTGACGACCCCACAGAATGAAAAGCTTTGAAGTCAACTACATGCTGTTGTACCCTTAAAACTTGGAAGATTGAAATGTATGTGGGGTTGGCAGGCGCTGGGGCAAATTGGTCGGGCTCCTCGTGTAAAGACGCATGTAGACAGCATGACTTCACAGAAACTCATCCGTTTACCTGGTGAGTATGGCAGTGTCCTGTCAGATTAAATTTTTGGATTGTCAAAACAAATAAATTAAGATGATGGTTAAATGATGATGGATGCCATTCATACTTGTATGTTGAAAGGTTTGATTGATGTCCATGTGCATCTGCGGGAGCCTGGTGCCACCCATAAAGAAGACTTCTCTTCAGGCACAGCTGCCGCCCTGGCTGGAGGAATCACCATGGTGTGCGCCATGCCCAACACTAACCCTGCAATCATTGACCCCAGCTCCTTCACTAATGCACAGAAGGTAACATCAACAAATTACAGATTTGGTTGGTTATTAACATGAAAACAAATGGGGATGTTGTTTATGGACCATATTTCTGTCATGAATATGTCAAGCTTGCCAAGGCCGGGTGCCGCTGTGATTATGCTCTTTTCGTGGGGGCGTCATCAGACAACGCTACACTACTTCCATCTATTGCGAGCTCTACAGCTGGTCTGAAGATGTACTTGAATGACACGTACTCCACTTTAAAAATGGACAATGTTTCTCTGTGGATGGAGGTAAGGAGACCTGCAGCCTGATATATGAGATATGAGACCTATATTTTATTTTATATTTATTTTATTTTTAGTGATGCAATTTATCATTTCACATCTTGAGTATCATTTTCTTTACATGCAGCACTTTGAAAAGTGGCCAAAGCACTTCCCCATTGTGGCACATGCTGAGAAGCAGACCGTGGCAGCAATCTTGATGGTAGCGCAGCTGTATCAGAGACCCGTTCATATTTGCCATGTAGCTAAGAAAGAAGAGGTAAGAATCCTTGTTATTTGTGGTGGTCTAACAACTGCATTTTATTTTACCTTCATGGTCAAGCCTTCTTTACATGTTCCTGTGATTTGTAACCAACTAAAATCATGCGTTGTTTCTCAGATTCTGATCATTCGAGCTGCAAAACAAAAGGGTATCCAGGTGACGTGTGAAGTGGCACCTCACCATCTCTTCCTGTGTGAAGATAATCTGCCGGCCATTGGGAATGGCAGAGCACAAGTGCGGCCCATGCTGGGTACACGTGAGGACATGGAGGCGTTGTGGGAAAATCTAGACATCATTGACTGTTTCGCAACAGATCACGGTAATAATAGGATCAGATTTCTCTGCTATGCCTCTCATCTAAAGGCAATTATTTATGTTGGCTTGACAATTTCAAAAACACTAAACTGAGACCAAAATTTTTTTTTAAACTTGAACTTTTTCAGGATTCTTTGAAAAGTTCAAAGAATTGTATTTATTTGAAATAGAAATATTTTGTAACGATTTAAAAGTCATTTTGATCAATTTAATGCAACTTTACTGTATTCACTTTTTTCCCTCTTTCTTTTGCTTGCTTTACTGAGCCCAAATTTGAATGGCTGTATACATAAATGTATGATGGCCACACCTGAGCAGTTCTTGGAAGCTTATATTTAGAGTTTATTTATTTTACTTGCAGCCCCTCATTCAGTGGAGGAGAAGAACTCTGAGAAACCACCTCCAGGTTACCCGGGTCTGGAGACCATGCTTCCTCTGCTGCTCACAGCTGTCAGCGAGGGTCGCCTTACCATTGATGACATCATCAAGAGGCTTTATGAAAACCCCAGCAGAATATTCTCTCTTCCTGCTCAAGAAGACACTTATGTAGAGGTATTTCAGTTACAAAGTTCAGATAGTAAATTGCTGTTTGAACTTGATGTGATGCTCTAGAAAGTACAAAAGTGATGCTTGAATTTTCCAGGTGGACTTGGAGCAAGAGTGGACTATTCCGAAGCACATGCAATTCACCAAGTCAAAGTGGACACCATTCGAGGGCATGAAAGTGAAGGGAAAGGTCATGAGGGTGGTGCTCAGAGGAGAGTTGGCCTATATTGATGGACAGGTAAAGAGCTAATGCTTATATACACTACCACTCAAAAGTTTGGGGTTGGCAAGATATTATTTATTTTTTTATGATTTTGATAAGTCTCTTATGTGCTCTAAGGCTGCATTTATTTGATTTAATATTGATAAATATTATTACAATTTAAAAGAACTCCTTTTCTATTTTAAAATGTAATTACTCCAGTCTTCAGTTACATGATCCTTTAGAAATCCTTCTAATTTGCTGATTTGGTACTCAACAAAACATGTCTTAATGTAAACCGCTGAGCTGCTATCATTTTTGTGGAAACCATTATACTTACATTTTTTCTTTTTAGGATTCTTTGAATAGAATGAACAACATATATTTGAAATAGAAATCTTTTGTTTTATTTAATGCATCCTTGCTGAAAGTATTTCTTTCACAAAAATCTTACTCATTCCAAATTTTTGAACCATAGTGTATGTTACTTGTACCTTTTCTCAGAAATGTAATTTCTTGCTGCCCAGCTAAATTTGTCTGGAGCACATGCTCATCAATTTCTAGGTTTAATCGTTCCTCTTTCTCTTAAGGTGTTTGTACCTCCAGGTTATGGTCAGGATGTGAAGTCATGGCCAGCAGCCCCTATAGGAACAACCGAGGTGATCAAGGATGCTCCTAAGGTAACATTCCATAATTGTTCAACTCCCTGAACATGCATTGTTCATGGTTCAGCTCTTGCTTTGTAATGTGTACTGGCTAACAAATAACAATGCTTGTTAATCACAGCGTGTGAGTGAGGCAATAACACCTGAGCGGCCCCGTCAGGCAGCACCTGTTGATGTGGTCCGTAGCCGTGCCCCAAGCCCACGCCGTTCAGCTGGGGATGGACGCTTCATTCTCCCACCTCGTATCCACCGCGCATCCGATCCTGGTCTTCCTCCAGGTACTATGGGCCTGCAATGTATTCACTCAGAGCTTGTGCATGAGTTTGTGTGCCAAATGAACCACTGTACTGTCAGTAATCGGTTTACAATAAAAGAAACTAATTAAAAACAAACTCTTTTAAATTCAGACAGTGCTTCACTTGGACAATGGCAGTATTTGTTTGCTAGCATCAGTCGTTTGTTTGTTTGTCTGTTTGAGCTGGAATGTCCCATAAACTTGTAAATGGTTCAGCTGAACTATTTGCTAGTCTAAACTCACATTTCAAGCAAGAATGTTTTTGATATGCAGGTTTCAAAAGATCTACCATACAATGGCAAAAGGCATTGGGTAACGTCCATGTGATGTGTATAGCTTTATCAAATCAGTATCTGTCTTATGATTCTGCAACTGTGTCTGTAAATTCATTCATGTCTATTTTTTCCACCTTCCTTATTCTTAATTACCTTAAAATCAGTTAGGAAATAACCAAATAATATAAAATTAGATGCATGCAAAATACTGAAAATGCCAGCTTTTTTAAAGTTAGTAATTTGGTGATTTTACATTTAATATATTGCATGATATGCTGGCATATGGCAGATATTTAAAAATGGGTTAATGAAACTATAAATATGTCATGTGACGATTATAGTGACACAAATGATTACGGTTATCAATATGATCATGGTTTTGTTCAAATATGCTGAAATGTTCAAAAGGTACCAATGCACACTGAAATTATCTGAAAACCAAATCTTATATCAAAAACCAAAAAATAAAATTAGCATCACTATGCACTTTGTTTACATAAACATTTAAAACGATGAACGCCAGGTTTCAAATTAACAAAAAATGTTGGTTGAGTGGCTTAAAACGTAACTTATCTACTAACTTGCTTAATTCTGGACAGTATTTACTGGGAGTTTTTCCAATTGCGGTACTCAAATGCGGTTTTAATAATTACAAAATGAAAGGGTAATACTAACCATCAGGTTTATCCTCATCCCTAGTGTGCAATATCCATGACTCGTCTTAAAGAGGAGTGTTGCTTTTATATTAAGTTATCTAAAAAAAACAATTTAGTTTTTCCAGCTTTCAAGCTCTTTTTTGGAAAACTAAACATTTTACAAAGTGCATTGGCAATAATTTATGAAAAACGTAGTTATAATTTGTACGGTTACTAATCAATTTCTTCAAACTTTGTGCCTCAGCTGAAGAGGAGGTGTCACTAAGAGCACCATATGATGCAGGTTTGACGTTTGTAGTGAGCTTTGCCATCCTTACCTTCTGTTCTCTCTGCCAATCTGTGTTTTGTTCCTGGATTTCATGGGCATATTTTACACAAACATAATCAAAACAAGACATGGTGGTCTGTTTCTGTGTTGCACATGCTTTGCTTTGCATGCTGTTCCTTGTGATTTCAGGTTGATCCCAATGAGCTCTTATGCAGTGTCCTGCTTATTGGTGTAAAGTGAGATTGACTGATACACGGCAGTGATATATTGTGTGCTGATTGTGATGTTCTTTTGCTTCCATTATCAGAATTGGCTCCCCCAGCAGAGCCATACGCACACCCTCCTCCCCTGGCCAGGATCCTGTCACCTCAAGCCGGGCAGCAGCAGATCCTGCCCCACCCCCAGACCTCCCCGCTGCTGCACCCGCTGGTGGGCCAGCACATCCTGTCCGTGCGCCAGTTCAGCAAGGAACAGGTGACATCATGTTATCTATCCTGTTGTCGAGTCTAGAATTATTGCTTCTGTGCATGTAAAAGGATTTTATTTACAGTGGCTCATCAATCTTTCCTGTCTGTTTTGGGCTTTCAGATGTCACACTTGTTCAATGTGGCACATACTCTTCGTCTCATGGTGCAGAAAGAGAGACCGTTGGATATTTTAAAGGTACATTGACTATTAGTAAAAAAAATTCTCCACTTTTTTTATGTAATTATGATTTACATAAATTATGATTTTTTTATGTAATTATGTATTAATTTATGTATTTAAATATGTAGTCAATTTGTGAATCTGAATCTTTTTCTTTTCTATGAATGTCAAAAAGTTTCAGATCAATTCACGAGTTGTTTTTTAGAATCAGTCTAATGATTCACTTGTTGATTGAATCCGTCAGAGTGGTTCTGGACTTGTTGAATCACAAATCAATACTTTCATCAGGTCCTAATGGCTCATGAGACCTAAATCAGTATAATAACTGACTGCTTATTCATGTACCGGAACCATATTAAAGGGATGTTCACCCAAAAATGAAAATTCTGTCATTCCAAACCCGTAAGAATACTTTTTTCAACAATTTCGTTCTGGCTTGTGCCAGTCTCCTACGCTGTTTACGTTGTATCCCGTGCGTGCTCACGTGAATGGCATCGGCTGGTGTCGAATTTGAAAGTGTTCTTAAAAACGTGGCGCTCCCATTTGAAAACAATTGAATACGCCAGCCAGCCGCGAGAAAAAAACGCTTTGGTGGACACACGGCCTTAGCACATCTTTGTCTCTCTGCCACCCCAGGATGCTAGCACGACTACCGCCAGTGCTAGGAGGGCGCCTCTGCCTCGCGAGTGGATGATAGCCCTGCGGACCTGTCTTCCGTCACATTGATTTGATAACGTTTTTCATTTATGGCCCACCCACAATTGGTCTGGCCCATGCCTGCCGTAAGACTTAGTTTGAACAGTAGAAGTAGGATTGGTTATTTGCTTCCTTCAAGGTGAGTGGTGGGTCTCATACTAAAATAGTTAATAGAATCATTAAGGAACAGAGTGGAATGAGCAGATTGGACCTTGATTCAACCAGTCCTGTATACCACATTACCCTTTGATTTCTGATAGTGTCATTCTGTCCAATAGCGGAGTAGATGTCACTGGAGGAATTGTAGTGTATTACAGCCCATCTTTAACATTACATAAACCTCCCCCAGCAGGAGTATTTAACTGCTCAAGTCTGCGGCATTCTGGAGTCAGGATGTTGTTCAATCTGGCAGTGACGTGTCACAGGAGATCTCTTCCTTTAGAAATGGGCATCTGTGTCCCTTGGAAACAACAGAACCTTTTGAAGGAGATGAAATGAACATGGATGAAATGATTTCTTATAAACTCTTTTTATTTAATTCTGTTCTGCTCCTCTTTTCCCAGGGTAAAGTCATGGCCTCCATGTTCTACGAGGTTAGCACTCGCACCAGCAGTTCGTTCGCAGCAGCCATGCAACGTCTGGGAGGTTCAGTGGTGCATTTCAGCGAGTCCACATCCTCCACACAGAAGGGCGAGTCTCTAGCCGACTCCGTTCACACCATGAGCTGCTACGCTGATGTCATTGTTCTGCGCCACCCCATACCTGGAGCTGTAGAAGTGAGACACACATTAATGCATTTTTAAAGAAATGTACACTACCGGTCAAAAGTTTTAATGTTTTTGAAAAAGTCCCTTGCGCTCACCAAGGAGGCATTTATTTGATTTGAAAATACTGTTTAAAAAAAAAAAGTTGTTTTTTTTACAATTTAAAATAACTTTTCTGTTAGAAGTCATTCCAAAATGCTAATTTGATGCTCACAATTACAAATTTCTTATCAATGTTGAAAACGGTTGCGCTGCTTTAATATTTTAAACAAAGAGGGAGTTGTAAACAAGGAAACAAGGAGTTGTGGAGTTTTATTTAATAGAAAGCTCAAAAGAACAGCATTTATTCGAAATGGAAATGTTGTATAACATTTATAAATGTCATTGTCACTTTTGAGGACTTTAATGCATCCTCAATGAATAAAAATATACATTTACCAACAAAAAACAACAACAACATACTGACCAGAGCCATAGGCAGGGTTTTATAATCACAGAGGTCCCAAGTTTGAGGTAATTAGAGGGGTTTGGGGACATTGTCCCTCGAGAAAAACACATATCCATTTTTTGGCCATCAAGGCCTTCTTGAAATGCACATAAAAAATAGCTTTAAAACCATGACAGTGGGCAGTAGATTATTTGTCAATACCTGCACTCTCCTAATCTCCAAATACTCAAATACTAAATGTTTAGTTCAGCTACTTGCATCTTGGCTTGCACCTTGACTGTTAGCTGAAGCGTTGATTCGATTGGTGCTGTGCAATATCCTTGTAGCACTAAAGTAGTGTTAATACTATATCAGGGAATTATTTCACAACATTTATTATATACACCTCGGTGACCTCATAGCTGGCTAGGGCCATGGTACTGCGCTCAGACTTTTAAACTTTAAAAGACATGACATCTAAATTGACTATTTTCTTCATAAATATTCCTTGCTTGTTTGTGCATGATTCCTCAGTGCATGTTTTATTATTATTATTATTATTATTATTATTATTTCTTCATTAAAATTCAATTATTTTAGTGTTTGCTAGACAAAATTAATTGTTTTTTTGTTTTTTTTTAACCTCAGTTTAAACAAAAAAATGCTTCTGGTTTGTAGAGCGCAGCAAGGCATTGTCGGCGGCCGATGATCAACGCTGGTGATGGAGTCGGAGAACATCCCACTCAAGCCCTTCTGGATATCTTTACGATCCGAGAGGAGCTGGGAACAGTCAATGGCATGACTGTGAGTTCACATGGGATAAATATTCTGTCTATCTAATCTAATCTACTATTGGTTTGCGATTTTCATCTGGAGCTGAAGTGTAATTTCTGTGCCACTAGCATCACCAAACGGAGAATCCCATCTCAAACTCTCACTCGAAGTTGAGCCAGTGTTCCTCTGGATGAGATGCTCAAACAGAGCCGAAGTTTTATAATGACTTTAATAACTGTCTTGTTCTAATTTTTGGATCTTTTTTTTCTTAAATCTCAGATTACCATGGTTGGCGATCTAAAACATGGCCGTACTGTGCATTCTCTGGCTAAACTTCTCACTCAATACAGAATCACTCTGCGCTACGTGGCCCCTAAGAACCTCAGCATGCCCGCTGAGATCATTGACTTTGTGGCCTCCAAAGGCATTAAACAGGTGCGTCATAATCAAAAATATGAATTCAGGAGTGGACTGTTACTTGGGTGCTTATGATTTGCATTGCTGTATTTCCCTCAAGTGTATCTAAACTATGTCCACAGGAGGAGTTTAACAGCATTGAAGAGGCCCTCCCTGACACTGACGTCCTGTACATGACGAGAATACAGAAGGAGCGCTTCGCCTCTGAAGAAGAGTACAAAGCGGTGGGAGAATTTGCTGATGATCATTGCATCTTTTATTTCTTAAGCATCATGACGTTTTTATAAAATATTTACTTTGTCTGACAGTGTTTCGGGCAGTTCATCCTAACCCCACATATCATGACGGGAGCCAAAAGGAAGATGGTGGTCATGCATCCTCTTCCCAGAGTCAATGAGATCAGGTTTGCTATTCTCCGTTCAAAGCGTCAGGTTAAAATCCAATTTTCAGGAGGAGTGTCAAGTCAAATATCGGAAGTTACATATACTGGAGTGCTAAATACAAAATTTTGTGTACTGTCTCTCGTAATCTTATTTTGTTTTCAGTGCGGAGGTGGACACGGATCCCCGGGCTGCTTATTTTCGGCAGGCGGAGAACGGGATGTATATTCGGATGGCACTTCTGGCTACTGTGCTGGGTCGGTGAAGGGACCATCATGGTTTAGTCTTGGATATTTGGCAGTAAAGGGAAATATATTGGTGTTTATTCGGTGTACTCTATTCGGTGTACTCTATTTTGTGATTTTTGAGGGAAAGTTCCAGGATTTGTTGTTCGTTTCAGTATTGACAATAAAATTCCATATACTGACTGTTTGATTTATAAAATGTGCACATTAATGCAACCACAGTGGAGTGTGGTTTAATCATGAATATCTGAGATCATTAATGTAGCAATCTAGAATAGCAGGCTGATCAGTATTATTTCAGAATCGGCAAAATCTTGCAAACAGAAAAAATTGTACTACGATTATAATGGCTAATGTTGTACTTTTTTTTTTTGTTGTTGTGCATTTACAACAAAATGTTCATTCTGACATTCCATGTGTGTAACTCAATCTTCTTAGTGCAAATAGGTAGATACACTATGGTAGGAAGAGAATTCTTCAAAACCTTTGTAATTTTTGTATTTTTTTGAAAATAAAAATAAAAAATTGCAATCTCAGACCTTCCCCTGCTCTTCCACTGCAACATCATACAGTCCACCTGTCCCATAAGCACACAATGTACTAGTATAAATAAAGTGAGACCATATCAACATAAAACACCTGAACGTGGTAGACTAAGTTTTATTGGATGCTTTCTACACTATATAAAGGCTCTGGTGAAGTTATCCTGTATCAATTAAAATACACGAGTTAAATTTACTAGTCTAGCATGAAATGAACAAAATCGACTCGCCCCAAAAAACAAACATTTTCGTGGTGTATTGTTCTCATGACTGAATTTTAAATAAATTAGCATAAAAAGAGCACAATTTATTCGAGTATTATTATTGTCATCATTATTGTTATTTAAATTGTGTGTAAATAAACCGAAACCCGTTAAAAAAAATACAGAAATAACAAGAAAATCACGGCCTACAAATTTACGTCATTATTAAACTCTGCGCTTCAGACTTTTATTTTGAAAACTGAAACTGCCTAAATTGAGTCTTAAATTCAACCCCGCCTTTCTTATGTGCAGTGTGTTTAACGCGTGAAGTCGTTCAGCTTTGACTGGTGAAAAGGTTATTTTAACCAACTACACATGGTAGAATCCGTACGGGAGTCATTTGAGTAAATAAAAGTCAAAGCATCGATTACACGCCCAATGCCATTCTTCGGTCATAATCCATAGAACGAGAGTCGACTCCGCTAAAGATTCAATTCCCATGATTCAATTGTGCCCTGTGCAGAGCATGTTACAGACTCGGTTCAAAGAATCGACTCCAGTAAGCAAGAGCGTCCTCAGAGCGCTCTATGCTCGCTTTCAAGGGAGGACATGCGGCGATAGCAATGAGGAGCTGTACATAGTATATCTAAAGAACCATTAGGCTGAGTCTTCTATGATTCAGCCACAATTGACTATATCACATTACCACCCAGTTCAAGGTGAGTTTTAATCGACTGTGCTGAAATTTGCATCTTAAAATCCACAGAAATTTGCTACCGTTGCTAAACCTGCTAATGCTAACTGCATAGTCAGCCGTTTGCTTCATCGATAAAAGTATTTGCAAATTCACAATGACCATATAAACCAGTCAGTATCGTGTGTGAGTTTCGTATTAGTTGTGTTGTGCATGTAAATATGCTAGAAGATTTATATTCAAAGTGGTATTGTTGACACTAGGTATGAATTACATTACACGGTCGAATTTCGTCCTTTCCTCCCAGATCCAGTAATCCCGAATAAAGATGAATAAACTCAGTGTTTACCTGTGTTAACTGAGTTTATATATTGTTTCTAGTAGCTGGTGTCCAGGTCAAACCAAACAGGTCATGGTTAAACGGTGAAGAGTGAAGGAAAATACAGGGTCTGAAGGGGATAGTAATCTGTACTGGATTAAGACTGGATTATAGTTTTACAAGGACACTGGCCCGTTACAACAGCAGCCAACAAGAAGTAATGTAAATATGATGACTATGATAATACCTTAGATGCATATCCACAGGACAGGATAAAAAATAAACCTTATCAATGGGCACGTGACGTCACAAGACTCATCCCAGATGTGGGATGCAGACTGGAGAGTTAACACGTGTTTTTGTTCAGATCTGTTGATGTAGAACTATTGTGAAAGCCAATGAAGTTGAGCAAATTATATCACTTGTATGTAATAGATAGATTTCTTCTTAATTATAAACCGTTTTTGTTGTTTTGAGTAGTGTCTTATAATATACTAGAGAGTATATTTTTATGTCATTATCTATTTCTTGGTCAATCTAGCCAATAAGGGTTGGCTGGACAAGCCACATGTTTAACTGGTCTTTGAGAGATGGAGGTAATGATTTACTACTAAAGTGTGTTTGAGTTCATCAGAAGCCACTCGAGAGAATCACAGTAGACTGAACTCTGATGTCAGGCACAAATGTGTGGAAATGAAATGTAAATCTTTATTAGATTTATGTTCTCTTTATTATGTGTTGTCCTTCATGATGCAGTGCATTTAACAAATTGAGATGTATTACATCACCCACAGGTCCTTTCAGAGACTTTTTAAGTCCTATGTTAAAATGAAAGCATTTAAAGTATTAATGCGTATGCATTGGCCATTAATGTTGATGAAGTCTCTCATAATCTATCAAATCTTGAGAAAAAAAAAGAGAGAGGTTTCTAGAGAGGTTTAGATATATTTTGCTCTTGCATCACCAAAGCTGCATTTATTTGATCAAAAAACAGTAATATTCTAAATATTATTTCAATTTAAAATAACTGTTTTCTATTTTATTTATGGTAAAGTGTCATTTATTCCTGTGATGGCAAAGCTGGATTTTCAGCATCACTACTCCAGTCCTTCAGAAATCATTCTAATATGCTGATTTGCTGCTCCTACATTTCTTATTAATATCAATCTATGTTGAAAACAATTGTGCTGCTTAATGTTTTTGTGGAAACTCATACTTTTTTCAGGATTCGTTCAAAAGAACAATGTGTTTGAAATAGAAATCTATAGTAGCATAATGAATATCTTTACTGGTACTTTTGATCAATTCAATGCATTTTTGCTGAATATAGGTATTAACTAGATTAGGACTTCCAAAGCAGTCTGTCTTCAAATGATTAGCAGATTTATGGTTCTTGTTGTTGTTGTTATTAGCTGCCTTGACTTTTAGAGGTCTTGTTGATCAAATTTCTAACAATTTTGAACTAAGTATTAGCGTATGTTGCATTAGGTTTGAGTTGAAATGGCATATAAAGTTGTCAGCTTCGTCATGTCGGACTGGTTCATTTAAGAGCATTGAGCCAGTTGTCATCATCTGGAAGAAAGTGACCTGTGTGATTAGTGTGTGTTCTCATTAGACAGTGGCACAGCCGCTAGATTCATCTGAAATACACTGACTGACTGTAGAGTTAAGCCTGGGATAAGCTTACCGTTTGATGAACAGAGACTCATCTGAGGCTCGCACAGCTGCAGTCTGATACGGGTGATCGTTTGGCTTTCTATGCGACCTTAATTGAAGATGTGAATGTCTTATGTTTGTTTTACCAGGCTGTTATTATATCTGGCTGTGTGGTGATCATCTCTTAACTAGCTCTAAACTTTTCTTGAATGAATGAATGGAATTGTTTCAAGCTTTAAATGGCCGTGTGGCTTAGGGTGATTTTTACAGAAGTGACTTGCACTTTTTACAAAAGCTTTAAAGGTTACGTTCTTAATTAATTTATTTTCTTTCTTTTTTTTGAGAGAAAGAGAGAGGGACATTAATTAGAAAATAATTTTATCCAAAACTCTACTCCCATTCATTTCTCCAAAAGAAGCTTTAAAGGGTTAGTTCACCCAAAAATGAAAATTCTGTCATTAATTACTCACTCTCATTTCGTTCCAAACCCTTAAAGTCCTCATGAAATCAAAATTGACTCTATTTACTTTGTTAGCACACATTACAGGTCTTAGGGTGAACAATTAATCCGTGCAAGTTAATACACAGAAAAACTTTTTTTTGTCGCAATAATCTTTAATCAAAATATGAAAAGTAACTTCCGGTCTGGAAATGGTGTTCCTTCTTAGATGATGTCAGTTGTTCCCCTCCAATAGTTAGTCTGCTATGAGTGAGAGATGGAGAGGAGGAGCGCTGAAGTTAAACCCTGCCCTCTATTCAATATTCCGTTTCACTTGGAAATATGTCACAGCACTGAAGAAAACTCACTTGCTACTTCCGGTTCACTGGGACTTTAAGACCTTCGTTCATCTTCAGAACACAAATTAAGATATTTTTGATGAAATCCAAGAGGTTTCTGAACCACCCATAGGCAGCAACTTTCAAGGTCCAGAAAGGTAGTAAAGACATTGTTAAAATAGTCTTTATTTATGCCCCCCACCCCAAAATAAAGACTTTATTCAACAATCTCGTCTGTGTCAATCTCCTAACTGTGCGTTCACACTGCCGCCGGCGTAAGCATCAAAATTTGCTCTGGCTGCCCTGTCAACGACGCTGTAGAAAGATTCGTGGTTGCGCTGGCGCTCTGACGTAGATTGAATGCTTGGTCTTTTTTTGAACTGTACTTAAAGGGTCCACAAACAAGCATGTTGATTGGCAGACTAACCACAAGTAGGGTATAAGTTAACCGCATGAAATCTTCTAAAAGTGAAAGTAAGAATGAAATGCATTCCTGCTGAAAAACAAGCATTCTAGCGCCTATAAAATAGTGTTGCGTGCCGCCTTAACAAATTACACATCGCTGTGAATGATCACATCGTAAATGACAGGGAAACCCGCACAGCAATGATCATCTTCTCCATTTTGCTTGGGAACTAATGTGGTCGGAACCAAAGTTACAGGACCAGTCTAGTTACAGGACTACATTCTCTGGATTTCTCTCGAGCGGAGCACTTCTACATTCCAAGTGGTTGCCGCCGAACCACGTCATAGCTCATTACCATAAAGTTGACCTGATTTCAACTCTCTTCGACAGCCAAATCGTCCACGACGCGCTGCTCTCGCCGGAGCTCGCAGGCTGGCTCCCATTGAAAATGAATGATTTCCGGCCACCTTGACGCTCTCGCCGCCGGCAGTGTGAATGCACAGTAAGCTGTTGACGTAGTAAATGCAGTGCAGCGCTTCCAAGTTCTGTCAGAACATGGCACATTGGCCGGCACTGTTCACGCGAGCACCACGACGCATACGTGTGATGCTGACACAGGAACTAGCCAATGGTTACCCATAGCCGTTCTGACGTAGAACTCGGAAGCGCTGTACTGTTTAAACAGTGTAGGAGACCCAGACAAGAATTATTTTCATTTTTGGGTGAACTAACCCTTTAAAGCTTCTGTAAAAGGTGCAAGCCCCTTCTGTAGAAATCACCTCAGTGTCATAATTCCAATCAGAGAAATCACTGTTATCATGGAAACAAACTGTTGCAAAACACATGAGCAGCAACTGCCCTCCCTCACAGAGTTTTGCGGATGATGTAATCAAGTCTATTGTTTATTTTTCAATAATAAATACACAAAATAATTAAAGTTTGCAGTCTGTAAGTTTTTAAATGTTTAAAAGACATCTGTTATGCTCACATTGACTTCATTTATTTGATCGTAAAAACAGCAATATACTGAAATATTATTACAACTTTACAAATTTAAAATAACTGTTTTCTATTTATGTTTTTCTGAATTTTCAGCAGTCATTACTCTAATCTTTACTCTTTAGTGTCACAATCCTTCAGAAAGCATTTGGAATACTGATACTGATTTGGAAGAAACATTTCAATGCTGAAACCTGTTTTTTTGTTTGTGTGGAAACCATGATGCATTATTTGACAAATAGAAAGGTCAAATATATATTTGAAATATAACTCTTTTGTAACATTATAAATTACTACGGTAAGGAATGTATGTTGTTGCCAAAATTTGGTGATGTTCAGTAAGATATCTCAAAAGATCCATGTTCAGCGTTTAAACCACTTAAAATGGGCTTTCATGGTCAGGAAAGGTGTCGTGTATACCAGCGTCTATTAGCCTTTGTCAACATGGAGTTGTAATCTGTGAGTTCAGCAAAACATAATCTTCTTTAGCAAAGGTGTTACGAGAACGGGAAAGCCGTTGCTCTGCCCACTGTTGCATGCTGGTACATATCCTATGATTATGAGAACACATCTTATTCATGTTTTCTCAGTAGTGTTTAATTCATTTCCTGATGGATTGCTCATAAACATCCGAAAACTGCACCTGTTATTTAAACACAAACACAGAATTCACCTTCGCCACACCTTGTATCCGCACAGTGTGTTTTTAAAATGGAGCCGAGTGCTTTCTGCTTGCTTTGGCTGTGTATATTGTTGCGTCTGTCAATAATGGGCTGCCGCTGAAGAGCTTGAAGAGCAGCTCCCACTGGATGCAATGAATTTTTTGAATGCATAATTCAGTCAGTTTTTTTTGCTGTTCTTTAGCATTGAATCATGGCAGATGCCAAGCCACCCTCTGACAGGCCTCAGAGGAAGATGTCCACTACAGGGGACAGTTTATACAAGGTGCTGGGACTGGAGAAAGGGGCCACAGCAGAGGACATTAAAAGAGCCTACAGGTATGGTAAACGTTGTTACATTTTAAAGGGGTCATTACATGGATTATTTTAATTGAAGATGTTCCTTGAGGTTCACTTATGTTAATTTGCACAAAAGAACAAATATATGCATAAAAACGATTATTTTCACTTTGACTGAAATTATCAGTTTTAAAGGGATAGTTCACCCGATAATGAAAACTACCCCATGATTTACTCACCCTCAAGCCATCCTAGGTGTATGTCATTCTTCTTTCAGGCGAATACAATCGTAATTATGGCTCTTCCAAGCATTAAAATGGCAGTGAATGGGTATTTCTGTTTTGAAGTCCATAAAAGTGCCTTCTGAAGCAAAGCGATGTGCTTGTGTGAGAGATCCATATTTAAGACTTTATAAACTAAAATAACTATCTTCCATACACATCGACTTACGGCAAAAGAAGAGTGATGTGTCGTTCATGAATGATTTGTTAATTTTGAACGAATCTTAAATATGAATCAGGAACGAGTTGTATCAGAGAGAGCGATTCGTTCATTTGTGTTGACCGCGCATGCGTAACATGCCATCGGTTCTGTACAGGATCTTCTGCATTCAGCCTATGGGGCTGTGGGTTGGTGAACGTATGTCTCGAACCCGAAGACTCGAGAGGTGAACTAATCTCTTCTGTTTCCGGGACTGCATGCATTGTATAAGGGGCTGTCACGGCCCAGGTCAGACACTGATGACGGAACTAACAACTCAAAACCGAAGACACGAGAGGTGAACTTTCCAGGGAACAGACTTGATAAATGTGAAGTGACAAAAGAAAGAACGATTCGGAGGTGAGGTGAACTAACAGACTGTGTAGCCTGAAGACCCAGCTAAGCAATTATTTTATCATTTATCATTATCATTTCTTTCTCAGCGGTTTGCTGCATTAGCGTTTTTTTTATTTTTTTATTTTATTTTTTTATTATTCCAAATGTGATCAACGTTTGCGTAAGTACCAGATGTGTTGGGGAATTTAGCATGTGACATTTTAATTATATTCTACTGAAATTAATGAATTTGGACTTGAAAAAAGATTTGTTCATTTTGCTGAGTGAGGTTCAAAGTCCGTAAAATGATCCAAACTTCCCACTACTACAAAAGAATAACCCCTGACGCGATGTATAGGAGCATTGCAAGCTTTGACCCCTCTTGCATTTCTCTTTAAAAATTCTCATTTTGGACTTCTAACTCATGACCTTTGTTTTGCTCTATCCCCTGTGCTTCCACGTTCGTCGATACGCATGCATCAGGTCAGGGGTTACTCTTTCGCTGTTAGTTGGCTTGCGTACGGCTGTCTGTCGGGAGCTAGTTATTTTAGTTTACACAAACGCTTCACTTTAGAAGGCTTTTATTAATCCCCTGGAGCTGTGTGGAGCAGTTATATGATGGATAGACACACTTACGGACACTTATCAGAAATACATATTCACTAACATTTATAATGCTTGGATTAGCCAGGACATTTTTTAACATAGCTCAGATTGTATTCGTCTGAAAGAAGATTGACATATACATCTAGGATGACTTGAGGGTGAGTAAATCATGGGGTGATTTTCATTTTTGGGTGAACTATCCCTTTAAGGGGCGGCTCCTTTATGGCTTGTCAGTAAATGGCCACCGTTATGATTGGCTAACTGCTTAGTAGGGATGTGACGTGTGACAACACTGGTAATACCGGTATCACCGGCGGAGGCTTTTAAATAACTAAATTGAAAGTAAAATGCGCACAGCCACTCTGGCTTTCATAACGGTGCGGAGCAAAGCAAGTGTTTTCAATGAATTCCTTTGGAAATTGAATGACATTGTGGCCGTGAATGAATGATAGTGTGGCTGTGCGCATTTTACTTTCAGTTTAGAATTAGCGCCAGTTCGGGAGCGGGTTGCTTGAATGGTGGGTTCATTAGCCTATTATTCTTAATGAAAAACAAAACAACGAAACCGTACAATGACAAACTCATTTAAATATGCGCGTTTACATTTCGCTTTGAAACCAAATCTTCCGTGATCCTCTTGTCAGTCAGCTGCTCGCTCTCGTGATGAATGAAATCTGACACCTGCTGCTGATCTGTGCTGCGACTCCCGTTCGGCTCACACTGTATTAAGCAGACACGTTCAGTTTTTAATTGTAGTGTCTGTTCTCTAACTGAACTAAATGATTTTCTTATTTTATTACTACACTGTGCCTCTCATTTACACAACAATTTGTTCCGAACAAACATAATCCTCCGACACGATCCGTTTACTCAAGTAAAGTGAGTGTTGTTAAACTCATTGCGGTGTTCAGCGCAGAAAACGCTCATGCTTGTTCTTTGTGTGTACATGTGAAATGCTTTTTACAGACCGTTTCCTTGTGTGCTGGTAGGTAGACAAATGCACACGAAGGAACGAAACGCACTCTTTATATGTTCCTGAAAGACAACAGTGTGGAGATGAACAGATGATGAATGAACAGACCTGAAACAGTCTTTCATGACATTTGAATTCTCCAGTGTAATGCAGTCTCATGAGCAATACAGCGCAGAGATTAGACTGAATGAGTTTCTTCTCATTGATAATGCGGACTGAGCCGCTTAATAATGAACCGAGTCGTTCTGAGACCCTCACTGTTATTACTTCAAAACACAGCACATATTTATAATCAAGTCACGGCCTTAATCACACTAGACAATATCGCAATTTCAATTTAATGTTGGTATATCCAGTCCCTCCATTTTTTTCGCCATTCTGCAATCGCTGAATTCAGCGCAAAATCAACAAAATGTCGCTTTTATTTTGCGATTCTGCATAATTTGTCATTTCACTGCAAAATAAATCGCAGCAAAAAAAAAAAAATGTTTTAATGACAAATATAAATGATCTAATTGACCTCTCTCTAATTTATTTAAATCTGTAAAGCATTGTTTTCATGAGCTTACAGTCGTAGGCTACTTGCACAGTCTGTGTTAAAGCGAAAGCGAATCTTTCTCACCTGCCGTGTCACATAAGTGCCAAGGACCGGGCGAAGTGATTACTTAAGATGGATGAATGACCAAACAAAAGTATGATATGCCGGATAGCACTAAAAAAACGTATAATAAGAGTTAATAAAAGTGCTGTATACCACGAGCTCAATTCGCTACTGACACACGGACCGATGTCAGACTGGCTGAGGATTCTGTGCATGCGTTTACCGCCTGTCAGCGCTTGCGTATACCGAAATGGGTTCTATTTCTAGGCTCATTGCCCTTTGTACGATCAAATACACACATAATTATGCCTAAATGTCCATCTTGGCGGTTATGTCTTGAGTGAACAAGTTTGGAACGTGTCTGTCAGTACTGAATCTGTGCATTACTGTGATCTTAAAGTGAAAGCAACCTAATATAACCCATACTCGCTTCTGTCTGTGTGGTTAATGATAATCAAACAACAACAACAGGAAAAACAAACAGTAGCCTATTCAAACTTAAAGCACTTTGTATCTGTATCTTTATGTTGTATTTACTTGTCCTATTTGTATTTACTCCTACCTACTTCTCATTTGTTTATTAGTCCTTATTAGTTATTAATAAGTGAGTTATTTCTGACTGTTTACTTGATTAATTAATTGCTTGAAGATTTTGGTCATATTTCCCACCATAAGTGATCACGTTATTAAAGCCAGACAGTACAGCACTGGACTAGCCTTTCTTAGATGCCAAAATAAACAAGATTTGTGCATTTTGTTTGTTCTGTTGTCATGTATAACTATTGTCCATCTAACATAATACATAATATGGTAAATGTATTATCCTAATTATTAAAAAAAAGCATTGCAAATTTCTGGAAATTACCACCACAAAATCAGTCATTTTGATCGCAAAGAGTTAGCAAAAATATCGCAAAATCCTGGTGGGACTGTATATCATACAGTCCTAGACTAAGCTGTGTGTGTGTGTGTGTGTGTGTGTGTGTGTGTGTATGTATGTGTCATTCACTGAAACGCAAATTTAGCTGCAGCCAAATGACTTTGCATTGACCATGATAGAAGCCATATCAAAATATCTGCTAATATCTGTGAACAGTTTTTAATCTTTTCAATTGAGTTTCTACAAAAGATTCATGACACAAAGTTCTTTGTTTTTAAAGAAAACTAGCTCTGAAATATCATCCAGACAAGAATCCAGACAACCCAGAAGCTGCAGACAAGTTCAAAGAAATCAACAATGCCAACTCGATCCTCACCGATGAGACCAAACGCAAAATCTACGATGAGTATGGTTCCATGGGGCTCTACGTATCCGAGCAGTTTGGAGAAGAGAGTGTCAAATACTACTTCCTCATGTCAAAGTGGTGGTTCAAGGTGAGAGCTTGTTTCCCTATAAACAGGTTTAATTTACAGTTGAATGAAAAAAATTACTGTAAACTCAACTACTGTTGACTTATACTGACATTTTTTGGTGACATTCACTTAATGCAGTTTTGGTGAAATAAGGAGTTGCATGATTTAGTTTGGCACAAAAAACTTTTCTAAGATATAATTTTTTTTATATTATTGGAAAGACGGCGATCAAAAATAAACAATGCAGACTGTGTGAACTCTGGGTTTCTGTCACCAGAAGAAATGAGTGGGCAATAGAAAACCTGGAATCGAGAAAAGAGCAGAATGGTTTCAGAAGGAAATTGGTGTCACTCCAATCTACTACCATAATCTGAGCAGAACAGGCATTATTTAGCAAGCTTTGTTCTCTTTGAGATGCTACGTTCTGATGAATTTACTTTACAGATAATAGTGGCGTTTGATCTACATGCAATCATTTTCTCAAATAGGCTTAATGCAGAAAGCAAGACAACTCAAAATGCATCAGGTTTTTTTTGTTTGTTTTTGATCTACAAAGCTATAAATAAAAGCTGATGTGCTTTGTTTTTTTGCCAATCATTTCCCTTGTGTTTCAGCTTAGGAGCTTTCGAAAAGCTTTCTAGCATGATAATGACTGATCAACAAAGTCAGTATAGTGACTGACCGAGTAGTAGCTGGTGGTAGCATCTTGCTAACTTGCCTGTCGCTGTGGCATTAAGCTCCAACATGTGCCTTTCTGAAAGAGCCATCTATGATCTGAGGTCTGTGTCTTTTCCGCAGGCTACGGTCATGTGCTGTGCTGTTTTCTCCTGTTGCTGCTGCTGTTGCTGCTGCTGTTTCTGCTGTGGAAAGTGCAAACCACCAGAGGAGGAGAACTACCAATACGTGGACCCCGAAGACCTGGAGGCACAGATCAAAGCAGAGCAGGATGGAGGAGGTGAGCCTTGAGGTTGCTAAGAAGGGAAGCATGTTTTAGTACTCTAGTAACACTCTTCTTTTAGATGGATGGCTAATGTATTGCTTATCTGGCAGTTTGTTGATGTCGGGAATCGTTAGAGACTCAGGAATTAGCTGTTTGAATCACTCTGAGGAATCTTTCACTGAATGAACTTATCACAGTTGAAAACATTTTTGCTGCTTAATATTTTTGCATTTATTTGAAATAGAAATATTTTGTAACATTGCAAATGTTTTTACGGTCACTTTTGATCAATATAATTGATCCTTGCTGAATAAAAATATTAAGGTCTAAAAATAAAAATTCTTATTGATCCCAAATGGAGTATAATATATATATATATTTATATATATTATATATATATATATATATATATATATATATATATATATATATATATATATATATATATACACACACACATACAGCATCTCACAAAAGTGAGTACACCCCTCACATTTCAGCAACCATTTAGTATATCTTCTCAAGGGACAATGCTATAGAAATGAAACTTGGATATATAGATTTACTGTCCTCTAAAAATAACTTTACATAGAGTCATTATTGTCAAAATAGCTGGCAACAAAAGTGAGTACACCTTAAGTGATAACCATGCAAAGCCACATGTCCTATTCATCATGCTCACGTTTACTGACCACTGTTCAACATGGCACCTCATGGCTAAGAACTCTCTGAGGGTTTGAGAATTAGAATTGTTGCTCTCCACAAAGATGGCCTAGGCCATAAGAAGATAACACCCTGAAACTGAGTTACAGTCCAGTGGCCAGGGTCATACAGAGTTCCACTCGGAACAGGCCTCGCAAGCGTGAATCAAAGAAGTTGAGTTCTTATGCTGTGCGTCAGATGCAGAAGCTGGCTTCAAAAAACAGACGCATGAGTGCTGCTAAAATTGCTTTAGCGATTGCAGAAGCTGAGGGTCCGATTGTCAGTGCTTAGACCATACGCTGCACACTGCAACAGGTCAGTTTGCATGGCCGTCATCCCAGAAGGAAGCTTCTTCTGAAACTGGCTCACAAGAAAGCCACAAACCGTTTGCTGAAGACAACCTCTCCAAGAACATGAATTACTGGAACCATGTCCTGTGGTCTGACAAGACTAAGATGGTGTCCACAGTCTAGCATGGTGGTGGTTAGCATCATGTGTCTAGGGCTGCATGAGTGCTGCTGGTACTGGGGAGCTGCACTTCATTGAGGGAAACGTGGGTTCCAACGTTTACTGTGACATTCTGAAGCAGAACGTAGCCGCATTTCCACTGTCGGGCCAGTGCGAGCCAGGGCTTTCATCGGGACGGGCTGGGCTAATAGCCTCAGACCTGTAGCATCGAGCACAAAACCATGCTGCGTTTCCAATGTTGGGCCAGAAGCTCCACAGCACTTCACTAAAACCCGCCCGTAACGCGCCTCTCTCGAACAACATCACACAAAACATAATTTCACCAACAAATATGTTTTATCAGAAAACTAATCAGAAAGAAATCACTGGAAACTAGCGAGATGGCAAAATCAACTTGATAAAAGTGGCCATTTGTTGTTGTTGTTTACTTAAAGATTAAACCCAAGCATCTATGCTTTACCACAGTTTTACAATAATAAGTGATAGCCTACATTGATCATAATAAATGTATTTGTCGATATTACACATTAGTCACACAGAAATAGTGTTATTTACCGGTTATTTCACAAAAGAGGACACGCATATTTAGTCTGTTTCTGTTTATTTGTAGTCACGGGACAGTTTATCACATTTAGAAGGAATGATAATTTCTACATATTTTCCAACAATAATACGACCTGAGCACCTTTAGCACTCTCTCCAGTCACAGTCCAAATACAGTTATATTTTCAGTCAGAGAAACAGCGAGGAAGCTCCTGGAAAAAACGGAGTTGCTGACATACAGTATGCAGAGGTGAATATGGATATCAGACAGTCCGGTATAAAGAGACGAGATGCACTGACAAATAAAATAAATTCATGATTGTGATAGCCGAAATGTCTGATTTCTACAAGCAGTCGTATTTACTATGTTTACGGTAATGGTTAGCGCAAGTAGTTTTTTGTGTGACATAAATATTTCTGCCTTCTGCCAGGTTGGATCACAAACAGAAGTTAATTAAACACTTCTGCTTTCTGAAAGTGAGTTGAGCTAAAATGATTTTAAAAGTCTTTAATGCTGATGCTCTGGTATATAAAATCATCCGCGCCTGCGGCGCTGCCGTCTCCAGACTCCGATAAACAATGCCTTTGTTCGTAACCACTCCTCTGACCCGAGCTGGCCCGCTTTGGACCAAGGTATTTGGCGGGCCAAAAAAAACCCTGGCCGTTGGCCCCGAGGAAGCCCCGGAAGTGACAGTGGAAACGTGACTGGCAAGCACACCCTGCTTTTGACCTGACAGTGGAAATGCGGCTCATGATGGCCTTCCTTTAGAAACTCGACCGAACAACAGTTTTCCATATTTGATAATGACCCCAAACACACTGCCAAAATGACAACTGCCTTGCTCAGGAAGCTGAAGGTGATGGAGTGGCCAAGTATGTCTCCAGACCTGAACCCTCTTGAGCACCTGTGGGGCATCCTCAAGGAAGGTGGAGAAGTGCCATGTGTCTAACATCCAGCAGCTCCATGATGTCATTATGGAGGAGTGGAAGAGGATCCCAGCAACAACCTGTGCAGCTCTGGTGAATTCCATGCCCATGAGGATTAAGGCAGTGCTAAATAACAATAGTGCTCACACAAAGTAATGACACTTTGGACAAAGTTTTGACATTTTCACAATAATGGCTATACAAGCAACACACTGACTACTCTAAAATGTATCTGTTTAATTTCTATATTGAGAAGATATACTAAAATGGTTGCTGAAATGTGAGGGGTGTACTCACTTTTGTGAGATACTGTATACACTTATTTATATATAACTTGTCGTCAGACATTGTTGAAATGAATAACTTGCAGTTACTTAGTTATATACATTGAATTCATTTATTAATATCTAGCACTGCTGACTATTTTACAAGGGAAGACTAGATGGGCTTTAGCAAAGACTCATCCACAGTTGAGGAGGTGTCTTGCTGTGTCGGTAGAGACACGTGACGTGATAATGCTCAGGTGGCATGTACAGTAGGAACAAATTTAACAGATCAAGCAAAAAGAATAAACGTGCAGGTATTTATAACTCTGATTTTGCTTATGTAGATGTCAGTGCTTTTGTTGGGTTGCCCTCTGAGGGTTGTTTATTATTAATGCTCATACTTTGAGAGGGATTTCAACATAAATTGAAAAACATAAAGAATAAGTTAGATGTGTGTTAGTGTCAAGTATAATCAGTTCTGATGAATGAATTGTGCTTTTCTCATACCGTCTAGTCCTTTACATATGGGATAAATAATATGACTGAGTTCATGATGGAAGATTGCCCCAGTTTCATATCAAATTGTATAGTTGGAATCACCCATCATCTTCAAATGTTGCATTACGTTTTATATTAATAGTCCAGTCCTGTATTCCGGTCTAATCTAGCATTTGAAATGACCTGAAGGTGTGTGCCGTTTATCTTCTTGTTTAATGCTGAAATGAATGAACTGTCAAATGAGACAGGACTCATTTCAATTGTCTTGACTTTGATCGTACCAAGATGCATATGTATCAGTCAGCTAGGACATTGGGTACAGAGCACCTCTTTTCCTCCTGATGCTAATATAGCTTTTATATTATTTATAGAGTACAAGCGCAAGGTGTTTGGTCAATTTTGTTGTCTAAATTTAGCACGTACAAATGCATGACAGTCAAGTTAAGTAGACCAGAAACACTGGCCATGTTACAGGTTTGATCCTGTAATATTGACCTAACCTTTTGAGTTTTTTGTTTAGGATTTTATTTTCGTTTTTTGTTATTCTTAAAGATGCCAGCTTCAGTATTTGAAAGTGCTATCTTTTTATATTTATGAATATTACAAAATGTTCACTATAAATGTTAATACATAAACCAAAGTAAATCATAGAGATATTGTCCCTGTAGTTAGTGCAAACTAAGTGGATTTACTTTTTTTTTTTTTTTTTCATGTTTGTTTAAATTTAAAGGTATAAACCAACACTTTTTTTTTTTTTTTTTTCAGCTGTGAGAGAGTACAGGTCACATAAAAGATTTTATTGTAATGTAATGTCCGATAATGGTTTTACTCTTTTACTCGACAGGTGAAACAATAATTATTGTCCAGCCTATACCTAGTCCTGGTCCAGAAATCTGCAGTGAAACTTTACCGGATTCAAAATGACTTGTAAGACTGAATATTTATCACCAGCATGAGTCACTTCATTGTGAATGTCTACCTACAGAACCCTGTGTTTGTCCATGATTCACATCATTGTGTTTCACTAACATTTGGATTACTGTGCGGTATTTGATATTTGCGTTTGCTGTTGGCTTTGAGTTAGTCATTGGATCTGGTTTTCAGACTTTATTAAACATTGTAAGGCCTAACATCTTGATGACCTCACTGAGGCTTATTAATTGGTATAGGTGTTTTACTTTTTAAGGAACGTTATGCACTGAAAGACTATGCAATGAACTGAAACCCAAAGCCAGTAACTTGCATTGCAGATCTGGAGATCTTGAGTTGTGTTTGCTTTACTAGGCCAATGCATTAACCTAAAGCTTTGCATGTGCGTGCTGTGGATGTCCTTGTTTTGCATGTTGTCAGGCCGAGCCTTTTTCTGCCAAGTACTTTGAACCTCCTGTAGGTATTGGAGTTTGGTGAACTGGAGGTGGAGGGACACCATCTGACTCTTTAGTTTATGATAGTGCCTGACCACACAGCTGAGAAATTAATAACTTTTATCATATTCAGTACATTAATTTATTAACAATTATTAATTATTCTTATTAACAAATGTATTATTACTAACAATAGTTACTAAATATTTTTAAATATTATATATATTTTAAAGAAGCTAAAAAAGATGCATTTAATTGATCAAAGGGACAGTAAAGACTATTACGTTGTTACAAAATATTTCTATTAGAAGTTTTTAAACATCTATTCAAAGAATCCTGAAATACCATGCATCATGGTTTCCAAAAAATTAAAATGAGTAGCACATCAATAATAAGAAATGTTTCTTGAGCAGCAAATCAGCATATCTGAATGATTTCTGAAAGATCGTGTGAAGGCTGGAGTAATGACTGCTTAATGCATTTTTCCATCAGGACTAAATTGCATTTTAAAATGTATTAAAATGTATTAAATTAAAATTGTAATACTGTTTCACAATATTACTGTTTTTACTATTTTTGATTAAATAAATGCAGCCATTGTGAGCATAAGAGGCTTATTTCAAAAGTTTAAAAATCTTACTGGTCCCAAACTTCTGAATAGCAGTGTATGCTATATATAATAATATTACCATTATTTAGTATTGGCCATATAGTGCGGTTTTATATAGCAGTCTGATTATAATTTCCTCAGTGCATTCTTTGTCCTAATGCATTTGTTGTAATGCTTTGCACTACAATTCCAGAAAATGGAATAATAGTGTGTACTTTAAAGAGCACTGTTATAGATAAGCCAGTGTTTCCCACAGGATTTTGTGAAACCACCCTCTAGGGCGGTCCAGGGCCATGCCCCCCAGAAGATTAAAGTTAAATTCATCAATCTGGTCCACATTGAGAGTTTAAAATTAAGAGCTCCAACCCATGTTCAGTGTGCTAATTGAACAAAGAAAAAAGTTGTGAACTGAACTTTAAAGGGGACTCAACCCTCTTTTTAGTAATGATATAGTGTCTCAGTCTACATTACGTTCACACTGGTGTTTTAGGAAGCCTAACAATTAGAATGTAATAATGACCGAAATAGCCATATTTTGTCAAATAAAAGCACTGTAAAATAATGAAAATTAATATTTTTACTTGACACTACGGTAAGGAAATTGCAGTACTTTTGACCTTATTTCTGCACTTGCAAGAGATAAACCCTTTTATTTTGACACTACATTTGAGAGCTTTTATTTTGATAGAAAACTAGGTTTACAAATGCGTCTCATTACAAATCGAGTGAAATGCTGTAATCATCTTCCCACAATAATGTTGGAAATTGCGCAAATGTGAAAATAATGCCTAACTGGTGCCTGCTACGTTCCCAAATGCACGCTAGACTCAAAGCTGAGATATTCGCTGCATTTATTCACTGTGGACTGAGCTGTTCTGAGATGTGGAAAACACCGGGTCACGAGCTGATCTTGTGAGCAAAGTGCGCATTTCGCTTTGAAACTCTGCGCAAACAGATACTTATTGAATTGAATCGCAGTCTTTTGCGATTTGGTAAGGGCAAAGAGCCATATTGTTCTTCAATATTAGTTCGTTTGACACACGCAAAACAGTTAGAGACCTTTAATGTTATTACAGTTTTTAATAATTAGTAATAATTTGTTATTATTATTATTATTATTATTATTATTATTATTATTATCCTGCAATAAAACCATTATGTTAGAGGATCTTAAGATATACCAGTGAGTGCGAGGATGAGTCAGCAGGAAATGGGATTTCTGATGGGAAGGTTGCGTCAACATGAAGCAAAGCTGTCAAAGCAGGTACATCTCATTGACAGAAACGCAATCAACACGAGCCGTTTCGCACTGAGGCACCGCTGGCCTGTCAGCGCAGCCATCTGTTCAGCAACGTCATCTTCATCTCACCTCACATCTCCATGTATAGCCCATTTTGCCATCCCACTACTGTTTCGTGTCACACTTCTTTTTCTTTAGCTCTCTGTTATTTAAACAAGCTATATAGTATTTTTTGTTTTCATTTTTAAATGCACTGCTAGGAGTGATTAATTGTAATGAACAAATTCATTAAGGAATTCTTTATTTTCATTCTTTGCTGCACATGTATGCTGTCCGTTAGTGGGGCGGTGATTTGGAAGAGCTGCATCAGGGAAGGGAGGTACGTGTCTTGGAGCAGAGCTGTGACCACCATTGGCCATATTCCCAAGAAACAACATCCGATGTGCTTCACTATAGAGAACCGTGTAGGCCTAGTATGCATATTTCCTGCTTGCAAAACCCACATATCCTTCATACCATAAAAACCTACTCGTAATGCGTCTTAGTAAAGCTGTATGTTCTGTACCTCTGGCTGTCAAATCTTCAAAAGTGATGACTTCATGCAAAACGGAAACAAATAGAGTCTGCTTTATCTGCATAAACGCATGCTGCACATCACTTAATGGCACTGGTAGACTGATATGTCAGCTGATATTTGGACATTTTGAGATTATCTGCACCTGTTATTAATTCTGCCGACTTGAAAGATGAACATAAATGGTTGTTCTCTCTCCTCTCTTGGTGTACATATACACTATATTGCCAAAAGTTTTTGGGAACTTTAATGTCATCCCATTCTTAATCCATAGGGTTTAATATGGAGTTGGCCCACCCTTTGCAGATATATCAGCTTCAACTCTTCTGGGAAGGCTTTCCACAAGGTTTAGGGGTGTGTTTATGGGCATTTTTGACCATTCTTCTAGAAGTGCATTTGTGAGGTCAGGCACTGATGTTGGACGAGAAGGCCTGGCTCGCAGTCTCTGCTCTAATTCATCCCAAAGGTGTTCTATCGGGTTGAGGTCAGGACTTTGCGCAGGCCAGTCAAGTTCCTCCACACCAAATTCACTCATCCATGTTTTTATGGACCTTGCTTTGTGCAGTCAGGCAAGTACCGTTCTCCTGGCAACCGCCAAACCCAGACTCATCCATCGGATTGCCAGACAGAGAAGTGTGATTGATCACTCCAGAGAACACGTCTCCACTGTCCAGTGGCGGCGTGCTTTACACCACTGCATCCAACGCTTTGCAATGCACTTGGTGATGTAAGGCTTGGATGCAGCTGCTCGGCCATGGAAACCCATTCCATGAAGCTCTCAACACACTGTTCTTGAGCTAATCTGAAGGCCACATGAAGTTTGGAGGTCTGTAGCTATTGACTGCAGAAAGTTGGAAGTCTTCTGCGCACTGTGTGCCTCAGCATGCGCTGACCCCGCTCTGTGATTTTTACGTGGCCGACCACTTCGTGGCTGTTGTTCCCAATTGATTCCACTTTATAATATACAAATGTTTGTAGAAGCATTCTGCATGCCTAGGTGCTTTGATTTTATACACCTGTGGCCATGGAAGTGATTGAAACACCTGAATTCAATTCTGATTTGGAGGGGTGTCCCAATACTTTTGGCAATACAGTGTATGTACACCAAGAGACGAGAGTGTCTTTGTAGTTTTGCTAAAGTAATTGCAGGCATTATATTCAGGTCCTAATTCTGTCCTTTATTATTTATTTTATAGGCTCAAACGTCCCTATTTGGATCCAGCCCAGTTCCACCATCAACACCTCAGAGTCCACGCATTTCACAGCCAGCCAGTCCGTGTACAACACCCAGAAATGAGCCACCTTGCCTGGTCCTGGTCCCGATCATCAGGTCGAGGAGGTCCTGCTGATGGACTCTATGGCCCCTGATGTAATATGCTGATTGCAGGGCATCACGGCACCAGGACTAAACTGTGCCACTGCGTCATACTCTGACTCTGTCCCACTGCAAACGAGTGACGGTTTGCCAAAAGACAAGGAAGCCAATCTCACTTTATCTGTGTCTCCACTGGTGTGTATGTCTGTCTGTTTATCTGTAACCACACGTTCATTTCCAAAAGCTATGAGACTGGTGCCATTGGGCAGTGCTCCAGGAGGGAAGTGGGTTTACTTTTGGGGTGTTTCTTTCTGGTTCTGGCTATTTATTTTTTTATTTGATTTTTTTTGTGTTAGAAGCATGGATGTGAGTGGAATGACCATGTGAGTGCATGCAAAGCAATAACAGCATGCCTCTACTATACAGCATAGGAACGTGTGCAAAACCCCTCCCACTTCTCTTCATCTGAAAGTGGAGCCATAACATGGTACCCTTTTTTTAGTTTGCTGCTTCAGACTGGAGTTTTTCATTCTCAAGTTTGCAGTCATTTGTTACATTTCATTATATTGCATTTTGTTTAAGATCGAATCGGTCAATCTTACGCAAATGGCAAGACATAGCTGCGTAACAACTCTTTCTGACCAAAGCCAAGGCAGACGCCTCAAACATCAGCTGACATGCCGTGCTTGGTATTCCAAGCCGTGTGCAATGGTCGTACATTTCCCTAAAATCAAGATGCTTGAATATGCTGGTGAAAGGGCTTCTTCTTTTTTTTTTTTTTTTTTTTTTTCCTCCCCCCCCTCCTATGCCCCCTCCTATGCCCCCTCCCATAAAAAAAAACACACTACCTTCATAGGAGGCTTCTAATGCAACTCTAATGGCTTCAGCCCTTACGGCTACTTATCAACTGAGAAAGCAAGACTATCTGTAAATGTGAATTTTTTTTTGGTTTTGTTTTTTTGTCTTTTTGGGGGCTGAAATGGAATCAACCCTACTTTTGATCAACGCTATGCCAAATCATTGAGCAAACCTGCTTTCTTTGTGCTCTTAGGGCATGTTATGACACAACGCTAATATTTTAAATGATCTTATTTATTTTTAATATGTCAGAATTGAGATTGTGTATGACATGTTCTGACTCAGATGATGCACTGTGTAAACTTAATTTTGAAATTTTGGATCTGCAAGAGACTTGTGATTTTTAGCAATAAGGAAATGCCCGTTTGTGTTAAATGTGAGACTCAACCATAGTCAGGTTACTATTAGAAACCCTACATTAGATGCCAAATATTTTCCCTATAAATTGTTGTTCCGAATGCTATAGTATATACTTGGATTTCACACCATTTTGTTTCTGTGTGCAAATAGTAATGTATGTAATAATTTCAAGTAGTGTATGGTCATCTGTCTGTTCTTCGGGGGGAGGGGGGCATTTTCTTATAGCCAAAATGTTTTCTTTTCCCCCGTAAAATCTGGATATTGCTTTCAGAGAATAAACTTGCCAAAAGATAAAGAGATGAGGGCAGACATTCATTAGAATTTTTTTTTTTTTTTTCTAATGGTACATTTCCATGCTCACTGGATCAATGGACAAGGCACATTTCAGCAATCAATTCATTTTTTTAATTTTTATTTTTGGGCACATTGTTTGGGGTGCAAATGATTTTAAAGCATTTGAATGGTTTTGGCCTCTTCACCAGTGCACATATTAAGTTCTATGATGCTGTGTGTAATGACCTGTTTGATGACGAGGGGGAAAAGCCAAGGCTGGTGTGAATTTACCAATAGCCAAAACTAAGAACCACGGCACTACATTGTTACTTTCCTCCTGTTTTTATTCAACATGGTTCGTAATGCATCACGTATTTAATTGTGTTTATATTATTGAATCTGAATTCATTAAATAAATGGGGATTTGTAAAAACTTGCTTTTGAGTGATTCTTATTGTGATGTCGTCTTTAAAGCCAGCCATTCATAAGTTTAAATCCATTTTGAGATTACATGTTTTTTTTAATTTGTACTATTAGTCCCGTGGTTGGAAATGAATGGTGGCTTATGTCTGCTATCTGGTTAACTTCGCCCTGCAGCTTCATGTGCTATAGTTGTACACGTAAGCTTGTAATCTGCTTAGAGTACAACTCCACACACTCATTAACAGTCCTTTCAACATGCTTAACAGGAAGTGCAGACTCAGATTTAACCATGATGAGGGTCATGTGGAAAGTTTAGACTCTGGTGTGTGATGACACATTAGAGGCAGCCCAGTTTCGATGCCTTTGCCCAGAGTGGGCTAAAAAAGGTCTAGTTTTTTTTTCTACTTTAAAGCATTAATAATGATAATAATTTGTTACATTTTATATAGCACTTTTCTAGGCACTAGGAATCTCCTCAACCACCACCAATGTACAGCATCCACCTGGATGATGCGACGGCAGCCGTATTGTGCCAGAACGCCCACAACACACAACTTATTGGTGGAGAGGAGTATATGGGGATGATTAGGAAGCCATGATGGCCAATGGACAAATTTGGCCAGGATGCCGGGGTTACACCCCTACTTTTTTTTTTTCGAAGGACATCCTGGGATTTTTAATGACCACAGAGAGTCAGGACCTCGGTTTAATCCGAAGGACAGTTCTTATTGACAGTAGTGTCCCCATCACTATACTGGGGCGTTAGGACCCACACAGACCACAGGGTGAGCACCCTGTGCTGGCCTCACTAACACCTCTTCCAGCAGCTACCTAGTTTTTCCCAGGAGGTCTCCCATCCAGGTACTGACCAGGCTCGGCCCTGCTTAGCTTCAGTGGAAACCAGTCTTGGGCTACAGGGTGATATGGCTTCTGGCCAGTTTAGGGTATAGGGGTATAGACTGTGCTTAATTACAAACACGGTCTGTATGCAACCCATTTAGCAAAGACTGTATTCACAGTATAGCATGGCCTGTAGTGCTTTTTGTGCTTTTCTAAAAGGAAATGTCTTCATGTCTTGGGCGTCAGAACCATTGTATGTAGGTGGGAGAAGACCCAACCACTTTTACTGTCTCTAATTCAGCGCATGTCTGTTCATGTCTGCTCGATTCTGTCAAAACTTTCTGTCATGTGCCATAGCCCTGCACTGCAAACTGCCCAATTGAGTGTCTTCCATAATTTTGTCTGGCCCAACTAGACGTTTACTATTTGCATATCTACTCCAGTAAAACTTTTCTGGGTGAGGACCCACCCACATTTTTTTTTGCTTCCGACGCCCATATCTAAAAGCCATAATGATAATATTAAAATGAGAATTCTGTTAATTAATCACCTTCAATTAACCTGTACGTATTTCCTGCCTCTGTGGGACAGAAAAGAAGAGTGCTGGTAACCAAACTTTGGTTAATACTGACTTCTGTTATATGGACAAAAAATAACACCCAAAATAGTGTGAAAACTTATGTTTCACAGAAGAAAGTTACACTGGTTTGGAACGACACGGGGTGAGTAAATAATTTTGTTATTTTTGGGTGACCTATCCTTTTAAGGGTTCAAGTTTTCATTTAAATATTTTAATATGTTGTGTATTTTTGCACACCTAGCCTGGCGATCAGCATCCAGGACCTGAACTGTAAATTTTATTATATAAAAAATACACAGTAGTTGCCAAAAGGGATGTCCGGCCTAGGAAAATTGACTACATCCCCCTCTATTTAAATATTACCAACATATTTTTTAAATATGTAAGCATATTGTTGAGCCTGGAGTCATTTGCTTTATTTGTGTAAAACCTGTAGCTGTAGTTTACTGTTTTGTTCTTCCCTCATATTTAAAATATTTTTAAAAATACAGTCGTGTAGGGTCATTAAAACAAATATCCCTTCCAGACACAATTTTTGGCCCCTACTGTATATTTGTATGAAATACATTTTCAACAAAATATATTTCTGAAGTAGAGTTCATTAGAGAAGAAACCAATTGAAAACGAACAGTCAACAGTAATAAGGAACATTAGAAATAAGGCTTTTCTAGAAATATATAGAAAGTTCACATGAAAATGTTTGTATGATGCATAATGCATTGCATGATTGTCAATGTCCAAAATTTAATTTTAGCTGCAGTCAGAAAGAATTTGGCTGTCAAACAAAGACATGATGAACACATGCAAAAACAAGAGAGAACCAACAAAATATTAATAACTTATGCTGTAGTCAATGAATGCTTTTGTTTTTCTATGCATTTTTCTATGTTTACAGTTTTATTCTGTTTTGAAGAAACCAACTGAAAATGATGAGTCTACAGTAATAAGGAACATAACAGTTTTTCTATAAATTTGACAACGTGTGTAAAAGTTCATATGATTCAAATTGAATTTAAATAAAACGTTTGTATGATGCATAATGCATTGCATGATTGTCAACATCCAAAATGTATTTTATAATAGTATTTGCTGCAGTCATTTAGAATACATAAATATTTGGTTTGCAGGTATCCATGTAATTTCCATGTTATCCAGTGGCAGAATTCAGGGTGTGTTTAATACACTTAGATTTTGTTTTAAGTGTCTTATGTCATCGGCGCCAGCTCAGGCTCATGGGCCCGGATGTCTCACTAGCCTTTGAGCTGCATACGCCAGCTGCTCTGTCTCCTCCTGCCAGCCCAGCCCACTCTCTCCTCAAGTTACCAGAGATAACACAACTCAGAGGAATCTGTCCTCCTACCCCTCTCTCGCTTGGCCCGGGCCCCTATGATAGAGCGCTAAACGGGGACTCTTAGTGATATCAGAGGGTGTGCAGTTTGGACAGTAACCCAAGCCAGTACAAACACAGCCCCAAATATATCCACAGCCACTCTACAGTTGGGGATTGAGTGGGCATCTGGATGAAGAATGGCACTAGAGTAGAGGCAAAAAGAATAACAGACGGAAAGAAAGTTTAGGATCTTACTTTTGTTGACTGAAAGGTGTCCAAAAAAGCTTTCTGGGATGAACTTCAATTTGGGCTTCAAAGCAGGGATGGGAGACTCAAGTTCAATGGAGAACTTGGAGAAGCAGCTCATTTGCCCCATCTGTCTGGAGATATTCACTAAGCCTGTGGTCATCTTACCCTGCCAGCACAACCTCTGTAGGAAGTGTGCCAATGATGTTTACCAGGTATTGGTTCATTCCTATTATAGTGTTTTAATGTCCTATTTAGCAGGTTTAATGCTCATAGCATCCAGAAACTCCATTAACATAGAGCTGTTCAATTTCAGTCTTAAAACCTGTAAGAGATTTGACATTTCCGAGCCATGCATTTCCTTTGGAATTCCTTACGGGATTTTGGATTTATGTGCTAAATAAAGGTTAAAATGACTTCCACATTTTGTTCTACAACACAAATGACCTAATTAGCCGACATGAAAGTTGCTTAAAACATATGGCTGCAGCTAGCCTACCATAAAGATGTAAGTGTAAGGTTTTATGAATTGGGCAACTGTTGTAGTCCTCATGTAGAAACTGTCAAATTATAGCCAGTTACTTTGTCTGTTTTTACTCCGCCAAGTAAATAGTTCCAGGTCAAAGCAGAATCGACCACATATTGAAGCTAGAGGTCTGCACGGGCTTTAAACTTGAAGCCCGCACCCGAAATTGGTCGCTGTAGAGATGTAGGCTACCTGTATTCTTGCTACCATAAGCCAAGACCTTTGTAAGACCTACTGCATGTAACCACTGAGCTGAGCTATTTATTATTTGAAACGACAAGATCATGTCATGCAATGTTTTAAACATTTAAATACCAAATAGTAGAAAGAAAAAAAGGTACAGTGCTGTCACTGGGGCGGTACCCTAAGGTACAAAAGTGAAAAGGTGCATCTTTGTACCTTACTCATCCCTAAATGGTGCATAGTACCTTTTCGGTTTTGTACCTTAGGGTACCGCCACAGTGACAGCAATGTACCTTTTTTTCTTTCTTTTTTTTCCTGACAGATGTAGCCCAGTGTTTTAGTTAATAGCAGCCTACTTTTGACAAAGCCGATTTCTGAACATCACAGTCAGGGTGAAATAGAGGGGGTAACAGATTTCGGCAACCTTTAAAATAGCCTTATCAGATTTGGTGACCCTGCTGTATGTCAGTTCGCCGTCAGCCCAAAATGATTTCTATTGATCAGATATCACCAGACTGAATTTGGAGAACATCACAGTCATTCTGGGAGAAATTGATGGGGGTAACAGAATTCCTTTCAAACTGTTTTGTTACAGCCATTCTGTGTGAAAGGATTGTCATTATTAAAAATATTATTATTCTGTGGATTAGGCTAATGTAATGAATTAATAAAATGGTATTGATTGTTATTATTATTAGCCTAATGTTGGTTATTCGAGAAATACATATTCTGAATTGCAAAAAAACTTTCCTCCAGGAGCACGGGCGACAAGGGCGTTCTCGCGCGAATGTAGTCACCGATTTAAGCATCGTTAAAAGGGTTGTTTGTAGCGTTTGAAACACACTAGAAAGCTACTCTGCAAACAACCGCATTGCGTTTAATCTGGACAAGCAAATAAGCATTTATGATGTGAATAACCAGCATTTCTAAACAAAAGTTCCACACATTCTTTTCTAGTCAGAATTTACGCTGTTTGCGTAGATCACGACACGCAGCACAGGGACAACCCCGACAGCCACGCCCTCTAGTCACATAGTCTGGTATAAGTAACAAGAAGTGTTACTTTTTGGAATTGACTTCTGTTTTGTGGGAATGAAACAAGACAAATATAGATTAATGATCCATTAAGAATGTCTAATTTATGCAAATGCTATTTTACTTTGTTCCTTCGAGGTCTAGTCTTCTCATCATCAAGAGAGGTTCAGCTTTCAGTCGAGCCATTAGTATTTCCTCTCAAAGGAGAGAGTGACGTCGTTGGGCCAGACTGTTCATGACTGAGCGCTGCTATCTCATATTTTACTTTTAACCCAAAGATAACTGGCAGAAAAATGACACCGTCTGCTGGGCAAAGCCATCCGTTCATGTTTGTGACTAAAACAGCAGGTCTGCTCTTTTCTTGGTCCTGCTTTATTTCGTAGATATAGAAGATGAAACCGTCTTAACATCCTAAGACCCAGGAAAACAAAATCTTTTGAATTTAGTATTTTTTTTCATGCCATTACATTGTTTAGAGCATAAGAAACAAATTGATTTATTTTTTTTTATTTTTTTACATTATATTTTATTCATATTTTATTTATGCTATGTCATCTTAAGTGGACACACTTAGACGGGCACACTTAGTAAACAACTCAGTTGTTTAGAACGTAAAATGACATGTATATGCAAAAACAATGGGATTTTCTTTTTAAACCAAACTTTGTTTAAAGATTATTCTCAACCATTTTACTTTATGCAATATGTGGGTTTTCCCATTCAATGCAATGTGTCTATACACTGTATCTAATTTGCATATTCATGTTTTCTTGGCGCAACATGTAGTGAAAAAAGTGAAATAATGGGAGTAATAATTGGCAACATTTTCATAATAATATCTGATATTTTATAGGAATATTGATATGTAATTTCTTTCCCTATTCACTTGTGTCTCCCAAAATGCCTGATAAACATGCTTTAAGTCCCGGTGTGCTCGATATGTATGAAATCAATGCCCTGTTTTGTAACAGAAAGTCATATTTTGATTAGAAACCCAATAACATTTTCCTGAGATGTTGATTTATTACAAACAATTTGAAAATTAGTCAAATAGATTTAAATGATGATTACAAAATATTATCATATTTCCATGAGAGTGCTAAATTTGACCATTCAGTCATTTTTAAAGACCATGGAGTTGTTATTGTCCTGGTGAAACCTCAAAACAAATGGTATCTCTGAAAAGCCCTGAATGTGTTCTTTACAGGACATCCAGACTTGAAACTGTGAAAATATATGGTGTCAGAGAAATTCACTATAATATAATGTCTCTCGTACAGTTCACATATATTATTCCTTTATAATATATTATATATTATAATATATAGCTGGGTGCCACAGGAGGTTAAAATGAATAATATATTTAAAATGTTATAAATGATATCTTGTTGACTCCCTTAGCTTAAAGAAATGGCATCGATGTGTGCAATGGCTGATTAACTAATGTTTTAACTAATATTCTTTTACTGGTTTAGGCCTCTAACTCTTTTTGGCAAAACCGGGGCTCTACCACTGTGTCTGCAGGGGGACGTTTCCGCTGCCCATCTTGTCGCCATGAAGTGATATTGGACCGGCATGGCGTATATGGCCTACAGAGGAACCTGTTAGTTGAGAATATCATTGATATCTACAAATCAGAGTCTACCAGGTCAGTTTTGACTTGGAGTCATCTCTAAAGTGCTGGCTTTTTCTGGACCTGTTCCACGCACCGAGAACAAGCATATCTGTTCTGGAAGCACTGATATGAATGATAGCTATTTATTGTACATACTTCAAAGCAGTCTTTTCTGTATTGAGATTCAGCAACCCCCCTGAGCTGTGTAGCGAAAATACACTGTATGCCAACAGATTTTTAATTGTGTTTCAAAAGTCTAGTGACACGCCACTATACGACACTTGTTCGGTTTCATCAATGAGGCTTAAACCCTGTGTAGTGACACAAATATATGATTTACCCACATGTGGGAGATTCTCTGCCACGTCACGTAAACACAACAGAGACATGGGACCTGAGGCTCTGGTGACTGCTGCAGTCCTTTGCCAAAACACTAAATATAACTAGGACGCTTTATCCCTGTGGCAATAAACAATGTGTCATGAGACCTCCTGTGAAAAATATGCGTAATTGGGTATAATAAGACAGATAGACTTTGAGGCCTTTTGTAACAAACGCTGAGGTGCTTATCATAAATACGTAATGTAACATGGTTAATAGTGTGTCTTTGATGGAAAGCCTGAATGTAGAGGTTGTTTCAAAGACACAAAAGATGTATTGTACACACACGCACACACATACACGTGTGTGTGTGTGTGTGTGTGTGTGTGTGTATGTATATGTATATATATATATATATATATATATATATATATATATATATATATATATATATATATATATATATATATATATATATATATATATATATATATATATATATATATATATATATATATATATATATATATATATATATATATATAATTTAAATTGACAAATTATTTAAAATTGACCCAATCTTCTCTCTTAATACTTTTCTTAATAATGATTTCAATTAAAATTTACCATAGTTTTGACTGATATCAGCTAGGTCATATTTTCTCTAGTTTTAACAATAAATCTTACCATATATACAAACCCGATTCCATGATGTTGTAATTGATGCAGTATGTGGTCTGGCATTGTCATGTTGGAAAATGCAAGGTCTTCCCTGAAAGAGACGACGTCTGGATGGGAGCGTATGTTGTTCTAGAACTTGGATATACCTTTCAGCATTGATGGTGCCTTTCCAGATGTGTAAGCTGCCCATGTCACACGCACTCATGCAACCCCATACCATCAGAGATGCAGGCTTCTGAACTGAGCGCTGAGAACAACTTGGGTTGTCCTTGTCCTCTTTAGTCCGGATGACATGGCGTCCCAGTTTTCCAAAAAGAACTTCAAATTTTGATTGGTCTGACCACAGAACAGTTTTCCACTTTGCCACAGTCCATTTTAAATGAGCCTTGGCCCAGAGAAAACGCCTGCGCTTCTGGATCATGTTTAGATATGGCTTCTTTTTGACCTATAGAGTTTTTAGCCGGCAGCGGCGAATGGCACGGTGGATTGTGTTCACCGACAATGTTTTCTGGAAGTATTCCTGAGCCCATGTTGTGATTTCCATTACAGTAGCATTCCTGTATGTGATGCAGTGCCGTCTAAGGGCCCGAAGATCACGGGCATCCAGTATGGTTTTCCGGCCTTGACCCTTATGCACAGAGATTGTTCCAGATTCTCTGAATCATTGGATGATATTATGCACTGTAGATGATGATAACTTCAAACTCTTTTCAATTTTCTCTGAGAAACTCCTTTCTGATATTGCTCCAGTATTTTTGGCGCAGCATTGGGGAATTGGTGATCCTCTGCCCATCTTGACTTCTGAGAGACACTGCCACTCTGAGAGGCTCTTTTTATACCCAATCATGTTGCCAATTGACCTAAGAAGTTGCAAATTGGTCCTCCAGCTGTTCCATATATGTACATTTAACTTTTCTGGCCTCTTATTGCTCCCTGTCCCAACTTTTTTGGAATGTGTAGCTCTCATGAAATCCAAAATGAGCCAATATTTGGCATGACATTTCAAAATGTCTCACTTTCAAAATTTGATATGTTATCTATATTCTATTGTGAATAAAATATAAGTTTATGAGATTTGTAAATTATTGCATTCCTTTTTATTCACAATTTGTACAGTGTCCCAACCTTTTTGGAATCGTGTTTGTATATATAATATAATATAATATAATATAATATAATATAATATAATATAATATAATATAATATAATATAATATAATATAATATAATTATTATTATTATTTTTAAATATATAATAATAAAAATATATATTCTTTAAAATTGACCCTATCTTCTTTAACATTTTTCTTATTAATGATTTCAATGAAAATATTTTTAAAGTATTTTTTAGACGGCTGATAGTGATATCAAGTTTTCTCTAGTTTTAACAATAAATCTTACCAAATTTTGTGTGTTTAAAAAAAAAAATATATATATTTTGTTTTTAAGAAAAGTAAACTTATAAAATGTGAAGTAAATGTGCTTTGTTTTAACATTTTTTTAAATAGAAAACAAGTCAAAATATTTATTTAAAAATGTCTGCTTTTCATGAGCCAGTTCATTCACATCTTTTTTTTTTTTTTTTTCTTGTTGAATATTGTTTCACTCTGAAATACATCACGTTATGGAAGTAAAATGTTTTTATTTATTTTTATACAGGTTTTTTTCAAGGAGATGCATTTTCAGGCATACTGTAAACTTATTAAAATATATCCTGTAGTTTGAGAATTTATGTTTTGAGATCACTAGATACAAGAAGACAAATGTAAAAGCAAAATGAATAGGTATAAATAGATTTGTAACCTACTCAAAAACTAAGCCTTAAGATTTACATATTTCAATTAATAGTAAAATTCCATCAAATTGAATTGAATAATCCATATGTAAATAAAAAATAAAAAATAAAAAACCGGAAAAGAAGTAAGGATTATTCTATTCAATTTGATATAACTACCCTATCAGCAGACATCCACTGGATGGCAGTCTTTCATAAACTGCTGCCAACACACTGCACATACAAACCAGCTCTTTCCACTTGACAAGACAGATTAAGACAGATTCCTGTTGAAAAGGTCTATGTGAGTAATGTGCCCATTTTAGGACAGAATATCATATTAGTTGCATCAATCACTTTTAAACGCAGCGCCTGCTGCAAATGCCTTTAACGTCAAATTTTCGCATCAGCTCCTGTTACAGTGATTAACCTCAGGGAAGTGATATTGTACCCACGTCACAAAGACAGAATGCATGTTGGTGTATGTAGTTTATCATTACATGCACATTTAGAACAAGTGTCATTCGCTTTTCAGAAATGAATTGAGGATAAAACTTTTAAAACTTCAATAGAGGTAGCAAACAGGAAGAATTCTAAGATAGAACTCAAATTTGAATTTAGCTGAGAATTAAAATTTAGAATAGAATTCTGCAGAATATAACTGTAGTTTTAGAATTCCAGAATTTCCATCTCACTTATACATACTTGGCTCACTACATAATGTTCTGGACATTTTGTGGTGCTCTATGGCAAAATGAAAATACATTTTGATTGTTTTGATAATTGTTTTATACTATTTAACTAATTATACTGTATCTGTCAAGAAAAATTAAACGTTTCTATATAGACGCCTGCATTAAAGCTATTTTTGCCACTGTTATTGCCCAGAATAAAAATAAATAATAAGCATAGTAAGCAAAGGTTTCAGCCTACACCTTTCAGTTAATATGTATATTTTTGTTTTATTTATTATGAAAAATTGTCTGTAATGACTGAAATATGAATCAATGAAATGGATAAAGTTCAATATTCACATTTTGTGACAACATGCCCTAGTAGCATGTTAGCCATGTCATTAAATAGAAATGATTAAATTAAAATGTAGTATTATATATTTATTTATATTATAATCTAATTATTTCCATAATTACTTTTTCCTCTGGAGCAATCTGTGGTCAGCGCCTTGCTAAAGGGCACAGTGGTGATAGCTCAAATTTGCAACCTCTGATTTACTAATACAAACCTTTAACCTTAGTTTGCACCATACCATAAATCTTTCTGTTTTGACTCTACAGGTTACTCCTGCCCAAAACAGACCAACAGCAGTTGATGTGTGACCAGCATAAGGAGGAGAAGATCAACATCTACTGCCTCACCTGTGAGACACCGACATGCTCCATGTGCAAGGTGTTCGGGGCTCACAAGGACTGTGATGTGGCCCCACTGCCAGTCATCTACAAGAGACAAAAGGTAGAGGATTTGCATACAGTATAACTGACTTAATCAACCAGACAATCAGTTTTTTTAAAAGTTTGTTTTACTTAGTTTGTTGTGGTGTGAATGACCTCAGAAAAGAAACGCAGGCTGTGTTGAGGCTGTGCGATGCTGAGAACTAGACAGATATGTTTATAACACGCTGACCAGCAGGTTTCACACATTGCAAGGGGCTCGATCTCACCAAACTTCCCTCGCATCAACACCTACCCACATGTGAACACACAGCAGAACACCAGCCCTGACTCCTGCCTCAACCAATGACTGCTTTCTGTAGACTGTCCCCGCTTTTTCAGTTTTTGCTGCCTCTAATTTGTCTAACAAACAAGCTTTTCATGTTTCCTGAAGAGATTAATAAAGAAGTCAAATTTAAAAGAGCCCACCATTCAAGTCTCTATGATATTCTGGTCCTTAGATATGACTCTGATCCCTCCTTTAAAGTCCCCATGAAATCAAAATTGACCCTATTTACGTGGTTTTTACATTCAAAAACATCATAAGTAATAGGCTATTTTCTACCCTGGTTTTGAGGCTTTCTCCTGGAACGCTCGGTTTTGATGGGCGTGCCGCACTGGAAGACTTGGAAGTAAACGCCCACAGATAAATTACCATATGTAGCTCTCTAACAGTTCATTGTAAAGCATTATCTATTGTCAAAGGTCATTTCATTATGGTTGTTTTGGCGCTGTGCTGGAATTTATTTCAAGGAGTACGTGTCTATTAATGGATATAGCTACAGTAACGTCTTCAGCTAGTCAGCTAAACTGGTTCTCTCTGGCTCTTAAGCCAAGTAGTATAATAGGATAACCATATTCATCTTTACAGTCATATTGAACCGAAGCACAACCACAACAATGATCTTCCGCAATATACAGTTTTGTTGTTTAATCGCTAGAGAGACAAAATTTACATAGTGTCCCTTTTAAAGGGATAGTTCACCTAAAAATAAAAATGTGTTATCATTTACTCACCCTTATGTTGCCTCAAACCTGTATGAGTTTCTTTCTTCTGTTGAACACAAAAGAAGCCATTTGATTGTCTTGGTGTAACCAGACAGTTGACGGAAGCCATTGACTTCCGTGGTATTTTTTTTCCTACTATGGAAGTCAATGAGTGCTGTTAACTGTCTGGTTACTGGTTACTAACATTCTTTAAAATATCTTTTGTGTTCAACAGAAGAAAGAAATTCATACAGGTTTGGAACAACTTGAGGATAAGTAATGACAAAATTTTAATTTTGTGTGAATTATCTCTTTAAGTCTATAGGATTTTTTCCCCATTTTGTTGTCGATCGGGCAAAAAATCCAATCGCTTGGAAAATTAATAATGTATTTCTCGTAAACATTATTGCATTATTTGAGGTGTCATTCATGTCTGTTACACAAAACTCAGGGTTAAGTGTTTGTTCACATCATACCATGTCAGTTAGTTCACGAGACTGAGCCTGGCTTCAAATTAATAATTGAGACATTTTGCAACACATTATTGAACTGAATTGAATCAAAATTGAAGTGACTTGAGTAGCTGAATTGAACTCATTTCATAATTGATGAACTTTTGCTCAGTTTTTAAACTGTTTAACAATCAATAACGACTTGAGCTGAACAAAACTGACTTGAGCTGAATAATGACACTATTGTCTTTTTAGAGCTGCTTTACATCAGAATTTGTCTCATATTTGATGAAGTTTGCATCATTGATTCTGTTATTTACCTGTTCAATACTTTTTACCTGTTTAATAATAATTATTCATTTTATTTATGGGTGCCTTTCAAGACACTCAAGGACTCCTTACAAATAATAAGATACATGAACAATAAATGGGAAAAATTAATACACAAAAGTTATATCAAAGCTAATAAAAAAATGGATAAAAATAAATTAAAAAAGTTAAGACGCGATTTAATAATTGAAAGATTAGATCTTGAAGTAAGGTATTCCAAAGACTCAGAGCAGTACAACCAAAAGCTCTACATCCCATGGTAGTCAAATGTACAGATGGTATACATACAGCGTCATAGAAGCAGAAGACCTGAGAGATTGGGTAGGTGAATACATATGAAGAAGTTCACGCAGATAGATTATGGAGAGCATAAGTAAAATCCAATGGAGTTGCCTTAAAACTGGAGTAATGTGCTCAATTAACAGTGTTCTTGTTTCGATCTAGGCTGCTGAATTCTGGACCATTTGAAGTTTGTAAAGAAATTTCTGGTAAACACCACTGAGAAGAGAATTGCAATAGTCAATATGAGATGTAACTAATGCATGTACAAGTACAGCAGTACTATCAGCAGAAAGAGATGGTCGAAGACGATGAATATTCCTCAGAAGATAATAAGCTGTAATGTTATTTACATGTGCCTCAAAAGATAAAGTGCTGTCAAGGATGACACCCAGAGGGGAAGGAGAGATAACAGAAATGTCAATAGTCAATGTAAAACTTTCACAATTTACTTCTCACTATTAACCTTAAGAAAGTTACATGTAAACCATGATTTAATTTCAGGTAAACAAAGCAAAGGAGAGAAAGGTGGTAATGTTGAATATAGAGCTGGGTGTCATCAGCATAACAATGAAAGTTTATACCAAATTTGAGGGAAATGTTTCCTAAAGGAAATATATAAATTATAAACAGAAGAGGGCCCAAAACTGAGCCCAGAGGCACACCACTGGTAATCTGAGATGTTTGTGACTTGAAATTTATGATTTTAACAAACTGAGTCCGACCTGATTAAATACGATCTAAACCAATCAAGAGGAATACTAGTGATTCCAATGGAAATCAACCTCTCCAATAAAATACTATGCAAATTGATGTCAAAAGCTGCACTTAAATCAAGAAGAATGAGTATTGATAAAAGTCCAGAATCCGCAGCCATCACCAAATCATTAGTGACTTTATTAAGTGCAGTCTCCGTGCTATATGAACGATAAGCAGACTGAAACTGCTCAAACAAGTTATTCTCTATTAGATGAGCATGTACCTGTTGAGCAACTATTTTTTTCCCAATAATTTAGAAAAAAAGCTAATTAGAAATTATTTATTACTGTGAAGCTGTTATATAAATAAAGGTGACTTGAGTATGAGCAATTGCCATGATCTATAGCAAGCACCAAAAATAGCACATCACAAAACAGACAATATGCCTTAAATAGGACCAAGATACTTATGAGATTAAGATTAAAATACAGGACAAATGTGTTTCATGTCACACAAAAAAATGTGCAGCATCACAGCAGTTTTGTCACTTTCTGATGCTTTCTTGACCTACATGATATTGAGGTCTTGACCTCCTGCACCTCTTGTGAAATGGCTAGTAATGAAGGTCTTCGTACCAGGGTGCAACTGGCCCTGAGAAATGAGTCACTCCTCCCTGTTGTGTTTGAGTCATAGCAGCTTCTTCTGGTCTTTACTTTATTTGTCTCTCAGTTTTGTCCTCTGTAAGTGCCTGTTCTCAGCTCTCTCACTCCCTTCAGCAGCTACCAGATGAACAATGACTAAACGTACCAGCCTTTCCCAATAGAAAAGCATGTGCATGGTGGACACCATATGTCGATCTGTTATTTGCAGTGTTCCTATGCTGAAGGTCAGTTCTCATTGTAGGAAATAGTTTCTTTCTTCTTACAGTATATCTACTTCTGTGGTTTTGAGGTACTGAAACAGAATGACATAATGCTGCAGGATCATATAGTGTAGTCGATGCCCAAACCGGCTTCCAAACAGCCATCATTTTTGCCAGGTGGCTATGATGACATTTTCTCTTTTAGTCATGGCCCACTATAAACAGTGAATCACTCATTTCAAATGCAAATCAGCAAAGTTTGATCAGTCATGATGGGTAACATTCTTACAATCTCGTCCTTTATTTCACATGCTGTTCTCTTGTCTGTAAGTGTGGTTATCACAAGTTGCATAGCCAAGTCTGACATGGCTTTCTTGTGAAAGATGACACGTTGAGTGCATTGGTCATGTGTTTTCCCCCCTCTTTTTTATTTTTATTTTTTATGAAGACCTGTCACAATTGATTATATTCTGCTGTTTTGTCTCAGACAGAGCTAAGTGATGCCATAGCCATCTTGGAGGCAGGAAATGACAGAATACAGGCTCTGATCTCACAGATGGAGGATATTTGTAGGACTGTCAAGGTGAGAAAGAAATGTTACTGTAAACCACAACAATTATGATATTGTGTGATAGGGCTGGGTGATATGAATATTCAAGATATATTCATGATGATTGACTTTTTGCATTAAACATTTTGAATATTCTTGGCTGCAGTGGCTGTTTAGGTAAAATTATGGATCCTCTGATTATCACCATTTTAAGCCATTTCATAGCAAATATTTATAATGTTACAAAAGAGTTATATTTCAAATAAATTTGAACTTTCTATTCATCTTAGCAAAAAAATTTTTTTTTTTTTTTTTTTTTTTGCTATATTGCTCATCTCTAGCCAGTGATGATTTTTAAATATTTATAAAAATATTTTTTTGTTTTTTTTGGTTTTTAAAAATTATACTTTCACTTTTACTTTCAAACTAAAACACAGTCGCTGGTAATCTTTTGTAGGAAAATGGTCGGCGACAGATGCAGCACATCTCTGATAAGTTTGATGAACTTTTTGCCATCCTAGAAGAGCGTAAAAGGGAACTAATAGAGACTGTGGGCCGTGAGCAAAACCAAAAACTGGGCCATGTCCGCTCCCTTATCCGTCGCCACGGAGACCACTTAGAGATGTCCATCAAACTGGTGGAAACAGCCATCCAGTCCATGGAGGAACCTCAGATGGCTGTGTTTCTGCAGGTACAACAGGCACCTTTACCTTGGATAAAACCAGGTTCAAAACTTTTTTATCGACATATTAAGAGCTAAAGGTTTTAACAGAGGGTATTTTGGATATCTCTTTTTATCACTCCATAAATCATAAAATATTGTCAACTCTTCTGGGAAGGCTTTCCACAAGGTTTAGGGGTGTGTTTATGGTAATTTTTTACCATTCTTATAGAAGCGTATTTGTGAGGTCAGGCACTGATGGCTGGCTCGCAGTCTCCGCTCTAATTCATCCCAAAGGTGTTCTATCGGGTTGAGGTCAGGACTCTGTGCAGGCCAGTCAAGTTCCTCCATACCAAACTCGCTCATCCATGTCTTTATAGACCTTGCTTTGTGCACTGGTGTGCAGTCATTTTGGAACAGGAAGGGGCCATCCTCAAACTGTTCCCACAAAGTTGGGAGCATGAAATTGTCCAAAATGTCTTGGTATGCTGAAGCATTAAGAATTCCTTTCACTGGAACTAAGGGGCCAAGCCCAACCCCTGAAAAACAACCCTAAACAACCCCCGCCAAACCCAGACTCGTCCATCGGATTGCCAGACAGAGAAGCGTGATTGATCACTCCAGAGAACACGTCTCCACTGCTCTAGAGTCCAGTGCTTTACACCACTGCATCCAACGCTTTGCATTGCACTTGGTGATGTAAGGCTTGGATGCAGCTGCTCGGCCATGGAAACCCATTCCATGAAGCTCTCTACACACTGTTCTTGAGCTAATCTGAAGGCCACGCAAAGTTTGGTGATCTGTAGCTATTGACTCTACAGAAAGTTGGCGACTCGTGTGCACTGTGCGCCTCAGCATGTGCTGACTCCGATCTGTGATTTTACGTGGTCTATCACTTCGTGGCTGAGTTGTTGTTCCCAATTGCTTCCACTTTGTTATAATACCAGTAACAGTTTACCGTGAAATATTTAGTAGTGAGGATATTTCACGAATGGACTAATTGTACTGGTGGCAACCTATTACGGTACCCTGCTTGAATTCACTGAGCTCCTGAGAGCGACCCATTCTTTCACAAATGTTTGTAAAAGCAGTCTGCATGCCTAGGTGCTTGATTTTATACACCTGTGGCCATGGAAGTGATTGGAACACCTGAATTCAATGATTTGGAGGGGTGTCCCAATACTTTTGGCAATATAGTGTATGTATTGTACTTGAAATCCTCAGATGCCGATAGATAAAGTGTAAAAAAAAAATCTCAAAATTGACCAGTGCATGATTTTTTCCCCCTGTAGTGTCTGGCCCTTAAATGTCTCTAGATCATTAGCCTCAAAGTAGTTTACAAAGCTACAGACAACATTACCTTGGCTGGTCGTCCCAGACGAAAGATGACCAGTTGTGGTGATTTCTGTGGTCGTGGCTCCTTAACGGTGGTCCTACATCGTACAGTGAGAGAGATTCAAAGACGGCCATTGTTACGGTCTTGCGACCAAAGTTAGCCTGCGACTAGCCAATAAAAATGCAACATGACATGGCGTATTGATCAACATGACATGGTGCTTAAAATGCTTAAAACTACTTACCTCAAGCTCCATTTTCTAGATTGGCATGCCAAGTTGGCCTCTTTTCCCTAGCCATAATGGCCGCGTCCATATTCTCCTCTTTCGCTTCATCTTTTTTTCACTGCACATAAAAAGCACAATTGCCAAAGTGCGATTCATCTTGCTCTATTTGTTTACCACTAGTGCATGCTGATAGCATTTTATTCTTCTATACCAACTTGCGTCGTAGCCTGCGATTCAGTATGTGTCATCATCGTACAGTCTACATACATGTCGTACAGTGTGATTTGTAATGATCTTATAGGATTGCCGAAATCGCACAGTTTGTAGCAGGCATAACTTAGGCAAACCTCTGCCGTCAGTGATCAATGGCAGTACAGGTGCTTGTGAATATGTGACATGGACTTATTGAGCTGTGTGGAGCTAATGCTGCAACACCTCTCCGGGGATGCTAGTGGCAGAGCTGTTTGCTTTCAGAGCCCCCCAGAGATGCTTCATGCAAATGATCCAGCCCTTGCATATGCCGTTTGCTGATTGACACTACATTTCAAGCATCCTTTAATGACAAGGCCCATGGAGGGGGGCTGACATTGATTAGCAAACCTCCCACAGTTGGGGACGGAGGAACCCAGAACCCTGTCCTTTGACTAGTGGCTCAAGCGGTCAATACTTCACCATGGCTGAGAGCTGCACTATAGAAATAGACTTTAAATGTAGGTGACGGAGAGGTGTAATTGTTTTTTTGAAACAGCTTTCACTATAAAGTGGAAGCCTCAGGTGCAGCACTGCTCTTTTTAACTAGCACTTCTCAGTGCAAACAGAGTGTCAAAGGAGGCTGCCTAACAAGTGTCTGTGATTTAGTATGTACCCTTTTTTGTGTGCGCACTGAAACTGTGATGAAGAGGACTGGGGATTTTATGTTTTAATCTGCTGTAGAATCCTCTATAGTCCTGAAATGAGTGTTCTTCTTTGCTGTGTTCACAGAATGCAAAGGAAGTGTTCAATAAGTAAGTCAGCTATGAGTGATGTGTTTTGATGTGTCTTAAAGGGACAGGTCATCCAAAAATGTAAATACTGTTATCGTTTCATTCATATATTACTTTCTTGATGGCCGAATTTTCATTTTACATTGAACTGTCCTTTAAAGTAAACCATATTCAGCATGTGTGCTTCATCAATATCTGATGCCTCTTAAAGACTAACAATCATGATTAACAACCTCACAGACAATGACTCATTCAGCCTCCCACCCCTAACAACCCACTGTATTATGCATTGGTCATAACTTTTATCTTCCTCAATATTGTGGGAAAGATTCTGGTTTTATTGAAATCCCTCATACTACTACTTATTTATCTTCTGCTGAGTTCTGTGTGTAATTGTAATTTAGTCCTGTGATGGCAAAGCTGAATTTTCAGTATCATTACTCCAGTCTTCAGTGTCACATGATCCTTCAGAAATCATTCTAATAAGCAGATTTGGTGCTCAAGAATCATTTCTTATTATTATCAATGTGCTGTACAAAACAGTGCTGTATTCTGTTGTTTTTGTAACATAAATGTCTTTAATGTCACTTTTGAGCTATGCTTCCTTGCTGAATAAAAGCAGTAACTTTACAACAACATTTCAACATATTCCACTCACCCAAACCCCAACATCTAACCCTAACCTAACAGTTTACTAATAATCTACTGACTGGTAGTTGACATGCAGTTGCAAAGTTAAAATAAGAAAATACAGAATAGAAAAATACAGAACAGAATAAAAAAAAAAAAAAAAAAAGGTATCGCAAATTCTGACATTTTTTCCCTCAGAACTGGACTTTATAACTCACAAATCTGACTTTATAACTCGCAATTGCGTGATATAAAGTCAGAATTGAGAGATATAAAGTCAGGATTGAGAGACATAAAGTCAGAATTGCGTGATATAAAGTCAGAATTTATGTGATATAAAATCAGAATTGAGTGATATAAAGTCAGAATTGAGATATAAAGTCAGAATTGAGATATAAAGTCAGAATTGAGATATAAAGTCAGAATTGAGATATTTGAGATATAAAGTCAGAATTGAGATATAAAGTCAGAATTGAGTGATATAAAGTCAGAATTGAGAGATATAAAGTCAGGATTGTGAGTTATAAAGTCAGAATTGAGAGACATAAAGTCAGAATTTGCGTGATATAAAGTCAGAATTGCGTGATATAAAATCAGAATTGAGTGATATAAAGTCAGAATTGTGAGCTATAAAGTCAGAATTGCGTGATATAAAGTCAGAATTGAGATATAAAGTCAGAATTGCGAGATATAAAGTCAGAATTGAGATATAAAGTCAGAATTGAGTGATATAAAGTCAGAATTGAGTGATATAAAGTCAGAATTGAGATATAAAGTCAGATTTGAGATATAAAGTCAGAATTGCGAGATATAAAGTCAGAATTGTGTGATATAAAGTCAGAATTGAGTGATATAAAGTCAGAATTATGAGATATAAAGTCAGAATTGCGTGATATAAAGTCAGAATTGAGATATAAAGTCAGAATTGAGATATAAAGTCAGAATTGTGAGATATAAAGCCAGAATTGCGAGATATAAAGTCAGAATTGTGTGATAAAGTCAGAATTGTGTGATATAAAGTCAGAATTGAGATATAAAGTCAGAATTGAGTGATATAAAGTCAGATTTGAGATATAAAGTCAGAATTGAGTGATATAAAGTCAGATTTGAGATATAAAGTCAGAATTGCGAGATATAAAGTCAGAATTGCATGATATAAAGTCAGATTTGAGATATAAAGTCAGAATTGAGATATAAAGTCAGAATTGCAGAGATATAAAGTCAGAATTGAGTGATATAAAGTCAGAATTGAGTAATATAAAGTCAGAATTGAGATATAAAGTCAGAATTTGCGAGATATAAAGTCAGAGTTGTGTGATATAAAGTCAGAATTGCGAGATATAAAGTCAGAATTGAGTGATATAAAGTCAGAATTGTGTGATATAAAGTCATAATTGAGATATAAAGTCAGAATTGCGAGATATAAAGTCAGAATTGAGTGATATAAAGTCAGAATTGAGATATAAAGTCAGAATTGAGAGATATAAAGTCAGAATTGAGATATAATGTCAGAATTTGCGAGATATAAAGTCAGAATTGAGTGATATAAAGTCAGAATTGAGTGATATAAAGTCAGAATTGAGTAATATAAAGTCAGAATTGAGATATAAAGTCAGAATTGAGATATAAAGTCAGAATTGCGAGATATAAAGTCAGAATTGAGATATAAAGTCAGAATTGCGAGATATAAAGTCAGAATTGAGATATAAAGTCAGAATTGCGAGATATAAAGTCAGAATTGAGATATAAAGTCAGAATTGAGTGATATAAAGTCAGAATTGAGATATAAAGTCAGAATTATGAGATATAAAGTCAGAATTGAGATATAAAGTCAGAATTGAGTGATATAAAGTCAGAATTGAGATATAAAGTCAGAATTATGAGATATAAAGTCAGAATTGAGATATAAAGTCAGAATTGCGAGATATAAAGTCAGAATTGCGATATAAAGTCAGAATTGCGTGATATAAAGTCAGAATTGTGAGATATAAAGTCAGAATTGTGAGATATAAAGTCAGAATTGTGAGATATAAAGTCAGAATTGTGTGATATAAAGTCAGAATTGAGTGATATAAAGTCAGAATTGAGTGATATAAAGTCAGAATTGAGTGATATAAAGTCAGAATTGTGAGATATAAAGTCAGAATTGAGATATAAAGTCAGAATTGCGTGATATAAAGTCAGAATTGAGTGATATAAAGTCAGAATTGAGTGATATAAAGTCAGAATTGAGATATAAAGTCAGAATTGAGTGATATAAAGTCAGAATTGTGATATAAAGTCAGAATTGAGTGATATAAAGTCAGAATTGAGATATAAAGTCAGAATTGAGTGATATAAAGTCAGAATTGTGATATAAAGTCAGAATTGAGATATAAAGTCAGAATTGAGTGATATAAAGTCAGAATTGAGATATAAAGTCAGAATTGAGATATAAAGTCAGAATTGCGTGATATAAAGTCAGAATTGTTAGATATAAATATAAAGTCAGAATTGAGATATAAAGTCAGAATTGTGGGATATAAAGTCAGAATTGAGATATAAAGTCAGAATTGTGAGATATAAAGTCAGGATTGAGAAATAAAGTCAGAATTGCGTGATATAAAGTCAGAATTGCGGGATATAAAGTCAGAATTGTGAGATATAAAGTCAGAATTGAGATATAAAGTCAGAATTGGGATATAAAGTCAGAATGCGAGATATAAAGTCAGAATTGAGATATAAAGTCAGAATTGCGAGATATAAAGTCAGAATTGAGATATAAAGTCAGAATTATGAGATATAAAGTCAGAATTGCGATATAAAGTCAGAATTATGATATAAAGTCAGAATTGTGAGATATAAAGTCAGAATTGTGAGATATAAAGTCAGAATTGTGAGATATAAAGTCAGAATTGAGTGATATAAAGTCAGAATTGTGTGATATAAAGTCAGAATTGAGTGATATAAAGTCAGAATTGAGTGATATAAAGTCAGAATTGAGTGATATAAAGTCAGAATTGTGAGATATAAAGTCAGAATTGAGATATAAAGTCAGAATTGCGTGATATAAAGTCAGAATTGCGAGATATAAAGTCAGAATTGAGTGATATAAAGTCAGAATTGAGATATAAAGTCAGAATTGAGTGATATAAAGTCAGAATTGTGATATAAAGTCAGAATTGAGTGATATAAAGTCAGAATTGAGATATAAAGTCAGAATTGAGTGATATAAAGTCAGAATTGTGATATAAAGTCAGAATTGAGATATAAAGTCAGAATTGAGTGATATAAAGTCAGAATTGAGATATAAAGTCAGAATTGAGATATAAAGTCAGAATTGCGAGATATAAAGTCAGAATTGAGTGATATAAAGTCAGAATTGAGTGTTATAAAGTCAGAATTGTGAGATATAAAGTCAGAATTGAGATATAAAGTCAGAATTGAGTGATATAAAGTCAGAATTGAGTGATATAAAGTCAGAATTGCGAGATATAAAGTCAGAATTGCGTGATATAAAGTCAGAATTGAGATATAAAGTCAGAATTGTGAGATATAAAGTCAGAATTGCGTGATATAAAGTCAGAATTGCGTGATATAAAGTCAGAATTGTGTGATATAAAGTCAGAATTGAGATATAAAGTCAGAATTGAGATATAAAGTCAGAATTGAGTGATATAAAGTCAGATTTTGAGATATAAAGTCAGAATTGAGTGATATAAAGTCAGATTTGAGATATAAAGTCAGAATTATGAGATATAAAGTCAGAATTGCATGATATAAAGTCAGATTTGAGATATAAAGTCAGAATTGAGATATAAAGTCAGAATGCGATGAGATATAAAGTCAGATTTGAGATATAAAGTCAGAATTGAGTGATATAAAGTCAGAATTGAGTAATATAAAGTCAGAATTGAGATATAAAGTCAGAATTGCGAGATATAAAGTCAGAGTTGTGTGATATAAAGTCAGAATTGCGAGATATAAAGTCATAATTGAGTGATATAAAGTCAGAATTGTGTGATATAAAGTCATAATTGAGATATAAAGTCAGAATTGCGAGATATAAAGTCAGAATTGAGTGATATAAAGTCAGAATTGAGATATAAAGTCAGAATTGAGATATAAAGTCAGAATTGAGATATAAAGTCAGAATTGCGTGATATAAAGTCAGAATTGTTAGATATAAATATAAAGTCAGAATTGAGATATAAAGTCAGAATTGTGGGATATAAAGTCAGAATTGAGATATAAAGTCAGAATTGTGAGATATAAAGTCAGGATTGAGAAATAAAGTCAGAATTGCGTGATATAAAGTCAGAATTATGGATATAAAGTCAGAATTGTGAGATATAAAGTCAGAATTGAGATATAAAGTCAGAATTGGGATATAAAGTCAGAATTGCGAGATATAAAGTCAGAATTGAGATATAAAGTCAGAATTGGGATATAAAGTCAGAATTGCGAGATATAAAGTCAGAATTGAGATATAAAGTCAGAATTGCGAGATATAAAGTCAGAATTGAGATATAAAGTCAGAATTATGAGATATAAAGTCAGAATTGCGATATAAAGTCAGAATTGCGTGATATAAAGTCAGAATTGTGAGATATAAAGTCAGAATTGAGATATAAAGTCAGAATTGAGTGATATAAAGTCAGAATTGAGATATAAAGTCAGAATTGAGTGATATAAAGTCAGAATTGTGATATAAAGTCAGAATTGAGATATAAAGTCAGAATTGAGTGATATAAAGTCAGAATTGAGATATAAAGTCAGAATTGAGATATAAAGTCAGAATTGCGAGATGTAAAGTCAGAATTGAGTGATATAAAGTCAGAATTGAGTGTTATAAAGTCAGAATTGTGAGATATAAAGTCAGAATTGAGTGATATAAAGTCAGAATTGAGTGATATAAAGTCAGAAATTGCGAGATATAAAGTCAGAATTGCGTGATATAAAGTCAGAATTGAGATATAAAGTCAGAATTGTGAGATATAAAGTCAGAATTGCGTGATATAAAGTCAGAATTGCGTGATATAAAGTCAGAATTGTGTGATATAAAGTCAGAATTGAGATATAAAGTCAGAATTGAGATATAAAGTCAGAATTGAGTGATATAAAGTCAGATTTTGAGATATAAAGTCAGAATTGAGTGATATAAAGTCAGATTTGAGATATAAAGTCAGAATTGCGAGATATAAAGTCAGAATTGCATGATATAAAGTCAGATTTGAGATATAAAGTCAGAATTGAGATATAAAGTCAGAATTGCGAGATATAAAGTCAGATTTGAGATATAAAGTCAGAATTGAGTGATATAAAGTCAGAATTGAGTAATATAAAGTCAGAATTGAGATATAAAGTCAGAATTATGAGATATAAAGTCAGAGTTGTGTGATATAAAGTCAGAATTGCGAGATATAAAGTCAGAATTGAGTGATATAAAGTCAGAATTGAATTGTGTGATATAAAGTCATAATTGAGATATAAAGTCAGAATTGCGAGATATAAAGTCAGAATTGAGTGATATAAAGTCAGAATTGAGATATAAAGTCAGAATTGAGAGATATAAAGTCAGAATTGAGATATAATGTCAGAATTGCGAGATATAAAGTCAGAATTGTGAGATATAAAGTCAGAATTGAGTAATATAAAGTCAGAATTGAGATATAAAGTCAGAATTGCAGTAGATATAAAGTCAGAATTGAGATATAAAGTCAGAATTGAGTGATATAAAGTCAGAATTGAGATATAAAGTCAGAATTATGAGATATAAAGTCAGAATTGAGATATAAAGTCAGAATTGAGTGATATAAAGTCAGAATTGAGATATAAAGTCAGAATTGCGAGATATAAAGTCAGAATTGAGATATAAAGTCAGAATTGAGTGATATAAAGTCAGAATTGAGATATAAAGTCAGAATTGCGAGATATAAAGTCAGAATTGAGATATAAAGTCAGAATTGCGAGATATAAAGTCAGAATTGCGATATAAAGTCAGAATTGCGTGATATAAAGTCAGAATTGTGAGATATAAAGTCAGAATTGTGAGATATAAAGTCAGAATTGAGTGATATAAAGTCAGAATTGTGAGATATAAAGTCAGAATTGTGAGATATAAAGTCAGAATTGAGTGATATAAAGTCAGAATTGAGTGATATAAAGTCAGAATTGAGTGATATAAAGTCAGAATTGAGTGATATAAAGTCAGAATTGTGAGATATAAAGTCAGAATTGAGATATAAAGTCAGAATTGAGTGATATAAAGTCAGAATTGAGTGTTATAAAGTCAGAATTGTGAGATATAAAGTCAGAATTGAGATATAAAGTCAGAATTGAGTGATATAAAGTCAGAATTGAGTGATATAAAGTCAGAATTATGAGATATAAAGTCAGAATTGAGTGATATAAAGTCAGAATTGAGTGTTATAAAGTCAGAATTGTGAGATATAAAGTCAGAATTGAGATATAAAGTCAGAATTGCGTGATATAAAGTCAGAATTGAGTGATATAAAGTCAGAATTGCGAGATATAAAGTCAGAATTGCGTGATATAAAGTCAGAATTGAGTGATATAAAGTCAGAATTGAGATATAAAGTCAGAATTGTGAGATATAAAGTCAGAATTGCGTGATATAAAGTCAGAATTGCGTGATATAAAGTCAGAATTGTGTGATATAAAGTCAGAATTGAGATATAAAGTCAGAATTGAGATATAAAGTCAGAATTGAGTGATATAAAGTCAGATTTGAGATATAAAGTCAGAATTGAGTGATATAAAGTCAGATTTGAGATATAAAGTCAGAATTGCGAGATATAAAGTCAGAATTGCATGATATAAAGTCAGATTTGAGATATAAAGTCAGAATTGAGATATAAAGTCAGAATTGCGAGATATAAAGTCAGATTTGAGATATAAAGTCAGAATTGAGTGATATAAAGTCAGAATTGAGTAATATAAAGTCAGAATTGAGATATAAAGTCAGAATTGCGAGATATAAAGTCAGAGTTGTGTGATATAAAGTCAGAATTTCATGAGATATAAAGTCAGAATTGAGTGATATAAAGTCAGAATTGTGTGATATAAAGTCATAATTGAGATATAAAGTCAGAATTGCGAGATATAAAGTCAGAATTGAGTGATATAAAGTCAGAATTGAGATATAAAGTCAGAATTGAGAGATATAAAGTCAGAATTGAGATATAATGTCAGAATTAGAGATATAAAGTCAGAATTGAGTAATATAAAGTCAGAATTGAGATATAAAGTCAGAATTGCGAGATATAAAGTCAGAATTGAGATATAAAGTCAGAATTATGAGATATAAAGTCAGAATTGAGATATAAAGTCAGAATGCGAGATATAAAGTCAGAATTGAGATATAAAGTCAGAATTGAGTGATATAAAGTCAGAATTGAGATATAAAGTCAGAATTGCGAGATATAAAGTCAGAATTGAGATATAAAGTCAGAATTGAGTGATATAAAGTCAGAATTGAGATATAAAGTCAGAATTGCAGAGATATAAAGTCAGAATTGAGATATAAAGTCAGAATTGCGAGATATAAAGTCAGAATTGCGATATAAAGTCAGAATTGAGTGATATAAAGTCAGAATTGTGAGATATAAAGTCAGAATTGTGAGATATAAAGTCAGAATTGAGTGATATAAAGTCAGAATTGTGAGATATAAAGTCAGAATTGTGAGATATAAAGTCAGAATTGAGTGATATAAAGTCAGAATTGTGTGATATAAAGTCAGAATTGAGTGATATAAAGTCAGAATTGAGTGATATAAAGTCAGAATTGAGTGATATAAAGTCAGAATTGTGAGATATAAAGTCAGAATTGAGATATAAAGTCAGAATTGCGTGATATAAAGTCAGAATTGAGTGATATAAAGTCAGAATTGAGTGATATAAAGTCAGAATTGAGATATAAAGTCAGAATTGAGTGATATAAAGTCAGAATTGAGATATAAAGTCAGAATTGAGTGATATAAAGTCAGAATTGTGATATAAAGTCAGAATTGAGATATAAAGTCAGAATTGCGTGATATAAAGTCAGAATTGAGATATAAAGTCAGAATTGAGTGATATAAAGTCAGAATTGAGATATAAAGTCAGAATTGAGATATAAAGTCAGAATTATGAGATATAAAGTCAGAATTGAGTGATATAAAGTCAGAATTGAGTGTTATAAAGTCAGAATTGTGAGATATAAAGTCAGAATTGAGATATAAAGTCAGAATTGAGTGATATAAAGTCAGAATTGAGTGATATAAAGTGAGAATTGAGATATAAAGTCAGAATTGCGTGATATAAAGTCAGAATTGCATGATATAAAGTCAGAATTGAGTGATATAAAGTCAGAATTGAGAGATATAAAGTCAGAATTGAGTAATATAAAGTCAGAATTGCATGATATAAAGTCAGAATTGAGTGATATAAAGTCAGAATTGAGAGATATAAAGTCAGAATTGAGTAATATAAAGTCAGAATTGCATGATATAAAGTCAGAATTGTGAGATATAAAGTCAGAATTGAGATATAAAGTCAGAATTGTGAGATATAGTCAGAATTGTGTGATATAAAGTCAGAATTGCGAGATATAAAGTCAGAATTGAGTGATATAAAGTCAGAATTGTGTGATAAAGTCAGAATTGTGATATAAAGTCAGAATTGTGAGATATAAAGTCAGAATTGAGTGATATAAAGTCAGAATTGTGTGATAAAGTCAGAATTGAGATATAAAGTCAGAATTGTGAGATATAAAGTCAGAATTGTGTGATATAAAGTCAGAATTGAGTGATATAAAGTCAGAATTGAGTGATATAAAGTCAGAATTGAGAGATATAAAGTCAGAATTGCGTGATATAAAGTCAGAATTGAGATATAAAGTCAGAATTGAGTGATATAAAGTCAGAATTGTGAGATATAAAGTCAGAATTGTGTGATATAAAGTCAGAATTGTGAGATATAAAGTCAGAATTGCGTGATATAAAGTCAGAATTGAGATATAAAGTCAGAATTGCGTAGATATAAAGTCAGAATTGTGTGATATAAAGTCAAAATTGTGAGATATAAAGTCAGAATTGTGAGATATAAAGTCAGAATTGTGTGATAAAGTCAGAATTGTGTGATATAAAGTCAGATTTGAGATATAAAGTCAGAATTGCAGAATTGAGATATAAAGTCAGAATTGAGATATAAAGTCAGAATTGAGATATAAAGTCAGAGTTGTGTGATATAAAGTCAGAATTGCGAGATATAAAGTCAGAATTGAGTGATATAAAGTCAGAATTGTGTGATATAAAGTCATAATTGAGATATAAAGTCAGAATTAGAGATATAAAGTCAGAATTGAGTGATATAAAGTCAGAATTGTGTGATAAAGTCAGAATTGAGATATAAAGTCAGAATTGTGAGATATAAAGTCAGAATTGTGTGATATAAAGTCAGAATTGAGTGATATAAAGTCAGAATTGAGTGATATAAAGTCAGAATTGAGAGATATAAAGTCAGAATTGCGTGATATAAAGTCAGAATTGAGATATAAAGTCAGAATTGAGTGATATAAAGTCAGAATTGTGAGATATAAAGTCAGAATTGTGTGATATAAAGTCAGAATTGTGAGATATAAAGTCAGAATTGAGTGATATAAAGTCAGAATTGAGATATAAAGTCAGAATTGAGATATAAAGTCAGAATTGTGTGATATAAAGTCAAAATTGTGAGATATAAAGTCAGAATTGTGAGATATAAAGTCAGAATTGTGTGATAAAGTCAGAATTGTGTGATATAAAGTCAGATTTGAGATATAAAGTCAGAATTGCAGAGATATAAAGTCAGAATTGAGATATAAAGTCAGAATTGAGATATAAAGTCAGAGTTGTGTGATATAAAGTCAGAATTTATGAGATATAAAGTCAGAATTGAGTGATATAAAGTCAGAATTGTGTGATATAAAGTCATAATTGAGATATAAAGTCAGAATTGCGAGATATAAAGTCAGAATTGAGTGATATAAAGTCAGAATTGTTAGATATAAATATAAAGTCAGAATTGAGATATAAAGTCAGAATTGAGAGATATAAAGTCAGAATTGAGATATAATGTCAGAATTGCGAGATATAAAGTCAGAATTGAGTGATATAAAGTCAGAATTGAGTAATATAAAGTCAGAATTGAGATATAAAGTCAGAATTGTGAGATATAAAGTCAGAATTGAGATATAAAGTCAGAATTGTGAGATATAAAGTCAGAATTTGAGATATAAAGTCAGAATTGCGAGATATAAAGTCAGAATTGAGATATAAAGTCAGAATTGAGTGATATAAAGTCAGAATTGAGATATAAAGTCAGAATTGTGAGATATAAAGTCAGAATTGAGATATAAAGTCAGAATTGAGTGATATAAAGTCAGAATTGAGATATAAAGTCAGAATTGCAGAGATATAAAGTCAGAATTGAGATATAAAGTCAGAATTGCGAGATATAAAGTCAGAATTGCGATATAAAGTCAGAATTTGTGATATAAAGTCAGAATTGTGAGATATAAAGTCAGAATTGTGAGATATAAAGTCAGAATTGAGTGATATAAAGTCAGAATTGTGAGATATAAAGTCAGAATTGTGAGATATAAAGTCAGAATTGTGTGATATAAAGTCAGAATTGAGTGATATAAAGTCAGAATTGAGTGATATAAAGTCAGAATTGAGTGATATAAAGTCAGAATTGTGAGATATAAAGTCAGAATTGAGATATAAAGTCAGAATTGAGTGATATAAAGTCAGAATTGAGTGATATAAAGTCAGAATTGAGTGTTATAAAGTCAGAATTGTGAGATATAAAGTCAGAATTGAGATATAAAGTCAGAATTGAGTGATATAAAGTCAGAATTGAGTGATATAAAGTCAGAATTGCGAGATATAAAGTCAGAATTGAGTGATATAAAGTCAGAATTGAGTGTTATAAAGTCAGAATTGTGAGATATAAAGTCAGAATTGAGATATAAAGTCAGAATTGAGTGATATAAAGTCAGAATTGAGATATAAAGTCAGAATTGAGTGATATAAAGTCAGAATTGAGTGATATAAAGTGAGAATTGAGATATAAAGTCAGAATTGCGTGATATAAAGTCAGAATTGCATGATATAAAGTCAGAATTGAGTGATATAAAGTCAGAATTGAGAGATATAAAGTCAGAATTGAGTAATATAAAGTCAGAATTGCATGATATAAAGTCAGAATTGAGTGATATAAAGTCAGAATTGAGAGATATAAAGTCAGAATTGAGTAATATAAAGTCAGAATTGCATGATATAAAGTCAGAATTGTGAGATATAAAGTCAGAATTGAGATATAAAGTCAGAATTGTGAGATATAGTCAGAATTGTGTGATATAAAGTCAGAATTTGAGATATAAAGTCAGAATTGAGTGATATAAAGTCAGAATTGTGTGATAAAGTCAGAATTGAGATATAAAGTCAGAATTGTGAGATATAAAGTCAGAATTGAGTGATATAAAGTCAGAATTGTGTGATAAAGTCAGAATTGAGATATAAAGTCAGAATTGTGAGATATAAAGTCAGAATTGTGTGATATAAAGTCAGAATTGAGTGATATAAAGTCAGAATTGAGTGATATAAAGTCAGAATTGAGAGATATAAAGTCAGAATTGAGTGATATAAAGTCAGAATTGAGATATAAAGTCAGAATTGAGTGATATAAAGTCAGAATTGTGAGATATAAAGTCAGAATTGTGTGATATAAAGTCAGAATTGTGAGATATAAAGTCAGAATTGCGTGATATAAAGTCAGAATTGAGATATAAAGTCAGAATTGCGAGTAGATATAAAGTCAGAATTGTGTGATATAAAGTCAAAATTGTGAGATATAAAGTCAGAATTGTGAGATATAAAGTCAGAATTGTGTGATAAAGTCAGAATTGTGTGATATAAAGTCAGATTTGAGATATAAAGTCAGAATTGCGAGATATAAAGTCAGAATTGAGATATAAAGTCAGAATTGAGATATAAAGTCAGAGTTGTGTGATATAAAGTCAGAATTGCGAGATATAAAGTCAGAATTGAGTGATATAAAGTCAGAATTGTGTGATATAAAGTCATAATTGAGATATAAAGTCAGAATTGCGAGATATAAAGTCAGAATTGAGTGATATAAAGTCAGAATTGTTAGATATAAATATAAAGTCAGAATTGAGATATAAAGTCAGAATTGAGAGATATAAAGTCAGAATTGAGATATAATGTCAGAATTATGAGATATAAAGTCAGAATTGAGTGATATAAAGTCAGAATTGAGTAATATAAAGTCAGAATTGAGATATAAAGTCAGAATTGCGAGATATAAAGTCAGAATTGAGATATAAAGTCAGAATTGCGAGATATAAAGTCAGAATTGAGATATAAAGTCAGAATTGCGAGATATAAAGTCAGAATTGAGATATAAAGTCCGAATTGAGTGATATAAAGTCAGAATTGAGATATAAAGTCAGAATTGCAAGAGATATAAAGTCAGAATTGAGATATAAAGTCAGAATTGAGTGATATAAAGTCAGAATTGAGATATAAAGTCAGAATTGTGAGATATAAAGTCAGAATTGAGATATAAAGTCAGAATTGCGTCAGATATAAAGTCAGAATTATGATATAAAGTCAGAATTATGTGATATAAAGTCAGAATTGTGAGATATAAAGTCAGAATTGTGAGATATAAAGTCAGAATTGAGTGATATAAAGTCAGAATTGTGAGATATAAAGTCAGAATTGTGAGATATAAAGTCAGAATTGTGTGATATAAAGTCAGAATTGAGTGATATAAAGTCAGAATTGAGTGATATAAAGTCAGAATTGAGATATAAAGTCAGAATTGTGAGATATAAAGTCAGAATTGAGATATAAAGTGATATAAAGTCAGAATTGAGTGATATAAAGTCAGAATTGAGTGTTATAAAGTCAGAATTGTGAGATATAAAGTCAGAATTGAGATATAAAGTCAGAATTGAGTGATATAAAGTCAGAATTGAGTGATATAAAGTCAGAATTTAAAGTAGATATAAAGTCAGAATTGCGTGATATAAAGTCAGAATTGAGTGATATAAAGTCAGAATTGAGATATAAAGTCAGATTTGAGATATAAAGTCAGAATTGAGTGATATAAAGTCAGAATTGAGTAATATAAAGTCAGAATTGAGATATAAAGTCAGAATTCAGAATTGAGATATAAAGTCAGAATTGAGTGATATAAAGTCAGAATGAGATATAAAGTCAGAATTGTGAGATATAAAGTCAGAATTTGTAGATATAAAGTCAGAATTGTGTGATATAAAGTCAGAATTGAGAATTGAGATATAAAGTCAGAATTGAGAGATATAAAGTCAGAATTGAGATATAAAGTCAGAATTGAGAGATATAAAGTCAGAATTGAGATATAAAGTCAGAATTGAGAGATATAAAGTCAGAATTGAATTGAGATATAAAGTCAGAATTAAAGAGTGAGATATAAAGTCAGAATTGAATATAAAGTCAGAATTGAGATATAAAGTCAGAATTATGAGATATAAAGTCAGAATTGAGATATAAAGTCAGAATTTGAGATATAAAGTCAGAATTGAGATATAAAGTCAGAATTGAATTGTGAGATATAAAGTCAGAATTTGAGTGATATAAAGTCAGAATTGAGATATAAAGTCAGAATTGTGAGATATAAAGTCAGAATTGAGATATAAAGTCAGAATTGAGTGATATAAAGTCAGAATTGAGTGATATAAAGTCAGAATTGAGATATATAAGTCAGAATTTGAGATATAAAGTCAGAATTGAGATATAAAGTCAGAATTGAGTGATATAAAGTCAGAATTCAGAATTGAGTGATATAAAGTCAGAATTGTGAGATATGTGTGAAGTCAGAATTGAGATATAAAGTCAGAATTGAGTGATAGATATAAAGTCAGAATATAAAGTCAGAATTGAGTGATATAAAGTCAGAATTGAGATATAAAGTCAGAATTGAGAGATATAAAGTCAGAATTGAGATATAAAGTCAGAATAAAGTCAGAATTGAGTGATAGTAAAGTCAGAATAAAGTCAGATATAAAGTCAGAATTGAGAGATATAAAGTCAGAATTGTGAGATATAAAGTCAGAATTGAGTGATATAAAGTCAGAATTGTGTGATATAAAGTCAGAATTGAGTGATATAAAGTCAGAATTGAGATATAAAGTCAGAATTGAGTGATATAAAGTCAGATATAAAGTCAGAATTGAGAGATATAAAGTCAGAATTGAGATATAAAGTCAGAATTGCGTGATATAAAGTCAGAATTGAGTGATATAAAGTCAGAATTGAGTGATATAAAGTCAGAATTGAGTGATATAAAGTCAGAAATGAGATATAAAGAGAGATATAAAGTCAGAATTGAGATATAAAGTCAGAATTGAGAGATATAAAGTCAGAATTGAGATATAAAGTCAGAATTGAGTGATATAAAGTCAGAATTGAGTGATATAAAGTCAGAATTTGAGATATAAAGTCAGAATTGTGAGATATAAAGTCAGAATTGAGATATAAAGTCAGAATTGAGTGATATAAAGTCAGAATTGAGTGATATAAAGTCAGATATAAAGTCAGAATTGAGATATAAAGTCAGAATTGTGATATAAAGTCAGAATTGAGATATAAAGTCAGAATTGATATAAAGTCAGTGATATAAAGTGAGAATAAAGTCAGAAGATATAAAGTCAGAATTGAGATATAAAGTCAGAATTGAGTGATATAAAGTCAGAATTGTCAGAAGTGATATAAAGTCAGAATTGAGTGATATAAAGTCAGATATAAATTGAGAGATATAAAGTCAGAATTGAGATATAAAGTCAGAATTGAGAGATATAAAGTCAGAATTGAGATATAAAGTCAGAATTGAGTGATATAAAGTCAGAATTGAGATATAAAGTCAGAATTGATGATATAAAGTCAGAATTGTGTGATATAAAGTCAGAATTTGAGATATAAAGTCAGAATTGAGTGATATAAAGTCAGAATTCAAAGAGATATAAAGTCAGAATTGTGTGATATAAAGTCAGAATTGAGAGATATAAAGTCAGAATTGAGTGATATAAAGTCAGAATTGTGTGATATAAAGTCAGAATTGAGATATATAAAGTCAAATTGTGTGATATAAAGTCAGAATTGAGAGATATAAAGTCAGAATTGAGATATAAAGTCAGAATTGTGAGATATAAAGTCAGAATTGAGTGATATAAAGATATAAAGTCAGAATTGAGTGATATAAAGTCAAAGTGATATAAATTGAAGTGAGAGTATAAAGTAAAGTCAGAATTGTGTGATATAAAGTCAGAATTGAGATATAAAGTCAGAATTGTGAGATATAAAGTCAGAATTGAATTGTGATATAAAGTCAGAATTGAGTGATAAAGTCAGAATTGAGATATAAAGTCAGAATTGAGATATAAAGTGAGATATAAAGTCAGAATTGTGTGATATAAGTCAGAATTGAGATATAAAGAATTGAGTGATATAAAGTCAGAATTGAGTGATATAAAAGTCAGAATTGAGTGATATAAAGTCAGAATTGTGAGATATATGAGATATAAAGTCAGAATTTGAGTGATATAAAGTCAGAATTGAGTGATATAAAGTCATTGAGATATAAAGTCAGAATGAGATATAAAGTCAGAATTGAGATATAAAGTCAGAATTGAGATATAAAGTCAGAAGAAGTCAGAATTGAGTGATATGTCAGTGATATAAAGTCAGAATTGAGTGATATAAAGTCAGAATTGAGTGATATAAAGTCAGAATTGAGTGATATAAAAGAATTGAGTGAGATATAAAGTCAGAATTGAGTGATATAAAGTCAGAATTGAGATATAAAGTCAGAATTGAGAGATATAAAGTCAGAATTGAGATATAAAGTCAGAATTGAGATATAAAGTCAGAATTGAGATATAAAGTCAGAATTGAGAGATATAAAGTCAGAATTGAGTGATATAAAGTCAGAATTGAGTGATATAAAAGTCAGATATAAAGTCAGAATTGAGATATAAAGTCAGAATTGAGATATAAAGTCAGAATTGAGTGATATAAAGTCAGAATTGAGTGATATAAAGTGAGAATTGAGATATAAAGTCAGAATTGCGTGATATAAAGTCAGAATTGCATGATATAAAGTCAGAATTGAGTGATATAAAGTCAGAATTGAGAGATATAAAGTCAGAATTGAGTAATATAAAGTCAGAATTGCATGATATAAAGTCAGAATTGAGTGATATAAAGTCAGAATTGAGAGATATAAAGTCAGAATTGAGTAATATAAAGTCAGAATTGCATGATATAAAGTCAGAATTGTGAGATATAAAGTCAGAATTGAGATATAAAGTCAGAATTGTGAGATATAAAGTCAGAATTGTGTGATATAAAGTCAGAATTCATGAGATATAAAGTCAGAATTGAGTGATATAAAGTCAGAATTGTGTGATAAAGTCAGAATTGAGATATAAAGTCAGAATTGTGAGATATAAAGTCAGAATTGAGTGATATAAAGTCAGAATTGTGTGATAAAGTCAGAATTGAGATATAAAGTCAGAATTGTGAGATATAAAGTCAGAATTGTGTGATATAAAGTCAGAATTGAGTGATATAAAGTCAGAATTGAGTGATATAAAGTCAGAATTGAGAGATATAAAGTCAGAATTATGTGATATAAAGTCAGAATTGAGATATAAAGTCAGAATTGAGTGATATAAAGTCAGAATTGTGAGATATAAAGTCAGAATTGTGTGATATAAAGTCAGAATTGTGAGATATAAAGTCAGAATTGCGTGATATAAAGTCAGAATTGAGATATAAAGTCAGAATTGCGAGATATAAAGTCAGAATTGTGTGATATAAAGTCAAAATTGTGAGATATAAAGTCAGAATTGTGAGATATAAAGTCAGAATTGTGTGATAAAGTCAGAATTGTGTGATATAAAGTCAGATTTGAGATATAAAGTCAGAATTGCGAGATATAAAGTCAGAATTGAGTGATATAAAGTCAGAATTGAGTGTTATAAAGTCAGAATTGTGAGATATAAAGTCAGAATTGAGATATAAAGTCAGAATTGAGTGATATAAAGTCAGAATTGAGTGATATAAAGTGAGAATTGAGATATAAAGTCAGAATTGCGTGATATAAAGTCAGAATTGCATGATATAAAGTCAGAATTGAGTGATATAAAGTCAGAATTGAGAGATATAAAGTCAGAATTGAGTAATATAAAGTCAGAATTGCATGATATAAAGTCAGAATTGAGTGATATAAAGTCAGAATTGAGAGATATAAAGTCAGAATTGAGTAATATAAAGTCAGAATTGCATGATATAAAGTCAGAATTGTGAGATATAAAGTCAGAATTGAGATATAAAGTCAGAATTGTGAGATATAAAGTCAGAATTGTGTGATATAAAGTCAGAATTGCGAGATATAAAGTCAGAATTGAGTGATATAAAGTCAGAATTGTGTGATAAAGTCAGAATTGAGATATAAAGTCAGAATTGTGAGATATAAAGTCAGAATTGAGTGATATAAAGTCAGAATTGTGTGATAAAGTCAGAATTGAGATATAAAGTCAGAATTGTGAGATATAAAGTCAGAATTGTGTGATATAAAGTCAGAATTGAGTGATATAAAGTCAGAATTGAGTGATATAAAGTCAGAATTGAGAGATATAAAGTCAGAATTGCGTGATATAAAGTCAGAATTGAGATATAAAGTCAGAATTGAGTGATATAAAGTCAGAATTGTGAGATATAAAGTCAGAATTGTGTGATATAAAGTCAGAATTGTGAGATATAAAGTCAGAATTGCGTGATATAAAGTCAGAATTGAGATATAAAGTCAGAATTGCGAGATATAAAGTCAGAATTGTGTGATATAAAGTCAAAATTGTGAGATATAAAGTCAGAATTGTGAGATATAAAGTCAGAATTGTGTGATAAAGTCAGAATTGTGTGATATAAAGTCAGATTTGAGATATAAAGTCAGAATTGCGAGATATAAAGTCAGAATTGAGATATAAAGTCAGAATTGAGATATAAAGTCAGAATTGTGTGATATAAAGTCAGAATTGTGTGATATAAAGTCAGAATTGAGATATAAAGTCAGAATTGTGTGATAAAGTCAGAATTGTGTGATATAAAGTCAGATTTGAGATATAAAGTCAGAATTGAGATATAAAGTCAGAATTGAGTAATATAAAGTCAGAATTGTGTGATATAAAGTCAGAATTGTGGGATATAAAGTCAGAATTGTGTGATATAAAGTCAGAATTGAGATATAAAGTCAGAATTGTGAGATATAAAGTCAGAATTGAGTGATATAAAGTCAGAATTGCGAGATATAAAGTCAGAATTGAGTGATATAAAGTCAGAATTGAGATATAAAGTCAGAATTGTGTGATATAAAGTCAGAATTGTGAGATATAAAGTCAGAATTGTGTGATAAAGTCAGAATTGAGTGATATAAAGTCAGAATTGTGTGATAAAGTCAGAATTGAGATATAAAGTCAGAATTGTGTGATAAAGTCAGAATTGGGATATAAAGTCAGAATTGTGTGATAAAGTCAGAATTGGGATATAAAGTCAGAATTGTGTGATATAAAGTCAGAATTGAGATATAAAGTCAGAATTGGGATATAAAGTCAGAATTGCGTGATATAAAGTCAGAATTGCGAGATATAAAGTCAGAATTGAGTGATATAAAGTCAGAATTGAGATATAAAGTCAGAATTGGGATATAAAGTCAGAATTGTGGGATATAAAGTCAGAATTGTGTGATAAAGTCAGAATTGGGATATAAAGTCAGAATTGTGTGATATAAAGTCAGAATTGAGATATAAAGTCAGAATTGCGTGATATAAAGTCAGAATTGCGAGATATAAAGTCAGAATTGAGTGATATAAAGTCAGAATTGAGATATAAAGTCAGAATTGAGATATAAAGTCAGAATTGTGAGATATAAACTTGCAATTCTGACTTTATAACTCACAATTCTGACTTTATATCACTCAATCCTGACTTTATATCTCAATTCTGACTTTATATCACACAATTCTGACTTTATATCTCAATTCTGACTTTATATCTTAATTCTGACTTTATATCTCACAATTCTGAGAAAAAAAGTCAGAATTGCAAGATGTAAATTCACAATTGTGAGATAAAAAGTCACAATTATCTTTTAAATTTTTTTATTCTGTGGTGGAAACAAGCTTCCATAGTTATCTGTTCAGTTTATACTGATAAATAACAGGTACTTTACAAGGCTGTGACCACATATTTACAATTGGCGAAGAAGAAACTTTTTTTGAAAAACAATATAGTTGAGCACAAATCTGAATATTATGGTGATCCTGATGTCAGTATAATATGATTTAAAGTTGAAAGGCATGAACTTTCAACATTGAGGTTTTCAAGTATTTCCTTCAGTAAATGCAAGTCTTCCACTGATGCTGCTAGCTAGACAAGCAAGTTGCCTCCAAAAAGCAAATTTTCTGCACTCTTGTTTGCAAAATGAAACTTTATGCAGCATGCGCAGTAACAAATGAATCAGCATTCATCACATTTTCCCCCAAAACCTTAACTGTTTAGAAAAATGCTTACGCTTACAACACTGTCTAGCTGTGTCTTATGTTTCATGCTACCCTCCACCTGCGGAGACGGCGAGTGGTGCCTCGTGCACCTGCGTCACGAGCAGCCACAGGGAGACGAAGGAACTGGGACCTAACGCTATCCGTCACTTTTATATTTGTCCGAGCGCCTTCACTGCTCTGTCCTTGACAGGATCACAGACACTGCCAAGGCCTCCAACATTGAGCAGACGGAGGCAGGCTTTGAGAGCATGGACCACTTCATCATCGACACCGTGGATGTGGCCGACATGCTGAGAGGCATCGACTTCCAAACAGGTAAAGGCTTCACTGTTATGATGACATCATCTTTGTCACATGTACATTGATGTCCAGTTATTTGTGTTGGCAAGTTGAAGTTGGATTGTCATGTATTTTTATTGATGAATCATACTTTTGTTGCAGGTGAAGATGGGGAAGACGGCAGTGATGAAGCTCCCGAAGACCTGACCAACTCACCTGGTCAGAGTGGTGAATTAGGGAGATGCTAACTTATTTTTAAACCCAAGGTTAGTTTCAAAGATGAAATCATGGGGCCTTAAAGGGATAGTTCACCCAAAAAGTAAAATTCTGCTCACCCTCATGTCGTTCCAAACCTGTATGAGTTTCTTTCTTCTGCGGAACACAAAAGGAGAGATTTTGAAGAACATTGGGAATCAAATGACTTTGGAGCCTATTAGCGTGAATGGAAAAACGACATTTCTCAAAATATAAACAGAAGAAACCAAGTCAAAAGTCTTTTTAAGTCCTTCCTTACTTTCTTTCAAATTCTTATAAAGGTACATGATGGTACATTTAACCCTATAAAGCCTACTGTATCATATTTGATGCACACATTTCTAAGCCCTCTAAATTATCAACATGATCAAAACTTTGCTGAAAAACCTGTTACTACTACATGCCTTCTGTCATCTGATTGATTATTTATGTTTTTTAGCAAGTAAATTCGTAGTGTAATTTTATAAATGTCCACTTTCAGGTTGTGGTACATGTGTCTTTTTGCTGTGAAATCTTTACTAATTTTTATTAAGTAAACGAAAGAATAACTTTTATGTTGTTTGTAATATACACTATATTGCCAGAAGTATTGGGACACCCCTCCAAATCATTGAATTCAGGTGTTCTAATCACTTCCATGGCCACAGGTGTATAAAATCAAGCACCTAGGCATGCAGAATGCTTCTACAAACATTTGTGAAAGAATGGGTCGCTCTCAGGAGCTCAGTGAATTCAAACGTGGTACCGTGATAGGTTGCCACCTGTCCATTCGTGAAATGTCCTCACTACTAAATATTCCACAGTCAACTGTTAGTGGTATTATAACAAAGTGGAAGTAATTGGGAACAACAACAACTCAGCCACAAAGTGGTAGGCCATGTAAAAATCACCGAGCAGGGTCAGCACATGCTGAGGCGCACAGTGCGCAGAAGTCGTCGACTTTCTGATGTCAATAGCTACAGACCTCCAAACTTTGTGTGGCCTTCAGATTAGCTCAAGAACAGTGCATAAAGAGCTTCATGGAATGGGTTTCCATGGCCGAGCAGCTGCATCCAAGCCTTACATCACCAAGTGCAATGCAATGCATTGGATGCAGTGGTGTAAAGCACACTGTCACTGGACTCTAGAGCAGTGGAGACGTGTTCTCTGGAGTGACCAATCACGCTTCTGTCTGGCAATCCGATGGATGAGTCAGGAGAACGGTACTTGCCTGACTGCATTGTGTCAAGTGTAAAGTTTGGTGGAGGGGGGATTATGGTGTGGGGTTGTTTTTCAGGGGTTTGGGTTGGCCCCTTAGTTCCAGTTAAAGGAATTCTTAACATCTTGGACAATTCTAAAAAAAATGGTCAACAATTGCCTAAACCTTGTGGAAAGCCTTCCCAGAAGCTGTTATAACTGCAAAGTGTGGGCCAACTCCATATTAAACCTTACGGATTAAGAATGGGATTTCTTTAAAGTTCATGTGCATGTAAAGGTAGGCATCCCAAAACTTTTGGCAATATAGTGTATTAAGATAAACACTTACTGGACTGAAGCAATTTAGATTTACTTGATTATCCATACATAATAAAAATAAATAAATAAAATAAACATGTTAAAATGTGAGTATCAAATATGATACATCAGGCTTCTGAGGAAAGTTCATGTGTGCATCTCTCGATCATCATTGTATTGTATTGCATTGAATTATATGTATAATTCTCCCCAAAACAACAAACAAACAAACAAACAAACAAAAAACCTACAGTGCTTTAATCTTAAAACTAAACTTAATGTAAATATCATCTTACTAAAACACATTATCAGAAGATATACAATGATATTTATATGCATTTTATGTAAGTAGTCTGCTATACTGTTATAAAGATCTCATTGATTTACATTACAAGCTATCAGAATTTTATCTTATTTTTCATAAATTTTCTTTTATATCATACCAAATACACTATAAAAGCCTAATGTGTCAAATATGATACTCAACAAAACAAAATTAAAAATAGTTTTCAAATATTTTGTCCAAAAGTTTAATATACTGTTCCAATTTTTAAGAAAAGAAATAGAATTTCGGACTATTATTTCATATGTCAGGCTTTACAGGGTTAAAGTGTTTCTCTTCTCTATTAGTGTGAATCTGGCAGATCATGCAGACGTCCCATCCTGTGACGTGATCATTCTTGGCAGCAGTGGCACTCATTGTGTTATTGAGTACACTCGTCATCTCCCACCAAACTCTATTAAAAATTCGCTGACTAAAGTCTCTTGGATCTTGTGGAATGTTGATGTAATGAACTACACCTGTGTGAACCATACACATCAATGAAAAATCATATTAACACCAGTTAATATGAAATTGCAAATGGCTGAAAAAAGGACATTCTAAGAAATTTAGTATAATTTTTTTGCAGAAGCCACTTGGTTTAAAGTTCTTCTCTTTCAACCGCTTGTTGTTTCAAACCTGCATCACTTTCTTTCTTGCTTACACTCTTAAAGATAAAGGTTCCAAAAGTTTTTTGCTGCAGTGATGCCATAGAAGAACCAATTTGGGAAAAAAAAGTAAAATGTAAAAAGAACCTTTTTTCCTAAAGCCGCAATCCATAAGTTTTGCCTCTTTGTCGCCATCTCTGAAATGAAACCTGGATTTGCAGTTATTTGCGGAATTATCATCTTTACGCGAGTTGTGCATCGGCACGGCTCCTCAGCGCGGATGAATCTAATGTTTTGAGGAGTATGTGCGGCTGTCAATCCCTGTACTTCAGAATCACAGATTCTACGTCTTGGAAGTATGACCAAAATAAGAATTTTCACCGGAAAATGTCATCTGAACAAGTAACATGTCTGCCACTTTTGTTCTGACCAACTGAGAAAAAAAATCATTACAATAAATCACGCTACCAACAGTGATTAAATCTAATGATCGCTTAGCTCACATCGCATTAAATCGCGCAATATCAGCATTGCGTGACTGTGTATTAGCGTTACTTGTAGATTTCGATTTACGTACAGTCTAATCTTTTGCTTTTGACTATGGGTGAATCTCCAGTTGTCACTGATTAATGTCATTTGGTCCTTTCTGGATTACAATCCGCCATTAAAATGTTTAATTATTCCAGCTGCGGTGAGGAAAGGCTATAAATGATCCGCCACCTGCAGCATCCTCACATGTGAGCCGGACTCCTCCTTTATGTATACAGACGAGACAATGACACAAAGACGAACGGCGCCATGCTCTAATTTCCTGCGGAAAGCTTACCAGTACCACTCAAATTATAACAAATTATTACACGCTTACCGTTGTAAATCGGGCTAAGGTAAGGAGATAGTTTTGAACGCTGTTGAAAGTGGATCGGACGGAGCACCACAACACACTTATAGCCAATCAGCAGTAGGGGGCGTATACACTCATGATGGGAGAGGAGAGAGAGTGAGCAAGAGGGACATTTGAAGAAAGACTGTAGAAAGAGAGATGGCTGAGAGAAAAGGTCAGAGGAATATCACTGGAAAAAGAAGGGTTTTGATCAGACCTGCGTCAATATTAGAAAAGCTGAGGACGCTGAGGTTGTGTACTGTGTTCATTTTTATTCTTCCTTGTTGTTCGTCATCTTTGCTTTATTTTGGCAAAGCATTATTTTGCTTCACTTCAGCTATGATAAATAGACATCCAGAAAGGTAGTAAAGACATTGTTAAAATAGTCTGTGAATCCAGCGGTTCAACCTTAATTTTATGAAGCGACGAGAACACTTTTTTCAAAACGAACAAAAATAACGACTTTATTCAACAATCTCTTCTCATCTGTGCCAGTCTCTAACACTGTTGAGGTAATGTAAACAGTGCAGCACTTCAGAGTTCTACATCAGAACGGCGGCTTACCATTGGCTAGCTCGCATCACACGCATGCGTTGTGGTGCTCACATGAGCAGCATCGGCCAATGGTAAGCCAGCATTCTGACGTAGCGCTTCCAAAAGCGATGCACTGTATTTACTACATGAAACAGCATAGCACAGATGAGAAGAGATTGTTGAATAAAGTCGTTATTTTTGGGGGGTTTTGCGCACAAAAAGTATCCTCGCCGCTTCATAACATTAAGGTTGAACCACTGGAGTCACAGACTATTTTAACAATGTCTTTACTACCTTTCTGGACCTTGAAAATGATAATTAAATAGCTGCCTATGCATGGGTTGGATTTCATTAAAAAGATCTTGATTTGTGTTACGTAGATGAACGAAGGTCTTACGGGTTTGGAACGACATGAGGGTGAGTAATTAATGACAGAATTTTCATTTCTGGGTGAACTAACCCTTTAATTTATCCTTTTATTGTACAGCATATACACTCTAAATAAGAATGGTTCCAAAAGGTTTTTTTCACAGTGATGCCATATTTTTGGTTCCCAAAGAAGCTTTCAGTAAACAGTTCTTAAAAAGAACCATTTTTTTCTTAGTGTGATGAACATTTTAATAATCTAATAAACCTTTTTCCACTATAAAGAACCTTGTGTGCAATGGAAAGATTCCGTGAATGTTAAAGGTTCTTCATGGAATCATAGATGCCAGTAAAGAACCTTTATGTTTAAGTGTAATGAGTAAACAGTAAAAACTTACTAACCAAGTTGTAAAAGTTGTCCTTTAGCTTCATACTTTATACAACTTGGAAAACAGTATTTGCACAAAATACATTTCCTGTTCTTCAAGAGGTGGGTATCCTGTCATGCAGGGGCATCCCCACCTCTGCATGTGTTCTTTAAATAACCGCTCCTCTTACTTCAATTTAAAGGTCAGAAACCTCAGTTAATCGGGCCGCGTGGGCCAAGACCGCATTCAGCTTTCTCTCTGGCCCTTTACTGATCTAATAGGACCGTGTGTCCATTGAGTAAGTGCAGCGTTGAGAACAGGGCTAAATCGCAGTGGCAGGCACTCCGAATCCTGCCTCTCAGCTTCTGATGGTCCATCCGCCCCCACCTGCGCTGGAGCTGTGAGTCTACTTCCACCCATTACTTAATAACCGCTCGGTCCCTGTGCGTCCAGATAGGATATATGGCAGTGGAGATATATGCGCTCACGGACACTGACCTTGTCACTCGTGCTGTCAGCTCACTGATCAATTCATGGAGGGAAGGAGGGTGAGAGAGTCATTTGGCGAAGCAGTTTGTATGTGCAGAACAACCCCACACATGGAGTGTGTCCACTCAGAATGAGGATGGATCTTATTTTGAGGACATGGTGCGTCACATGCTGACGTACAGGCCTTCGTGCAATTTAAAGCCATAATTCTTCCTAGAATACATTTTTTTTTGGGGTGTCAGAAGCAGGGTGGAGAGGCAATCTGCAGAATGAGATGCGGCTTGTTTAACAGTTACTTGAGCTTAATATATCATTTAGAGTGTCCTTTATTTTATGCTTAAATGGCTAAAAACCGTTTATGTAACACAATGTGCACAATGACACTTCCTAAAAACAATGAGTGTTCAGTCAACATATGTTCTTGGCAATGCAAAGCATGCACTGTCCTCTCCCACTTGCCCCATTTATGACTAAAATAGACAGAGTGTAAGTGGAAGATTATGGAAGATTTAACTCATATATTTTATTTTTCATTTCTAGGGTATTTCCAGTGCTGACTTAAGAGAGACTATAAGGAGGAGGTTTTCTTTAATCCTTTCAACACGGCAAGAGCTTCTTTCATCTGGCATTTTGTGGCCCTAAGACTTTGAGCTATAGTTCAGTAAGAGGAATTACACATTTATTCATAGCTTTTACATTCTGGATGTTTAAATCTATGTGTTTATGATGCAGTTTTTGGTCTTTGATCACATAACTTTAACAGAGTTGATGCCACTTAAAATTAGAGGAGAACGTATGATACCAAAAACTTTTGTGGGACGTCCAAATAAAGAAATATATATTATTTGGACAACCCACAAATGTTTTTATCATATCATATATATATATATATATATATATATATATATATATATATATATATATATATAGTCCCTTTTGTTGTTGTTGTTGTTTATTTGATTAGCCAAATATTGTAGGTATCAGTATTTTTTAATTTTCAAAGTGGTGAATGATGTGTATAACAGGCTGATCATTTTGCATTTATCTACAAATACACCCAACCTTAATTAAAAATAATGAAGATTCATTTGAATTGAAACTGCAAATGTCTCTCTACCTAGTTCAAGCATTAGTATCACATGTTAAAAGGCTTTTGGAATTGCAATTGCAGCAGTTTAACGTTTCGAAAGAATAATTTCCATGGTGACATCTCACCTGTTTCTCACCTTTTATGTGTTTTTATGCTAATGCCTGTGTAAATGTCAGTGATGCCGGCTTCTGCTGTGATCATTACCACGTTTAATGGGTGATAATGAGGTTTACATGTTTGCAGTTACTTGTAAAAGGCATGTTGTCTCATTTATTTCTGCAGATTCATGTTCAAAATACAAAGTCATGTTTATGCATTTAGGTGCAATATAAGATGTCATTTACATAATGATAAGCAATATACAATGTACAGTATATCTCTAGCACTTTGTAATATTGTCCAACATTATTGTCACAAACGTGGGTTAGCCTCTTGGTTGAAGTGCAAAGATCACTGTTTCCCACCATGTGAGGAGAACATGCTTTTGCACTTATTCTGGGATTATATTGGCATTATTACCAAAGTATAGCATTTTGAGTAATGAGAACACTCCCGTTGAGAGGTTGCAACCAAACCAGCCATACATACATGACCGTGGCCCATTTACAAGTGAACAGTGAGCATCTATAACCACGTTATATATTATAGAATTAGCAATAATAGGATTTGTAATGGTTTAGTAGTGATTATTCCATTCATAACACTAATTAAGGAGGTCAATAACTTTAAACATTAAAAGGGTACCAGTCAATTGTAGATTGATTGATTTGGTTACATATGAACCCCTGCACAGCGTTTAGAGGTCCTGAACAGGTCTGTTGTGGCTTTTGCATGTGGTTCCCGGTTCTGAAATGGTCCAGAGGTGATGGAAACAGCAGCAGATCACCAGAAACTCTTCCGGATAACAGATGGATGCCACTCTTATAAATAAAGGTTCCACATAACCCTGATGCCACAGTAGAACTTTCTATTCTGTAGTTCTTCAAGCCGGGGTGCTTTAAAGAACCCAGAAACCAATAGCCTGATCGGAAGATGATGTTTTTTTTTTTTGTGTTTTTTTAATCTCCAAAGAACCACAGCCAACTCAACAACGAGAAGGAGGTTCTTTGCTGAACCAAAGAACCACTGAAGAACCTTTATTTCTAAGAGTGTGGGTCGAGCAGGAGGCATCGGTGAATGTCGTATGCTTTAGCGAGAGTTTGGGGGTGTGAAAGAGTGCATCGAGCTTGTTCTTTACTCGCCGACTGAAAGCATCATCTTTGAACTACAGCTACTTCCCAACCTCATCTAGATATTTGCGGTTCAGTCCCGCCTGTTCCCTTTGATTCTCGTTCCGCGCCATTTCGATCATGTTTCTCAGCAGGTGGAAGGTGAGGTCGATGGAGATCGGAGGGTCGTCGTTCCGTTTGGAAAACTCCGTGAGCTCCTCTAAGCTGTTGTCCTCGTGCGGGGAGCGCAGCTGCGCCGTGGGGAAGTGCTGGAGATGCAGGACACCACCTGTTTTCTGCGCTCCTACGCTTCTTTGCAAATACTGAAGGAGTTTTTCGCTCAGCAGGTACGACATGGCGTCGTCTCCAGCCCTGTTTAGGAGCACGTCGTCTAGCTGGTTGCTCATGAAGCTCAGATCGCGGGGTCGACAGGTGCTCAGCGGGATGTGGGTGGTCAGTAAGACTGAAGTAATGAGCAGGACCAAAGGGACGGGCTTCATGCTGGACACAGCCGCGCGCGCTTCCTGAGGAAAACACCCAGGTGTGTTACTTCACATCAAACCAAAACTTCAATACACAACTGTACAGCATGCTGACAATTCAATATTTCAAGTACCTATTAGTAGCATAAATGACAAGACTGAGATTAGTAAACGAGTTATTTGTGTACAAGTATATAAATAAATTAAAAGTTTTAGTAAATATAAAAGTGCTTTAGGCCAAAAAAAAAAAAAAAAAAAAAAAAGAGATTGTTTAGTAAATATAAAAGTAGGCTACTACTATCGATTATAAAATATAATAGATAAATTTACAAAAAAAAAATATATATATATTATATATATATATTCAAATTGTTCGTTCAAAAATAATAAAAATATTTTTTTAAATGAACGATTAATATGTATATACACATCTAAAAGAGATTTTTGTATTATGTAATATAAAAGTAATAATCTAAAAAAGTCGAAATATAAAACTGTTAGTCGTAGGCTACATCCAACAATAGCCTACTGTTGGAGTTTGCAACTCGTTTATAAAGGAAACAAAAGTACATCGCTGCTCCACGGTTTAATAACCATGATCATCGTCAATATCACAGAAAATATACATTAGGACATGCCGTTGTTTTAATTAAAAAAAATCGTCAACTAATATTATATTAATACCGAATGTACAGATAAACTGAATCTCAATGAATAAACAATAATGACAGTCCTGTACAATATAAACACCAAGATCTCATTCTCGAATCTAAGCTTGAATGGCCTCAGTCGAAAAGTTGAAAGCAAGTCATATAAGGTAACTTACTCGATCGTCTTCTGTTGCTTCAAAAGTACTTGTAAGGAAGAGTGTTTGCAGACAGACTGGAGTGGAGCTCCTGTAGCTCAATGGTTATATACATCACACACCGCTCCATTGACGTCAGTGCGCTGCATAAACTGCTTGTAAATGAGGCAGTTCTGAACTGGAGGGAAGAGTGGAGTAAAGGTGCTGTAGATCCGAAGGACAAGGTGAGGCGTTTCTTTGTCTCTCCAAAGTTTTCATTCAGAAAAGATTATCTTGATGCTGTTGCAAAGTCATGAACTTCGTTTCAAAAGAGAATATATGCTATCCGGAGTTTGAAGAGCAGTGGATGGCGACACTTAGACTGTCAAATGACTTGTTTTTAAATGCACCTGAGCAAAGTGCGCTGAGGAGCTGCTGTCGTGATGGATTTCTGCATGGCTGGTCATTTGTGGTCAGGAGGAGAGCAGAAGCGCGCGACGGGGACACGAGAGGCTCTGACTCTGTCCAAGGTGCTGAAATTCTTCAATACGCAGCCAGACCTCGTTGGTTCATTTATATTACAATAAAACCCTTTCTTTGCATATTTCTGTATTGGGTGAGATCTATCTATCTGTCGGTCTGTCCATCCATCTGTCGCCACAGTAATGGAGAAACTAAATATTGTAGATATTTTTTATATTTCACTGCGTTACATTGCTGTGTTTAAGTACACATAAAATAGTTGAAAACTACATTGTTCATTTATCAAATGGCCTACAAAGTTATAAAGATTTAGAAGCACATTGTAAAAACAAGGGTAATGTTCTAGACTGTTCTAATGTCGGTCTAGACTTACAGTCTATGAGCCAAATTCACAATATAAGTAACCTAAATTTGAAAACTTCACCGTAAAATTCAAGTTAAGCTCTGTATATGATAATACTGACATTCAGTAGTGTAAAAATACACCACATGGTCATGAATTAAAATACTTTGTGACTGTAAAATATAACGTTTTAAAGCGTGGCTGAGAAAAATGTGTTCAACAGCCAGATGCGGAGGTTTAGTCACTGTTGAGTATTGTTTCTGGCTAGCTGTCAATTCCCCAGTGACGCAGCATTAACTAGACACAGATAGTTATATTATATAAGCCTTATTACACTCTCTAAGGAAATTCCTAAACATGGCTTTACCTTCCTGATCAGTGTGAGCGGACAAATAATACAGCCAATATATTTCTTAATGTATTTGGAAGGATGACAATTGGCAGATACACTAGTTGTCCAGTGACAGCTTCGTCCACTCAAAAATCTGATCTGCAGGCTGAAGCTGTGAATTGCAGTCAAGCTGAGGAACAGCCGCCCTACATCCTATTGGCAAGGGCAGCAAAGAACAGGCTCTTATTAGCTCAACATTGTGCTAGGAAAACAGTCAATTCAGGCCAAGTTTTCAGTGTCAGCAGTTTCCTTTGAAATATGGACCATCTACAACAGTTCATAAACACTTTAAAAGTCCATGACGCAAGGATGAGTTAATAATGGGTTAACAAGGTTCATATACAGAAATTGAAGGGGGAAGGGGGGAGGGGATTTGCTGTCTGAATTTGTCAGTTAAAAAAAGAAATCAAAGAGCTTCAGGGTATGAGTGATGCTTTATGAAGAATGTTCTGGTAATTTTATACACATTAGTGCATTAACATGCTACTAAATGCCTCAGTAGAAGTCGTCACATGACCACACGTGAAGACAAAAAATGGACTCAAAATGGAGTCACATTTTGTAACACAGACAGCCCTGCTGTTCTTATTGATTGTACATTTGATAAAGCATAATTCACCATCAAAACTTTGGTAAAATCAACTGTATAGAATCAATGTACACTTTACATAATCTACAATAACAAATATTACAATAGCATTAATATCATGTTAATAAAAAGTCAGAGGTCTAAATTACACTGTTGTCTACTTTGACCTTTGCAGTGCAAACTACATCTGTAAGCTTTATGGTACTATGTAAACTGGATGAGTGTTATTATATTTTTTTGATAAACTGTTAAAAAAAACTACTAGCAAAAAAAAAAAAAAAAAAGTTCCCATGTGCGAGGTAGTAGAAGATCTGGAACATCTCTTTACATCTTATTGGCTTTCCAGGAGAGGTAAGAGTTCCAGGCAACAGCCACGATCTGAACAACAGCTAATCTGAAAAACACAAGCATGAACAAATTACTGTAGCAGAAATCATGTGTTATGAATGTGATGCAAATAAAAAAAAAAAATTATACAAATCCAGGTGAAACAGACCAGCTGACTCTAGTTGTTCACCCCGTTGGGGAAATTCAGGTACCAGAAAGAAGTAACATCAAACAATGCACACACAAAAAAAAGATTTGACAAATTTCCCAACAGTCTAACATTAAAATTAGAGCCTAATTAAAGTTTCCCAGCTTCCTTCCCTTTAATGTCCTTTCATAATGCTATGCTGCACGTCCTGTACGTTCTTTCCCCAGCACTGCTGGATTAGTGCCCTGCTGCAATGGGCGAATTATCATTATCAAAGATCACTTGACTTTTGAGGCTAAAAGGGTTGTATTTCAAAACAGAACTTTACCTGTGGTGGAGAGGGATGAAGTAAAAATTGGCTATCTGCACCGGAGGCCAAAGCTGGAGAAATGAAGACACTTGTATTAAACAGAACTGAACAGAACTGAACTGAACTGAATGAACTGAAAACAAAAAACAAAAAAACAAATACGTGTCAAATACACCACTTACATAGTAATTGGAGATCAAGGCATCCATGTAGTCCTATTGGGATATGGAAAATGCATATGTAAATATATGTATCTGACAAAAATGCTGTTTATTATTATTGCTCATACTTCAGGTTAAGGATGCAAACAAACCCTAAACCTGAAGTATTAACCTTTGGTGGGACGATAAAACCAAAGTTACTTCCTGGACGATAAAATTTAATAAAACAAAATTCTACTAAAGGACGGAGCAGATTATCATAGAGCATCATAGATGTCATTGGCTTTTTACTTTGGTCACACTTCTCCATCTAGAACACCACAGCGACATTCTAAAAGAGACTTTGAACATCTTAACACCCAGAGCAATGCTCTAGCAACTGCTCACAACACACACCGTGGCAGACCACACACACATTCATTGAGAACTGGGGAAAAAGCTTAGTTTTAATGATTTAATTTCAGGCAAAGGATCATAACAATTAAATATAATGAAATATATGAAGTGTTTCTGATCCGGCTGCTTGTTCCTGTCTAATATTCCTTGCAATGTTTTGAGCAAATTGACATTTCTTCAAGCATAAGCTGAAGGACTATGCGAGAACCTTAATACCAATTTTTGATTAATATCAATTTTCATGTAATTAATATGAATCATGCTGTTGCAAAGATCCAATCAGAACCATGGCAGCTGCTTTTACAGATTTGTCGAAGGACGCTACTAGAACAGCAGTGAACACACAATAACATTTCGATATTATTCTGCTTGCCCCTGATGAGCCAAAACATTATGACCTAATATGCTGTCGGTCCTCCGTGTGCTGCCAAAACAGCGCCGACCCGCCGAGGCATGGACTCTACAAGACCCCTGAAGTTGTCCTGTGGTATCCGGCAACAAGACGTTTGCAGCAGATCCTTCAAGTCCTGTAGGTTGCATGGATCAAACTTGTTGGTCCAGCACGTCCCACAGATGCTCCATTGGATTGAGATCTGGGCCAGAGCAACATCTTGAACTCTTCATCATGTTCCACAAACGATTTCTGAACAATGTGTGGCAGGGTGCATTATCCTGCTGAAAGAGGCCACTGCCATCAGGGAACACCAGGTCTGCAGCTACACAGCGCAGTTGAGACACATCTCACATCACATCTCATCTCATAACCATCATTAAAATTCTGTGACTTGTGCCACAGCAGACCTTTTGTTGGCTCGGAGCAGATGAGATAAACTTCATTGCCCATTGCTCCAAATTCCCCAGATTTTATCCCTTTATATCAATAAAATCGATTATCATTATCGATAATGAAAATCAGCTAGTCATGTTACTTCACAGTAGTGAATAATCCATTTCTATGGACAAAGCACATGTGCTGTTTAATACCTTTGACATGCGTTTTCCTCAGCGTATAACTTACATTTTATGGTTATATCCTTATCTGTAAATGTTAGAAAGTCCTGAGTATTTCCGTTTTGCATATTCTAACAACAAGCGTTCACAGACTTCAATAAACGAGTGCCAGTGGGCGCATGTGCGTCAAACAGACAGAAATACACTAAAATACACATTTAGATATAATATTTTTTGAGTATTTAAATATTTAATATTCACAAGTAATTGTATTTCTGAGAGCAGTAACAGTAAAGGCACTATTGCCCAATAATGTAATATAATCACTGTTCAGACGAGCCTCATACAAGTTAACATTTTATGCTTTTGTTTTTGTTTATTATCATTTTTAATGGAGTCGTTTTCATTTCATTTCATAAAAAATAAGCAGTTGTTTTTAGGTTTAGAATGTAATGTTTGTATTTCAACACTTTTGGCTTAATTTGCTTAATGTACATCAAAGCCTACAAAGATACATTCACTATATTTGTTCTCATAGGCTTTATATTACACATTGTTTGGAGGCAGGATGTGGAATAACATTGTTTACAATAATGGATTAAAATGGATTTTATATAATGGATATATATAAACAACAATTAACTAACAGGATTTAAGTGTCTGAAGTAGAAATTCACTCTGGTTATAATTCTCTTTTCCCTTGTTACCTGTTCATTCATGCTTTCCTCATGTCATGACTAGAGACGCTAGTGCCTAAACCCAGCCTAAGGGTCTTAAAGTGCTGTAAAAGCTCCACAACTCCGTCCCACCGCATCAACCGCAAGTCAACACCCTCCTACCCCTGGTGCCATATAAAAAGTCATCTGGAACACAAGGGCCCTTTCCTCTGCTAGTGTCATCTTTTGAAAGGTCATCTTAGTGAGACTGAGTGTGTAAAAGAAGCCCGTATTAGAAACTTGTGCTCTTTCTGTTTGTACTCTTTGCCTTAACAGTTTCTAATTAAGAACGAACAAGGCACCGGCCACCTGGGGTGAAACTACCGCGGGGCTGAGACGTCATTATATTGTTCCTGCTGAATTTGATGTCACAGGAATTTAGCCCCTGAGGAACCGAGAGAGCTTTTCATTTTTTTGGACCGTTTTGAATACACAAAGACAGAGCACACAACAGGGATGCTAATATTCTACATCTTTAGAAGTGAGCAACATCAAAGACCAACCAAATCATGAATGCCTTGGAAACTGCCCACAAGCAGAAAGCTGTAAGCAACTGTTAACAATGATCAAACCAGAGGTTCAGAACAACCCCGAAGACTTGAATGTGCCGTGTTCTTGTCACTTCATTATAACATTGATCTATTATAGCACCAGGTTATAAAGCGTCAGACAGCATGATGAGAACAATAATGAGCGGATGAGTTTTCTGTTCTAATCTTGTTTTTGTTTGGCGAGCTAATGCACACTTAACCTTTCAATATAACAACATCAAAAGCTGCGCAACTCTCTAGACTCACACTTGATGATGATGCTGCTGCACTTGGTGTCATTTGGTAAAGTAGAGAAAGTATTTGGTGGGGAGATGGCATTTAACCTGACTTCACAGATTATGTAGGAAACATTCATTGTTTTAGCAATTGTAGGCCTTTGCCAAAGTTATGCTGATTTAATTAAGATTTGATGTGAATTTTTATGAAATTAATTAAATATTTAATTGATATAATTATATGAAATTATTAAAAGGACTTAAAGTCAGTCTTTTCATAAGAATGAAGTGTGCATTTTTTTGCAGTTCAATTTGGTGCCAATATTGGCATAGAAATTACTTTACCTTTAAAAAGGAACTGGAAAATTACATTAAAAATTATTCATTTGTGATTAGCATTAATTATATTATTGAATATGAATTATATTAATGGTGCCTGGTTTGTTCTTAATCATATAGCCAGGACAAATATTTTCAGTCATAATTTCAGTAAAATGTTTTCTTAACTTCAGAATTTTTCCAAGAACCCTGATTTTAAAGAAAGAAAACAAAAAATAATAAAAAGGAGGAAAGAAGGAAGGAAAAAGAATACAAGGAGAAAGGAAGGAAGGAAGGAAGGGAGGAAGGGAAATATTATACGAGGAAGGAAGAAAAAAAAGATTATAAAAGGAGGAAGGAAGGAAATACAAGGAGGAAGCAAAAAAAAAAGAAAAGAAAAGAAAGAAAAGAAAAGAAAAGAAAAGAAAAGAAAAGAAAAGAAAAGAAAAGAAAAGGGAGAGGAGATGAGAGGAGATTATACTGGTCGGCATCAGCATCATCCATTGAAAAAATCCAGATCAGGTTAATGTTTCTTTTCATTTATCAGCTGATCTGATCTAAAGCCAACTGAAGGCCCGTTTCCCTGGAGACCCCCTCTGGGTTAAGTGCCTGGGACACAATCAGAACACCAGCTCACACATCAACTGTCCAATCCAACCTCAGATCAAACCAATGACCTTTCCATTACTCAACCAGAGCCTTAACCACTAAACAAGCACATAATGAGCGTCAAAGACTGCCGTTTACTTCTGTTTAAAGGGCACTTCAGCGCCATCTTCTCACTCTTGTATCACCGAATTGCCTTACCTACAGTCATTATAAACAAAGATAGACACAGTCCACAACAAGCCATGGGTTAAATCAGCATCAGAAACAGTGCTACTAATAACTAGCAGGTACAAAATGTGTTTTAATGGACCAGAGGGACATTCCTTAAGTCGAGTCACAGAGTAGCATCGCCAAATTAGTGATTGGCTTTCAGCTCACATTGGCTGTTTGGGTTAATGAGCGCATTTATCATTAGCTTTCTGTCTTTTCTGGCATTTAGGTGACTGACCTTTCAGTCTCATTTTAACTCCGCCACCTTTTCTACATAAATAATTGATGACCCTACTCAGAGACACTGCTGCGTCAACCGTTGTTCCTAGCCCATGAGTCACTCTTCGCTGGTCCAGCCCTCCGTCCCTTCATCCCTCCATCAGCAGAAATAATCTCGAACTGTACCGTGCCAATATAAGGATCACAGGACAGAGAGTGGACTTTCAGGACTACCAATGGAGTTGGAATACATTTACATTGGCAGTGAGGAACTATATTACACCTGAAAATATTTCAGCCAATTATGTGACAAATCACTTAGTTTAGGAGATATTTAATAGTAATTATCAGTGTTGGGGGTAACTCATTACAAGTAACTCGAGTTATGTAATCAGATTACTTTTTCAAGTAACTAGTACAGTAATGCATTACTTTTCAAATTTACAACAAAATATCGAGTTACTTTTTCAAATAAGTAACGCAATTTACTGTGTTTTCCCATTTATTGACTGACAGCTCTCTTGTCCCAGTGTTGAGACAAATTGTAAGTGCAGAGTCATTGTGTGTAAACATGATGGTTATTGTAGTTCTAGGCTAAATGTGAGCGCGCATTTACTAATCTCGTTTGCACAAAAAAAAAAAAAAAAAAACTATTCAGTATTCCTCAAAATTAATAAAATCTGTGAAATGCAAAATCAGAATACTATGCAAACCTCCAATAATTAAATATGTTAAATAAGTCAAATATTTTTATGCATTTAATCTCACTTTATTGACCAATGTACTTGCTGCTGACCTTTAATGATTCAGTTAAACCATACATAAAAATGACTTTTTGTTTTATTGAAGTGTTACCTGAGGCTTATTATTTCACTTTTGGGTGTGAAAGGGTTTCACATGTTTATTTAAATTTGCTCAAAAATAGAACTTTTTTGAAAAAACAAAAAACAAAAACAAGCCCAGCCCGGTGAAAAAAGTAACACAAAAGTAATGTAACATTACTTTTCTTAAAAGTAACTAAGTACCGCAATTAGTTACTTTTTAAGGAGTAACACAATATTGTAATGCATTACTTTTCAAAGGAACTTTCCCCAACACTGGTAATTATAGTTATTCATTATTTTACAGTACTGTTCAAACGGTTTAGGTCAGTAGGTTTTTTCTTTTCTGAAAGAAATTACTTTTATTCAGCAAGGATGCATTAAATTGACAGTAAAAACTTTTACATTGTTACAAAAGCTTTCTTTTTTTAATATTCATCAAAGAACCATGAAAACATTTAAAATCTTACCAATTTTATTTGTATATATGTTTTTTTAAATTAATAATATATATTTTTAATATTAACGCTTAAGAAAAATAAACATTATTTTGTAATAATATTTGTATTATTTAAAATAATTATAATTTAGCTTTGTTTTGGAATAACTAAAATTAAATAAATATTATTTTCAGATAACATTCCAGTGTATCTTTTTTTTTTTTGCATCCAGTTTCAGTCAAAAGCGCTAATTTCTTTGAATAACACTAGTCATTTGTGCTGTCACAATGCTAATGTTGAATCAAGGCTTGTGATGAAGACTGACCCTCTTGAGTTTGGCCACATTCTCCTCCACAGTCAGTCCATTGAGTGCTCCAGATATTCCCAGGAAAGCACCCAAGAAACACGGAGCAAAGGCCACCTGTGGATATGCAAAGACCTGATTAGATCAGAGAGCATCTATTGTAACACTTTTCCCATCTAGTTAATGGAAACCTTCTTGTTCATGACACATAAATGTATATGGTAAATCAAGTTCAGTGTTCATAATAAATACCATTACGCCGCTAATCCAGCCTAATTGTTAATTTATAGACTATTGGCGCAGATTTTCACATCAGATGAAATATGCATGCACATGTTGAAGGCTATCAAGGAGACAATGACAGACTGATGCATCCATTTATTATTAGCACACTAGATCACAGGAAGTCCTTTGGTGTGGTTTTCCAAAGGACATCCCAAGTAGATTTGTGACAGAAATGTGTCAAACTCAGACTAAAACCAGCCCCTTTGCTTTTCCTTTGGGTACAAATTCCACAATGTTTTATTTTATAATTTGAAATGGTGATTTTACTACATTTTATGTGCAAGCGACATGGGGGGAAAAAAAGTGTTTTTTTTTTCATTTTATTTAGGTATTTTACAGTGCATGTAAAGAGATATAGGTTATTGAACATGCTGGCATTACCTGCTACTGACTGCTGGAATCTTTGTCTATTTTGTAATATATTATAAATCAAATATGGCTTCATAGCTAATTGAAAAATCAAATGACTTCAACATCTGAGGACCTCTTTTACTTTTTTAGGATTTATGCAGCCAGTGTAAGACCATCAACAAAACACAATTTAATCTCCAGAGACAAACATAACCACACACACAACTTCTCGCTGGCTGTATGGGCTTTTAGAAATTTAGAAAGTGGGTCTCTAAAAATAGCCCTAGAATATCTTTTCTGAATAAATGTGGGAGAGCAGGCTGGCGTTGCAAGCGCTGTTGTTTGGGAGTAATCCGGTGATGGGGAGAAGGCCTGTCTTGCGTGCCTTTGTCTGCTTCATCCTGTACATTCATTCTACCAATCATGTAAACAATGACTTATGCAAACACTCATTTGTTTGACTGCCTATCAGAGGATGGATTACTTGACATGCATGAAGGGAGAGCTCAGATGGGATACCCAAAAGGGATAAAGCACGTAGCAGCTCTTATAATAAATCTCAAAATAAATAGCAGCTCCTAAGCACTTTACATGTGTTTGCAGACTCCCCAAAAAAGACACAACAGTCAGCTCTAAGGACAACTTTCCACGGGTCTATTTATAACGAAGACAGGAAAGACATTTAGTAACATACTGAATGTTGAGATCTGATTTTACTTTTGGTCTGCTGTATTACTTTTATTAATAATAAATGGGGGAATGACAAGTCATATATGACTGCAGATCATCTGAATGAGCATCAACGATGTCATGGCAATTGCTAAATCTTATTTAAAAGCATGCAGAAAAGAAAACCCAGTAATATTGTGAAATATTATTACAATTTAAAAAAAATTGTTTTCTATTTTAATATACTTTAAAATATAATTTATAAAATATAAGTTTTATTGATAAAGCTGAATTTTCATCAGCCATTACGCCACTCTTCAGTGTCACATGATCCTTCAGAAATCAACCAGTACTGTATATACACTCACCTAAAGGATTATTAGGAACACCATACCAATACTGTGTTTGACCCCCTTTCACCTTCAGAACTGCCTTAATTCTACGTGGCATTGATTCAAGAAGGTGCTGAACCAGTCTTTAGAAATGTTGGCCCATATTGATAGGACAGCATCTTGCAGATGATGGAGATTTGTGGGATGCACATCCAAAGATGCTCTATTGGGTTGAGATCTGGTGACTGTGGGGGCCATTTTAGTACAGTGAACTCATTGTCATGTTCAAGAAACCAATTTGAAATGATTCAAGCTTTGCGACATGGTGCATTATCCTGCTGGAAGTAGCCATCAGAGAATGGGTACATGGTGGTCTTAAAGGGATGGACATGGTCAGAAACAATGCTCAGGTAGGCCGTGGCATTTAAATGATGCCCAATTGGCACTAAGGGGCCTAAAGTGTGCCAAGAAAACATCCCCCACACCATTACACCACCACCACCAGCCTGCACAGTGGTAACAAGGCATGATGGATCCATGTTCTCATTCTGTTTACGCCAAATTCTGACTCTACCATCTGAATGTCTCAACAGAAATCGAGACTCACCAGACCAGGCAACATTTTTCCAGTCTTCAGCTGTCCAATTTTGGTGAGCTTGTGCAAATTGTAGCCTCTTTTTCCTGTTTGTAGTGGAGATGAATGGTACCCGGTGGGGTCTTCTGCTGTTGTAGCCCATCTGCCTCAAGGTTGTGCATGCTTTGCTGCATACCTCGGTTGTAACGAGTGGTTATTTCAGTCAAAGTTGCTCGTCTATCAGCTTGAATCAGTCGGCCCATTCTCCTCTGACCTCTAGCACCAACAAGGCATTTTTGCCCACAGGACTGCCGCATACTGGATGTTTTTCCCTTTTCACACCATTCTTTGTAAACCCTAGAAATGGTTGTGCGTGAAAATCCCAGTAACTGAGCAGATTGTGAAATACTCAGACCGGCCCGTCTGGCACCAACAACCATGCCACGCTCAAAATTGCTTAAATCACCTTTCTTTCCCATTCTGACATTCAGTTTGGAGTTCAGGAGATTGTCTTGACCAGGACCACACCCCTAAATGCATTGAAGCAACTGCCATGTGATTGGTTGATTAGATAATTGCATTAATGAGAAATTGAACAGGTGTTCCTAATAATCCTTTAGGTGAGTGTATACCATAATTGTACACATATATACACACACACACACATACATATATATATATATATATATATATATATACACACACACATATATATACACACACACACACACACACACATACATATATATATATATATACACACACATATATACACACACACACACACACACACACACACACACACACACACACACACACACACACACACACACACACACACACACACACACACACACACACACACATATATATATATATATATATATATATATATATATATTTTTTTTTAGTTTTTTGTCTTTTGTAGTTATGTCTGCTTTAGCCTCAAATGTGTATTAATACCCAAGACATTAATACCATTTAGATCTCACACACATGCAAAATATTGCTCACCTGGTCAGCCAGCATTTTCTTCAGAGCTGCACTTTTAGTACCACCAGTAACAAATTTGTCCAGCACCTTGTACCATCCACCGACCACTGGACCCTTCAAAACACAGAAAACGTCATTAAATATGTGTAGCACATTAAAAAAATTCAAACACTTCAGTAAACAATCATGAACACAAGCTTAGAACATTGAGACCGTGCCAGTGGTTTCATTTGTTTATGACGTGATTATGAAAACAGCGGGCTGTAATTAGCTCCAATCCTCTGTGAATTAATGAGCTTACTTTTTTGTTTCCCAGTGTGGTTTCAGTCTGGGCCTGATTAGCAAACTGATCAATAAATGTGTCAAACAGTGTCTACCGGGGTGTTTCAGTCAACGATGACAACTGAATTCTTCGGTAAATATCTCTTTTAATGCAATTTTAATTTGTGGTTCAGCAGCATCGATGTAAAATCACCCATCAATGCTACATTATGCATATGGGCGTCTTTAACAAACAGCTGTGCACTTGTTTGAGAAGATGTTTGTCATTTTTCTATGCACAGTGAAAATATAGCAGCTGTATGCCATCTTTCTGCATTCTTTCCTGTCCTTTTAGCAAAACAAAGGATGCCATATGACACATAAAATGATTAATGCTAAGCTTCTGCTTAATTCGGTTGATTGGGCAATAAGAACACAGCCTATAACTATAAAGCGGTAACAGAAAATAAGCACGTCAGAAATGCAATATAATTACAGTCAATGGATTCAAAATCTTTCACAGATTTCATTTCAGGAGATGCGGGACAAATTTTACCTTAAGTTCTGACCTACGGTTCACACTTTTATTCTAACAGCAGTTCTTACGGCACTAATAATAACGACTGAGGTCTGATGTTTAAAAGGCTCAGACTTGTAAAAGCTTTGAATCATACAGGCCATTTGCAGATTAGTCCTCAAGTCATGTGAACAGAACAAGTGAATTAGTGCTTTGTGTGTGTGTGTGTGTGTGTGTGCGTGCGCGTGTGTTAGTGAGTGAGTGAGCGAGCGAGCGAGAGGCACCCTTTGAAATGGTGATTTTACAAAATTTTATGTGCAAGTGACATGGGGAAAAAAAAGAAGTGTTTTTTCATTTTATTTAGGTATTTTACAGTGCATGTAAATGCAGACATTTTGCAACAAATGTGTCATCATTATTCTTTTTTGTCTTAGTGAAATTGTATTATCGAATGTAAAATTCGAGGGTTCACTCGAGCCGAGGGTTCACTGCATCAGCAGTTAGTAAAATCTAATCTGATTACACCTGGAAATATTTTTTTTAATTACAGGTTGAAACAGAGTGCTTGAGGATGAAAAAAAAAAATTTTTTTTTTTTTTTTTGTGTGTGTTAACATTAAATGTGTGAGCAAAGACATTTATGTTTCAAAAGGTTTTTGAACTTTCCAGGGGAAAAAAATTATTGTTTCCACAAAAATATAAAAATATTAAGCAGTGCAACTGTAATGACTGCGAAAAATTTTTATATTTACAATGTGTAATATTGTGTAATGTTTTAAAATATACAAGTTATTTTAAATTGTAATAATTATTTTCAATATTACTGATTACCTTGGTGAGCATCAGAGACTTAAAGACAAAAACAATTAAAGAAATCTTACCGAGCACAAACACGTATGAACAAAACAAACTGTGGCAACCACATGAGACTATAACTACACCATTCTGGGCCAAAAAACATCTTTCTCCATTGAAAGCTTGTATTCTAATGAAATTAAATTTGTTTGCAAGACTATAAAATATAAAAAACATAAAGGCCTGGTTTAACAGATGGGATTAAGCTTCAGTTCAATTAGGACATTTAAGAAGATTTTATAAATGTGCCTTTGAAAAAAAAAAAAAAAAAAACATTACTTGTGTGCATCTTGAGACAAAACAATGGCACTGACATATTTTTAGATATTTCAGTGCAAGTTGCTTTCAGTTAAAACAGCTCAAACATCCATTTTGTCTGAGACTAGCTTAAGCCATATCTGTGAAACCAGGAAAAAAACAAAAACAAACAAACAAACAAAAAAAACACAAAAAGGAAATTTTTGGTCTGTCAGAATATTGTATTTTTTTACTTTCTTAGAACGATACCCCTGAAAGGCTTCAGGATATATTTATTTTTTGTGAGCTAATGTTTAAATTAGACTTGATCTAATGTTTAAATAAAATCAATCCACAGTTGCAAAGCTGAAGGATCTCAAGAGAAACGCATGCAAATGGAACAGAATCACAGGAGACTTACGACGAAGAAGAAGCCAATGCTCATCATCTTGGCTGTGCGTTTCACGCTGTGACTGGCCAGTCCACGGCGCTCAATCAGCTGCTGGGAGATGACATCACCCACACCCACTAGAGAGCCTGGAAGAGAGAGAGAAAGAGCCAGTCAGGCATCGGTTTGCCCCCACTGCCCAGCGTGAAGGCTCGCACTCAGGTAATCATGCCAAAGAGAATTGACAGGAAAGACTCTTTCAGATTTTTGCTGCCCCATTCACTCCAAACTGACTGAGAGAAGAGAGGCTAAATGATAACAGAAAGAAGTTGTAAAGGATAACAAATCCTGACTTTTTGACACCAAGTTTACACCATTTACACCAAGTTTAGGGTCAGTATTTAAAAAACAAAAACAAATTAGTACTATTATTCAGAAGAAAAACGCATTAATTCAATTGATAAAAAGTAACAAAGAAAGACATTTATAATGTTACAAAAGATTTTTATCCGAAATAAATGCTGTTCTTTTAAACTTTCAAAGAATCAAAGAAATAAAGTGTTTCCAACATTGATGATAATAATAAGAAATCTTTATTAAGTAACAAATCAGCATATTAGAATGATTTCTGAAGGATCATGTGACACTGAAGACTGGAGAAATGACGCTGAAAATTCAGCTTTGACATCACAGGAATGTATATTGTAGGAATGTAGAAAGTATATTAAAATAGACAACAATTATTTTAAATTGTAATAAAACTTAAAACAATATTACTGCAGCCTTGGTGAGCATAAGAGACTTTTTGTTTTGTTTAGTAGTGTACATAATATTACAATCTTTTATAATCTTTAGCTCATTAAGTATATGTGGTTTCTACCATGTAGTGACTTGATTACATACATTTATTCTTCTACAATTATTCAAACACTTATTCATTACTAAATGTATAAATATAACCACAAGGAACTCAAAATAACAGATCATAACTATAGTAAAACGAAGACGCAAAGACTTCAAAGAAATCCATCCAGTCACTCCACAATGACCTTTAAATGTCACATTGTAAATTTCGCGTTGCATCGAGACCCCCTTAGGAACACCACGGGAGGTTGTTTCCTAATAGCAGGGACAGATGTTATCCTGTAAAACACGATTAGTCAGATAAGCCATGAAACATATTTCTGAAATCACTTTGGAAACATTTGAATCCACTGCAGAGTTAGAAAGTAGAAAGAACTCACATCTTTAAATCAAAATGTTTCAAAAGTTCCACAATGTGTCCTGATGCAAGGTATATTTGCAAACACTTTTCCAATCACAAACCAACTTGAAAAGCTTTCAGTCTTTAGTGCTGTCCGTTTGCATTATGATGCATGCATAAATTCATCTCAAAGTGTTTAAGTAACTAAACCAAGAGAGACACCCTAAAGCTTGAAAGTCTACAATACAGTTGTGGCCAAAAGTGATGTCCAACCTAGGAAAATTGGCTTCTTCCCACTTTATTCATGTGTTCCATGTTCCAATTGAATAATTTGTCATGACGCAATAAAACATACTGAATTGTGTGGATTGTCATTTTTGGCCAAATGGACATACCAAGCTTGCACTCATTATTCCCAGCCTACAATACTATAAATCACTATGTGGCCGGCATTGTTACTTAGTGGGCAAAATGGGCAGACGGAAGGAGCTCTGCAACCAAAGAGAATATTGTTAAAACGGCTACATCTTATCAATCGGTTTTGGATATTGGTGGTCACAATGCCCACAGAATTATTTCAAAGCACAGTGAGACCACTACCATGCAGAATGTAAAGTGTTGTGGCTGGTCAAGGAAGACTACTGAGCATTTTGACAGGAGGATGAAAATCACCTCAATGTGGGACCACCTCAAAACAGCTTCTAAAGACCTGGAAGAGACCGCCAACCTTCAATTTCATCTTGAACTGTAAGCCAATGGCTTTAAAAATCTGGATTGAGAGGTTGTGTACCAGTAGTAAAACCATATTAGTTTTATCTACTGCAAAAAGAAAAATATTTGCCAAAGAAAATAAGGACTCGAATGTGAAAGATTGGGGCCATATTCTGCAATTCGACAAGTTGAAATTTAACAACCTAGCACTGGATGGTGTCAGGCATGTTCGTAGAAGACAAATGGAGTGTTTTAATACCAAATGAATGCATGGTGTCATTAAGCACAGCAGGGGAAACATATTGTTATTGGGGATGCATGTCTGCAGCAAGTGTTGGAAGGATCTACAAAGTTGCAGGCACCTTAAAAATCAACCAATACTTGTAAATCCTGCTGAACACAATGTAGCCAAGTATCTGATTGGAGGATCTGTTTGGAGAGCAAATGTATATTTTCCCACATGATAACGATCCCAAAAACACCACGAGTGCAACTAGGAGTCAAGCATGAAAAGTGCAAAGTTTAGTTAGTCAGCTGTAATCAAAAAAAAAGGAAGAACCAATAAAATATTTTAAAAATCTGGTTATATTATTGTCAATTTATGCATTTATGTTTTTCTATGCTTTTTTTATTTTTTGGCAAAACAAAATTTTTGCTGGAGTTTGCCTGTCTTGCCAAATAATTTTGTCATTAACCATGTTTATTGTATTTTTTTCCCCAATATAACAGTACTCATATTTTGATTGTTTAGTTCAGTGGTTCTCAGTGGTTTTCAGTGATGTACCCCCTGTGAAATATTTCTTCAGGCAAGTACCCCCTAACCAGCGCAAAGCACTTTTGGTTAAAAAAAAAAGAAAAAAAAAAAAAAAAAAAAAAAAAGACTTAAAACAGAGCACTGTGCCATCAGTGTCTGATTTATTAAACTTTGGAACAGATAAACACATACAAAATGATAATAATATATGCATATTTTAAAATCTCACGTACCCCCTGGAGTGCCTTTACGCGAACCCCAATTTGAGAACCACTGGTTTAGTTGAATCTGAAGTGTAAAAGCACATATCCCCTCCAGACACTGGCCTCTACTTCATTCCATTCATCCTTGAGGAAACACTGAATGAACAAAAGCTGTTGAATATGAGTGATGGAAAGCTTAAGATAGACTGCAGCTCATCACATTCTCCCCATTTTCACACACACTGTGTGCCAATCACATTGACAGAGCTGTTTCCTCCTAACTGCTGGAAATGTCACAGGTCTCCTTTCTCTTCACACACTCTTCGATCGTCTGCAGAGCCATGCATTATGCATGTGTGCATAAACAGAGACCTCACTGGATATTGACATGCATCGCAAACCCAAAATGAATACAAACCTCAATAAAAGAAACAAAACCAATAGAACCCATCACAAAGGAGAATTCTGTCCTTTCCCCTCCCCACACATGCCTGTGTGGATCGTGACTCTGAGACCATTCAAGTCAATTAATATAACTTAACTATAACTGTATATTTACACAGTAATGTGCAAAAGTCTTAGGCACGTTAGTATTTTCACAAAAAAAAAAAGTTAAGCCAGTTATTTATATCTTTTGCTGTAGTGCGTCAGTAGGAAACTTCAGTTTACATTTCCAAACATTCCTTTTGATATTAATTGTAATAATTAAACAGATTTTTGTACACACAAGTCTGACAACAGCAGGTATGCGCTACACAGAGAACTGATGTCACCACCATCGAGTCTGTCTGTGATTACATGAAGAAACAGAAAAAAAGTGGAGACAGACTTAGGGCCCTATTTTAACAATCTGAGCGCATGGTCTGAAGTGCATGGCGCAGGTGCACTAAGGGCGTGTCCGAATCCACTTTTGCTAGTTTAACAACAGAAAAAACAGTCAAGGCGCATGGTCCAAAAGGGTTGTACCTAGTTTCTTAATGAGTTTGGCCGCAACGTGCAATAAACCAATCAGAATCTCATCTTGGATTCGCCATTTACATGGCGGAATTTGCAAGCGGAAAAACTGAACACTTCTCCAGAGAGGAATCCTTTTATTTTTAATATTTAAAAATGTTGTGTAATAAGCAGAGTGTACGCGCATTGTGCACCTGCCTATAGGTGCATTTACTAACGCGCCTTTTAAATAACCATTAAAAATTATTCTGCGCCATTGGCTTTAGACCAGGTATTTGTTGGTCAATGGCACAGTCGTTTTCAGTTGCCTCAAAATAGCAACACGCCAACAGTACGCCTGAACACACCTCGTTTTCAGACCAGCACACTTAAGGGGCGAACAGATGGGCGAGAGTCCATTTGCTATTTAAAGAACGCGGTGCTGGACGTGAAAATGATAACTGCGTCGGTCTGAAACTAGCAAAAAAAACACTTGCGCAAGTCTGTCGTCGCATTGTGCCGGGTGTATGATAGGGCCCTAAATCAAGAAGAACTGTGGCAACGTCTCCAAGAGACTTGAAGAATCCTACCAGCAAAGCTACCTGAAAAACTATGTGCAAGTGTTCCTAGGACAAAAGCCATTTTAAAGGTGCAGTGTGTGAATTTTAGCATCATCTAGTGGTGAGGTTGTGAATTGCAATCACCCACCACTCACCCCTCCCTTTCGTAGTGCATATGCATAGAGAAGCTACAGTGGCCGACACAGGACAAAAATGTTGTAGTCGGAGAGAGCAGCGAGTGACTAGCGCTCTGTAGAGAAGTGTGTCTGTTTAGAGCTACTGTTGAAACATGACGCCGCAAAATGGTGATTTCACTGTAAGAGGACCCCGCGGTGTAAGTAGATAGAAATGGCTCATTCTAAGGTAATAAAAACATAACGGTTCATTATGTAAGGTCTTTATACACCACTGAAAACATAGTTATGTATATTATATTGCATTTCTGTCAATAGATCCTCATAAATACTACACACTGCACCTTTAAACGCAAAGGGTGGTCACCAAATATTTATTTGATTTAGTTAATAGAAGTTATTTGATCAATAAAATCTACTTATGAAATTATTTAATTTCAATATTTGTTACCTGAAAATTATATGAACACAATTTGAACAAATTGTTACAACACAATATACAACCCTTTGGGTAAAAGTTGTTTTGAAAGTTACTTAAAGTTGTTTGTAAAAATTACTGGCATGGCGTATGATGTACTATAATTATATTCTACTGGTATATCACAGTACTGAATTCTATAAAACAGAAATATTACAGTACCTGAATAAATAAGGTAAAGTATATAAAAGTATGTAAAAATAAATATTAATCAATTCTGATGCAATAGAACCTGAATCAGGTGGATCGACCTCTGATAAGTGAGGTCACTGTTCAAAACACATGGCGAGTTGGAGAGAAGTCGCTATTGTACACAGCATGCCATAGCAGGAGGGAGGTGTGAGATGAAATGCCTTGGAGAGGAGGATGCTGGGAACTCTGGTCTCGCTCCAGCAGGTTGTTAATGGGCACAGCGGGGTGATCCACCAACAGAAAGACTGTGTCACGCTCTCACTCAACCCCACACAAACACAGCAGACGATGCCTTTTCTGATCTGCGAGAAAAACGCTGGACTTTCCAATTGCATTTTACAAGCACCGGCCTTGTGCTCCACCACAAACACCGTGACTCAGTGTTATGACATGACTAAGAGTACACAGGCAGTGGACTGATGGTACCAGCAGTGGGTTTGTGACACTAACACTGCTTCTAGATTATCCGTTTCTTCAGAAATACCATTGAGTTCACAGAAAGCCCTGAGTAAGTCACAAGTTCACAAACCTCTGAAGTTAAGATTAACAGGGTTTTAAATTAGTATTATATGTATTGGTGATTTGGTCCCAGGAAGCAGACTTGTTTGCCAAAAAAGGCAAACTAGTATGACCTATAATTGTAAACATCATATTGCGTATATGCTGTAATTATCTGTGATTAGGTCACTATCTGAAGCAAATAAGATAGTATTTTTTTTAGTATTAGTTAGACTGCTATTGGAAGCAGATAATATTGCCACTTATTTTCCCCAATACTAACAATACATAACAGCAAAAACAGGGAATATACGCAAAAACTATACCTAAACCTATAGCATTCAAAGGTTTGGGGTCAGTAAGATTTTGGTTTTGATAGGAGTCTCTTACGCTCACCAAGGCTGCATTTAATTGATCAAAAATACAGTAGAAATATTGTGAAATATTACAATTTAAAATACCGGTTTAGTATATTTTAAAATGTAATTTATTCCTGTGATGACAAAACAGAATTTTCAGCAGCCATTCTTGCTATTATCAATGTTGAAAACAGTTACGCTGCATATTTTTTCAATGATACATTTTTTCAGGAATCTTTGAAGAATAGAACGTTTAAAAGTTTAAAAAAGAAAAGAAATCTTTTGTAACATTATAAATGTCTTTACTGTCACTTTTGATCAATTTAATGCATCCTTACTGATAAAAATATAAATTTCTTTCAAAAACTAAATTTTACCTAAACATTTGAATGTTAGTATATATGAAATTTCAGTTATATATCATATACTGGCCTTAAAATTATATATAAAAGTATCAGAGATTGGACTGCTATTGAAAGCATTAGGACTGTTTTAATGAAATAAAACAGACCTATAATATTGACCATCATTTCGATTATCATCCATAACAAATCCATAACATAAATCTTTCAGATTTCTATATTGGAGCATGCCTAATGAAAACACAACTGTATAAAGTCAAGCTGTTTACAATGACAACAATGTTTCCACATCAATACCCCCTGATTTCTAAACACTCATTACGCTTCACCTTGACTGGTTAAATTGCAGGATCCTTAAAAAAATTCTTCTGCAGCCAAATACAGAACTGCCAGGGAGGAGAAATAAAGCAACACATAAAAAAAAATTGCAACTGCCTTTAAATTTAGAGGACAGCTGCTTCCTCACACTTGCCCAAATATCATGGTTTACAAAGGACATTCTGCCTTAACGACAAAGCCCAGCGAGGCAACGTAGCCCCTTTTAAGTGACCTAACCTTTTCATAAAATGTCAAGGAAAGACTAATAATCCAGTATAGCAGACTGAAAAGAGCCAGAAACCTTTGCCATGCTTTTACTGGGTCATCTTATCAAAACAGCACCAGCTTATTGATCATGGTAGGGAAAACCAGGCAGACAGGAGGGCAGAGGCTGAGTGAGAGCTAACAGCATGTTGTGAGGCGATAATAAACACTTATGTTTTCCACTTCTTGGTTTAACTTGACGTTAACAGGTTGAGAAGCACCAAAGAGTAAACTCTTAAAACATATGTTAAGAAGAGCCTGTCCTGGGAGGACCTTTCCTCATTTGCTTTCATCTTTGCAACATGAAAAACAGGCGCTTAAAAATTATATTCTAGGTCTCTGATTACAAAAAACCCCCAAGAAAACAGCAATTTCATAGGGAAACAATGTCCATTTATCTATATTAGCAAAGATGACGACCCCAGACAAACATAAACACGGTTGTTTGCCATTACGCTGTGCCAAATAAAATGCAATTTACCACACACTCAGGTGCAATCTGCCCCGTACCTCGTGCCAACTGGAGTATGGCACTCATCTATGCTAAATGCATCTCGAAATATGCTGATGTCAGCACAACACTTCCCACCGTCTGTCCTTGAGGGAGAGTCTCAGAGGAAGAACAGGCCTGATTGACGCATCTTGTGCTTAGTGAAATTATCTGTGATCAATTTGGCAGGGATCTGCACGTTCTCCGTGGGGACCAGCGGCAGGCTACGGCAACTCTACCCATTTAGCTGATGAGACCAGTGTGACATGGCTTACCTGGGCTACAGTAAACACATTCAAGCCCCATTCGTTCAGATTTGCCCTCTTTGGATGACATTGATTTTTTCGGTTCTACATTTAGCACAGATTATGGGGTTAATGCATTGCTAATGACTTGAAAACGGAAATGTAGCGCCTTCATCCCCTCCATTCATTCATTTATTCATTCGCTCATTAATCTCTTCCTCTTCACATCTGTACCTGTTATAAATAAATCCATCTATCACTTCAACCAAGTGCATCGGTTAAAGCTGAAGTGTGTAATTTCTGTGCCACTAGTGGCAAATAAACAACGGGTATAAGTCTAATGGACTTAACGAACATGTGCACACGGCAGCCATTGTAAGTCGACAAGACCGAAAGTGCATATGAAGTGTGCCATTTGGGACAGGGCCAATGAATGTTTTTACATACCCTCACACACCCGGGGCAATGCGACACCAGACGTGACAAGTGTTTTTTGCTAGTTTCAGCCCGACACAATTATCATTTTCACTTCCAGCACCATGTTGTTTACATAGCAAATGCATACGCGCCCATCTGTTCGCCCTTGGGCGTGCTGGTCTGAAAACGTGTTGCTGTTTTGAGGCAACAGAAAACAGCAGTATTTTTTGTGTTACTTAAAGGGCGCTTTAGTAATACACAACACGCGTACTCTCTGCTTATTACACACACAGCAGCATTTTGGAGCATGTGCCTGGCGTGCTGACCGTTTTTTTCCGTCATTAAACTAGGAAAAGTGGATTCTGACATGCTCTAAGTGCACCTGCGCCATGCGCTTCAGACCATGTTGGTTAAAATAGGGCCCCCTGTTCGCACAGACATCGTACGTCATTTCATGCCATTTCATGTTGCGAGCACCGCAAACGAAACAGCAGCCACCATTTCCAGTTCCTCCTGAACCAAAACAACAAGCTTATGCTGTGTTCACGCCATAACTACTGTAATTTGAGAATCCTGTGACGTTATACTCGGAGCACTTCGTGACTAGAATAAATATGTAGAATATTCAATGGCAACACTATCATGCCGAAATGAATCTCCAGCAGTCAGGTGGTACAAGTCCGCGCTCTTGAAGTTGTTTATGTTCATCATTATTGTAATGTTATGTGCTTTGAGACATGAGGTAGTTCAATGCCGTTTCTCGTGATGCTTTTGTTTGCTCTCTGCTGTGTGTTTTGAAGGAAGCGTGGCTTTGGAGACGCTCAGAAGGGAGGGGATCTTATGTTTTCAAAGCTAACTCGCTAATGCTAGCCTCTCCGAAAATCACCTACCCTACCTTTAAGTTCAGTACAAGTGAACATCAATTCATCACGTCACAGGAAGTGGAGAGTTTGAGTAAAATAAATACGGAGGAAGGTTTTTAATGCGTTTAATTAATCCCAGTTTGCATGCAGTTATTTGTGGATATAAAGGGTGCAAGATGCAAACATTTTCAATGCAACTATCATGACTATGGGTCACATAAAATAATACACAGTAAAGTGACAGTAAAGACAGATATAATATTATAAAATATTAAAAAATAATTTAAATGTTCTTTCTATTTATCAAAATACTGAAAAAAACGTATGTGTAAAATGTATATTTCCATAAAAATATAACAGCACAACTGTTTTTAATTGTGATAAATAATAATAGGAAATGCTTCTTGAGCACCAATTAAACGATTTCTGAAGGATCATGTGACACTGAAGACTGCTGACAATTCAGCTTTGCCATCACAGAAATATATTAAAATAGAAAACATATTTAATTATTTTAATATTTCACAGTGTTACTGTATTTTGATCAGACAAATAGAGCCTTGTTGCACATAAGAGACTTGACACCTTAAAATAATATAAATAATTAAAATAAAGTCTCTTTTCAAACAGCTTTCAAACTCTCCCCGTCTTCCATTGGTCAGACAAATAGATAACCTCGCCCTAAACTCATGTCATTGGTTGGGCTGATCGGGACACTCAAACAACCTACAAATAGACTCTGTACATTAAACTGGCTTATGAAAAAAACTAAGCCTATTTTAACATGAAAACTTAACCTTGAACTTCCATCCCACTCATGTCTTTCACCTTGCCCGAGAATGCCAAGATTTATTGCATTCGATTTATTTGAAGGTAAGATCACGTCCCTAGGTCTGTGAATAAGCGCTAGGGCACACAACTGAGAAAACATCCAGATATTATTTAATTTTGAAATAACCCCGCTTCCCTCTCATTTAAAGCATCTTGCTGTCTAATATTAAACCTATACCCATAGGGCTAAAGTTTCTATAAATATTAGATCCCTCCCTGTTGTGGAAAACAAAGGCGATGAATCATAGCTTATGTCTGTAATCTTGATTACATAAACTTGCATCCTCAATCGCTCTGCGACACAGGCCACTGGTGATTTTAAGCATTTCGGCCAAGTTGTCAATGGCAGCCAAGCACTAATTAATCCTAATGCTACAGTTGGAATGGCTCAATACACCCAACAGCTTGTTTAAACATGCTCATTGAATAACAATAAAAGGTACTCTCATTCACTCATTTTGTTAAACGATGTGAAAAGATTCCTGTCAAACGTGTCTGATTAGTTAATGCACAGTAATCACACATGAAATTACAGCTGAAGTGTGTCATTTCAGAACTACATCAATACCAAAAGGGAACTGCAAAATCAGTGATTGTTTTCAAATAAACTGCGTTGATTAAGAAGTCTTACATTTAAAAAAAACATGTAAAATCATTCCGAACAAGACATTTCCCCCAATTGCTTGGTTTCAATAAAACCTTTTGAACTGAACTTAAGTTCTGAAAAGGTTAGTATGTTTCCATAGTACAACTCTGATCTCAAAAGGCAAAGAAAGTTTGATTCCTCACCATCTGAATGCTTTAATCTAGACATCAACATCTGTGTTCAGACATAAAGAAAGTCCACAGAACATCCTGGACTTCAACCATTCATTCACCATTAATATGTTGTTTTGTTCTGCCATCTTCTGGTACAATAATGTAATTGCAGCAAAAATATATATATATTTTTTTTTATTTGTGACAGGGCTATTATTTTTAAATAAAAACCAAATGTCTTAGATGCAAAAGGTGATAGATAATGTGAGTGTTCCTGTTTCAAAATTTCTAATTGACATTTAATAGCATTTAAATTCAAAACAACTTTTTTCACTTCACTTTTTTTTTTCTTTTTTTTTCCCCATATGAATACAATTGGAGTTGTATTAAAAAATGTGCTGACTCTTCCAAGCATTATAAATGGCAATGAATGGGAGCCCAAAATTTGAAGCCCCAAAAAAAGTGCATCCATCCATTATAACAGTGATCCACACGGCTCCGGGGCGATAATAAAGCGAAGCGATGTGCTTATGTAAGAAAAATATCCATATTTAACATGTAATAAAGTAAATGATCTAGCTCCCGCCAGACCGCATTCCGTATTCAACTAACGAAAAAAGACGATGACGTCAGACGTAGCGCAAGCGTTTTGAACTGCTTGAGGCGTTACACTTTCTTTCTAAGTTGAAACGGAAGGCGGTCTGGTGGAAGCTAGATATTTTATAAAGTTTTAAATATGGATTTATTTCTTATACAAACCCATCGATTCACTTCAGAAGGCCTTTATTAACTCCCCAGAGCTGTGTGGATTACTTTTATAATGGATGGATGCACTTTTTTGGGCTTAAAATTTTGGGCAGCCATTCACTGCCATTATAATGCTTGGATTAGCAGGACATTTTTACTATAACTCTGATTGTATTCGTCTGAAAGAAGAATGTCATATACACCTAGGATGACTTGGGGGCGAGTAAATCATGGAATCATTTTCATTTTTGGGTGAACGATCCCTTCAATCTGTACTCCCACCCTGTAAAACCCATAATGACAAAGTTCAAGCAAACAGCTAAGCCGACTGTTGCAGAGAAGGGCTTTCCGTTGTTTATATGGCTGATCTATTATTGATGCTCAAAAACAATCCTGCTGTTTAGAAGTGATAGTGCTAACAGGAAAGGTAAATATTTAACCAACAGCATCTGAGATAGAGCTGACCTAAAAGGAAATTGGGAACATCAACTACAGGGCAAAAGAAAAAAGTGGAGAGGATACAGCTCTTACCAGCAGTTATAATCTGCACTGTCCATGGACGTTTGGCTATCAGCCCCTGATAAGATCTCCAAAGACCCGCCATGGGACAAAGTCTAAGATAAACACAAGACCACTGAAATTACTACAGTGAAAACTGCTGCAGAAATACATAACATAGCTGACGACTTGAGAAACAGCTAAATTAGTATGCGGCTGGCAAGAATAATATAAATGTCATTGTCTCAGTTATTGGAAGAGAAATATTTTTTTTTCCTTCTTTTTTTTAATGCAACACATCCTTTATTACCATGACAAATATTTTATCATTCTTATTGCCAATGGATTTTGCAGCGATTGTTGCGTCCAGTTAAAACTTTGCAAATTTAGAACAGTGGAAAAAAGAAATAAAAGAGAAAAATTTAATTGTTAAGAAATGTAAAGCTGAAGTTCCGATTTGAGGAGCGTGCAATAATATTTTCAGTCCGGCTCGTTTGCGCGTTGCCTCAAGGACACGCCCACAATAGGGGACAAGTCATGAATATTCATGTATATCCCGCCCACTGGAACAGTTTTTCACGTGAACTGAGTTTACGCAACACCGGTTCCCAACCTTAATAGTCTGTCCTGAGCATCTCTGATTTAATAAAGTCCCGTTGCATTCCTACAGTGATGTGAGACGCGCGCTCTGGCTGGTCAACATACATCAAGATGAATTTACAAACTTCAAAACAAAAACAAATAAAGTTAACAGTCGGATAAGAGCAAATATTTGACATAACTAAGAAGGTCTCATCCGCTGTACACATTTATTTATGTTTAATTGAATTTCGTCCAACAGTCTTCCCTCAAGTACTTATAACGAATCTTTCGTAATTGCATTTAATTTATTTTACGACTCTTGTACAGACAGTTTTAACCGGCACGAAGGCTTATGTTAGACAGAAGTGTAGTCCTACCGTGTCACGAAAAACAGTTGTACAATGAGTGCCAGAGATGTTGGCGCTGCCGAAATTGAAGGCTATTTCAAAATGAAGTCAAGAGGACGGAAAGATGTGGCAGAAGTTTAAACGCACACGCTTAAATTAGTCTTGTTTGTACGTCTTGCTTCTGGACAACTTGACAGGTGTTTGACAATTCATTTCAGCCCAAAGTCATCAATATAGCGTGATGCCTGAGTGTGCAGCGTGAAGCAAGCAAAGCAAAGCAAAGCGGATTTCAAAATAAAAGTCTTTTTAAATATTATTTATTTATTTATTGTATTACATTTTCCAAATAAACATACAATGACCAAAAAAAAAAAAATTCTAATAGTGACTATTGGAAATTACAAGAGCTTTGTGTGTTCCCGTTTTAAAACGCATAGTTTAAGTCTTAGGTCAGAATAAAAATCAGAACAATTAAACTTACCAACTAAAAATCACGATGTACAGCAAAAATAACTCATTTTATTTTGAAAAATAAAGAGCTTCCGAAATATTACGGACAAGGCGCACGTGTCATGCAAACTTTAAATACTTACTTTTTCTAAATTATTAAAGAATAATAAAAAAAAAAAAAAACATTAGGCACAAGATTTTTTTTGCGCTTTTTATATAGACACAAAAATGTTCAACATAAGTGGAATGGCTTACAGCACTGGAGGTCAGTTTGAAGCTTGTAAACAGATAAACCAGGGTAATCATATTATTCATCAAAATCAGTAAGTACAGTACACATCTCTGAGAGAGAAAAGGGGAGACATAATGTTGCCAATGTAGTGAAGTCTGAAATCCATTACTAATATTTGGTTATGCTTTATTTAGAAGAATATCACATAACCAAGCCATAAAACCACGTTATACAAACCAAAAGGCAGTTCCAATTAGGAAACAAACACACAACAAAACAATAATATATATATATTACATATAGGGTCCTGAGACAAAGACGTAAATTTCAAGTACATTTTGTCAAGTGGGACCAAATAAACAAATTATTTGTAATTAAATTCTATTGAAATAATACACTAAAATTGTAAGTGCTTCACAGGTTGCTGTATTGGCACTATTACTATAATCAGGCTTAGACAACAACAAAAAAGACATGTAACAGCGAAAGTTCAGAAGCATGTTTTGCTCTCTCTTGGTTTAACTGCTGCTAAAATACCTCCCAAAGTTTCTTAAATAAATTTCTCTCAACTTTTGTCATTGCAAATTAATCTGTCACTGCCTCTTATCAATCAGGCATGACAAGTAAACTAATGAAAAATAAATATACATTTATCTACATTAACTTTACAATTCAAGTATACAACAGAAAATGGCTGCAACAAACTATAACCCTGATTTTGTTCCCCTCTGTGACAATGTAGAGCTAAATCCTAAAACCAATGATGAGATGAAAATTATTCCTTTGGAGTTAAAATTTCATTTCCCATTAAAAAAAGTCCTTTCCCCCACATTTTTACATGCACATAAGTGCCACCAAGTAGACTGATATATTGATTGGCACTTCACATCTTTATCAGCCTTCAAGATACCAATCAAAAGTAAATGCAGATTAAACAACAGACGTATTGTTTATGAGTAGAATTGCAGCATTGTAGTAAACAATGATGTCCGAACCAAATCCTCAAATTTCCTACTTTGTGCATGGGCTACTATTCAAGGTAGTAACATCTCTGCACAGTTTTAGCAAAGCTGCAATATTAAAGGCAGGTTAAACTGAAGCTGAAAAAATTTAGACGTATGAACATATTTCTTTCACTTAGGATAATGTCAATTTGGTCAAGCACTTCAAATACACATGTATGCCACATACACAAAGGAAAGCCAAGACGACATGAAATCAGCTAACAAACAGTGGTGAGTATGTGCTGTGTTTGCAATCAATTATACATACTGCATTCTCACAGTATATATTGTATACTTGCACTACTACTACAAAAAATATAAAAATAAAAAAAAATAGTACAAGTTTGGTAGTATGCCATTTCTAACATTCATGAACAAACTGTGTTGTGTCCTTATTCCACTCCATTTCTTTTTTTTAGGTAGTAATGAAAATCTGCTAATTGTGATGGTCATGTGGGCACTGAGGAAAGCTAATGAGCAGTAATCTCCAATGTTTGGGGGTCCGTTTGGGGGTCCTTTGACCTGTATTGAGCATGGGCACACATGCAGCACATAGTATTGCAAAAACTGGTAGCAAGAGACAGCTAAGGCTTATGCTTAAATAGGGCAGGGCATTGGGTCCACAATCATGAGATTAAGTGCTTAAAAGTTCCCTTCTCCGATGCATGCAGACAGAGTTGCTCACATACACGTCTCAATGAAATTCAGTAGTCCATCCCCTCATCACTTTCATACCAATCTGAAGGAGCATCAGTCCCAAAGTAACGGTCCCCAAAATTACCTGCAAAACAATCGCTTTGGATTACAAGATACAGAATGTTCCCTTTTCCCCCTTCTGTTTTTGCCAATCAAGGAGCTCTTACCAATCCCTGGAATGATGTGAAACTCATCATTGACGTTCTTGTCCACAGCAGTGGTGATGATGCGCACTTTGGGAAAGGCATAGGCCACTGAGTGAACTCCCATCTCTGCCATGAGCAGAGAGAGCAGGAAAATCTTATCCTCCTCGACATCATGATCCTGTAACAGATGAGTTTGTAAAATCACCCTGATTTAAACCGTAGGTTACTGAGCACTAACTAATGTAGACTTCAAGGTCTGTAAGAAGAGATATATACACCGATCAGGCATAACATTATGAAGGTGAAGTGAATGACACTGATTATCTCATCACGGCACCTGTTAGTAGGTTGGATATATTAGGCAGCAAGTGAACATTTTGACCTCAAAGTTGATGTGTTAGCAGGAAAAATGAGCAAGTGTAAGGATTTGAGCGAGTTTGACAAGGGCCAAATTGTGATGGGGTGTGTGGGGTGTTCCCGGTCTGCAGTGGTCAGTATCTATCAAAAGTGGTCCAAGGAAGGAACAGTGGTGAACTGGCGACAGGGTCATGAGTGGGCAAGGCACATTGATGCACATGTGGGGATCGAAGGCTGTCCAGTGTGGTCCAATCAAACAGACGAGCTACTGTAACTCAAACTGCTTAAGAAGTTAATGCTGGTTCTGACAGAAATGTGTCAGAATACACAGTGCATCACAGTTTGTTGCGTATGGGGCTGCATAGCCGCATATCAGTCAGGGTGCCCATGCTGACCCCTGTCCACCGCCAAAAGGGAAGCTGGCAGAGGCAGTGCGATGCTTTGGGTCCTGCCATCCATGTGGATGTTTTTTGACACATTCCACCTACCTAAGCATTGTTGCAGACCATGTACACCCTTTCATGGAAATGGTATTCCCTGGTGGCTGTGGCCTCACAAAGCAAAAATGGTTCAGGAATGGTTTGAGGAGCACAACGAGTTTGAGGTGTTGACTTGGCCTCCAAATTCCCCAGATCTCAATCCAATCGAGCATCTGTGGGATGTGCTGAACAAACAAGTCCAATCCATGGAGGCCCCACCTCGCATCTTACAGGACTTAAAGGATCAGCGGCTAACATCTTGGTGACAGACACCACAGCACACCTTCAGAGGTCTAGTGGAGTCCATGCCACGACAGACCAACACAATATTAGGAAGGTGGTCAATGTTATGCCTGATATTATGACCACTATATATGTGTGTGTGTGTGTGTCTGTGTGTGTATTTTGTATGTATAATATAATAAATGTGGCTACCTAGTGCAACATATACATTTATCTACCTACTTACCTATCTATCTTTTATAAATGTGCAACATATCTACATATTCCCAAGTAGCCATGTTGTGAAGTATTCAACAAAAGGCCAAACAGACCTTTTTGAACTTTGCACTCACAAAATGGAGCAATTTGGCCAGGATTGTTTGTTTTATTATGCAAGAGAGCAGTCAAAGATCATTCAGAAAAGTGATTGTGTGGGGTGTCCATTGAAACAGATCAGTCCGAAAAGGACAAAGCATAGTGACATGTTGACATTTATCTTGCACATCTTAAAAGTTAGGCTTAAAAGGAGATATATGACCATTGAAATTTCAAAACGTTTCGAAACAGTTATGATGTAACAAAGCCTCGTTTACTGAAATCACTGATTCGAACCACTTTACGAATCTTTTGTTTCGAATCAGGTTTCAAAGCTTCATGAAGCCATCACTCCTCTACACTGCACTGGAAATGCAAAAAAACAAATCAATGACTGTGTTCATTTGGTAAATTTTCATAAATAGAAAAGCACTGTGACCTTTGTGTCTGCTAAAGTGACTTACAAGTAAGACCCTGACAGCCATGAGAGCTGCCGCCCCTGTTGACACGGTGCTGTCCATCAGGATGACATAGTCCTCACTGAGCTCCTTGGGCAGACGCAGGTAATGGAGCTGTGGAGGAAATTAGACCATGATAAAGACAGATTTTTAGACTGAGCAGAGATTTATGTGCCATTAGGTAGTACACTAAACATGCAAAACAGATGGAGACGAAGGAATTTGAGAGTGGCTTTGCACTGAGACTTCATTCTAAATTTAAAAAGGACAGAGGAACTTGAAGATCAAAGATTTGGAGATGGGTGATATAGCTAAAATGTTAATGGAGAAAAAAAATACTTTTTGCTGTATGTAAATATTGAATGCATGTATTCAGTGCCTAAAATGAACACTCGGTAAAGCCAAATGGGAGTAAAAGATAAAATAAAAAATTGGTGTTAGCGAGTATATTAAATGGTGTCAAAATGTAGTATAGAAATTGGGATAGAGAATTATGAATTTTCACTGGTATCTTTACAGCCTGTTTTTGAAAAAACTTGTCCGGTAAGTTTTTCAGAAATCACCAGCCATTGGCAGGTGTGGCAAAGTTAGTTTTAGGCCCTGTGTGTATTCATATTTATCAGTAAAAATCTTGAAATAAGTTTTTTCACTAAAATGAACATAAGAATTATTGTACAATTATTTTAAGTTCTTACTAAAATTACTAAAACTAAAACTAAATATTTTTACAAACACTAACAAATATGACAAGCACATAAAATTACTAAAACTAAAACTCATAACTCAAGCTAATTTAAAATATTAATAAATACCATAATAGTATATAAATCTAAAGTGACTGTACAGCTAGAGGGAGCTGTACGCCATACATTTACAAAAACAATCCATCAGCAGTTTATAATGTATATCACGACATGTTACACATCAGGTTGAACACATTATACAACAGGCGTAGAGATCAAATCTGACAAACCACAGAAGTGAAACAGACCATGACCTGAACAGTAGGCTATGAGTAAATCACGTGCTCCGTCTTACCAAGGCTGAGAACACAAGGGCACATGATAACACAGACACTTTATAGACGTGTGTGTCATTTGGATGGGTGAAGATGTGATACCTCAGGCTCTCCTGTGTCGTGATTGGTCTGGATGAGGATCTTTCCGAGTCGAATATCCTTACAAACAGCCATCAAGGCCTGTTCCATGGTCTCTCCTGCCCGTAGAATGGACACACCAGTGATCTATTAAACAAATAAACAGGAACAAACACTGGTGTAAAGTCCTGCCATATAGACCAGTGGTTCTCAAACCTGTCCTGGGGACCCCCCACCAGTGCACATTTTGTATGTCTCCCTCATCTAACACACCCAGATGAAGTCTTGCAGTCTCTACTAATGAGCTGATGAGTTGAATCAGGTGTGTTAGATGAGGGAGACATGCAAAACCCAGGACAGGTTTGAGAACCACTGATATAGATAATACCGATACCAACTAATGTGACAAATGAATAGACATGCAATTATAGTTTAATTAAAATTTTCAATTAAAGATATGAAAATATGGTTAAATAATGTATAGTTGTCAGTAGACGACTAGCTTTTCTTACGATTTTGCCGCCATCATGTGTTCAGATACTTTTCATACACGAGAAGCATGTTCATACCTGGACACATTGCTGTGGTATCGAAAAACAATACCTTAACATGTTGACTTATATGGACTAAGTTTTATTTGAGGAAATCGGTTTATAATAAGCTATTTGGTTTGACTTAATGGTCCTGTGCTGTCTATTGATTTGAATAAATATGCCCATAATGGCTAACGTACAAACCCGATTCCAAAAAAGTTGGGACACTGTACAAATTGTGAATAAAAACAGAATGCAATGATGTGGAAGATTCAAATTTCAATATTTTATTCAGAATACAACATAAATGACATATCAAATGTTTAAACTGAGAAAATGTATCATTTTAAGGGAAAAATAAGTTGATTTTAAATTTCATGGCATCAACACATCTCAAAAAAGTTGGGACAAGGCCATGTTTCCCACTGTGTGGCATCCCCTCTTCTTTTTATAACAGTCTGCAAACGTCTGGGGACTGAGGAGACAAGTTGCTCAAGTTTAGGAATAGGAATGTTGTCCCATTCTTGTCTAATACAGGCTTCTAGTTGCTCAACTGTCTTAGGTCTTCTTTGTCGCATCTTCCTCTTTATGATGCGCCAAATGTTTTCTATGGGTGAAAGATCTGGACTGCAGGCTGGCCATTTCAGTACCGGATCCTTCTTCTACGCAGCCATGATGTTGTAATTGATGCAGTATGTGGTCTGGCATTGTCATGTTGGAAAATGCAAGGTCTTCCCTGAAAGAGACGACGTCTGGATGGGAGCATATGTTGTTCTAGAACTTGGATATACCTTTCAGCATTGATGGTGCCTTTCCAGATGTGTAAGCTGCCCATGCCACACGCACTCATGCAACCCCATCCCATCAGAGATGCAGGCTTCTGAACTGAGCGCTGATAACAACTTGGGTTGTCCTTGTCCTCTTTAGTCCGGATGAAATGGCGTCCCAGTTTTCCAAAAAGAACTTCAAATTTTGATTCGTCTGACCACAGAACAGTTTTCCACTTTGCCACAGTCCATTTTAAATGAGCCTTGGCCCAGAGAAAACACCTGCGCTTCTGGATCATGATATGGCTTCTTTTTTGACCTATAGAGTTTTAGCCGGCAACGGCGAATGGCACGGTGGATTGTGTTCACCGACAATGTTTTCTGGAAGTATTCCTGAGCCCATGTTGTGATTTCCATTACAGTAGCATTCCTGTATGTGATGCAGTGCCGTCTAAGGGCCGAAGATCACGGGCATCCAGTATGGTTTTCCGGCCTTGACCCTTACGCACAGAGATTGTTCCAGATTCTCTGAATCATTGGATGATATTATGCACTGTAGATGATGATAACTTCAAACTTTTTGCAATTTTTCTCTGAGAAACTCCTTTCTGATATTGCTCCAGTATTTTTGGCCGCAGCATTGGGGGAATTGGTGATCCTCTGCCCATCTTGACTTCTGAGAGAGACTGCCACTCTGAGAGGCTCTTTTTATACCCAATCATGTTGCCAATTGACCTAATAAGCAAATTGGTCCTCCAGTTGTTCCTTATATGTACATTTAACTTTTCCGGCCTCTTATTGCTACCTGTCCCAACTTTTTTGGAATGTGTAGCTCTCATGAAATCCAAAATTATTTCAATTTCAAAATCTCACTTTCAACATTTGATATGTTATCTATATTCTATTGTGAATAAAATATAAGTTTATGAGATTTGTAAATTATTGCATTCCTTTTTTTATTCACAATTTGTACAGTGTCCCAACTTTTTTTGGAATCGGGTTTGTACGTGCTTAAGTGAACACTCAAGTTTAATACAATGATCATAATGCAAGGCAAGCATTGGCATGTATGTGATCTATTTTTAGCGGCATTCAGTATGGGATTTGACTATTCATCATTTAAGTGTGGATCATCCTTTCAAATGGATCGATCGCATATACTGTCTCTGAGGGGCGGGGTTAGACTAGTCATTGCGCACATCCCTACTAAACAGCCTTTCACTTTCAACACTACTGCATGGTGCCGAGAGGTATCTGCATGACCAGAAGTTAAGCTTGATTTATACTTGCTGCTGCCACACAAGCGCGAAGGTGTGTGCGGCAAAAATTAAGTCATCTCAGTCATGCGCGTTGAGAGCGCGAGACCTCTTTTCACGTGGCGGTGTGCACAGCGAATTATGTAACTTTCTGTGCGCCTCTGCATCTGGAAATGCATTGCCATAAAGTGGTATCGGGTGAGGTTGTATTGGGGGTAGTTTTACGAGTAAGAGTCCATGAGCATAGTATCGGACCGACACCCGAGTACTGGTATCGGTGCATCCCTAGTTTTAATCCAACCAAACATGTGAACACACCATTAACAATAATAACTAATTTGATTTAGTCATTTCCCCCCCTCCAAAGCATGCACACATTTTAATTTTCAAATAAACAAACCCTTTTCCCGCTCAGCCTCTTCCCTTCATATACAGTTCCTTGAGGAGTTTCAACAGACACCGGCTAGAGAGAAGAGGAAATAAGAATCAGTGATGGAACTAACTAGTGCTATAATCTTCAGTGAAGACTTGCATCACTTCACACCATAAATTTTTTATTTGTGCTGCCTGACACGCGTATGCATCACTGTATGATGACCAATTTCCAGAGCTCATAATATCTGGTTTAAAAGTTGGTAGCCGGTCATTAATGACGGTCCACTCACCTTCAGCGGCAGGAAGGACAGGGCGTGCTCTATGAGAAGCCTCATTAATCTCTTTGAATAGAAAATAAATTCATCCCGACTGGTTTCTTTATTCCTGGGGGCACAGAAGACACAGTCAATAATACACAACAAAGATGATGTGAGTTTTGGAGGAGAGCATGATACTGTAAACAGGAACCACAGGTCTGAGATTTCAGTTAAAGTGAGAAAACTATTTTATTTTAATTACCCAATTACAAAACATCAGTGGCCCAAAACATACAAATACAACTCAAGCTGCTGCCAGCCTGCTTAAGTCCATCTCACAATGATACATTTCACACTCCATTTACACTTATACTAGAGTAACCCAAGGTGTACACTAAAGAGTACAGTGGTGATGATTCTGGCTGGGTTTGAAGCTAAAACCGTATATCCAAACCCATTTTAATGATTGTACAGTAGCTTTTTCTGAATCTACAGCATCATGGTAAAATATATTTTTTTATTTGAGCTGTGATCTATCAGTTTGTTAATGTGATGAGATGCGTACCATGAAGTAATGCCAACAAGTCTTTCTATTATAATGTTGGCTTTGCTAGGTGCAGCACAACTAGCGCAGTACGATCCACAAACTAAATTAAACTTGACATTGTGAACTTAAATTGTGTTTTGTGAAACATAAATCAGTATCATTTGACTATGTGTGAAGATACACATCTTCAGTTTAATTTTTCATATTATATTTTAATAAAAAAATAAAACAAACCATAAATGGATTCTTTAAAATCATAAAAATGTGCTACTCTAAGTTTGGGGTCGGTTAAATTGTGATATATAATTACAACTTAAAATGACTTTTTTTATTTTAAAAATGTAATTTATTCCTGTGATGGCAAAGCTGGATTTTCAGCATCACTACTCGTCTTCAGTGTCACTTGATCCTTCAGAAATCATTCTAATACGCTGATTTGATGCTCAAGACACATTTCTTATTATAATAAATGTTGAACAGTTGTGCTGATTAATATTTTTTGATGGAAATCATGATACGTTTTTCTTTGATGAATAGAATTAGAATTTGAAAGAAAAATATTTTGTAATATTATAAACGTCTTTACGGTCACATTTTATCAATTGAATGTGTCCTTGCTGAATAAAAGTGATTTTATAAAAGTATTCATTTCTTTAAGAAAAAATATTACTGACCCAAACTTGAGCGGCAGTGTAAATAAAATAAAAAAACAAATTACAAAAAGAAACCTCCAAATTGGAGTACTTATGTAATATTACACAAGTACTGGAGTATTCACAAGAACAGAAGTCATACCTGATAATAGTGTGCATTCCTCTGACCTGTGGGGTGCTCTCCATGACGCTCAGAGTCTTGGGTAGAGGTTGACCCTGATGGGCAGATGCCAGGGCTGATCTATATGGCACATGGATATGAGATGTAAACACTCATTTTTTCCCCGCATATTGCAAACAAAAAGTAACACCACACATTTTGTTAATGGAAAAGAGGCAAATATAATAATATTTGACTTTTTCTCAGTGTAAATATGGTTTGAAAAGCGAGCTTGAAGTGTTATGGTAGCAGGTCAAGGTAGAGTTAAGGCCGATTCACTTCAAGTCAGAATTTCAATAATGAATACATTTTTAAATGAAACCATGGCATCCAGAAAACCTCACTGACCAATAAGATATTAACTTGGGTTGTGTGTTGGCTTAATATAGCTAGTTTCTAAGTAGAAGGAGCAGTGTGATATGTGCATCATCTATATAACTGTCAGACTTGGTGTGAATGGGCCTTTAAATTAGAAGTAGGCAGAAGTGAGGGTATTGCAACCAAAGATCTGATGTACAAAATAAACAGTTCACCTAAAAATTACATCTACATTTCTTCCCAAACACGCATGACTTTCTTCACAAAGGAGAAGAAAGTCATACTTGAGGGAGAGTAAATGACAGTTTTAATTTTAGGGTAAACTACTTTTGCAGTGAAATAATGTGATATTAAATAAAACCAACGAGATGGTTTAGGGCTGACCCCACACTAAAATCATTGTGTTCAATTGATTTGTTTAAAATTACAATATTGTAAATGTGGAAAAACTAAGTAAAGACTGAGAGAGCCACCACTGCCCTCTACAGTGCACAGCAACCTACAATAATCAGATAAAAAAGAAAAATGACTGCGATTAATACATATAGCTGCTAAACTTCCTTCATCGTGGCTGAGTTTTCACCAAAAACTCAGCCAGTTTTTAGTGAAACTGGCTGAGGTTTGGGCCAGTTTCACCAAACCTCAGCCCACAATCCCATAAAGAAAAACACCGGCTGAGTCCGAAATCGCATACTCTCGAGTAGGTACTTATTTTGAACAAGTAATTACTTCAAGACCACTAAAAAAAAAAAAAAAAGTATGTTTTATATATTATATATATATATATATATATATATATATATATATATATATATATATATATATATATATATATATATTATATTATATTATATATATTATATTATATATATATATATATTATATTATATATATATATATATATATATATATATATATATATATATATATATATATATATATATATATATATATATATATATATGAATGTAATCTGGACGTACTACATTCGCCATGTTGTCATTATCATATGACCTACCAGCATCAGTTACGTCGCTTCACTGTCATTCACAAATCCTCTCCCATGACCAAATGGGATGGTAAAGTGTCCATCATATCTCACTGGAAGAATAGGTCATCTGGGTACTGTTTGCCTACTCTTTTATGAGTACTGTGAATTCAGACATACTTGTCACATACTGTATTTCGCCTACTATATAGTAGGGAAGTATGCGATTTCGGATGCAGCCACCATGTCCTAACCAGGAGCTATACGAAATGTGTTCAGCGTCAAAAAAAAAATTGTCTACACTGAACACAAAACTGCTGAGCAGAATGATACAATGATAACCAATCAGAAGTTAAGGAGCAGGATTTTAGACTAATGACATTTTATTGTGGGTGTGGCTATCTAGGCAAAATATCACAAAAATAGAAAAGAGACAGAATGTCCTGTCGCTGTTGAGACTGGTTAGGACACTGTGATAGATTGACAGTGTGAATGTTATATGCACATTCTGAAAAGATGGAGTTGAGTCAAACATACACAAGCAAGTTGAAAAAAATTTCAAACAATAATAGTAAAAAAAGCTGATTGTTACTGAAGGAGCAGAACATGGTTTTATAAAGTGAGGAAGGATTGCAGAGGATGGATTAAAGAACAAATAAAATGAAGGAAACAGAAAAAAGAAAAGGCGAGAGGATGCAAGATTTTATCCTCACATATCCCAGCGGAGTTTCCTCTGAAGAAGGGAATAAATGATCATTGGGAGATAACGATGACGAGACAGAGAAAAGAGAGAGAGGGAGGGGGAGAAAAGAACACGACCTGATTAAAGTCTATACGGCACAGATGGGACAGATCACAGCCAAGATGAGCTCAGGTCTGGGTAGTATGTCAGTGGTTTTCAGCTGAAGTGCTGCTGCTGGCCTGAATAAAACGATAAAATGACAGCAGATGTCTCAAAAGAGACTATGTATTCATGGAATTTGCACAGTACCCAAAGAGAAAACCACTGAAATAGGCCCATCCCCGTGTTAGAAACAGCATCAAAATAACAGTGGAGGTGGAGACAAAAGGTACACCGTGAAGCTATGGTGTGTTTTTCCTTACAAAACTATTTTTGTCATCACATCAATTTTGTGCAATTCATTCAGATCCTTAACAAACAGGCTCCATTTTGTGTTCAGGAAGGATGCATCAAATTGTTCAAAAGTGACATGTCGTCACAAATTTTTTTTTTTTTTTCATTTAAATCAAAGAATCCTGAAATATGCATCACGGTTTCCACAAAAATATTAAGCAGCCAGTTTTTTAACACAGATAAGAAATGTTTCATCAGCACCAAATCAGTATAATAGATTTCTTTAGACCAATGAGATAAAATGTGGGCGGAGCTGTGTATCCGTTTACACTGCGGCCTCAACAACACTCAACATTTAATTTGTTTAGTGTAGTCATGTCTGTCCAACACCATGGCCAGAGCTAGGCTTTTCCTTTTGTCTCTATTTGCATCTCTGCATGTTTGAGGGAAAGAAAGGACAGATGAAGCACAAGTTTAAAGAATGAAGGAAAGATAGATGGAAGGGAATGAGGGGAAAAGCAGCCATACCTCACTGTGATTTCACGCTGGGATGGTTAGAGCAATCGGTTGAGGGTTTAGCAAGTATTTTCATTACAAACACACACAAGGAGGAGAAGAATAAAAAAAGAAAAGAAAAAAAGACAAACTCATGAAATGAGATATTCACTCAGAAAAAGCCATTCCAAACAGTCAGCCCTCACCCTCTCCATGGTATACTGGAAAATATTTCATGGCAATATCAGCTTGAACCCCTAACTTAAGCTGATACAAATCACAGTCTCGCAGTTTTAATATACATTTACGTTTCTCATATTTACATCACTGCAAATAAAATCTTTATCAGTGCGGTCATGTACAGCAGGCTGACCATATACCACATATACAGACAATACATTTTCCATAGGCTTGAGGTTACAAATTTACTTTGAAAAGGGTCATTTTTTTTTAATTAAAGGAACTTTTCTTTTTCCTACTGTGAAAGTAAAGTTTGCTCTATTTGGGGCTTGTCCCCTACCCAGATTTTTTTAACCTCCCCTTTATAGTAAATTTATAAGAAGTGTTTGAATAAGGGAAATTCTATTTTGCATAAATAAAATGTTATCAATTTACCAAATGATTATGAACAATATATTTTATATTTAAATAAATCATATATTTTACTTTAACTTTAGATTAGATAGAAAGAAAGATAGATGATAGATCTATCTAAAAAAAAAAAAAAAAAAAAAAAAAAAACACCACACAATCACATGTTATACGCAGACCTCAAATCTGACCTCTGCTGGATGAGAGAAACAATGCGGCCCTGTGGCTTTAGAGCATGACATCTTTTGTACAAAAGCACATGGTTCATTAGCCTTAAAGATCATTCCTCACAGTGACTGATCGAGTGAAGAAGAGAAAAGCATTTTCCAACTCAGGATAATTCATGACTTTATTCAGCCTGCCAGACAAGAAAAGGATTACATTTCAAAGAGCTCTAAACCCATTTTTGTGGAATACATCTGTCATCAATACATGCACATGAACATCACTCACCAAACGTTCATTAGTGTTAACATCTTTGTCTTGCTAATAATTACCTTGTTAGACACCTAAAGTCAACATGAAATCAAAATTGACTTCACATTTGCTTTCCTAACGCACGTCTGCTGGTTTTGCAGAATATTGTCTGAATGATTTATCACCGCATGTAAAAAAGTGGATAATGTTAAAGACCCCCTGTGGTGAAAATCAAGTTTTTAATGTGGTGGTTTTAATATGCTTTAAGACAAACCATGTGCAAATTCATAAGTAAACACCATTGCTGAGTAATTTCACCTTAAGGCAGTGAACCAAAAACAGTCCCAAAAACACGGTTTCTTAGGTCACAAACTACCTTGTAACCAATCACGTCAACGGGCGGGTGGGCTTTAGCATATCATTAACCGCTGAGAAGCAGGGGAACCTCAAGAGAAGCCAGGTTATCTTGGTACATTTTTCCGTTATGAAAAATCACGCAGATTTAGCAGTATCGCTGGTGAATTATATACATGATGTATATTACAATGTTAAGATGAACTAGATGCCTTTCTTCACTGACATTCTGAGTTGTTCAAAGCATTTAGCTGTTGATTTTTAGAAGGCAGCGGTCTGACTCGGAGATGGCGAACAGGAACAAGGGTTGTGTAACATTAGAAACACAATATTAGCTGTTTGATCACGTAGTCGAGCCAAAGGCTAATCATATTAATTACTGCTATGTACGTTATGTAATTATACCGTTACGTTGTAAAAAGCAATACCACTGTGCAGTGTTTACTACAGTGAAGTTGACCAAGTGAATCTCTTGAGCTGGTGTGAGTGAGAGGAGGCGGGGCTCATTTGCATATTCATTGATCCGTGTATACTAAATGAAGCAAGGGTGTACAATCAAGCTTTAAGGCATGAAGACTTTTTACACAGGAAAAAAAACTTTTAAATGTGTCATTTTGGTGATCAAAGATGAGTTTTAAGGGATAAAATTATTGACTACAGGGGGACTTTACCCACAACCAAACAGCTATTTAGGCACAATTTTAACAAATTCACAATTAGGCCAGGCTTTATTCTGGAACAAAACGTCCACTTTTGGATACAATAAGGTCATGATTTCAACGTGTTGGAAATTACAATTACAGAATTTTACAGGTTGCACATGAAATCATGTTGATGTTTCGTGGACGGTCCTAAACTATGAGGAATGAATCCTAATGATTCTAGTTGTCCAGAAACTAATTAAAAGGGACTATAAAGGGGAAGACGGTTTGTAAAATGAAGATCAAGATTACTGGCCAGACCTTTTCTTATTTTAACCAATGCGCACACTATTTAGAACACCAGTACAGTATGGCCACCAGAGGGCAAACTATACTTATACCATGAGCACATTATACTTATACCATGGCATGGGATTCATATGCACATGCATGCAACATTTGAGTGTATATATTAGGAGCATGTGAATCATCTAGCAGGGATAACAACATGCATGTTGACCAGTCTCAGCACTTTAATATGCACAGACCAACTAACCATTCTCACTCAATGTTGAACAGATGAGAATGAGGAGCCATTTTTATTACGTACCTTTTCCAGCTGACTGTGGACGTGCTGAACAATCAGATCCAAGGCTACAAAGTTTTCTCCACCTGGGGCAACACATTTTTGAATGTTATATTTTTTGAATGTTATATTTTTTGAATGTATATAATAACTTCAATAATGAATTCAAATGCACTTTATACTTTAAAATTTGAATGTATAAACTAGGGATGTTTTACAGTTATTTTATTTAATTGCTATAAATCACCACCAGAAGCTATATTCATGGTGATAGAAATATTTTGAAAAACCTTATATAGTTGTAAGAACTAAGAGATGTATATCTAAGACCATTTTATGTCAAAAAATTTTATCAAATCATCAAATTATGTATTAATTAAATTTCTGAATAAAATTCCACTAAAATATACTTAATAGTCAAGACTGGTGGGCGTTTTGCTGTTTTGACAATTTCCAAATTCACCTACCTCTTGGGACCACAATATCGGCAACCTGCACAGTGGGTTCGATGTACTGTTCAAACGCTGGCTTGACAAATTTGTTGTACTGTTTAATGACGCCTCCAATGTCACGCCCTCGATCCGTGATGTCCCTTTTCAGACGCCTGACCAGCCGGATATCAGAGTCAGTGTCTACAAACACCTTCATGTCTAGCAGCTGAACGGGACACAGACAGAAATACAATACAAAATGTCAAAAACTGACAATATGTGTGACAGACAAACAGAAAAAGTGCAAGTTAGGACTGCAAAGAACAAATACTTAGATAATTACAATGCTAAATGCAACCAGGCCACAACTATGTGCATTCTGGTGCACTTTTAAGGGTTTAATATAAAGTGGTCCTGTGCTTCGGTGGTTTCTGGAGCTTTTACTTGGTCCTATGAGTCCAGTTTTGATCCTGCATCACGTGGACAGCTGTGTACGTGTGCACTGACTTACCCAGGGAAGTGATGGCATCAGAATGCACTGTTGGACAACGATAAGCTGGTGGAGGGAGTGTGATGCTCTGGGCAATGTTCTGCTGGGTCCATTTGACACGTGCCATGAACCTAAACATTGTTGCAGAACAGGTACACCTCTTTGTGACCATGGATAGTCAGGCAGGATAATGCAACACTGCACATATCTTTCAGGATTGGTTTGAGGAACATGATGAAGAGTTCAAGATGTTGCCCTGTCCTCCAAATTCCCCAGATCTCAATCCAACTGTGCATCTGTAGGATGTGCTGGACAAACAAGTTCGATTCACTGCGGCTCACCTCAAAACCTACAAGACTTGAAGGATCTGCTGCAAACGTCTTGTTGCCAGATACCACAGGACAACTTCAAGGGTCTTGTAAAGTCCATGCCTCGGCGGGTCGGCGCTGTTTTGGCAGCACACGGGGGACCAAAAGTATATTTGGCATAATATATCGTGGTCATAACGTTTTAGCTCATCAGGTAAAACCTCCTCCAGTCCAAAGTGATGAAATTTTGCAAGGCAGGCACAACCTGTCCAGGACCTACTACTGTCTCTCCTCGACGGTTTCTGTTACTGAAAACACGCATAAGATCTTTCAACGCAGCGAAGTGATAGGATGTTTTAAAAAGCGGCTCAGCAAAGTAAAAGTCAGGATCAAATTCAAAAGCAATGTAGTGCAGAGTGACGCCAACTAGCCAAGACGTACCGCTGGTGCTGACACTGACGCTGAGCCGATCATTCAGTGAGCCGACAAGACACGGCAAAGCAATTAAATTTCAGGATAACGATAAACAATCCAACACCCTCAAACAGCAGTGCCAGCAGCCCTGCCAGCATGGCAAAGTATAACTTATAAGACTTTGTGTGCAGGCATGCAAGAAACACATATGAATTTGGTAAAAGGTCAAGAGTATATCAAGTTGTAAAGGACAGGAAATCATTGCTCATCCTTCCTGGACGAATTTCTCTCAAATTAAATAATGCATATGAGCTGTCACTGTATTCACAAAGATCTACCATGAAAAACTGAAAACCGTGCTCTATTCTAGCCGACAGATGCAAAAACGTCTACCGTTTGTTGAGTTTAATTCGTTCTGCGGCACGTCTGCTGCATGGTGCTCATAAATCACATCAGGATGAACTGCTTTGCCAATACGTACACAATAAGTCCTATTTTAATTTGTATAGATTTCCGGACACTTCGCACACGGAAGAATCGAAACCCGGCAATGGAAAACGTCAATGCTGTAAATAAACTCTGCCTATTTGCTTCCTGTAGCCAGTCCTTACCTTCACCATTAAAGAGAGAAAAGAATCAGTCATCTTCATTGTGTGAGGAAAACAACCGGATGCAGGAGGAATAGAACACAAGGAAAGGAAAGTCCTTGTGCGATTTTATTAGGAATGCGATTTTATAAACCTAATCTTCAACCAGAGATGCAGTTGCTCACCTAAATGATAGAAGAGACAACTAAAACTCATTATCTAACCATTAACCAGTATTCATGTATATTCAGGGCTGCAGAGAGGGAATCTCATCTTCCTGGCCGTTTTGTGGGAATGAGGTACATTACTCAGAGCCAAGACACCAGAATGTGTGAAATTTACAGGATCATTTCACCCCAAATAAAAAAATTTAAAAAATAAAAATGAAGACATTATAATTTAGGGTGCTTTCACACTGGCAGTTTAGTTCGAAACGGGGCACGATTTACATGAAAAATTGCTAATGTGAAAGCCGTCAAGCCCGAGTGCGCACCAGGGTACCGAACCCAAGACTACCTGAAGGAGGAGGTTGCAAGTAACCACAAGGTTTGTCATTCGGCATTCATCACTAACCTGTGGGAATATATAATACTCCCTCTTCCTATTACACATCTCTCTTTTCATTTGACCTTATATTTTTCTACACATCCATTTTTCCCCTCTCTGCTTTATGACTCCCATGATGCTCTTCTATATATCAGGCTATGAAGCTTTCCATTATTCTTCCCCTCTTTCCATCTTCAAGACTCAAGTCCCTTTGCGATATCACAAACCACACTTAAAGATTGTACCGGACACTTTTATATAATGTCCAGTGTGACAAGTTTAATATGTGGCTTACCTTTAAAAGCTCCTTGTTGGCAAAAGCCAAGATTCCCTCAAATATCACAACATTGGCCCCATAGGCGGTTTTCTGAACAGAGGATCATAAACAGAATATCAAATGACCAGGTTAACATATAACATACATAACATAACATAACATAACATAACATAAAACATAACAAAACATAACAAATTTGTTATCTAATTAATTACACGATGTGGCAATTAATGAATCTAATTAAATGCAAATTAATCTCACTCCAAATTTGGCTGAGAAATTACCCCAAAAGATAATTTAAAGTCATTATTGTGTTAAATGAGAAAAGCATCAAAAAGGCATAACAAAAAGTAGTTTTTTTTTTGATTCAACATGGAATTTATTACACAAACTTTTAGGCTTCAGTCATGAGGGTTTAATTTTTGGGTGAACTATACCTTTAATAGTTTTTTTTTTTTTTTATCAATATGGAAAAATTTAATCCAATGATACTTTAAATAAGAAGCTAAAATTGCCAGTAGGCGGCGGTAAATGTCATTGAGTCGTTCATTCATTTGATTCGTTCAAGCGGCTGATTCATTCAGGAATTAAGTAAATAGAACTCTTTATGAATGGGCCATTGAATCATTGGTTCACCCGATTGATTTGTTTAAAACGCAGATTCATTCAGAACGAAACAACAGTTCTGGCTTTCTAGGTAATATATTTTCTTTGGCAAAATTGAGCAAAAGCAGACGTGTGTCTAAAATGTAACAATTTTATTAATTAAAATAATAATAATAATAATAATAATAATAATGTGCTCATTACTCATGTGATACTGCTTAACTATATAATGTGAGATGTGTGTGTTATATATATATATATATTTATTTATTACACACACACACACACACTCACCTAAAGGATTATTAGGAACACCTGTTCAATTTCTCATTAATGCAATTATCTAATCAACCAATCACATGGCAGTTGCTTCAATGCATTTAGGGGTGTGGTCCTGGTCAAGACAATCTCCTGAACTCCAAACTGAATGTCAGAATGGGAAAGAAAGGGGATTTAAGCAATTTTGAGCGTGGCATGGTTGTTGGTGCCAGACGGGCCGGTCTGAGTATTTCACAATCTGCTCAGTTACTGGGATTTTCATGCACAACCATTTCTAGGGTTTACAAAGAATGATGTGAAAAGGGAAAAACATCCAGTATGCGGCAGTTCTGTGGTCGAAAATGCCTTGTTGATGCTAGAGGTCAGAGGAGAATGGGCCGACTGATTCAAGCTGACAGAAGAGCAACTTTGACTGAAATAACCAATCGTTACAACCGAGGTATGCAGCAAAGCATTTGTGAAGCCACAACACACACAACCTTGAGGCGGATGGGCTACAACAGCAGAACACCCCACCGGGTACCACTCATCTCCACTACAAATAGGAAAAAGAGGCTACAATTTGCACAAGCTCACCAAAATTGGACAGTTGAAGACTGGAAAAATGTTGCCTGGTCTGATGAGTCTCAATTTCTGTTGAGACATTCAGATGGTAGAGTCAGAATTTGGCGTAAACAGAATGAGAACATGGATCCATCATGCCTTGTTACCACTGTGCAGGCTGGTGGTGGTGGTGTAATGGTGTGGGGGATGTTTTCTTGGCACACTTTAGGCCCCTTAGTGCCAATTGGGCATCGTTTAAATGCCACGGCCTACCTGAGCATTGTTTCTGACCATGTCCATCCCTTTATGACCACCATGTACCCATTCTCTGATGGCTACTTCCAGCAGGATAATGCACCATGTCACAAAGCTCGAATCATTTCAAATTGGTTTCTTGAACATGACAATGAGTTCACTGTACTAAAATGGCCCCCACAGTCACCAGATCTCAACCCAAAAGAGCATCTTTGGGATGTGGTGGAATGGGAGCTTCGTGCCCTGGATGTGCATCCCACAAATCTCCATCAACTGCAAGATGCTATCCTATCAATATGGGCCAACATTTCTAAAGAATGCTTTCAGCACCTTGTTGAATCAATGCCATGTAGAATTAAGGCAGTTCTGAAGGTAAAAGGGGTCAAACACAGTATCAGTATGGTGTTCCTAATAATCCTTTAGGTGAGTGTGAGTGTGTGTGTGTGTGTGTGTGTGTGTGTATATGTATGTATATGTGTGTATTCAAATATACATAATTATACACAGTACACACATATATATATTATGCAAACACAAACTTTTATTTTGGATGTGATTAATTGCAATTAATCATTTGACAGCCCTAAATATGATATAATATAATATAATGAAATGTAAAAATGCATTGATGAAATCTTCAATCATGGTATACAATTAATCATTTATCTTGAGCTTTTTAATATAAATATACCCAAACTGATCAAATTATCCAAAAATAAGGTAAACAAAACACCCAGAAAATGCCTTGAAGTGCTTGATCTGGACTACAACTATTTTTCACTTCAAATGATGTTAATAAACTGAGGCAGTGCAGGGACAGACTGTGGAAGTGTGCAGTGATGCATTTCCTCCATGCTCCCCTGCTTCAGAATGAGGGGAACCCTGATGGTGTCATGATCCCATTAAGACAGATGCACTACCATGAGGCTTCCAGTCAATGGCCACTCAGTCTGTATTGATCAGCACACGTGGCCTGTATATGCCACAGAGCCAGAAATCTTCCTTTATCGCTCATCAACATTACGACCCATTTAGGGAGAAATTAAACCTTAAATTTTAGGAAGACAATAAAAGTAGCACAGTCCCTAAATAATCATGTCTGAACTAAAGTAATTATAGTGCTGTGGTTTAACTGGTACTGCTTTATTTCTTTATTTCTATCAGGCATGAAATTGCAAGTTGCCTAAAGAATAAATGCAAACCTCAACATTGTACCAATTTGACATGTTTTTTTTTGTTGTTGTTTTTTTTCTTTGGGGTTGGGGGGATTGTGTTAAAATAAAAATATATGATGTAAATTAAATTGATACAGAGATAATAATCATATAATAATCGGTTTTACACAGTAAATCCATCTAAATTAGCATGAATGTGCAGGAAAAATATGCACAATGTGGCATCATAGAACTAGAACATATACTAATTGAACAATTATAATGCATTCCTGCATTACACATAAAGCACAAGTAATTTCTTCAATGCTAAAAAACATTCTTCTATCCCAGCTTAATACACAAAGACAAAATGTAAGTGAACTGCTTGTAACCCAAGAGCAATTCTACCTGGTGATGCAGAAACTAGTTTTATTTTGTAGGGGAAAAAAGGTAATCAGTAGTATGCATGAGTCTATATAGTCTCATGCATACTAACCAGGCAATCACACACTGCTTACCCACTCCTTGCGACGGTTGTGGCTGGTGAAGTCGTACACTGGCACTTTGATGCTTTTGCCCTTTTTCAGTTTCCTCAACACAGTTACCAGCAGCTCAAAATCAAAGGCATCAGGATGATCAAAGTTGTACTCGTTTCTGGCTGCCAACTCCTGCTCCTCTTTACTCAAAACCTGTAAGTCAAGGAAAAGGAAGATAAAAATACGATAACACTAAAGCCCAAAGTATACTTCGACTGCCCGCTTTCTTAAACAGTCCATGCGACAATGTTTGTCATCAAGAGGAAAGTGTGCAGACATCCGTACACACTGTCTTTGTAAATTTTTGTGTCCACGTGGATGGCGTGTGTGTGTTCAACAGTGCATGTGCGAGTGACTTGAGCACTTGAAAACAAATCTCACTAGATGTGCACGTGACGAAAGTGTCTTTTCGCGCTCAAGGCCAAAGGAGTATACTATGAAAGGCTTGCTCACAGTTGAGTGATGGAGCAGAACGCAGAAAATGAAGTATACCCGGGCCTTAAAGATTACATATTTTAAGGGTACTGGTGCCCTGTAGAATTTCCTCCATAGAGCAAAACAGATTGACTGATTGAACCACTTAATTGGACTACTAATAGGCTGAAGGATGTGCCATTAAATAAAAAAAGGATTGATGAGTAGACCTTATAGGGGTTCAGCACATCCAACAGGGGCAGGAGCAAATTATATTAATGCTTCAATAGTTTCAACACATGAAGAAGTTCCATTTGAAGCACTTTAAATGGCACAGTAGTCTGCAAATGCAACTAGAAGCAATAACACCACTGATGTTCATTTAAAAGATGTATTCTGGGTCTTTAACTCGATTAAAAAAAGTACCTTGTAGAAAGAGTCCATAGAAAGCAGGACAACCCAGGGAACATCAAGAGCCTCTATGATCTTATTGGCCACAGTGGTTTTCCCAGAGGCACTCCCTCCACACAGACCTGCAGCACACACCAGAAGCGGCAGCTTGTTCAAATGCACAAAGAGCAAATATTCCATGAAAAAAAAAAAACATTTATTTGACAACAATCATGGCATAACCATGAATTTTGCTGGTGTTATCAAGGTAGCATATTGCATGTATATATATGTATATATATATATATATATATATATATATATATATATATATATATATATATAATATATATATATTATATATAATATATATATAATATATATATATATATATATATATATATATATATATATATATATATATATATATATATATATATATATATATATATATATATATATATATATATATATATATATATATATATATAATATATATATTATATATAATATATATATATATATATATATATATATATATATATATATATATATATATATATATATATATATATATATATATATATATATATATATATATATATATATATATATATATATATATATATATATATATATATATATATATATATATATATATAGTGCATCCGGAAAGTATTCACAGTGCTTCACTTTTTCCACATTTTGTTATGTTACAGCCTTATTCCAAAATGGACGTCTATATAAGGTCCCACAGGTAACAGTGCATGTCGGTGCACAAACTAAGCAATGAAGTCCAAAGAATAGTCTGCAGACCTCTGAGACAGGATTTTACATCAGATCTGGGGAAGTCTTACTGGGGAAGGGTACAGAAAAATGTCTGCAGCATTGAAGGTCCCAATGAGCTGGCCGCCTGGCCAAACTGAGCATTCAGGTGAGAAGGCCCTTAGTCAGTGAGGTGACCAAGAACCCAATGGTCACTCTGATAGAGAATCTTCCAGAAAAACAACAATCTCTGCAGCAGTGGACCAGCCAAAGCCCAGACTTGAACCCGATTGAACATCTCTGGAGAGATCTGAAAATGGCTGTGCACTGACGCTCCCCAGCTAACCTGATGGAGCTTGAGAGGTCCTGCAAAGAAGAAAGGGACAAAACTGCCAAAAAATGGGTGTGCCAAGCTTGTAGCATCATACTCAAAAAGACTTGAAGCTGTAATTGGTGCCAAAGGTGTTTCAACAAAGTATTGAGCAAAGGCTGTGAAAACTTTTTTTTTTTTTTATTCTTTTTTTTTATACATTTGCAAAAGATTTCAAACAAAATTCGTACATTGTTATTATGGGGTAGAATATTTGTAGAATCAGAGGAAAATAATGAATTGAATCCATTTTGGAATAAGGCTGTAACATAAAATGTGGAAAAAGTGATGTGCTGTGAATACTTTCCGGATGCACTGCATGCATGTATATATATATTTTTTTAAATTATATTATGTATTTATATTAATAATGTGCCACAATGAAAATAAATATAAATGTCACTCAGCTTTACTTACACAATTCTTGAAGTTGCAATTGCAAAACCTGGTTATTGTCCACTATGGTGCAAACATTTGTCACAACAATCACAATATAAATACAAAACTTAACTTATCTTTTTAATGCAAAAACGTCTGTGAAGTAAATCCCCAAAAATATTTAAAAACAACAACATGGTTTTAGAGTCACTGTGCTAATATAACAATTAATACAATAATTATTTAATATAATAAATTGCTAGGATCCATCCAACCTTAAAAGTAATATAACCAAAAATAAAAATTCTGCTTTGATTACACAACTCCTCTGACTGTGCATTATACAAAAGCCAATCATGTAGGACATCATGCTGACCACTACATTTTCAGATACTAAAGTTAAGCATCAGATCTCTAGAATAAAGGCCATAAAGAAAATACTACAAAAAATGAGATACACCACCAGTGGGAATAACAAAAGCTTGTTCTTGTTCTATTATATAGAAAGTTACTTAAAACTGCTTTAGTGTTCTTATGTCCTCTCTCGTCTCCCTGTTTCTCTGACCTTTGTTAAGGGAAGATCATTCCACTTGGGTGGATTTATTAGTTTCTCTCTGACCGACTGAGCAGGGATGACAGTCACACCAGACTTTTTTTTTTTTACAGGAATAATTGACTGGAGCACATCCAAGTGTGAAATTGTAGCCGTACGACAGGCACTTTGTGAGTAATGGATTGCATACTAATGACCTCAGAGCTCAGATTCACATGACAAATGTGTAAACCCTGCAATACTAATGTCTTCTGGTTAAGTTTCAAGAGAAATTTAAACCATGCTTTAAGATATTTTGATACTACCATTCAAAAGTTTGGGGTAATTTTTATTCCCAAGAAATTGATACTTTTATTCAGCAAGGATGCATTCAATTAAACAAGAGGCAGAAAAGGTATTCGTAATGTCACAAAAGATTTCTATTTCAGAACTCAAAGGCTATTCTTTTGAACTTTCTATTCATCAAAGAATCCTGAAATAAAAGCATCACAGCTTCCACAAAATTATTAAGCAGGGAAACATCTATAATAATAATAATAATAATAAATGTTTCTTGAGCACCAAATCAGATTTCTGAAGGATCATGTGACACTGAAGACTGCTCAAAATTCAGCTTTGCCATCACAGGAATCAATTACATTTTATAATATGTTAAAACAGAAAAACAGCCTTCAGCGCCCGATCACTTCCGGTGAGTGAGGTCAATGTACACGATCTGGCGTAGTTTACGCACACGCGCCGGAAGTGATCTCTCGCCACGCATCTCTACGCCAGACCGTGTACATTGACCTCAATGGAAGTGATCACGCACTGAAGGCTGTTGGACATAGTGGTGTATTAGAGGGGGGAAAAAAATATATAAATACTGTTTGGTTTCTCGCACAAACCGATTGTTTCAACATCAATGTATCGCCACGAGCCGCATTGTTTAATATGGATTTGTCTGTGCATGTTTTTTTTTACTCTCATAGATTTTGTTACCATTCACATACATTATACGACTGACAGACTGCAACAGTTGGAGTTAAAAATATTAATTTGTGTTCTACTGAAGAAACAAAGTCACAAAGTCATATCTTGGATGCCCTGGGGGTAAGCGGATAAGCATCAAATTTTCATTTTTGGGTTAAGACTGATTTGTAGTAAAGGTATGCATGCGTGTCATACCTATGACAAAGGCTTCTTTAAAGGTGGTCCCAGTAACGTTGTACCAGGGTGGTCGTCCTGCGGTGTAGATTGTCCTCTTATTTGTCCTTAAAAGTGGAGGCTCCGTTTTGCTTTGGCTGGTGGTCCGTTTCCGTGGGGAAGGGGTAAGCGAAGGGGTAAGGGGACATCTGTGTCTCATAAGGCCATCAAGGGAATCCTCGCCACTACCACAAAATAAGGACGAAAAAAAAAAAAAATCCAAATGCAACATTAGGCCTATGTTTTACAAAGCAATGGGATTTGCTTCAGCTAAACATTTTTCATGGTGTGTCACTTAAAGGGATAATTCACCCAAAAATTAAAATTACCCCATGATTTACTGATGAATTTACATTCTTCGAGACGAAAACAATTGGCGTTATATATATTACATTTCCTGCTAATCCAAGCATTATAATGGCAGTAAATGGCACCCCAAAATTTGAAGCCCAAAAAAAGTGCATCCATCCATTAAAAGTAATCCACACAGCTCCGGGGGTTAATAAAGGCCTTCTGAAGTGAATCAATATATGAAATATATCCATATTTAAAACTTTATAAAAGTAAAATATCTAACTTCCGGCAGACCACCTTCTGTACTCAACTTACGCAGAAAATGTAACGCCTCTCGCATTTCAAAACACGTCATCATTGCGCCAGTTACATTTTCTTTTTAAGTTGAATATGGAAGGTGCTCTGATGAAAGCTAGATATTTTACTTAATAAAGCTTTAAACATGGATATTTTTTTTAAACGCATAGCTTAGCTTCAGAAAGCCTTTATTAACCCCCCCGGAGCCGTGTGGATAACTTTTATAATGGATGGATGCACTTTTTATCTTTTTGGGCTGCCATTTACTGCCATTATAATACTTGATTAGAAGGAAGAAAGAAGAAATGTCATATACACGTAGGATGGCTTGAGGGTAAACCATGGGGTAATTTTCATTTTTAGGTGAACTATCCCTTTAACAATCAATCATTGATAATTGATAAATTATCATTGAACAGAGCAAAGAAGTAAGAGTGAATGTCCAAGTCGCCATCAGACATGCCTTTATAATCATTAACGGCCCCATCTGACCTGAGCATACTTTTGAACACTGTTTCATAGAGAGCTTGAGGAAATCATGGTCTTTATGATGGCCTCAGAAAGAGCTGCTCACATGATCATTTCTGTTAGTGTGGTAGAGGGACTAGGACCTTTCTTCATATCCTGTCCAGGAAACCACACATCTGCTCAGCCAAAACTGGAGCCTCATTTGAGTAAGACTTTCATCACATGGACAGACACTGGACACTCACTGGCGCTAATGATTCAACAAATTGAAGTACAGTCCATTACACAATGGTAGTGTTGAAAAGGTCAGGATGTTTGCTTTGACTCATAGACTAGGCTTACGTAGATTAAGGGCAGTTGACATGAAATTCTATTGTCTGTGCTGTGACGCACTGCATAAAAAAAACTTTTCTTACTTAGTATTTGTCTGGTTTCTAGTCCAACTTTGCTGTTGTATCATGGGGTGCAGCGACACAATGATATTACACAACGCCTGAAAATAGGCTGTTGGCTGCGTCTCATTTCATTTAATTTCGAAGGCTGCGTCCTCTGGAGGACACATCCTGTGAAGGATGTGGTATACAGAGTGTCCTTAATCAGAATTAAAAGAGACGTCCTTCGTAGCGTAGGACACACAGGCAGGAAGTATCATGTTGCTATGCCAACAGGTTCATAGCATCATTGCGCTCACACCAGTTATATGAATGAAAATTATTTATAACTTGAAAATGACTATGAAATGTTTCTTGCCTTGACAGCAAAGTACTGTTCTAAACGTTTAAAAATCACTAAACACTTGTGATCCTGTTTACCACAACTATCTATTTGAGGTAATACAGCTTAAAAACAAAGACACGCTTGAAACGACTTAAATTTAAACACCACATCTTCGCTCGCATGTATCTGCCGCCATTTTGAATTGTGGGTTATCTGCAGCAGCGAAGGATACACCTCATGTACACTCCGAATTCCTGTGAAAGAAGGGCACATTTGAAGATCGCATTCAGAGTGTCCTACTACTTTTCTGAAATGAGACAGCCTTGATGACGCATACAACCTCTGGAGGATGCAGCTTTTCGAAATGAGACACAGCTAATATAACTTGCACGGAGAGTGTGCTGGGAACTATTTTCAGGCGCTGTGTAATATCACTGCGCCACTGCACCCATGGTACAGCAGCAAAGCTCCTGTATTATTACGCAGGAATGAGACTATAGTCCATAGCCTATCAGTCTAGAAATTTTTTTCATTTTCAGTCGGTCTTAGTACATGATGTAACTATACACATCACAACATGTAAATAGGAAAATGTTGGCGTTATTTTGTCACTTATTGAGCAGTAGGCTAGATGGAGCCGTTTACCTCCAGTCTTTGTGCTAAGCTAGGCTAGCGGTGGGTGCGTCACACAGAGTTATGGCACGCACGGAGATGAGAATGGTATGTATGGACTTATCTAACTCTGGGGGATACGGTGAATAAGCCAAAGTCCCAAAAAGTCGGCGTGTTCATTTAAATCAAGATGCTTTTATTAGATAAGTAAAATGACAAATGACATAATTTTTTTTTTTTTTTCCTGAAAAAAAAAAAAAAAAAAATCTAAATTATGTGAGTTTTTGCTTAAAACAATCTTAATTATCTGCCAATGGGAAACAAGGAACAAGATTTCAAACAGAAATCTTTTTTTTTTTTACCCCACTGGCAGATAATTTTGCTTGTTTTAAGCAAAAACTCACTTAATTTTGCCCAGAAAACAAACAAAAATTATCTTATGTTATTTTACTTATCTAGTAAAAGCATCTTGATTTAAGAATTTCTAGATATTTAGACTAGAAACAAGACAAAAATACTAAATAAGAAAGCAGTGCATGTGTGCGTTTTGCTGATTTGTTTTGGAAGGAATATAATGAACGTATGTCACATTAGGTTCTGGTCTATACAAAGAAGGCCAAAGGATTATAAATATTCATATTTTGTCAATATCAAGTTATATATACACATAACACTCTAACGGACGTTTAATCAATAACCCTTACTGTAAACACACCCCAAATAGCCTATTTTTGTCTTTTGACAAACAAAAGGATAATACCGACTTTTAGCATTCAAAATAAATGTAATGCTTGCGTTTACATATCTTAATAACTCTGCATGTTGCTTTAAATGTAACTCTTCGTTCGACTGATTTTTCCATTGACGTGAGCGGCAGATCTGCCACGCCAGCAGCTCCAGAAAAAGAAGCTGCTCAGTTCTGTATGTTCTAGATCTTAACCAGACAACAACAACAAAAAAAGATCAAACGAAGCAGGTAACGTTACACTGTATAACTTGTGTCGCTTGATGTACTGTCGCCACTGTTCAACACACAACACTGTCCTTTATTTGTCAACCGGATCAGTTACTGATCACATTAGCACATCAGCTGAGCTCGACAGGCAACTGATCGACTCACCTGTCAGATCTAGACATCGACGGATCATCCTCCTCTCCTTCTTCTTTCTGTTGCACCTGAACATCGTTTTGGCTCATTGTCATCGCCATGTTTTGTGCCGCGAACGCGCGATTACGCATGTCCGGAAGTGCGTTTGCGTCACGCTCGCGGTGACGCATAGTGCTTGAGCAGTGCTTCTTTGTTTTATTTTTATTTTATTACTTTATATATAATAATATAGATTACTGTCATATTATTATATTTGTTTATTGTTTGAATAATTCGTAAAAAAATTAACACTATGTGCACGCGTATAGGCTATAGTAGATAGCAGGGGTGTCCAATCCTGGTCCTGGAGGGCCACTGTCCTGCAATGTTCAGCTCCAACCCCAATTAAACACACCTGAATTCCTCTGCCTTCTAGGACTTTCAGTTCTAAGCTTTGTCTCCAAGTTATGTGCACTTATTTAAAACACATCTTTGCTTTAATGAGAGAACAACATTTATGGCCAAACTTTTATTGGATGGAGTTTGTTTTAAAAATTAATTGTTATTTTACAATTAATTTAATTGTAGGTACACATATAAAGCTATTGTTACATTACACAGTTTACACAGACCCCTAGATGCAAATTGTTCAGATACAATTTTTTTTTTAGCTATAGGCTATAACTCAAAGAGAGCATGGGGTCTCCCTGAAAAAATATTGTATGTCCTATAAGAGAGGTAGGCTACACTTTAAGATTCTACATGATGTCTATCCAACCAACTCCCAGATTGATACTTTTGTTGATCTATGTGTTAACTTATGTGCATTTTGCAAAGTTGAGGAAGAAACTTTGCTTCCTTTATTCTGCCATTGCAATCAGGTTAAATCTCTTTGGGAAACCTTGGGTTTTATCTTTCTCCTTTTATAAGATGTGATAAACTTTTCATTGAAAGATATATTTCTAGGAGTGACTATACTACTGATCTTGTTGTTAATTTCTTTGTGTTGCAGTGTACATTTTTTTTATTCACAAAAACGAATTTCTCAAGACTTTGCCTAGATTTAAAGGGGTACTTCAGCACTGGGCAGATGAATGTGTATTTAAACTGGGTCATTTATGGAGTAGAAATGTGAAATTATTTTTGAATCTTCTAGAATCTAGAAGGCTTGAATCTTTCTTCTAGACTGAGAAAAGCCAGAAAATGTATTTTTGTCTCATGTGGATGAAAGACAACAACTCCCAGAATGCCCTTGCTTTGCTGCCCTACGAGGCCACTCCCAAAGCCACTGCTACTGGTTCACTGGATCACTTGCCCACCGCAGCACCACCCCTAACGTTGTTTTAATTTTCACAATAATAAAATCATTTAGTTCAGTTAGAGAACAGACACTACAATTAAAAACTGAACGTGTCTGTTCAATATAATGTGAGTGAGCCGAGCGAGTGTCACGGCACAAACACAGCAGGAGTCAGATTACATTCATCACGAGTGAAGAGCTGAGGTAAGCGCGGGCGCGGCAGTCATTCACAGCGCGTGTTCAGTCTGGCGCATTTTCAGATCATGCCTATGGAAGCTTAACTTTCATAGGAATTAATTAGAAAAGTTGAAACACTCACTTTGCTCCGCACCACTCCGTTTACATGAATGCCTGCAGCTGCCCGAGCCGAGCACTGTGAGTGAGATCCCACCCCCCTTGGGCGGGTTGAAAACATGCGGAACTAGCTCCTACTACTGGCTGTAGTCTTTAGCCTCTGGCCAAAAAATCCTACGATGATGCAATATCATAATTTTTTCCACAAATAAAATACATAAATCTCTCGTCTCAGGGGAATATGAGGGGGGGAATCTTCCTTTGTGTTCAGCAGAACAAAGAAATTCATACAGGTTTGGAACAACTTGAGCGTAACTAAATAATGACAGAATTTGTAATTTTGGGTGAACTATCCCTTTAAGAGTTATGATCACATTTTCTTACTAGTTAAATTGTCATTGTTATTTGTGTTTTTTTTTGTTGTTGTTGTTGTCCTTTTAATTTTATGTTAGTGCTGTTTCTTTTCTTGCAATAAACACACACACACACACACACACACACACACACACACACACACACACACACACACACACACACCTGAACCAGAAACATCCAGGTGTGTTGAGGCAGGTTGGAGATAAACTCTGCCTGACAGTGGCCCTCCAGTGACCGCTAGTTTGTTTGTTTTTAATCAGTATGCCTATATACGAGACGTTTTGTGTGCACTGGTTGCGTCATGAGGCTCAAATAACTGAAAATAAACTTGTTCATTTCTGTACATACACGCACACCCCTTTGCGCTGCAGCCAGAATTGCGCAGCACGTGATTGATTTGTTCCAAACTCGAGCCAGACTCATTCATTCCCAACAGACGCAGACTTCATTCAGGTAAACACAAGCGCAGTCACCTTTTACGGATATCCTACTACAGCTAAGGCTTAGCTCGCGTGACTACTAATTACGTAGGTGACGTTGCTTTGTAGCTTTCCAATGGCGAGCGACTGGCTTGTGAATATAATGATGACGTTGCTCTTTCAGGCCTTCCTTTGGCTCATGAATAATAATAACCATGCCTTCGCCATAGTAAGATTCGTAAATGAGTTCACTGGACTGCTGAATCTTCTGCACCACATCCATCCGATCTCACCCACAGCCAAGTTTACCGGCTCCGAGTCCGCACACAGCATCGGAATTACTGACCGCAGTCCTGTTTCCTCCTTTCTGTGGACCTGATGCAATGAGTGCGTTCACTCATTTCTTTGAATCCTTCGAAAATGGCTTGGAAGAATGTTTATTTTGCCGTCTAATCTAAAACGCATATTTTAATTGTCGGCGCGGTTTTTTTTAGCTATTAATTGTTTTTTTCCCCACTGGTCACTAAAGCTGCACAGGACCATGGATCCTCCGCCGACTTCAGAGAAATCGCATCTCATCAACGAAAGAAATGCCAAAATATACTCCTTAAAACTTAACAGGTACAAAGTATTATCTATTATAATTATTAGGCTATTATTATTATTATTATTGTCAGTTTGCACTGGAGATATTAGTGTGATTTCAAAATACATGGTCTAGATATGTGCACAATTAGCCTATAGAAAACTGAACATTTTTGAAAAGATTTTTTAGCTCTTGAGAACAGAAGTCTTTTGATATTTTCTGACTTAACGATTCCCCAAATCCCTTACAACACGACCCGTTGTAGCGAACAGAGGGAGTCTGATATTTCCACATTGTGACACTGTAATTTCATAAACAGTTGTATTATAAAGCACTGCATTCACGTTCATTCTGAACACAGTTCATAATTTAATGGTGTTAAGCATGCAGCGAGTGCGATGATTATATAGTTTTAATTAAGAGGTTCACTTCTGTGCTTGAGTTGATTTTTGACAGTAGCCTTTTTGAGCAATGGCCTCAGGGAACTTTAGTGAGCAAAAAGAACGTATTGTGATTTCCATATGGATATAAGCTTTTCATTATGTTTCTTTGAAGCAATAAAAATCAGATAAAATCTTCCTTTCCTCTGCACACTCTAAAATGATCATATAAAGCAAGCAGGTGAGAGAAGAGTTTCAGCACCATGGACAGATGCACTTGAGTTGTCGATATGAAAAAGAGCAATCAAATTAAACGTGCACAAAAATACTGGGTTGTTTGGTTAAATATGGACAAACTGTTGGGTTTAAAAAATAATTTAAAAATGTAAACCAACGGTTGAGTTTGTCCAATTTGACCCAAACCTGGTTAAAACAACCAACATTCTTTGAGTTTGTCCATATTTGATATATATAAATATATATATAATAATATATAATATTCTTATATATTTATAATATATATATATATATAATATTGTTTTATTGTCATTCATACTCCTGATTATAAATAGCTTCCTGGTAGAAATACATTTTCGATTTTCACCATGAAATGTTACTAAATAACCAGATATTCGTCAGCATTTATCATTAATTATACGAAAGCATCCCAATTTGCGCCGGACATAAAGCTACACAATGGTGTGTTTTAAATAGAATATCTTTCTTTTTAAATATTTAAATGCAAAGGCATGGGTAGAATTACTCCTGTTAAAGCATAGCCGACAATTTTCACAAACCAAAGCTGAATGATTAATTTCTGTGACATTGAGGAAGATGCCGAGGAACAGAACAATGATTGAACCCCTATTTAGAAAACTGTCTATGCGACAAAATGAGTAAAAGTCCAGCAGATGCCACAAACGATTGCGCAAGTATTGCGCTGGAAGTCGTTTTCCAGTTGTTTGCCGTGAATTGCAATGCGTATCCTGCTGTTTGCGTTAGATTGTTAAATGAGAAATGGGTCTGGGAAGTATTTAGATTGAGATGTGGCAGAAGCGTGTTCACTGATTTAGCTTGGTGGCATTACATTAGCAAAAGCGTTATTTCAGAGAATGGTACATCATGGCATTGGTACATCAACAGGTCACCTGGACAAATGAAACAACTCAGCTGCGAATGTGTAGAATCGGATGTTGTTATATCTGGGTGGTATTCTGTTATAACTTTCTCAAATAAAAAAATAAAATAAAATAAAAAATCTGCCCAGCTTGCTCTTTCTGAGAGAAGAAAAGGGGGAATGCAGCATGCACGTGCTTTAGGTTGATACAGGTTTGCTATTTTTTTTATTTTAAATGCTATTATTTTTTTATTTATTTATCAACCTTAGCTATAATGTTAAAATCTCTAATGCATTAAATATTGTATTCTTAAAAAAAAACGTATTTTGATATTCAAATACGATTCAAAAAAGTCATTTACAACCACAGCACAACACACTGCAGTCTCTTGATCCAGTGGCGTGTAGGCTGATCATATTGAAGTGCTCAGATCCAGCCCTGATGTCATGCTCTACTGCATTGCCACAGGACCGACAGCATGTTTCAGCCACCTCCTGCCAAACTGTAAACTCTCCATATGCACCTTTCCACAAAAGAGGATATTTTGTGCATTTAATAAATGTAATACAATAGGAACAGCGGTGATGGTGTTAGAGGAGGAATGAGAACTGCCTCATCGAAACATAGCCTATACGAATGCTGTCATTGGCAAAAATTCACTGACGTTTCAGGCATTACAAGAGCCATGTTGGTGGCTATACATGTCACCGATATGATATTAATACAGGCTACTAATCTACTTTAACTGAACTCCTTAAAATAGATCGATATGCTATAACCAACAAAGTGATCAAATAAAATCACATGATAACTAACAGTTAATAATAACTGATTAATGCCAACTGACACAATAGTAAAATAAACTAAAACAATGCTTTAAACATTAACTAAACAAACGAATGTACATAAGATTACACAATAAGAATAAGAAATGTGATGCTTATGGGAACAAACGTTTGCACTGTAAATTATAAGGTGCCTTGCATTTTTACTATGATTTTAACAATAATTTATCATTTTTATTTACACATTCTATATATTTTACATGCGCTAAAAATGGTAAGACAGGCTACAATTAACCAAATCTGAAAATTGATTGCGTTTGCATGCATATTTAAATAAAAATAAACCGAGCCAAACTGAGACGCACATCCTAATTTTAGCACACTTATATTTTAATAATAGTCAACGCTGCAAATGAAAACTGATTTAAAAGTCAATAAGTAGAATACAGGCCAAATTTCATACAGGAGATCAGAAAACCAATATGTGTTCTCTGTATATTGTTGGACTATTTATAGACTACGTTGGAAAAAAATTAAAAAAATCATCCAGTGTATCATGTCCGTGTCCCGGTGGGGTGATTAAACAGACGCCGTGTTCCACTCGACTGCCCGTGTGTGTGTGTGTGTGTGCGCGCGCGTGATGCTACTCTCTGGTTATCTCATGCGCACCGAGATTGCGCTTTCCGCCCCATTAGCCCATCATAGCTTCTCTCTCATCAACACATAAGACAGAAGAGCCCAAAACGACCATGTCAGCAGAATTAAACTCAGGCTGATGGGTTTTTCCTTGTACTTACACATGCGTGATACATAGGCCTACTTTTTTATTTTTTATATTATATATATATATATATATATATATATATATATATATATATATATATATATATATATATATATTCTTGTGCCTGAATTGCTATATATTTTTATGGTTTTGTTTTCATTGCCCTATTGATATCATGTAACTTTCATGATATCCATCCATCCATCCATTCTCCAAACTGCTTATCTTAACTGCTTATATAGGGTTGTGTAGGGATCCTAGAGCTTATCCCAGTGTCTCAGGCCACAGGCGATTTACATGATATAATATTCTTTGCATAACTCCCTAATAGACTAGTAACCAGGAAGGGTTATTGTGTGTTAAGGCTGAGTTTTAAAAGTCAGTGAAATGGTGTCACTACACATCATGCTTTCTTCTTATAGTGAATTCTCAGGTTCCAAAGAAGGTTGTCCAGACCTGCCTTTGGGAAATGGTGATATGGCTGGTGCCATCGAGCTGAAGAGGCCCGTTGGAACTCATTGCCATGGAAAAAAAGCAGCCTGCGATGAGAGCCGTGAGAAACTCATAGCAAAGAAGAAACTGTACATCGCCTCCATAGTCTGTTTGATTTTCATGGTTGGAGAAGTTATAGGTAATAACACTGTGTCTTTTTAGAAAAAAGTATGGGTTTCAGAATTTTTAAGAACTGGCATAAATTATATAAATTACTTCTCATATACTTCTCAGGCATAACATTATCCTATCCTAATATTGTGTTGGTCCCCCTTTTGCTGCCAAAACATCCCTGACCCGTTGAGGCATGGACTCCACTAGACCCCTGAAGGTGTGCTGTGGTATCTGGCACCAAGATGTTAGCAGCAGATCCTTTAAGTCCTGTAAGATGCGAGGTGGGGCCTCCATGGATCAGACTTGTTTGTTCAGCACATCCCACAGATGCTCAATTGGGTTGAGATCTGGGGAATTTGGAGGTCAAGTCAACAACTCAAACTCGTTGTTCTCCTCAAACCATTCTTGAACCATTTTTGCTTTGTGGCAGAGTGCATGTACACTCTTTCATGGAAGTGGTATTCCCTGGTGGCTGTGGCCTCTTTCAGCAGGATAATGGTCTGCAACAATGCTTAGGTAGGTAGTACGTGTCAAAGTAACATCCACATGGAAGGCAGGACACAAGGTTTCTCAGCAGAACATTGCCCAAAGCATCACACTGCCTCCGCCACCTTCCCTTCTTCCCATAGTGCATCCTGATGCCATGTGTTCCCCAGGTAAGCGACACACACGCACCCGGCCATCCACGTGATGTAAAAGAAAATGTGATTCATCAGACCAGGCCATCTTCTTCCATTGCTCCGTGGTCCAGTTCTGATGCTCACAAGCCCATTGTTGGCGCTTGGTCCTGACTGGTCTACAGCTATGCATCCCCATACGCAACAAACTGCGATGCACTCTGTATTCTGACACCTTTCCATCAGAACCAGCATTAACTTCTTGATCAATCTGAGCTACAGTAGCTCGTCTGTTTGATCGGACTACGTGGGCCAGCCTTCAATCCCCACATGCATCAATGAGCCTTGGCCGCCCATGACCCTGTCGCCGGTTCACCACTGTTCCTTCCTTGGATCACTTTTGATAGATACTGACCACTGCAGACCAGGGAACACCCCACGAGAGCTGCAGTTTTGGAGACACTCTGACCCATTCGTCTAGCCATCACAATTTGGCCCTTGTCAAGCTCACTCAAATCCTTACTCTTTCCCATTTTTCCTGCTTCTAACACATCAACTTTGAGAACAAAATGTTCAATTGCTGTCTAATATATCCCATCCACTAACAGATGCCGTGATAGAGATAATCAGTGTCAACAGATTTCTGACTGCCGGACCATCAGTACAGGCTCCCCTCAAGGTTGTGTACTTTCTCCTCTATTTTTTCCCCTGTATACAAACAGCTGCACCTCCAGTCACCAGTCTGTCAAACTATTAAAGTTTGCAGATGGTACTACCCTCATCGGGCTCATCTCTGGGGTGGATGAGGTTGCCTACAGGTGAGAGATTGACCATCTGGTATCCTGGTGTAGTCAGAACAACCTAGAGCTGAATATGGTGAAAACTATGGAAATGGTGGTGGATTTTAGGAAGAATCCAGCCCCATCCACCCCTGTCACACTGTATGATGACTTCCCAGTTAAGATTGTGGACTCTTTCTACTTTCTGGGAACCACCATTACACAAGATCTCAAGTGGGACTTAAACCTTAATTCCCTGATTAAAAAAGCTCATCAACGGATGTACTTCCTGTGGCAGTTGAGTAAGTTTAAGCTACCGAGGGCAATGATGGTGCACTTTTATACCACCATCACTGAGTCAATTTTAACCTCCTCTATCACCATCTGGTATGCTGCAGCCCCTGCCAAAGAAAAAAGCAGACTGCAGCGTGTTATTCACTCGGTGGAGAAAGTGATTGGATGTAATTTGCCATCTCTTCTCTTCAGGACTTGTATACTTCCAGTACTCTGAGGAGGGCAGTTAAGATTGTGGCCGATAACTCTCACCCTGGACATAAACTTTTTGAGGTTCTCCCTTCGGGTAGAAGACTGAGGTCCATAAAGACAAAAACCTCACTCCACAAAAACAGTTTTTACCAATCTGCTACTGGCCTTATTAACGCTGCTTCATATGCATTACATTAATGCACAATACTCAAGACTGTATGTTACACTTGCAACAGTTTTATTCAAATTGGGTTTGTATATTATAGGTCTATTTATTTATTGATTAATTTATAACTAATTCCTTTGTACATGTGTACTTGGCAATAAAGACAATTCTGATTGTGTCAGTGGTCATAATGTTATGCCTGATCGGTGTATACACAAATTGGCTACATATATATATATATATATATATATATATATATATATATATAAACATCAGCCATTTATTTTGCTTTGTCTTTTAGTTCTTTTTACAATTAATGCTCTTATTGAGTTTCAAAACTAAGTAAATTATGGATTAAGCAATTTGTTATTGTAGCACATAATTACTTGAAGTCATTGACTGTTAAATATGATAAGCAGGCTTTTCTGTGTTTTGTTCAGCTTGTACAGCACTTTTTACTTTAAAATATGTATGAGTCATTCTTTCTTTTAAACAACAAAAACTATGCCGATGTGTAAGCTTTCTCCAAAACTACTGCACCTTAATCACTTTACAAAGTGTTCTGTAATGTTTTCAGAGAATAATAAAATAATTAAAGACGTGTCAGGAGAATGAATAACATTCATGCTCTATTATGGCGGATCTATGGTTCCATTAAGAACCTTTAACACCCATGGAAGAGTGAAAAGCATTCTTTAGATGGTTCTTTTAGGAAGGTTCTTTGGGGAGCCAAAAATGATTCTTAATAAAAACATAAAAACTTTATTTTTTTAAAGTGTACCTCTCTTATAGTTTATTCTTATTCTCTGCTGCTCTTGCAGGTGGTTATCTAGCACACAGTCTGGCCATTATGACCGATGCAGCCCATCTTCTGACGGATTTTGGCAGTATGATGGTCAGTCTTTTTCCTTGTGGATCTCCTCAAGACCACCCACCAAGAGAATGAACTTTGGCTGGCACAGATCAGGTGAGTCCATCCCAACTCAATCCTGTCAAATTAATTTACAAACATTGTTGATGTTGAAAATGCCTAAATCATGCCTATAATTATTTCACACAAAAATAAAAATTAAGACAATTTTACTCATCTTAATGTTCCAAACCCATATGCAGTTTTTTCCCATGCATGTAACTAAGGAGAAATGTTGAAGAACTTTTTCCATACAACATTAATTCATACGGCCATATCTGTCTGTCAAGATCTAAAAACAACAAAAATATCACAAAAGAAATCCATACAATTTATGGGCTATATTCTTCATCTTCTGAAGTTGTAAGATAGATTCAAATGAGAAGCAGGATGAAATTTAAGTCATTATTTTTGCATGGACTATGCAGATTTTAAGACTTTGCAATATCTAGCTATATGAGGCCAAACCATTTGTTTCAAATGAACATTTCACAGAGATTCTGGGAGCCCTGGTATCTGTAATGTCCATCTGGATCGTGACTGGGGTGTTGGTGTACCTTGCCATTGAGAGGATAGTAAAAAATGATTATGAAATTGAAGGCAGTGTGATGCTCGTCACCTCAGGTTGTGCAGTCGTGGTCAACATCATGTGAGTAGATTCCTATGAATGAGATAATTTTGATATAAAACTGTGATTATTATAAATAAAGTCTTTAAGTAGCAATTAAAGGGATAGTTCACCCAAAAATTTTAATTAGCCAATGATTTACTCACCCTCAAGCCATCCTATATAACATTCTTCTTTCAGAAGAACACAATCAGAGCTATATTAAAAATGTCCTGGGTCTTCCAAGCATTATAATGGCAGTGACTGTTGCCTCATTTATGAAGTCCATAAAAGTGCATCTATCCATCATATAACTGCTCCACACGGCTCCAGGGGGTTAATAAAGGCCTTCTGAAACTATAACTAGCTTCCAGCGGTCAGCCATACGCAAGTCGACTTGCGCCTCGTTTTAGACTTCTAATTCATGACCCAGACGCATGCGTCAAGGGTCAAGGGTTACTCTTTCGCCATAAGTCAACTTGCGTACCGCTGACCGGCAGAAGTTAGTTATTTTAGTCTATAAAGTTTTAAATATGGATATTTTTCTTACACAAACATGCCACTTTGCTTCAGAAGGCCTTTATTAACCCCCCGGAGCCGTGTGGAGCAGTTATATGATGGATAGATGCACTTTTATGGACTTCAAAAACAAACCAACAAGTCACTGCCATTATAATGCTTGGAAGAGCCAGGACTTTTTTAATATAACTCTGATTGTATTCGTGTGAAAGAAGAATGTCATATACACCTAGGATGACTTGAGAGCGAGTAAATCATGGGATAATTCATTTTTGGGTGAACTATCCCTTTAAGGGACGTACAGATACTGTACAATACGATTATATTTTCTATTCTGTTAAAGACCATAGGCTATTTTGATAAATTGGTATGCTTTTGTTTGCATTATTTTTATATTCCAGAATGGCCTATATTCTACACCATTCCACGACCTTCCACAGTCACGGTTCAGGCTACCACAAGATTGATGATAATGGGATGAGCCCAGTGGGCCATGGCCACTCCCACAGCCTCCTGGGTAATCATGGGAACACCAGTGTCAGAGCAGCATTTATTCATGTTTTGGGGATCTCTTACAGAGCTTTGGCGTGTTGGTGGCCGCCATTATCATCTACTTCAGGGTAAATGAACATTAACATAAAGAATCACCTTAAAAATGTCTTAAAGACAATATAAAAATGCATTACATTGCAATTAACTTCCATTTGCCAATGAATCAGAATATTTTGTGTAAATAATGGGCTTTATAATTGTTCTGCACAGTAAGATCCAGGGATATTTATATAAGCAAAACCGGTCAATTATATTGTCTTTAAACGATTAATCGAGATTGTTTTACATGTATAAATACACACTCATTCGTGTGTGTGTATGTATATATATATATATATATATATATATATATATATATATATATACACACACACACACACAAATTACAGTTGCAAGAAATATGTGAACCGCTTGCAGAATCTGTGAAAATGTAAATAATTTTAACAAAATAAGAGAGGTTGGTTCATAAACTTTTGAACGGGGTCATATTAATACATTCAGCAATTTTTGGTCTTGTGACTATATGTAAAATATCTTATTCAGGACAGCACTAAATAAAAAATAACATGCATTTTATGATCTCTTATTTTGTTAAAATGATTAACATTTTCACAGATTCAAGTGGTTCACATACTTTTTCTTGCAACTGTATATATATATATATATATATATATATATATATATATATATATATATATATATATATATATATATATATATATATATACACACAGTTGCAAGAAAAAGTATGTGAACTGCTTGAGTATGTGAACCATAGTAACATACAATATATATATATACACACACACATACAGTATATACATGCAAATATGTCTTAAATATATACACGAATGAGTGTGTATTTATATATACATAATTATTATACACAGTACAAACACATATTATGTGTACATATTATAACACAAACTTTTATTTTGGATGCGATTAATCGTGATTAATCAATTTGACAGCAATTTTGTCTTATTTAATGGCTATTTTAAGAAAATAATTATAAACCAATTATTTACACTACCCTTCAAAAGTTTGGGGTTAGTAAGTTTTTTATGAAAGATATTAATAGGAGAGCCTTTATTCAGCAAGGATGCATTAAATTGAACATAATAATATACACTCACCTAAAGGATTATTAGGAACACCATACTAATACTGTGTTTGACCCCTTTCGCCTTCAGAACTGCCTTAATTCTACGTGGCATTGATGCAACAAGGTGCTGAAAGCATTCTTTAGAAATGTTGGCCCATATTGATAGGATAGCATCTTGCAGTTGATGGAGATTTGTGGGATGCACATCCAGGGCACGAAGCTCCCGTTCCACCACATCCCAAAGATGCTCTATTGGGTTGAGATCTGGTGACCATTTTAGTACAGTGAACTCATTGTCATGTTCAAGAAACCAATTTGAAATGATTCGAGCTTTGTGATATGGTGACTGATAGCCATCAGAGAATGGGTACATGGTGGTCATAAAGGGATGGACATGGTCAGAAACAATGCTCTGGTAGGCCGTGGCATTTAAACGATGCCCAATTGGCACTAAGGGGCCTAAAGTGTGCCAAGAAAACATCCCCCACACCATTACACCACCACCACCAGCCTACACAGTGGTAACAAGGCATGATGGATCCATGTTCTCATTCTGTTTACTCCAAATTCTGACTCTACCATCTGAATGTCTCAACAGAAATCGAGACTCATCAGACCAGGCAACATTTTTCCAGTCTTCAACTGTCCAATTTTGGTGAGCTTGTGCAAATTGTAGCCTCTTTTTCTTATTTGTAGTGGAGATGAGTGGTACCTGGTGGGGTCTTCTGTTGTTGTAGCCCATCCGCCTCAAGGTTGTGCGTGTTGTGGCTTCACAAATGCTTTGCTGCATACCTCCGTTGTAACGAGTGGTTATTTCAGTCAAAGTTGCTCTTCTATCAGCTTGAATCAGTCGGCCCATTCTCCTCTGACCTCTAGCATCAACAAGGCATTTTCGCCCACAGGACTGCTCCATACTGGATGTTTTTCCCTTTTCACACCATTCTTTGTAAACCCTAGAAATGGTTGTGTGTGAAAATCCCAGTAACTGAGCAGATTGTGAAATACTCAGACCGGCCCGTCTGGCACCAACAACCATGCCACTCTCAAAATTGCTTAAATCACCTTTCTTTCCCATTCTGACATTCAGTTTGGAGTTCAGGAGATTGTCTTGACCAGGACCACACCCCTAAATGCATTGAAGCAACTGCCATGTGATTGGTTGATTAGATAATTGCATTAATGAGAAATTGAACAGGTGTTCCTAATAATCCTTTAGGTGAGTGTATGTATATAATATTACAAAATATTTATATTTAAAATATTTATATGCTGTTCATTTGAACTCCTAATAAAAATGTGCCACAGTCTCCCCAAAAGTATTAAAAAGCAGAACTAAAGACTGGAGTAATGATGCTGAAAATTCAGCACAGGAATAAATAACATTTTAAAATATATTAAAATGGAAAACTATTTTAAATTGTTATAATATTTCACAATATTTCTGCTTTTTTTTTTAACATTATTCCTTTAAACATGGAAAAATCCATGTTTTTTTTTTTTTAAGTAATCAAATTAAGGAATTGGACACAGATTTCTTTCCCTGACTCTTGAAAGCGCGTCAGTGGAGACTGCTTCTTCTGGCGTCTGTGGTCTAATTCAATTTGACACTTTGCAAAGAACCATCTGATTTTGTTCTTTAATGCATCAGTACCTCCTGTTCTCTATCCAACTTCTAACGCAGCCAGAATACAAAATAGCTGATCCCATTTGCACTTTCCTCTTCTCTGTGTTCGTCCTGGGCACCACCACTACCATTCTAAGAGATGTCTTCCGCATTCTCATGGAGGGTAATTTTCACATTAAATAATTGACTCTATTAAATTACAGTTGCATTATTCTCAGTGACTTCAAATATGCATGCAATGTCAGTATATTTTTTATGGCTTAATATTCTCTATTTAAAGGTGAAGTGTGTAATGTCTTGACCCCTAGTGACACCAAACGAAATTGCAGAAATAATGACATTTTCCCCAAACAAATTTCCCAAACACAATCCAGTCCCACAGTCCATTTACACACATCATCTTTAAATGCAAACTTTGAATCCCGCAGAAGGTCTTCCTCTGTCCTTGTAAACTCCGTGTCATGTGTCTCTGTTCAGGGGCACCCAAAGGAATAGAGTTTAATTCAGTGAAGGAGGTGCTGCTGTCTCTGAAGGCAGTGAAGGCCATGCATAGCCTGCACCTGTGGGCTCTCACCATAGGCCAGAGTCTGCTGTCTGTTCACATAGCTATTGGTAAGTTCATTACTTGTTTCACAGCTCAATTATATTGTTATTATTTTAATGTTAATTTGTCTTGTTGTTTATGCAAATTATTCATATTATTTATCTAAATGTATTAAAAATGTTATTTGGTACATCAATTGTTTTATTTTATTGTAATGCGGGATGCAACATTATTTTTAAAGAACCAATTTTTTTAAATTATTGTTTTTATAAGAATATTAGTCAAATATCAATTTGCATGGAGCCATTTATCATTTTAGCTAAGTTTCGCTGTTATTAAAAATGAAAATATCATGTTTTTACGGTCATATTTATTTATAATACAAATTATAGGTCTTTTTGAGCATGTGGTTCAAATGGAAATTAAAGGGTGAGTTCACCCAAAAATGAAATTCTGTCATTAATTACTCACCCTCATGTCTTTCCAAACCCGTAAGACATTCGTTCATCTGCGGAACACAAATTAATATATTTTTGATGAAATCTGAGAGCTCTCTGACCCCTCCATAGACTGCAACGTTATTAACACTTTCAAAGCCCAGAAAGGTAGTAAAGACATTGTTAAATCTGTAACTCCAGTGGTTCAACCTTAATGTTATGAAGCGACGAGAATACTTTTTGAGCATTCTATGCTATTCACATATACAGTAAACACCGTGCAGCACTTCTGGGTTCTACGTCAGAACGGTCAGTATTGGCCGGCTCCTGCATCAGCACCACACACATGCATCGTGGTGCTCATGTGAACAATGGTCATATGGGTTTGGAATGACATGAGGGTGAGTAATTAATGACAGAATTTAAATTTTTGGGTGAACTAACCCTTTAATCTTTATCTGTTTTATTATGTTGTTGTTGTTATTGTTACACTTTTATTGGCCTCAAGGTCAGCATTTCAACTGTTTCAAGTCACAGTGACTTGACGTGAAAGTAGTTGACACATAAGATATATGTCTCTGAATTCCCAGTTTATCAAAATTTCTAGGCACAAATGTCATCTAAAAATGATAATAAATCCTGCATTTCATGCTTTCATTCATTTCAAGCATGAACATACACTGATCAGGCATAACATTATGACCACTGACAGGTGAAGTGAATAACACTGATTATCTCATCACGGCACCTGTTAGTGGGTGGGATATATTAGGCAGCAAGTGAACATTTGGTCCTCAAAGTTGATGAAGGGAAAAATGGGCAACAGTAAGGATTTGAGTGACTTTGACAAGGGCCAAATTGTGATGGCTAGACTACTGGTTCAGAGCATCTCTAAAACTGCAGCTCTTATGGGGTGTTCCCGATCAGTATCTATCAAAAGTGCTCCAAGGAAGGAACAGTGGTGAACTGGCGACAGGGTCATGAGTGGGCAAGGCTCATTGATGCATGTGGAAAGCAAAGGCTGGCCCATGTGGTCCGATCAAACAGACGAGCTACTGTAGCTCAAACTGCTCAAGAAGTTAATGCTGGTTCTGATAGAAAGGTGTCAGAATACACAGTGCATCACAGTTTGTTGCGTATGGGGCTGCATAGCCACAAACCAGTCAGGGTGCCCATGCTGACCCCTATCCACTGGCGAAAGTGCCAACAGTGGCACGTGAGCATCAGAACTGAGCAATGGAGGAAGGTGGCCTGGTCTGATGAATCACGTTTTCTTTTACATCACATGGATGGCCGGGTGCGTGTGCATCGCTTACCTGAGGAAGACATGGCACCAGGATGCACTATGGGAAGAAGGCAAGCTGGCGGAGGCAGTGTGATGCTTTGGGCAATGTTCTGCTGGGAAACCTTGGGTCCTGCCATCCATGTGGATGCTACTTTGACACGTACCACCTACCAAAGCATTGTTGCAGACCATGTACACCCTTTCATGGAAACGGTATTCCCTGGTGGCTGTGGTCTCTTTCAGCAGGATAATGCGCCCTGCCACAAAGCAAAAATGGTTCAGGAATAGTTTGAGAAGCACAACAATGAAATTCTCCAGATTCAAGATTCAAGATTCAAGATTCAAGAGTTTTATTTGTCACATACACAGTTATATACAGAATATACAACCGGCAGTGAAATGTAAACAGGTCCGCTCCATGGACAGTGCAAATTCACAGTTAAAAACACAAGGAAGAAATTATAATAGAAATAGGATATAAAAAAGTACTATCTATATATATATATATATATATATATATATATGTCTATATCTGTAGAATTATAAATAATCAAGTCAAGAGAAAAAAAGGTAACAAATAAGGATAAAGTGGAATAAAATAATTGAAGTAGACTTTGCAGTGAGTAAACTGTAGACTTATAAATATGTGGTTAACAAATGTATAAAGAGTATAATGTGCAAACAGGTTTATGACAGGTTGTTACACAGTAACAACGAGAACAGAAAGTGCAGTGCAATGTCAGTGTATCGATGTTTATCCTGACGTGAAGTCACGTGATGTTAAGTGACTGAGTTCAGGAGTCTGATGGCCTGGGGAAGAAGCTCCTCCTGAGTCTCTCAGTTTTGGCCATCAGGCTCGGAAGCGCTTACCAGATGGTAGCAGCGTGAAATGAGGCCTTGATGATCTTGGTAGCTCTACCTTGGTGTAGACGCCCAGGAGAGCTGACCCTGAGATACGCTCGGATAAGCGCTTTGCAGGGCTTTGCGGTCATGACTGGTGCTGTTCCCATACCACGCTGTGATGCACTGAGTTAATACACCTAAATAGAAAGTTTTCAGGATAGCTGGTGAAACCCTGAATTTCCTCAGCTGGCGCAGGTGGTACAGTCTTTGCCTGGCTTTTTTCACCTGTGTCTGAATGTGAGCAGTCCAGGTCAGGTCCTCGGAGATGTTTACTCCCAGGTACTTGAAGCTGCTACTTGAAGATCTCAATCCAATCGAGCTTCTGTGGGATGTGCTGAACAAACAAGTCCGATCCATGGAGGCCCCACCCTGCAACTTACAGGACTTCTGCTGCTAAAATCTTGGTGCCAGATACCACAGCACACCTTCAGGGGTCTAGTGTAGTCCATGCCTCGACGGGTCAGGATGTTTTGGCAGCAAAAGGGGGACCAACACAATATTAGTCATAATGTTATGCCTGATCAGTGTATATGAAGATTAAAGCACAGCATAATAGGCTAAACAAAACTCTCTCTCTCATTTTAGAGGAGAATGCTGACCCTCAGAGTGTCTTAAAGGAAGCCACTGATCTCCTTCAGACCAAATTTGGCTTTTACAGCACAACCATTCAAGTGGAGCCTTACTGCGAGGACATGATCCACTGCGTCCAGTGCCAAGACCCTATGGACTAAGTTCTTAGAGCGTACTGGGTGAGGGAAGGCTGCCTGTATAAAATGTATGCACACATATTAAGCTTCATTGAGGGTCCAAGCCAGAAATGGAAACACTGTGCAAATACATCATCTACATATCATTACGAATATGCACATGCCAAATGCATTTCTATTGATAAACCAAGGAAATAAAGAGATTTCACACTGTGCCATCTTAAAAGTGCATCGGTTTACGGGAGGACTAGCTTTAAAATGAAGTGGTGAGGTTTAGCTTCACATACTGTATGGAAAGATAAAGTGAACCAAGCGGCAGAACATAAATATGAGGCCTGGAGGCATCACTGTGAGCCTTTTTATTGTGACTTCACAAGGTTTTGCTTGGATGGCTGGCATTGTACATTATTGCAGGAGTGTACTGTAATTGCCTGTCCGTGGTCTTGGGAGGGTAAAAGATGGGTATTGACGTGACTTCCTTAAAAACAATTAGAATGGGGTTTATTATGCCCCAGCCAGCCTCACGTCCGCAGTCAACACGATTCTGTAATCAATGTGAATGTTTGCCAAACTGCAGCATGTGTTGTAGGGGCTTAAAAAAAGATTCTGCTCAAAAGTAATTATGGATTTTGTTGGAGATGTCTCACTAATGTCTTGTCTCACGGTACAATACTATTTGCAAAAGCAAGTGGGTGATTAACTCTGTTCTTCCTCACTGGCTACGATAAGGACCTGTTGTGGTTTCATGCAGCTTTGAAAGAACAGTAGAGACAAAATGACACGACTGAATCCACTAAGAATGATAGTAAAGGTGAAGTGTGTAATTTTAAATACTTTCTCTATCCCAGTTTCATGAGCAGAAACCAGGGGCCTAATTTATAAAATGTGCGTACGCACAGATTTGAATGTGCACTAAATTCCACGTCAATCTAAGCAATTCTTGCTGCCCGCCATTCTCAAGTTAAGGATTTGGATGTTGAATGGTGCCCTTTTATATATTAATGACATTAAGTAGGCGCCATTTATAAGATGGAACCAAAGCCACTTGAAGGCAAGTAAGCAAACTTAGCCCAAAAAATCGTAATGCCTGCTAACAAGACAAGAGACCATTTTTTTTAATGGATGTCAATGGAGGATAGGCTTCACTACGCTGAATAAACCACTTTTGTGAGAAAATAGTATGATGTATATTATATTATTATATATTGGCCCATTGGCTAATCTTCAACATGTTTGATCTTAAAAAAATTCCTTTGATCTATTTTTAGACTTTTAAAAAACAATTGGGCACCAGGTATGATTCAGTTTATGGCACTTCTCATTCATTTCTATGCAAACAGCGACTGACTGTCATTCTGAACTGAAATTCAATGACGTCAAGGCTGTACTGTGAGTGGTTATCAAGGTGATCCAAGTTAGCCGTTACAGTTTTTCCAACGGTAGATCCACAGACCCTCGTATCTCCCAAGAATAAGACCGTCTCTGAAACCATTCGGCTGCTACAATTTCAGGATCATTTGTGATTTGATAAATTTCACACCTGGAAGAGAGGTGTACGCATGTTTTTTTTGTGCATACATCCATTCACTGAATCGCACAAACATGTACGCATATTTGGGAAATGATTGTAAGATCAAATGTAGGACGGTTCCTACTCAACCTTTTATAAATGAGGTCCCAATACTAGTAAAACATTTGTAGATTAATATTCCAACAAATTCTTTTGAGTGGTTTTCTGAATTAACCAATGGTGTGGCTTTGTGGCGGGACTCTGATAAGCTGAGATTTGGCTATGTTTGGAATAGCATACTATTACTATTCTGCTACAACTACTGTATTATGTAAACTACCATTCAAAGTTTGGGGTCAGTAAATCTTTTTTTTTTTTTAAGATATTAATACTTTTATTCAGCAAGGATGCATTACATTAAATTAAATAATACAATTAAATCTTGAATAAAAAAAGAACCCTGAAAAAATACTGTTTCCATTAAAAAAGGCAGCACAACTGTTTTCAACACTGATAATAATAAGAAATGTTTCTTGAGCAGCAAATCATCATATTAGAATGATTTCTGAAGGATCATGTGACACTGAAGACTGGAGTAATGATGCTGAAAATTCAGCTTTGCCATCGCAGGAATAAATTACATTTTATTCAAACAGAAAACAGTTATTTTAAATTGTAATAATATTGCACAATATTACTGTTATTATACCGACCCCAAACTTTGAACTCTAGTGCATGCTATACACAGTATGCAAACATCTGTGTACAGTATAGCTGACAAAATGTGCATTCGATAACTGGATGGCCCTTGCTGATTTGATTTATACATGCAATTTAGTACTAACATACTAACTATACTAATACATTTCTGTATTTGGTCACACTTTAGATTAGAGTTCCAATTCTCACTATTAACTTGTTAAGTTTAGGTATTGGGTAGGATTAAGGGATGCAGAATAAGGCATTAACATGTGCTTAATAAGTACTAATAAACAGCCAATATCTTAGTAATATGCATGCCAGTACAGTTAATAGTGAGAACTGGCCCCTAAACTACAGTGTTATCCTGTATTTATAGAATATACATACAATTATATTCCATTCTTGACAACAAAAGTGAAGGCATTTTTACACATAAATTGATTGAAAAGAAAAACCAGTAGTATAGTCAGTACACAACGCACACACAGTATTCAATAAGCTGCTATTCCATACATAGCAAGTGACTAATTTGTTTGAACAATGATAGATGAGGAAGGGGAACACTGTTTGAAATCGATCATTTTGCAGTTGCATTGGGTGGCACTAATAGTGTCACCGAAATTACACACTTCACCTTGCTAAGATGCTGTTGTGGGTCACTCTGGTTTGTCAAAGTCAATCATGCTGCAGTCTATAGTACATCCTCCATATGCTCATGTCTTCAGGCTCTGTCCAGCTGTGGTCTGTGCTGAGGTATAGGGAAACAGAATAGCCTCTAGACGCACACGTTTTGCACAGGATTTCCATCTCTGATCTCGGTGCCGCCACACTGCCGCAATGACTCTAAGACATTCCAGCAAGTGGTGCAACACGTTTCAGTAACATACAATAACAAAGCACATGGTTTCCATTTTCACTGCAGTTTTCGTTTAAAAGGATTTTGAAAAATATTATTTTGGTAACAATTTTCAGAGCCCCTAAATGTGCACTAATGTTCATTTACATTATATGTGAAGATTTTATATAAATAAATCACTGAATATAATTTGAGACTAATAAAAGACACTTGACAGATAATTGTTGTGTTTTAAAGCTTGCGTGTACTGATAAAATGTAGCCATTGTGATCTGTTGTGGCGTTGTGAAAGAGTTTTAAGGGTTTGCTTGCATGGTTGCTTTGTTTCTTATGTGTCTGCGATTTAGATGGCCAGTAATCATAACTGATCAACCCAAGGACCTCGTAATCTCACTCAAAGACCTTCATTAAATTCTATATTTTGTCTATTTGTTTTGATAAAATGAATATATATTTTAAATTTTAATATCACAGTCATTTATAAGAGAGTGCGAACAAATTATAATATGAAAGGACCAATGCATAAGAAGTATATTTTTGATAATGTTGGTGGGTTGGTGTGCCAAAGTTCTACATGAAAAATGTAACATTTAGAACAATCACAGTGACATACAGTGAAGTAAAAGACAATTTACTGTGATTAGAAAGTGGATCTTTCCTGTTATGCTGAACTATTTCTCTTTTGAAATGTTATTATCAGATCTATTTGGAAATCAAACAGCATGTAATGAAACATTAGCATTTTAGAGTGAAACAGTGAGGATACTTACTTAAAGGGTTAGTTAACCCAAAAATTTAAATTCTGCCATTATTTACTCACCCTCATGTTGTTCCAAACCTGTAAGACCTTCGTTCATCTTCAGAACACAAAAGAAGATCTTTTTGATGAAATCTGAGAGCTTTCTGTCCCTCCGGTGACAGCTATGCAACTACCACTGTGAGGCTTCAAAAAGTTCATAAAAAGATTGTAAAATTAATCCATATGAATTGAGCGGTTAGTCCAAATTGTCTGAAGAGACTCGATCGCTTTATATGATGAACAGATTTCTTTTATTCACAAATAAACATTGATCAGCGAACATAAACAGAAGCTAAACTGAACATGCTTGACACACGAGAACAAACCTCATTGGTTCTTGAGGAAGCTCAAACGTGCTGCGTAACACACGAGAATGAACCTCATTGGTTTTTGAGGAAGCTCAGACGTGTTGCGTAACACACGAGAATGAACCTCATTGGTTCTTGAGGAAGCTCAAATGTGCTGCGTAACACGAGAATGAACCTCATTGGTTCTTGAGGAAGCTCAAATGTGCTGCGTAACACGAGAATGAACCTCATTGGTTCTTGAGGAAGCTCAAACGTGCTGCGTAACACGAGAATGAACCTCATTGGTTCTTGAGGAAGCTCAAATGTGTTGCGTAACAAGAGAATGAACCTCATTGGTTCTTGAGGAAGCTCAAATGTGTTGCGTAACAAGAGAATGAACCTCATTGGTTCTTGAGGAAGCTCAAATGTGTTGCGTAACACAAGAATGAACCTCATTGGTTCTTGAGGAAGCTCAAACGTGTTGCGTAACACACGAGAATGAACCTCATTGGTTCTCGCTGAAGCTCAAATGTGTTGCGTAACACGAGAATGAACCTCATTGGTTCTTGAGGAAGTTCAAATGTGCTGCGTAACACGAGAATGAACCTCATTGGTTCTTGAGGAAGCTCAATCGTGCTGCGTAACGTGAATGAACCTCATTGGTTCATGTGTAAGCTCAATCGTGCTGCGTAACACGAGAATGAACCTCATTGGTTCTTGAGGAAGCTCAAACGTGCTGCGTAACACGAGCTCAAACATGCATGAACTTCATTGGTTCATGTGTAAGCTCAATCGTGCTGCGTAACACGAGAATGAACCTCATTGGTTCTTGAGGAAGCTCAAACGTGCTGCGTAACACGAGCTCAAACATGCATGAACTTCATTGGTTCATGCGTAAGTGCAAACTTGCAGTGTAACAAGAATGAACCTCATTGGTTCATGCGTAAGCTCAAACGTGCTGCGTAACATGAGAATGAACCTCATTCGCTCTGGCTGGTAAACACCTTCAAACTACCATTGGTCCATGGCAATTGCATAATAGGTAGGTGTGGCTCTGAGGCTCCGCCTTCTTAGAAGTGGAAATCTTCTCCAGTTCATTTCTTCTGTTAAGTCCGTCAACGTCAGACGTCCGCAAGTAAAAACACGAGCACTGGAGAGCCGCTTTATAGCAGAAAATGAAGTTGTAATTCTAACTGAAAGACACTGACTGTTTGTTCATGTTTAAAACATGACGTGACTTTACTGCATTGCTGAATTGCTGAGCTCGTGCAAAAATATCCACATCACTATGATCTGATGTTTTCTTAACTTCTGCTTTCTCACCGCTGTCTTTTATGTTGTGTGTTTATTTTGTTGTTGAAAGGAACTGCTAATCCACTAACGATGTTATATTGTTAAAGGGATTTTACTAAAACCTATAAATTGATTATTAAAACAATACAGGACAGATTAAAATGATAAAATCTTCCAAAAACCTTCCATCATATATTTTATTCATTATAATTAAAACACAGGTAACATGAAAATGTACTGCATAACAGGAATGACCAGGGCAAGTTCACATTTCCTCATTTTAAGGCGTTTTAACAGGAAGGCTGTTTCAAGTTCCAAGACCAACAAATGTTGATGTCAGAACTATTTGCATTTTTGGCATCTAAGGTTGATGCAAGCTCACATCTCTGAGAAACATTCCTAAAATAAAATACATCTTATAGGATTTCATAGTCACACAATAAATGAGTGGAAAACACCCTCCTGATATTATCTGCTAGAATTGGGAAAAGTCAGAGAGCCCAGTTTGAATATAGCACACGTAGCATCACAACTCAAAAGATGAGATGAACATTATAAATCCAAAATCAATTTCAGATGCAGGTGCACTCAACCTAATGAAAGCTTTGAAATCGATAGCAGAGCGTGACGTCATTGGTCATGTTTTTGACATGTTCTGCATTTTGTGTCATGAACTGAAAGACATTAATGTTGTTCTGTGGAAACTGTAAATGATCTACATGATTATTTTCGTCGTGCCTCAGATTTGTGGATGTGTATATAAACTTGCGTCTTGTATAAACGTATCTGTCTACTGTGTGTAAATGTTTTAGTTATCCTGTATGTGACCACATGAAACCACTATATAATAGAAATGAATGATGGATATTTAATTTTTACATGCTTTTAATTTTATACGTGTCACATATGATTTTTGTAAACTGTAATAAAATCATGTAAATCAAACAAACTTGGTCTCCACATTCATAATTACATCACGAGTTGATAATTAATGGTACTGTAAATATGCAAACAAGCCAATTTATCTGAAATTATGAAGATGAAACAATACAATTACACTTTTTGGTAGCTGTAAACAATCCAGTACACAGTACAAAAGAAATATAGTTTACAAAGTATAACTATTCACAAATCTACCATATCCAGAGCCTCACATTGAGACTGAGATATTTAAATCAACACACTAAACTGAAATCAACTACAGACATAAACGGCATATAATAAGCTTCTTTATTTAATCTCATCTGAGTGACCACAGCAGCATTAATCTGACTGGCACCTCTCCAGATTCCCTCACATGTAATTGAGGTCATGAATTATGCATCTGATCTTAATGACTAACGAAATGAGTGCTATTGGTTCAGGGACAACATTAACTCACACGCAGACTATCAACAGAATGACGCCCTGTACAACTCTGGCTAAACCTGAGTAAGAAGAATGCACAAGCCGGAGGGGTAAAAGTCTTTAAATAATAAAAACAACATAAAGGACAAGAAAGCTCAAGATTTAGTATTAAAGGAATAGTTCTGCCCAAAATTTACATTTTGACAATCCCTCATGCCGTTTCAAAACTGGATGACTTTATTCTTTCTGTGGAACACAAAAGGAGAAATGTTCACTAATGTAATGGCCACTCTTTTTCATATAATGAAAGTAAATGGGGATCTGGGCTGTCAAAAAAAGTTCCAACTAAATAAATGTCCATACAACAGAAATACTTCAATAGTAGTTCAGTATGAACAAAAACAGACCCATGAAACAGACCCAAACTTAAGTTATTCATATATAATCTCCTACACTGTAGCTCTCATCTCATTTACAATGCTGCACTGTGATTGGACAAGTAAATCATCAATGATTGTCACCTTGCATTGATGTCAGAACTACCATATTGTATTTAAATACTCCATATTTGAATATATGTAGATGTGGACAGTGAATGGCAAGATCACATACAATTAAAGTGTGGCTTCTGAAGATTTATGAATACTGACATTTTGGTGATTTTTGGTGCCATTTTGGAGCTTGGGTGCCCTTACATTTTCATTAAATGGAAAAATATGCAAGTACAAATCACGGAAGAAATAAAGTCATACAGATTTGGAAGGACATGATGACGGCGTTACATTTTTGAGTTAACTATTCCTTTAAAATTGAGATGCGGGGTAAGAAATGGTAAAAGTAAAAACAACAAATATGATAGATAAAAAGAACAGGCTAGCAAATAGCAAAGATTCAGTCCAATGTTTCCGCACAACATGTCAAGACTGTTACGTCTGATCACAATATAACACTGAACTGGAACAGGAGGTAACGGAGAATATAGCTCCTCATAAATGAAACGGGTATTTAGAAGTGCTGATGATTTCATCGTCCACACAAACCTTGGAAAGGACAACACTTTGAGATGATGATACTAACCTAAAAACATCACAACCTTCCTGTCTGAGCTTCAGACCAGTGCAAAGAAGTTCAAAAGATATTCCTCTGTACAGTGCTAAAAACGCACAAAAATATAAAAACGTGAATATACAGTAGCTTGTATCAAAATAGTTTTTGCTTCTTTCATTATAAGTTAACGATAAAAAGTGGGTGTATCAGTCATTTAAAAATAAAGTCCAAAAGTCTCAGCCTATTATGACATCACAATCCATTTAAAGATAGAGCTGAGACTAGCGCACTTGTACGGTATCCGCTGTGCTGTGACGCACAGCTGTCGCGGAGTCATCAGGCTCCTGAGACTGGAACATGGCGCTGAACTGGGCTTGAGCCTCACGTAACTGCTTGAGCATGACAGAGCAGCTCAGTCCCCGCGCACAGTTCACACGCACCAAACCCGACTGACCGCCCGACAACACCCAGTTGTATGCATCCATGTTTGGATTAAAACGGACCTTAGAGAGAGAGAGAGAGATAGAGAGAGTAAAAACATTTCTTAAGTAGATAGTTTGCATATCAATGATTTGTATCATTCACATCACATAAATGGTGAGTAGCTTGCATTTGGCTCTTGGTTAGTGTTCATTTTGGACCCTGTGTATGTATATTTATGTTCTGAATCTCTACTCAGATTAATTAGTAATTCCAAAGGTCTGTTTAACCTTCTGTTCCTGCATGTTCTCTGTGGGTCACTGCACTATACCGCCAGCAATAAAGCATTTTTAGCACAGCTCTAATCGCTCAGTGCATGTGGCTCTGCTGAACAATAAACACTTCTCCTGCTGGAAGACATCCAGTTCTGCTTGTAACTTCCTCCTTGGACAGTTATTTCCAAAATGGGATTAAATGGAGTATATTCAAACTTTTAGATTTTTTTTTACACTACAGTAAGTATGAACTACCAATGAACAGTTATATTTTATTATTTGACATTAACAAATATTAATAAATACTGTAGCAAATGTATTGATCATTGTTAGTTAAATGTGTTAACTTATTGGACCTTATTGTAAAGTGTTAAATCCAAAATTTTAATCTAATAATATAACTATATAAAATATATATATATATATAATTACCGATCAGGCACAACATTATGCCTAATATTGTGTTGGTCCCCCTTTTGCTGCCAAAACAGCCCTGACCCGTTGAGGCATAGACTCCACTAGACCCCTGAAGGTGTGCTGTGGTATCTGGCACCAAGATGTTAGCAGTAGATCCTTTAAGTCCTGTAGGTTGCAAGGTGGGGCCTCCATGGATCGGACTTTGTTTGTTCAGCACATCCCACAGATGCTTGATTGGGTTGAGATCTGGGGAATTTGGAGGCTAAGTCAACACCTCAAACCCACCTCAAACCCTCAATTCCCATAGTGCATCCTGGTGCCACGTGTTCCCCAGGTAAGCGACGCACACGCACCCGGCCATCCACGTGATGTAAAAGAAAATGTGATTCATCAGACCAGGCCATCTTCTTCCATTGCTCCGTGGTCCAGTTCTGAAGCTCACGTGCCCACTGTTGGCGCTTTTGGCGGTTCACCACTGTTCCTTCCTTGGAGCACTTTTGATAGATACTGACCACTGCAGACCGGGAACACCCCACAAGAGCTGCTCTGACCCAGTCGTCTAGCCATCACAATTTGCACCATGTCAAACTCGCTGAAATTCTTACGCTTTCCCATTTTTCCTGCTTCTAACACATCAACTTTTAGCACAAAATGTTCACTTGCTGCCTAATATTTCCCACCCACTAACAGGTGCTGTGATGAAGAGATAATCAGTGTCATTCACTTCATCTGTCAGTGGTCATTATGTTATGCCTGATCGGTGTATTTATGTTTATAAGCATACTAATTTTATATTAAATTAATATTTTATAATATAAATATAATATATTATTTTATTTTCATATTTTACAAATTACAATATCAGAAATGTACTCTATACAGAGCAATACAAATAAATCATTACATCAATACACATCTTACAATCCTTATAACCATAAATGATCAAATGTTTTATTGCGCAGTGTGTTCTTCAGAAAAACCCACCATCTCAATCTACACAGACTGCGCTTTGCTGTTCTCCTCCCATCATCCACTCTAGATCCGGAGTGACATTTTCCTAATTTTACAGGCCATTAGCTTCTGTCCATCTTCTTGCTTAACTCTCAGCAAACCACCAGCTCTTTCTCTCTCTCTCTCCTTGGCCAGTGCAAATACTCCAGAGAGCAGTGCACTGCCACTGCTACATACAACTATAGCTTGTCCAAAGCGAGTAACAATATAGCAGGGTGATTGTTGATGGATCACCTTATGGGGAACATATTTAGGGTCAAAATGTTATATCACATGGTAAGTATTCTGATATGAGAATCTGTACGCCACAATTTACACAGCTCTCTGTATAAATTGGTCTATGGTAGTCCCACCTATGGTCTAGTAGGTGATCAACTACAACAAAAAATTCTGCTGGGATTTCACATGGTTATCCTGGCATAAAACAAGCATCAGGTGCAGCTGGCATCCAGTTTTTCAGGGTATTTCACAGCTCTACACTAATATGTGTCAGCAAAGGCCTCGGCTGGGCTTGTTTGCTGTTTTATAGATAAATGTGTTCTCACCTTGTAGAGTGCACTCAATGGCATCTGGTCCACTTTAGCGACACCTTTGACCTCATTTTGATGCAGGTGCTTCATCATGGGCCGATTTTCACACTTAGCAAAGTTCCCCTGAGAGAGAGAAAAAAAACAAAAACAAGGTGTGAACACCAACTCCAGAGTTAAAGGTGCAGTATGTAAATTTTAGTGGCATCTAGCGGTGAGATTGTGAATTGCAACCACCCACCGCTCACCCCTCCCTTTCGAAGCACAGAGAAGCTACGGTGGCTGATACAAGACAAAGATGTAGTCGTCTGAGACAACAGAGAGTAGCTAGCGCTCTGTAGAGCAGTTTGTCCGTTTAGGGCTACTGTAGAAACATGACGGCGTAAAATGGCGATTTCACTGTAAGGAGACCCGCGGTGTATGTAGATAGAAATGGCTCATTTTAAGGTAATAAAAACATAACGGTTCATTATGTAAATATATTTATACACCACTGAAAACATAGTTATGTATATTATATTGCATTTCTGTCAATAGATCCTCATAAATACTACACACTGCACCTTTAAGAGAGCACTAGATAGAATGTAAGGTTACCACCACTTATTATTGTGGGTATCGTCAACTACTTCACATTACAAACCATGTCACGTTTAAATTACAATCTCATAATTAGATCGCGACTGAAACCCAGTGTGTCTAGTTTCAATTACTTTTGTACGGTACAGTGCATCATTGGCAATGTTCACACAGCAGCAGAAAAAAAGGTTGTCACTCAGGTTTAGAATGCTAAATATGAAAATGTTTATACACTATTTGGGAATCAAACCATAGACTGTAAAAAAAATATGGAAGTAGTGTCTGTGACATCACCCAAAAGTTTCTGAAGAGAGTTTTTGCCATCTTGGCAGCGCGTCACTCCCGGATAACAAAAATGGGCAAAGAGGTGGGACGTGGCTGGAGTTGAGGTGACGTGATGACTAACAGACAACAGACAAATGGCAATCCACCTGTCACTCAAAATGGCCACGCCCTTAATTATGCAGAACTTTAAGGCTTTATATAATGTAAACAAATGAAAAAAAAATTCACCCCCCTCACAGTTGTCATGAAGGGCAAAATTATACATATAGACATATAGCTATAAACGTTTCTGCTGTAAAGTTGACCCTTTTAACATGGAGCTCAATGAGATTCTGCTACCTTTTGGAGCCTGTCCCTAGCGGCCAGTTGATGAATTCCAGTTTAAGTCACTTCCATACTGGCTTCAAGAGAAACTGGGGGAGGCTGCCGCTTGAATCAAACCCATGACTAGCATTGCTAGCATTCCAATAATGCGTTAAAAAAAGAACATTTTCTTCCCAACTACTGCAGTTTATCCAACAGTGGTCTGAATGATAGCACTGCTCTATGACCATTGTTCTTTTGCTGCCTGAATGTGTGTGTATTTGCAAGGATGACTGAGGAGAGTTCAATTAACCCTATTCAAACAGCTCTTGCCTGCTCCAGACACTGGCCTCAAAGCGGACATGTGCAGCGTGCCATGGATGGACGGACGGATGGGGGTGAAGCGCTGGAGCGTGAGACAGCAGAACAGATGGAGCGCAGTAAAGGGGGTAGGCCTCCAGGCGGGTATGACTTTAAATTAATGAAGGGTGCAGAACTTAATCAACATATAACTGAGATCTGGGATGAGTCTCAAAGGGAGACGATAGAGAGGGGTGCCACAACGCTAACACGCAGACAGCACTCCTGGGCTCTCGACCTTTTTCTCCTGCACTTGCTCAGGTGTGCTGGGAAAATAACTAAGCCAATAAATCCAGTCCGGCCACGGCCCCTGCATTTAATGATCCGCGTGTAATGATCTGTGGAATAGGCTGCAGTACACAGTAGCTATCACACACAGATCATACACTCACTGCCACGATCATATACACACACACACATATTAGTGAGGCCCCTAATGGATTTTTACATGGTCTTGCAAACACATACACATACATACATACATACATACATACATACATACATACATACATACATACATACATACATACTAGTCAACTTCGTACACAGAAAAACACACAGGAAAATCAGGGGCATATCTATTATTAAAACTAGGGTGGACACATGCCTCCCGCTTTTTTTGGGCAATTATTGTTATATTTTACGAGCATAAATTTTGTTTGGTCGAAGTGCAAAGACAAATATATCCAGCCAAATAAAACGTCAGCTTCAGCTAACCCTAATATGGCTAGCGCCCACCTGCTTTTCTGCAAATCAATTATGAATATTAACAATACACCACCTAATTAATATTCATGAGCCAGGACAATAAGGTGTTTGGTGCAGAGCTCTGGTGAAAGTGAAGGAACATAGCTTATGTGGCCACAAAAGATCAATACTCTCAAAATCTCATTTCCTACATCATCTCTCAAGCACAGAGATGTGTCATGAAGAAAACTGTACAACTGCGTGACGATGATGAAATTAAAAAATTATTGCATAAAAATCATGTTTTTGAGTTTCTCACCAGGTCCAAGTCGTGAAAGTGGAGATAGTACTTTCTGACTGCTCCTTTGTAGGTCAGTGGCTCCTTCCCAGGATTATTTGTAGGGTTTTCCATTTCCTCCTCCTGTTCCTCATCTCCAGACCTCTGACCGGGTTCAAACTGAACCATGTCAGTCCTGTACACTGACTGTTGGGATTAAGCAAAATGGTCAATGTTAATTCAAGGCTCTAATATGTGGGAATTCAATTAATCATAAAGAAACGTACATATCTCCGTCGCCTGATAGTACTAGGGTCAATATCCATTTCAGGAAGCAAACTAAATAAACAATCTCCTCCATTGTCCGCAACAGCAAAAGCATTCATCCAATCAGACATAGACAGGCTCTGAAAGAGTGATTTGTTTTATCATTATTAGACAATTTTGACTATATTAAACCATGTAGAGACAATCTTGTGAAACCTCCACATACCCAAATAGTGGCTTTTCTAGGACACACAAAGTGAGGCTTAATTCTAAGGTAACCTGAATCGAAATAATGGATTCCATGTTGCCCAAACCTACACAAAGCAAAAGGAAAAAGATGATTTCATAAAAATCTAAATACTATGCCTGACTTAATATCATATATTCAGAAGAGCAAAAATTTGTGGACTCACGTGGCAAAGCAACACTCTTGAGCCATCAGGAAGCCGCTCCAAAAGAGGGGCCAGTACACTTCAGGCGACAGGCAGCGCTTTACTGCCAAAAGAGGCACGTAGGTTTTCCTCACATCCCATATTTTAGCCATGCGATCATCTCCGACTGTCACCAACAAGTTACTGCCCAAGTAGATAAAAACATCCGTTTTCATACCTCATCACAATTACAAAAAGACTGATCATTTTAAAGATATTCACTCTCCAAGTACACTAGCGTTCAAAAGTTAAAGTGAATATTGTGAAATATTCTGACTAATTAAAATATTTTTTCTATTTTAATATATGTTAAAATATAATGTGTTCCTGTTGTGGCAATGCTGAATTTTCATGTCACACGATCCTTTAGAAATCATTCTAATATGCCGATTTGGTGCTAAAGAATAAATGTTGAAAACTGTTGTGCGGCACAATATTTTTTGTGGAAACTGATACATTTGTCTCAGGATTATTTGTTGAATAGAAAGTTCAAAAGAACAGTATTTATTTGAAATAGAAATCTTTTTTAACATTATAAAAGTCTTTATAGTCACTTTTGATCAATTTAATGCAGAGTCCTACTGACCCCAGATGCTCTCCTCTGAGCATCTGGACAGTAAAACGGCAGAAGAGACAGCTGACCCCTCCCCCCTCAAACCCTCTTGCTTGAATGCTTAAAACTGGGTGCATGTTAGGGCTGCTCTATTATAGCAAAAATCATAATCACGATTATTTTTGGTCAATATTGAAATCAAGATTATTTAAAATGATTATTGGTGGGCGATATGATCAAAGTCTTATTTCACGATATAAGTCATTATGTGCACTGGGGCGGTTTGCAGCCGAGTGTGAAGCGGCCGGGATGAGAATCAGCACCTCCAAATCCGAGGCCATGGTTCTCAGTCGGAAAAGGGTGGCTTGCCCACTTCAGGTTGGTGGAGAGATTTTGCCTCAGGTGGAGGAGTTCAGGTATCTTGGGGTCTTGTTCACGAGTGAGGGAAGGATGGAACGGGAGATTGACAGACAGATCGGTGCAGCTTCTGCAGTAATACGGTCGATGTACCGGTCTGTCGTGGTGAAGAAGGAGCTGAGCTGTAAGGTGAAGCTCTCGATTTACCGGTCAATCTACGTTCCTACTCACCTATGGTCATGAGCTGTGGGTCATGACCGAAAGGACAAGATCCCGGATACAGGCGGCGAAATGAGCTTTCTCCGCAGGGTTGCTGGGCGCTCCCTTAGAGATAGGGTGAGAAGCTCAGTTACTCGGGAGGAGCTCAGAGTAGAGCCGTTGCTCCACCACATCGAGAGGAGCCAGTTGAGGTGGCTCGGGCATCTATTTCGGATGCCTCCTGGACGCCTTCCCGGGGAGGTGTTTCGGGCATGTCCCACCGGGAGGAGGCCCCGGGGAAGACCTAGGACACGCTGGAGGGATTATGTCTCCCGGCTGGCCTGGGAACGCCTCGGGGTTCCCCCGGAAGAGCTGGAGGAAGTGGCTAGGGAGAGGGAAGTCTGGGCGTCTCTGCTTAGACTGTTGCCCCCGCGACCCGGCCCCGGATAAGCGGAAGATAATGGATGGATGGAGTCATTATAAATATCAATGAAATTTCACAATTATCGATACTTAAGCAGAAACTTATAATAAGTTCATGTAAAGAAAGAGAACAATTACAAACAAAACTATTACAAACAAAACAGACAAATAAATACAACCAGGGCTTGACAAAGTTACTAGCCACTCAGCACTTTCACTGGTCACAATTTTGTTGTTAGGAAATTTGTTGTTGGCTATATGTAAATTACCACTGTAGACACCCAAATTAAGTCTACATGAAATGTATAACACGACAGGTCATAGCTGTTTGTCTGAAAAAATAAGATTCATCAGTGTTCTATCAGCTATGACATATTTTGTGTATGAGCCCATACAGTATAGTGAAATAAATATCCATATTTTCATGTGATTTGACAGTTTATTTTATTAAATCTAAAAAATCTGTGCATCACACCTGACACCTAGATGAACACTTTACATTTGGTTTTATGATTGCAAGTCATTCTCTTCAAATGCTATTGAAGTTAGAAACGTGTCAAGCCAACTTTATGACAGTCACATCAGATGTGCTATGGTTCTGCTGTGATCTTTGTTTGAAACCATTTTTGCTGCTAAAAAAAGAACAAGTGAGTGAGAGCGAGCTCTGAACAAAACTCTAGCTAATTTGAACACCTCTGATTATCAGACATTGCATTCATAAATTCAACAGCATCGCGTGTGATTGGTTATATATAATCGCACAACGCGATTATAACAGATGCCTTTTGAGAAGACCTGCAAAAATGGCTAGTGGGAGTGACTGTGACACGCCACTGCTAAAACCCACCCACAAATAGTGGGTGTTAATGTCAAGCCCTGAATGCAACAGAACAAAAATACAAATAAATGAATAACTATTGAACATTACATGAATAAATGTTTTTCAGGAAGATGTGCTAACAGTGGTATTCAGAGAAGTCATGGCCTACAACAAAATATTAAATCAAATGTAAAATAATACTGCAGTGTTTTACTGTACACATTAAACATAAGTAGCTTTGGTAAGGATTAATCAGTTGAAAAGTTATTCAGTCAAGATCAGTGAGATGTTTGATTATCATTAATGACAGTGTAACGGTGGCTGTTTCAGTAGTATCCAGATGCAGCAAACATTTATTCAAACAAACATAATAAAAGTAAAAATCCAAGCAAAACTGATAAATCCACACACAGCTAGGGAAAGCAAACAAAACTGACAAAACAAGCACGCACACGTAAAACATCCATAGGAGTACAAGACCTGACAAAAACACAGGAAACACAGGGTTTTAAATACACAGGGCCAAACAAGCTTAACAAGTTAACAAGTCACACCTGGGGAAGACTAATGCCGCGTTCCAGGCAACCCGTAACCCGTGTTTTTCCAACCTTCTACCCGTGAAAGTGCAATGGAACGGCAGTCAAACCCGTGACTTCCCACCCGAGAACTCGTACAAGATCGATCGATGTACTCCCAGTTACGCGCTCTGATGAGACATAGCCCATGAAACAATAATGGCAGCCCCTACGGATGCGGTGTAATATACAAATAACATAAAATAAAAGGTATAACAGCTTCTTGTGCCGTTTTTTTCTTCTCCGTTTCCCTCAAATAAGCAAGGAGTAAGCACCTTTGGTGATAGAAATGACTGTAAATGAGCATAAGCCCCGTACGGTCCACCATGTTTTGTTTACATCTAGCTACCACAATTCCTTGCACTCAGGCAGTTTGGCGTGACTTTGTCTGGAACGCTACAAAGTCGTGAGTCGTGGTTTGAAGTCGTAACTTATGGGCTCAAAAACCTGCCTGGAACACAGCATAAATCAACAAGAAAAACTACAAAGAACTACAAAATAAAGCACAGGAAACTCCTCAACGTAAAAGTCCAAGGACAGACACAGAGCACATGTGACAGACAGACAGCAGCAGGAATATTAGGCTGCTGTCACTTTAAGAGCTAATGCATGGATCCAATATACTGTTACACACATTTTTTTTTTTTAACTGTGTAAGTTTATTTAATACATAACCCACTGTGTTTACCCGAATACTCTCCAAAAAGGCATTTTGTCATTTTTGTGTGTACACTGCCTAGGGAACAGCATCTCTTTTGCAAGTTAACATGCTTTTAATATCAAACACATCCAGCAGTTTAGCAACAGCTCACTTATTTGGCTGATTTGGATGTTAAGTTTGGGCTTTTAGGGAGTGAAGTAAAGGAAGGCGCGCTGGATGGAATGTGGCAGTGGCACAATAATCGTTTTTCCTCAATTATCTTGTTGTTTTCATAATCGCTGAACACCAAAATTGAAATAAATTACATTTAAATGGCACAGCCCTAGTGCACGCATACAAATTGCAACCCTTCAGAGCAATGACGCACTGAGACCTTTAAGCTTTTTATGAGGTTTATGTGTATCTGAAGTCTCATTTTAAGAGCCTAAAGCACAAGAAGAAAAAAACAAATCAAAACAGAAGAAATCTCCACTTGGTTTCACTAGCCCCCTGTGGGGCAGCGGGATAGGGTGTCATTTTCCAAATGAACTTCTCTAATGCCACTTACAGCAGTCTCTTATAAGGTCACAGCGCTTTAAAACTAAATGCTAAGAACAGGCTATTGAAACTACTGATACTGAAACAATGTGTGATGCTGAAATATATTTGATATAGACTGCTTCTCTGTTGCTAAACGAGAAAACTCCATGGGCGGGCTGTTTGATAGCATGAATACCATACAGCTAATGGCATATATGAAAATTTAAATACACCATGAATAACAATGAAAAATACTAGGTTAGCATAACAAAAGTTTTCAGAGTTTATAATCTGGTACGGTCAAGAATCTCCTTTTTTAAACAGACACTACCATTCAAAAGTTTGGGGTCTGTAAGTAATGCAGCAATACTGTGAAATATTATTTCAACATTTAAAATAAGAGGGTTTTTATTTTTATTTTAATATATTTCAACATGTAATTTACATCTGTGGTAGTAAATCTTCAGTCTTCAGTCACGTGGTCCTTCAGAAATCATTATAATATGCTCATGCTGATTTGGTGCTCAAGAAACATTTCTTATCAATGATGAAATCAGTTATGCTGCATAATATTTTTTAGGATAGTTTTTTTTCAGGATTCTTTGATGAAGTGTGTATTGTGTTATATTTTTATGGCATATAGATGTTTTAGCTGCACTAAGTATATGTGACTGCACTGGAAGGTTTGCTCTAATTTTGCTGTACCTGTATAGTGACAATAAAGAATTGTGAATCGTGAATGAATAGAAAGTTCAAAAGAACAGCATTTATTTTAAATAGTAATTTTTTGTGACATTATAAATGTCACTGTCACTTTTGATCAAAATAATGTGTTCTTGCTAAATTATTTCTTTCAAAAAGATTGTTCAAAAAATTGTTGCCAGCCATGTTCAGAAGAAATCTTTAGCAAAAAACAAATGTGCTGTCCGCACACTGATTTAACTGCTCCAATTTATTGCAATGTTTCGACCAACAGGTTTTCGCCTGCCAAAGACATGTTGGTTGAAACGTTGCAATAAATTGGAGCAGTTAAATCAGTGTGCGGACAACACATCTGTTTTTTGCTTTAGTTATTTATTTTGTTCTGCACCTGAGCCCTGTTTGGGTTTGAGGATGTGCACACCTTATTTGTATTTTTGACTCAAGAAATCTTTACCAATCAAACAAAGCCAACTTCAAGTTCACACGAAAACCTCAGACTACACTTCAGATAATTCTCACCTCGACGCTTTGCACCAGCTCAGGGTTCGGATGTTCTCGTCGTGGGCATGAAAACAATGGTAAGGGAAGAGAGACACAACTCCATCTGGAGACCTGACTCTAAGTAGTGTAGATGTACTAGCGAGATCCCACAAACCAACCAGACCTGGAAAAGAGAAGGTGAAGTGAAACATCACCAATGTAAAATACTGCAAGATATTTACATTCTGCAATTCTCTTTAGAAGAAAAAAAATAGACCTATAGACAAAACATGACATCACCATCATAGAAGCCAGCCGCCAAGAGGTTATGTGGCTTGACATGGAGCCAATCCATAGCAAAGCACAGGCCACTTTGACCTTTATGATCTGCCTGGTTGGAGCCCATCTTCAAAGAAAGAACCTTCTTCACCTGCAAAAACACACCGCCATAAAACAGTGTCTGTACTGTGTGTGTATGTGTATATATATATATATATATATATATATATATATATATATATATATATATATACATACACACACACACACACACACACACACACACATACACACACATTATATACATATATACATACATACACACACACACACACACACACATACATATATATATATATATATATATATATATATATATATATATAAAACTGTTTCTTAAATGTACATGCATGTGTGTGTATTTATATATACATAATAATTACATAATTACACAAACACAAACTTTTATTTTGGATGGGATTAATCGCTTTGACATGTATATGCACTATAGAAATTCCTCTGATATTTTCAAGGTATATAATGGTAAAAAATTTGCTCAATAGTCATTAGTTCTATAAAGCTATTTCCTTCTGCCATTATCCAAAAAAGTTTGGATTAATCCTCCACTCTACACTCTAACATTTTGTTTGAGGAGGTTCTTCTACCATGCCAGCTAATTTCCAGAAGATCATCTCTTGGATGCTTCAAAATGTTATGTAGACACTAGACAGCCCATAAAATGGCCCAGAGGAGACATACTAGAACAGTTTTTAGTGAAAAGCCACTTCAACTGTGAAATTGAGCTACAGTGAAAATTACACGTCAGATTCAAGCAAACACTCCAATGATCTCTTGCCATTCTACCTTTATGTCAGTTGCTTTAGATCTGATGCAATGAATGTGTAATATGTCACTTAATGTGTGGAATGAAACAAAGACTGAGGTCTTATCCGTGAAAATAAGAAGCATGCTGGCAAAGTGGATATTGACCTACCCGGCATATCAGCGGTGCTTGGCTGGTTTCTCCTATTGGAAAACACATAAATGTGTTCAATGCTGTGAACTTATAGATAGAAGCATTACTATTCAACACGACTGCATTTATCAAGAAAAACAATCAAAGGAACAAAGATCAAATGACATGTGCTTAACTGAAATAATGTAAAGTATAAACAAGCAGCAGTTTAATGTCATCATTTAAAGGGGTCAAATACAGTGCATTTTAACTTGTACCTGATAGGGTTTGTTTTGTGTAAAAACAGTCATAATTTAGTTTATCACCATTTTCCACTTACTCCCTTGGACTATTAGAATCAAATGGGCTGTTATACTTTTTAAGGGGATGAATTTACATAAATAAATAAAAAAACCTTTAGGAGAGGATTTTACAGTGCTGATTGAATGGAGTCACATGTATGAAACTGTGTGTGTGTCTATGGACAGACACTGCATGCATGGAGACAGAGTGTGTGTATGTGGGTAGAGGGCAGAAGTGAAATATTGCCACATGGCTTTAGGTCGGAGCCATACGGGTGTACCAGCAGTGACGGGTCGATCAGGTCGATAAAGTGTTGCACCTCTGATCCACTGTCTGCCACAGCGTGGCAGACAGCCCTGACCAGGGGCCCTTTCTCCAGGCTGACTAAGGTCTTTTTGATTGACAGGCCAGGAGGAAACGGGTGTCAGGTATTCAGCTGAAATTCATGGCCTCAAAAACTAACAACTGTGTAGCGATGCATCTTTTTTGTCATTTCAATTATAGATCCTTGTCTGATGAAAACAAGCCAGTAAATTATCTCCACTGAGAAGGGAGGAGTCAGCGTCTCTCTCGTCACATTTTGCGGGACACCCTTTCACTCCAGAGAAAACCCATTTATAATTATCTACCATAAACCTTCCGAATCCAAGACCATGATAGAAAGTGGGAATCTGGTAAACGTTTTATCACTAGCTTTTTGAAACGTGTCCTGTAATTGCTACTGCGAGTTCTTTTCAAATCAATAGACAAACCAATAATCAATCTACAGTACGAAAATGTTCAAAAGAATGTCCATGTTATCTATATAATAAAATAAAAAAATTATATAATATAAAATTAGAACAAAATGTTTAATAAACAAAACCAATGAAAAGCAATAAAACCAAAATTAGTACTAGTACAAAAAAACCCAGTACAAATAAAACTATTAAAAAGACAAAAATGTATTAATAACATGACAATAAAAACAAAATAAAATAAATAAAAACAATAACAAAATTAACAAACACGACTAAAACAAAATAAAAAACAACCAATAAACAATAAAAAGATTTTTAAAAACATTTAATTAAAAAAGCTTAATATTTATATGCACAATAAATATTGACAAAATATTAATAAATTACCTAAAGAATAAAGACTTCAAAAAAAACAAAAAAAACAAAAAAAAAAACAACAAAAGAAGCAAAACCAAAGAGAACAAAAATCCTATAAAATATAAAAACAAAAATATTTAATTTAATTTATATGCAGAATGTCTCCCACACACACACACACACAAGCAGGTCTGAGGTCTGTCAGAAGGATTGTACATCCAGTAATGAACTTTAATTCCCTGAGGGAGCAAAGGAGTTCTTGGCCAGAGCTCATTGCCGGGTCACTGACCAAAGACTCCAGGAAAGCGAGTCCAGTAAGAGTCACAAACAGGGCCATGAACAGCCTGTCAACAGAAAACTGTTTCCAAGGCCATCCCAAAAGCACCGTGGAGATTTATAACTGCTGGAGTATGAGAAGCAATTTCTGTAGTAATAATTAGAAAATACAAGAGGAATACAAAGAGCAGTGAGAGAAGGAATAGCTTTGTAAAGGTCATAGAACACTTCTTTAGTCCAACAATATCCAGCCATTCCTTCGGAATTCACAACAAGAGAAATGGTGATACGATACGATACAGTACAGTACCCATTTCAGTCAAGATCATAGCGAACATCTTTCAACATCATTCAAAAACATACACATTCAACCAGGATTTCTTATTCTCAAATTCCCTTTTTAAATTCAAGACTCAACTTGAGGAACAATTGACACTCACTAACAGCTTCAGTCCTTTGAGAGAAAGAGGTCTTTAAAGAAAGCATTTGTTACACATCCGAACAGTTCTTCTGGCCTTAGGAAAGTGTAATTAAGAAAACATTAAAGCTTAGAGTAGGATCAATGAATTAGAAGCTTGCAAACAGGGAGAATGAGGCACTGAAGAAACAGAGACGGTTCATTAATGAACGTGGGCAGTTGGCTTCTTATCTCTACTGGAGCAGGGCCCGAGTATACCACACAGAGGGCCCCTGAGGGACCAGAAGGATGGACCATATCGCTACTCGATAACTAGAGAAACCTAGTACAAAAGCTGAATGTCTGAATGATGAATAGTGAGGACGGCCATGAAATTGCCCCTATTTACTAGTGTATTAAAGTAAGTGGACGGTTTATTACTCATTCTGTGGTATGGGAATGAGAATGTGCATAAAATGTATTTAAGTGTTAATTTAGGATTATATTTCAATTATATTTCCAGGATTTCAATGGCCATGAGAACCCTATATGAATATTGTTTTTCTTGATAAAACATTAAAATTTAATAATAATAAATTATTATTTACTGAAAACATTCAAAACTTTTTTTTAATATTCACTACTGTTCAAAATTTGGAGGTCTGTACACTTTTTGAAATAAGTGTCTTACCTCTCCAAGGCTGCAGTACAAAATACAAAAATACAGTAAAAACAGTAATATTATGAATGATTACAATTTAAAATTACAAATTAAATCGCAGTGCCATGGAAACAGTTAATGCTTTGCTTCTTACCAGGTTCAAACCTGCAACCTTTCAATTAGCAGCCTTGATCTTTAACAAGTACACTACATAACTCATTATAGTTATATTATCTGCTCTTGAGATATGATGGATTGTTGGCTATATGCTCAATAAATTAAAATATGATATGCATTCATCATGTATCCAGATGGCTGGCATCTGGATACAGTGGGTAAACAGTACCAGCAGATCAGTGCTAGAGTGATCTCTCTCACACACACACACACACACACACACACACACACACACACACACACACACACACACACGTTTGTTTTTGTGACTTGTGGGGACATTCCATAGGCGTAATGGTTTTTATACCGTACAAACCGTATTTTCTATCCCCTACACTACCCCTGCCCCTAAACCTACCCATCACAGGAAACTGCACATTTTTACTTTCTCCCACAAAAACTCATTCTGTATGATTTATAAGCCTTTTGAAAAATTGGGACATTGGGTAATGTCCTCATAAGTCACCCTCTCCTTGTAATACTTATGTCATACCCATGTCATTATACACATTTGTGTACTGATATGTCACACATAGACAGACACACAGACACACACACGTTTGTTTCACTCGCTATATTAGTGATGACATTACATGACTTCCAATGATTTTATATCAGGTTAATTATATTTTCTATCCCTAACCCAACCCCTATCCCTAAACCTACCCATAACAGAAACAAGTGCAAACCACTAGATTTAAATAAAAACGTGTTTTGGCCAATTTAAAGCCTTTTTAACTAGTGAGGACCAGTAAAAATGTCCTCACTAGTCGGTTGCGTTGTCATAGTATTTCAATATAAGTGAGGAAATTTGGCCCTCTTAAGTGTAGCCAAACCTGCGCGCACACACACACACACACACACACACGCACGCACTGTTGTGTTTTCATGTTTTATGGGGACATTCCATAGACATAATGGTTTTTATATTGTACAAACCGTATATTCTATCCCCCTACACTGCCCCTACCCCTAAACTTACCCATCACAGGAAACATTCTGCATTTTTACATTTTCAAAAAACATCACTTAATATGATTCATAAGATATTTTCCTCATGGGGACCAAAAATAAAATGTCCTCATAATGTAGGGTATACCTGAACACACACACACACACTCTCTCTCTCTCTCTCTCTCTCTCTCTCTCAGTTTCCTGTTATTTGTTGACACCATTAATGATAGTCAAAGGATCTATATATATATATATATATATATATATATCCTTTGACTATCATTAATGGTGTCAACAAATAACAAGAAAGAGAGAGAGTGTGTGAGTGTGAGTGTGTGTGTGTGTGTTCAGGTATACCCTACATTATGAGGCCATTTTATTTTTGGTTCCAATGAGGAAAACGGCTTAAAAAAAAAAAAAAAAAGTTTTTTGAAAATGTAAAAATGCAGAATGTTTCCTGTGATGGGTAAGTTTAGGGGTAGGGGCAGTGTAGGGGGATAGAATATACGGTTTAGTAATACCGGTAGAAAGCTATCCGTTAGCAATTCCATTCAGTGTACGCAAACTGAATTCTGTGACATCAAAAACAGCATAATATAATAAAATGCTTGCTATATATGTTTCTTGCAAAGAATTTCATTTAATCAGAAAGACTGATATGTTTGAATGGCCATTGAAAAAAATATGGTTTTTGCTTGCATAATGGTCAATACCTCATAAAACAGACTCGGCTATGAGGAGCGATCAGTATAACTGTAGATAAGCAACATTTCACTGCTGTGAAAACGGGGGACTCTAATCAAACGGCCGAAGGCAGTTAAACTCATACTAGACCCTCCCTCCTTTTTTCTACTGTGATCGTGATAAATGAGTAGCCCTGGGAGGGTAATCTTTCGCAAACACACACAAACAGTACAGATAATGTGTGTTTCAGAGAATAAAAGAAAAGAGGAAAACAGGGAATGATGCAGTGGATGGCAGGTCATCAGTCTGTTCCTAGCACTCCCTGAGGAGAGGGCATTATGAGCTCCCATGGGACAATCAGCCTACGCTGGCCATTTTATCAGTGCATGTGGCTTTAAGATGTACAATGAAATAAAATCTCCTGATCCACATTTAAGATCTGAACAGTTTCATAAAATATTAGTTTGAAAGCTTGCTGTAAAATACTACAATGTGACTAAAATTGTAATTAGACTTAAATAAAATAATAATAATTATTATTATTATAATTATTATTAAATTAATTAATTTTCCATTTGTAATTCAGTTTGTTCTGTTCTTAAACTGTTTTCCAATGTTTGTAAAAAATAAGAAAAGACATCATGCAAGATAGATTAGTGTTTGTTTAGTGCTAATAAGAAAAATGCATTATAGCACTTGGCTTGTGCTGCCCTCTTCTGGAAGGATCAACACATTGCACGTGAATTCACCTGGTGTAAATCATGAGTGTCCAATCAGGAGTGGCCACCTTCCATCAGAGTCCAAGGTTGAATCCGAAATCACCCCCTAAACCTTCATTCACTATTCCCTACGTTAGTCCACTAATACAGTTCACTTGAAGGAGTGAATGAAAACGTGTGCGTGAATTTGTACAGCCGTTGAGTGTACATCGACTGTACACTCGTTATTGCAGTGCAATGTGGGATTGAATGAGTGCACTCAATAACGTCCACTATGGTTTCGGACACAACTACAAATGGCTGTCCCCTCAAATAAAGCCCTATTTGAAGGTATAGGGGGGCGATTTCGGATTCAGCCCAAGTATAAGTCTGCAGGATAGTAATAGGAGTTACCAGATCAGTGGGCGAGGCCATAAACAGAGGGGCATTTTCCACTGTGTTACCTGATTTGCCCACGTCACCGTGTGGGTAGGGTTTAGGGGCGGGGTTGGGTGAAGGGGATAATTTTTCATTGTGTGATTTATAAACACCCGTCAGTTTGAAAACACCCACAAATTTAGAAACGCCCACTTTTGTTGTTTCGAAGAGACCTCATACTCTCAGAGTCTAGCCTAAACCTGACTTAAACATCTCTACAAGCTAATCAAGGTCTTTAGAATTACTTGAAACTTCCAGGCAGATGTGTTGGAGCTAAACGCTGCAGGAAGTTGGCCCTCCCAGAGAAGGATTGGACACAAGTGTCAAACAGAGTGTTAAAATGGTCCTTGGCACAAGTATTTTAAGTGGACCTGATATGACCCCATTAAAGAAATGAGCAGCACAGGCAAATGAATGCGTCACCATTCTCTCACCTTTACTTTGATGGTGTGCTGCAAGGGCTTCTGGATGTGGAAGACTGTAGACACCGATGGTTCCGTTAGAGAAAGCTGCTGCTAGAAGACCTAATCTAGGCATTTGTGGAGCCTGACAAAAACAAAACCACATTTACATCAAATGTACAATAAAATCACAATCTAAAAAAGAAAGAAAGAAAAGATCACAGAAAAAGTATTAAAGAAGAATGTTCTCACAAACACAATTAATTCAAAAGCATAATTATTACAAATTAAATAATGTTTTTTTTTTTGGTTTTGTTTTTTTAAAGGTACACACTATGTAACTTTCGTGGTTAAAAAACAAAACTGCAAAAAAAATGCATTTTGTAGAAGAACATTGTTTTGGTTGTGTGCGTGCAGATAATAACGACCCTTTACAATTGATAATGAACTACAATGAACTCTGTGAGAGACCTCTCTCACAGTTCAATAAAATACCTTACACACCGCTGAGTAATAAAAACAATTTTCGCATCAAAACAACATTTCAAATCCCTCAGCTGTTGCCATCTCTGAAAAGCCACGCCAATGTTGACTCTTTTTACCAACAGACTCTCCTCGGTTTGGCGTTTGTTTAAAACGTGAGATTCCATGGAGATTCGAGATTTAATGTGCTCCATGTCAACCTTTCTCGCTTGTTTCAACTAATCTATGCTTCTCCCACACCATGTACATGTCAAAGTAGCAAGAGCAACTTCTCTATTTACGGATATGATGAGACACACATGGGCAAGTGACGCATGTACTTGTGAAAACCATCCCAACCGGTCTAAAATATATACACTTATAATACTGAATTAGGGGACATTTACCCATAGACATTTCGAGGAAGAAGGATTGAAATTATTGAAATATAAAATTTTGAACCAAAAAAAGTTACATACTGTACCTTTAAATTTTCTTTAGACTTTTTGGTCTAATGTCATTTCTTACCTTTCTGCTGGTGGAGGGCAGCTCCCACACTCCTGCAGGACACCACCTTATATTCCAGATGCATCCGTCATCTATCGCCAGAGCGTATGCTAGATGAGGAGCAGTAGAGGGCCTGAATTGAAAACAAACCAAAAAAATTATAAATTACCGTTTTATTTTAAGCCCAACACAGGGTACATATTTCCTCTTTAAGCCAGTCTGTAAGTGTCTTATCTTGGTCACCTGCTTTTACACTGAAGGTCTCCGACATCCCACAGCTGCAGTAAAACAGGACCAGAGTGCAGCTTGTGGATTTTGTGTTTGTCGTCCATGCCTTTGTGGCAGTAGATGGCGGCATACTGTCTTTTTGCTGCCCCGTCAGGACATGGGCACCACTCCATGGACCGCACAGGACCCCCCACAAAGAACAGAGCGTCCCAGCGCTCAGAATGATGTGACAATGATTCAAACCTGCAGATCAGCAGACATTTTACATGGGAGCAGATATATACTACCGTTTAAATGTCTGAGGTCAGTAAGATTTTTTTTTTTTTTTAAACAAGAAATTAATACTTTTATTCTGCATTATTCAGAATTTCTGATCTTTTAAACTTTCTATTCAATCAACGAACACTGGAGAGAAGAACCAGAAATTGTTTCTACAAAAATCCAGTACACGGACAGAAACCAAATCTTGAACTCCCTAACACTGCCTCATTCCCAACAAAAAGCCTCTGTAATCTACAGGACAACCAACCATGTGCTCAGCAATGACTGTACAAATTTAAAGACAATATGAGAAAAGGACATTGGGGCTGTAATCGGGGACGAAGAGCGGAAAAGAATTGTCAAATACAAGTAAACACGTAAGGGAAGCTAGAGGGCAATTTACACAGCACAAATATCATACACCAGTTCTATCTGACACCTCTTACACTTTATAGAATGAGTCAGACAAATAATAATGTTTGTTGGAAATGTCAAAAGGACATAGATTATTTTATTCCCTGTATCTGGGAGTGTCCACTTATTCAACCTTTATGGCATAACATTTTTTATATTTTGTACAAATGGCTTGTCCGGTTTGGGGACCACGTGATTTTGTTGCTGCTTTTTGCGAATTACGTTGTCGTGTTGGCCTCCTCAGATCAGGACCTTCAGCGTGCACTGGGGCGGTTTGCAGCCGAGTGTGAAGCGGCTGGGATGAGAATCAGCACCTCCAAATCCGAGGCCATGGTTCTCAGTCGGAAAAGGGTGGCGTGCCCACTTCAGGTTGGTGGAGAGTTTCTGCCTCAGGTGGAGGAGTTCAGGTATCTTGGGGTCTTGTTCACGAGTGAGGGAAGGATGGAACGGGAGATTGACAGACGGATCGGTGCAGCTTCTGCAGTAATGCGGTCGATGTACCGGTCTGTCGTGGTAAAGAAGGAGCTGAGCTGTAAGGCGAAGCTCTCGATTTACCGGTCAATCTACATTCCTACTCTCACCTATGGTCATGACTGAAAGGACAAGATCCCGGATACAGGCGGCCAAAATTAGCTTTCTCCGCAGGTTGGCTGGGCGCTCCCTTAGAGATAGGGTGAGAAGCTCGGTTACTCGGGAGGAGCTCAGAGTAGAGCCGTTGCTCCTCCACATCGAGAGGAGCCAGTTGAGGTGGACGCCTTCCCGGGGAGGTGTTCCGGGCATGTCCCACCGGGAGGAGGCTCCGGGGAAGACCTAGGACACGCTGGAGGGATTATGTCTCCCGGCTGGCCTGGGAACGCCTCGGGGTTTCCCCGGAAGAGCTGGAGGAGGTGGCTAGGGAGAGGGAAGTCTGGGCGTCTCTGCTTAGACTGTTGCCCCACGACCCGGCCCCGGATAAGCGTAAGATAATGGATGGATGGATTTTGCTTTTTCTTGTTGCTTGGAACAACAATTATCCATTATCACCAAAATTATGTCTATTTGGAGACAGGGAGCAGATGCCAAATATTTCAAATGGAAAGTTTGCAGTGATCATGGTGGGGGTCTCTGTAATATCTAGAGTCATTTTGAAACACTGGAAAACTCTCAAAACCTCAGAGTTAAAAGAATGGGTCAACATAATGACAAAGATAGCCTCGTATGAACGTTTGCTTTACAAACTACATAATAAGAACAGAGCATGTGTCCCTGTGTGTATCCCTGTTTGGGAAGATTTTTGGTCTTATGTGATGTTGTCTGTCCATGTGACACAATAACTCTGACTTCTCATTATTTTGCACTACTTAGATGCAAGATCATGTAATGTTTTTTTTTTTTTGCTTTGTCCCTTTTTCCTCATTTAGTATTCCTTTCATTTTTGTTAATTACAACCACTGTCCATATTTTGGCCTTATATGTAGTATTTGTATATATCTGAAATGTTTTGTATGATATTGTCACGTACCGGATAAAAACAATACACTAAACAATACTAAACAATAACCAACATCAGAGAAACTCTCATGAGATTATTAGAAATATTTAGGTCAAAGGGGATTGACGGAAAAAAGTTTGGGAATCCCTGTACTACTAGATGAAATTATTTGTAACATACCTCATATCAATAATGGAAACAATCACACCATGTAAAAAAAATTTGTATGAAAGAGACAATGACAGCAACTGTCAGTGTCATTCATTTGCGCACTAGAAACCGACAGGATGATTTAATCACTGTTTAATCAATGTTTCCGTCCAAAGTTGCGAATTTAACTTGTGTGCAAAATAGGAATAGCACATAAACATTGCGAATGATGCTCTGTTTCCATCCTATGTGTCCAAGAAAACAAAAATCGGCACTTCCTGGGAAATTGCATTATCAAATCATTTTGATGACAGATGTTTAGCTCAGGCATTTCAGAATGATCAAACCAACATTTGAGATGCTGTGCAATGAAATTGGCCCGCTGCTTAGTCCAATTATCCAATCACATCCTCTGTTAAGGTGAAGTCAAGTTTTTGGCTGCACATCGAGGGATTTATTCTGTAAAAATGTCTTCTTATGGGATAAAAATGTTTTTTTTTTTTTTATGCACATTTAGCATTTCCATACAGTGTCCCAAAATGTGCATAAATATAGGTGGATGGAAACATAGCTACTGTGAATGCCATTTTAAACAACTAAAGCTAATTAGTAGAAACTTACAAAGGATATCTTACCTTCTCACCGTTTGCAGTTTGGTCTGTCCCTTGATTTTTTCCCGCGAAAAGGTAAAAGAGGCAGATTCTTTCTCCTGGGGTAAATATTTTTCAGCCTCACTGTTAATCAAACAAACACCTGTTAAAATTACAATTTCTTTGTTTCCATGGATGTTATGTGGTATTTAGCTATACTAATACCTGTTAGACAAGAAATGCCAATCTTTGACAGAAGGAATCCACTCAGGAAATACCCAGGGCAAGAAGTTTTCATCCCGGCTAGCATTTAGTGAAAGAAGGATACAAGTGTATTTCAAGATACAGATAATATGAATTGCTAAAATGGTAATTCTTACATAATCTTGTAGAAAGTGAATAGCTTACAATGTTTTGGTCCTACTAAAACAGTTCCAGACAGGCTCCATGACATTGTTAGCCAAGCCGTTTGGAAGCAGACAGTGCTGTTGAGCAGAACATCATTCAAAAAACAAATATGGAAATCAATAATCAAATGTAAAATCACAATGCAAAAAGGTTAAGGAGTATCGCACGATAAACTCACATAATTTCCTTTGGGTGTTCTGCTTCGGCGCTCCTTGTTCAAGCTGAAGTCTGGCTCTGAATCTTCTTCCTCTTCACTCTCTGCCTCTTCATCCTTTCCTGGGGAAAAATCCTCATCATCATCTAAGTCGCTGTCAAAATCTGGAGTTTTCCTTTTCGTCCCCCTTCCCCTTGCTGCGTTCTTTTTCTGGGAGGTGCCGTCCGCTTCACCAGATTTGGGCCTATCTTTTGTTGATGGGGTACCGAGATCCTTGGCCAGGTTGTGAAGATAATCTAAAGCACTAATCAAGATGAACAAAATGAGATGAATTAACAAGACCATCATTATAAAATTAGCAGCTGATCATCAAGGTTTGCCTTGGAGAAAAAAGACAACATCATTTAAATACTCAAGGGCAAGGCACAATATTTACACACACTGAGTGCCAGGTTAAACTGGACTATGGATGGTTAGCAAGCAGGTTTTTCTGTGTACTTTGGCAAATTTACTTCAATTTATTTCCATCTATGTTTTTGCTACTGCAAATTTGAAGACACTGTGAATAGCTCAATGGTGAGCATGTCAGTTACGCAATGTGGAATAACCAAGTTCAAGTCCTGATCAGAACACTTCATCTGACCATTGATTTTTCTAGAGCAAGATATATTTAATATTTATAGTGTGCTACAAAATCATATAATCTATAGATGTGGTATATATTTAGGGAAACTGCATATAACTAGCGAGAATAGACTTTAGCAGCTCTCCTCTTGGACCGACCACTAGAAGTGAGTTCAGAACTCTTCTAGAGCAAAATATATTTAATCCTGCAATATATAGTATACTATACAATTATATAATCTATACATGCTATATACATTTTTGGGAAACTGCATAAAACTGGAGAGCATACACTTTAGCAGCTCTCCTCTTGGGCCGACCACTAGAAGTGAGTTCAGAAGTATCAGAGATTGCTGAATTGTCATGTTGTGGTGGAGTCTGTGGAATGATCTCCTTTTTCCTCCTTTTGACAGGGTCTTTGCCTTAGAACCTTGTTTCTTTTGGGTTCCCTCTGCATTAACTGGGCTTTCCTGGTCCACACCTGGGGGAACCTGGGAGGTCAGTCCTAGAAAAGACAGTCACAATAAAAGATTCATGGGAATTAGATCCATTTCTGATCATCATATCATTTGTTCACTTATTAGGCATAAAAACAAAAACAAAAGCAATTTAAATAATGAAGGTAAAACATGCCCTTTTGCAGTACTTTGCTCTTCTCTAATGATAAACTAGTCATATAAGATCAGGGGTTTTATTGTTAACAAACTAATATATATACAGTACTGTGCAAAAGTCTTAGGCTCGCTAATATTTTTACACACAAAAAGTGGGTTTAAGCCAGTTATTTATATCTTTTGCTGTAGTGTGTCAGTAGGAAATATCAGTTTACATTTATAAATTAATTGCCATTAATTTTAATAATCCAGTGAGATTTTTGTATGCATAAAGAGTCTGGCAATAGTCTCTATGCTCCACATGGAGATCTGATCTCATCTTCATTGAGTCTGTCTGTGATTACACGAAGAAACAGAAAAAACTGAGATGGACTAAATCCAGAAGAACTGTGGCAACGTCTCCCAGACACTTGAAGAAACCTTCCTGCAAAACTACGTGAACAGGTGTAGGAATAGATGCAGGTGACAAGCCGTTTTAAACGCAAAGGGTGGTCACCCCAAATATCCATTTGATGTAGTTAATAGAAGTTAATTCATAAATAAAAGCTATTTATGTTATTATTTTTGACAGCATTCTCACAGGTGCCTAAACTTTTCACAGTCCTGTAGTTTTGCAGGAAGGTTTCCTCAGGTGTCTGGGAGACGTTGCCTCAGTTTTTGTGGATTTAGTCTGTCTCAGTTTTTTCCTGTTTCTTCATGTAATCACAGACAGACTCGATGATGGTGAGATCAGATCATACCGGCTGCTGTCAGACTTCTTGTGCATAATTTTTTTCTTTTTTAAACTCACTGGATTATAACAATTAATTGCAAAATGAATGTTTGGAAATGTAAACTGATATTTCCTACTGACACACTACAGTAAAAGATATAAATAACTGGCTTAAAAAATGTTTTCGAGTGAAAATACCAACGTGCCTAAGACTTTTGCACAGTACTGTGTGTGTGTGTGTGTGTGTGTGTGTGTGTGTGTGTGTGTGTGTGTGTGTGTGTGTGTGTGTGTATATATATATATATATATATATATATATATATATATATATATATATATATATATATATATATATATATATATATATATATATATATATATATAAAAACTTTAAAAGAAACATTGAACACCGAAATGACACACTTACCAGACGCTTGCATCTCTGACTCCTTGGTCTCTCCTTTACTCTCATGGTTAACCTGTCCTGGTTGGTTATCTGTATTTTTTCACATGGCAAACCCATTTTTCACCTTTCTGCTTGCCCAACTTCAGGGCAGCTGCTGCCATTAATACCTGTTCTTTCACTGAACTGCTTCCAGCACAGTCTAGAAGTAAAGAAATGTGATTTTATATACAATGGTTTAAAATCAATTTTTTTTATATCAAATAAAAAAATATATATAAAAGGCAATGCAAGCAACATTTCATCAATTACCATGATATTACTAAAACAAACATCCAAAAAACATGGTATTGTCATGACACTTTTCTGATACTTTTTTTTGGTGTGATGAAATTGTTCAGTAGTAATAATCCACGCATGCGCAAAGTCGCGATGACAGGCGACTTGCCTACACCGCATTGAGTTTACTCACTTATGCCAAATTATAATTACTCGTTATTTGAATCTCATACAGAACAATAAATGAATAAATTTGACATTACGTTGTAAAAAGTTCAACACGTCTTTTCAAATAAGTTACACTGCCTTGAGTTGATAGATGTTCCTTCTCCTTCAGAAGTCCATTATCTTCTAAAAAATAACTTTATAATAAGAAAAGCTCAAAAGTCTTGCTTCTATAAAGCACAGGAAAGACATGGGCATTTTCTCAGCACTGACGGCTTTTAACAGTGGCTCAGGCTGATCGTCCACTCTTTCCTTCAACCACACGGTCTTCGATTCGCGCGGGTTCGAATCCAACTCACTAGACACAATACAAGACTCACCGCCGTCAGACGCCCGCTGGGTACAGTGTGCCCGATCCCTATTTAAATTAAAACACTAGTATTCAGTTCTGCTTTACAGAAATATGCTGCTTTGCTGAAATATGCTGAAACTGCTTCGGCTAAAGCATTTGACACATCAGCTTGCCGTCGCCGCCATGTTTAAGCGTCGCCCATGACCTCGTTTGCTCATTACCGCCCCCTATCCAACACTGACACCAGAGAGGTTTTAAATTTGTGCGTGATCCCGCATGACCACGAGGTGGTATCAACGTGGTCAAGCACAGTACAGTACTTTATTGCCATATGTACACTTACAAAAACAACACCCCTTCCTATAGCTGCCACTGATCTTCTTCAAATCTTAAAATACCTATAACAAAATAGCTGTGTATTGAGGTGTAGGCTATTTAGATGATTAACCCTTCTGTGCAAAATTCCTCTTTTTTAGTTTTAGCAGTTATGGTTTTGCTGGATATGTTGGAAGTGTTTTTTGTTTACTGAGGCATTTTGAAATAATGCATTCAAACAATGCCTTTTTACAGGCTGCCTACTGTATACACACGAACACACACTTGTTGGGTTTTCATGTTTTATGGGGATAGACGTAAAACTGCATATTCTATCCCCCTACACTAACCCTACCCATCACAGGACATTTTCTGCACTTTAACATTTTTAAAAAACATCACTTATGATTTATAAGCTGTTTTCCTCATGGGGACCAAAAACATCCCCACAAGGACAAGGATTTCATCTTTGTGGGTAATGTAGGGTTTACCTGGCCCACACACACAAAAACATACGTATGTGGTTTACAGGGACTCTCCATAGGCATAATGATTTTTATACAGTATAAACTATATTCTATCCCCTTACACTAACCCTTCCAAACTCTAAAATATCCATCACAGAAAACCTTTGGAATTTTTTTGTTGTTGAATAATATAATATATATATATAAATAATATAAATATATATATATATATATATATATATATATATATATATATATATATATATATATATATATTTATTTATTTATTTATTTATATATATAATATATAATAAAAAAAACTTCTGATGCTTTGCATTGCACTTGCTGATGTAAGGCTTGGATGCAGCTGCTCGGTCTTGGAAACCCATTCCATGAAGCTCTCTACACACTGTTCTTGAGCTAATCTGAAGGTCACACGAAGTTTAGAGGTCTGTAGCTACTGACTCTACAGAAAGTTGGCGACTTGTGTGCACTGTGCGCCTCAGCATGCGCTGACCCAGCTCTGTGATTTTACGTGGTCTATCACTTCATGGCTGAATTGTTGTTGTTCCCAATTGCTTCCACTTTGTTATAATACCACTAACAGTTGCCCATAGAATATTTAGTAGTGAGGAAATATCACGAATGGACTTATTGCACAGGTGGCAACCTATCACGGTACCACGCTTGAATTCACTGAGCTCCTGAGAGCAACCCATTCTTTCACAAATGTTTGTAGAAGCAGTCTGCATGCCTAGTGCTTGATTTCATACACCTGTGGAAGTGATTGGAACACCTGAATTCAATGATTTGAAGGGGTGTCTCAATACTTTTGGCAATATAAAATTGTTAATTTAATATTATTAATAGAACATTTAATATTCAATTTTAATATGACATTGCTGAACATAGAAAAAAATTGTCACATGACAAGCTAACATATAAACATTTATTGACTTGATAAGTGAAACGTTAATCACATTTACACTGTTAAGGAGGATTGATCCTACCTATTTTGCACTTGTGCGCGTATATTTAAAAGTATCCGTTTTCATAAAGACAGATGTGGTTTTTTTAAAACTTTAAAGAGATTTGTGTCTTACAAAAAATAATGATGTATCTCAGTAGACAAACTCATTTTGTCATTTGAATCAACACAACAGCTTTTGAATGTGTTCCCCTGGCATTCAGAAACACCCTTCTAAAGCACAATGTACCTTCATACTAAAAGGCTAATTCAGCATAGATCACCATCACAAATCCAACTGTTACAGAGTAGCATGTCTGTGGTGTCAGAATCACACTTAATTATATCACAAAAAACAGCAGCATTCATGAACATTGTAACATGCAACTGTTTCATTAAGTCGGTCACTGGTCTACTGTAAAACTTAAAGGTGTGGAGATGGAGCTTACATAAAAATAAACATAATGGTCCACTACATTCAATATACATAGATATACATAGATAAAACATTTTATTCCAAAAATTAAATGCACAATAAAGTCAAAATGTGATATTACTTTCAGAGAAGTTTTAAAATGTTTGCTGTGCCCTTTCGATATATGCAGCTCTTACTGTCAATAAAAAGGGAAACACAATTCTACATCAAACACTACCATTTGTATTTGTTTGACATTAGTACAATAAAAAAAGAAGAACAAAATAATACTTTTATTCCGCAAGGATGCATTACAACGATTAAAAGTGACAGTAAATACATTTATAATGTTATGAACTTTCTATTCATCAAAGAATCCTGAAAAAAGCATAATGCTTTCCACAAAATGATAATAAAAGTTGATAATAATCAGACATTTCTCTTGAGCAGCAAATCAGCATATTAGAATGATTTCTGAAGGATCATGTGACACTGGAGTAATGATGCTGAAAATTCAGCTTTGCCATCACTGAAATAATACATTTAAGTTGTTTTATATTATAATAATATTTCACTGTATTTTTGATCAAATAAATACAGGCTTAGTGAGCAGAAGAGCAATTCATTTCAAAAACATAAACAAACCTTACTGACCACAAACGTTTGAATGGTAGTGTATCTCTTTATTCTTTGGAGGTAAACATAGGAAAAATTCCATTTTGGAAAAGGAGCAGGAATGATTTATGAATGACTTCCAGGTCCCTGGCTGGACACAGGCTTTGTGAGGGGCCTGCTGAGGGCCCATTCGTCGTCTGCCTCCGACTCGCTGCTGGAGCTCTCACTACCGCTGCTACTGCTCGGACTGTCAGTGCCGCTGAACTCATAGCAGTCTTTCTCCTGTCGGTCATCTTTCTCTTTGCGTCTGTTTCGCCCCTCCTTCCTCTTTATTTCCACTCTTCCAGGGGTTGCTGTTCCACTTGACATGGGCATTGCTGACGACGGTCTATCCTGCCAGGTGCTGGATACCTGGGGAAAACTGAGGGCTGGATTTGGTGAGGGAAGGTCTGCAGGCTTCATGGAATCTTCCTTTGGCTGAGTCTTTTGCAGTTTATCTAACTTCGAACTCTTTGACTTGGACCGAACAACAAACCAGTCCTGTGTAAAATAATAACAGTGAAAATATTTGTTATAAAAATGTGCTTTCCTGTAGCTCAAACAATAAGAGCGTGGCGCAAGCAACACCAAGGTCATGGGTTTGATTCCCAGGGAAAGCAAGAACTGACAACATGTAAAAATGTGTACCTTGAATGCAATGTAAGTCGCTTTGGATAAAAGCATCTGCCAAATGCATAAATGTATATTTTTATTATATAAAGGAGCATAAAATAAAAGGTATTTTAGTATTTTTTATATATATATACACAATTACAGTTTTTATTAATATTTTGAATTGGCTTTTATGTTTTTATTTTATGTTTTCTGTTTAATTTTTGGCAATTTTGTTACCTGAGAATGAATGGAATTGATGTGGTACTTGACTCCGCTTTCAGAGTTGAATTCTTTCTTACATATCAAGCATTTATACTTCCCAGTCTCAAATTCCCCCTGCAGAGAGAGAAAAAAACTTCACCATCTCTTCATAAATTAATCCTGTTCCAGAGCAAGAAAAATAATCAAACAAGAAAAGTAATTATAAGAAAACCATAGAAACTTGGTTCAAGTAATAAATAAAAAGGCAATATTTAATTTCAGTTAAACTGTGCAGATGGATTTCTTTTCTGGTTAAAAAATACATTCAAAAGTTTGGGGTTAGTTTAAAAAAAAAAATTATTAGTACTTTCATTCAGCAGGGATTCATTAAATTGGTCAAAAGTGACAGTAAATACATTAATAATGTTATGAAAGATTTCGGTTTCAAATAAATACAGTTCTTTTGAAATTTATATTCATCAAAGATTCTAGGAAAAAAAAAAAAGGATACTTTCTATTGAATCTATTTAATGATAATTATATATTATACTAATAATTATTTGTTCTTCTTTGATAATAATAAGAAATGTTTCTTTAAGAGCAGATCAGCATATTAGAATGATTTCTGAAGGATCATGTGACACTGAAAACTGCTGAAAATTCAGCTTTTTTTGACGTCACAGGAAAAATGATATTTTAATTAAAAATTAAATTAAAAAAAGTGTTATTTTAAGTTGTAATAATATTTCACAATATCATTTTTACTCTATTTTTATCAAATAAATACAGGCTTGGTGAGCCTTAAAAAAAAAAAAAAAAACACTTACCGACACCAAATTTTAAACGGCAGTGTATAGCATTGCGGCAGTATATAAGAATTTATTCCATCTAATATATCATATATCCTGTAATGTAAGCATTATGTATAGTATATGTCTTAAAAAGAAAGACAAGTCATTCCTTACCAAGGTACATAACCCAAGATGAGCCTTTAGACCAGATACACTGGTATAGAAGCAGTCACATCCCTAATATGACGACAACACAGATGATCATTTCATGTTTGGTTTAGCAGACCATTAATTGACTGAAAATCTTTCCTTTTGCATAATGCAAAATTCATGCCGCCAATACAAAACATATGTAAAACTTTAAAGAATGCATGTTTAAGTTCAAACATAATGAAAACTCATGGAACAATAACAGTTTATGCATGATGTTCACACCTTGTTGGGACACTGCACTTTTTTATGCAGTTTAACTTCATTCTTCCACTTCCGAAGAGTCTCTTGGCTGAAGGCGGGCAACCCTGGACGAGAATACTTCAGCTACATGAACACAAAAGTACCATAAATGCCTATAAAAATTAATGAAATGTCAATTCTTCATTCACAGTCCTCATTCATTCTGTGACATAGAAACTAAAACCTTTTAAATTACAACATTACAAAATTACAACAAACCCTGCAATTACAACATGTTTGATATATATATATATATATATATATATATATATATATATATTTTTTTTTTTTTAACAGCACCTTCCTGTCGTCTGGTACCAGGTCACGCTGGACTTTCCTTTTGGGCCATTCCTTCAGCAGTTCCTCACTGGCGATCTCCCTCAGGTGGAACACGGCCACCTGCGCTGACAAGCGTTTGGCCCGTCCGCTCGGTGTACGCTCTGGGATGGGCTCTTTCTGTGTCTTTACCTCCTCTACTTCAATTTCTTGGACTGTCTGATAACAGATAATTGTGTCCGTTTATTTGCAGAAACTTCAACGCCTGAATGAGAATCAATCATATCAGAACAGATTAATGTTTACTTATACATGAAAGTTGGAATTGAATAATGGGTAGGAGGACTCACCGGACTGTGTTCGTTCTTGAGGTGGTACTCCAGACCCGCTCTGGAACGATACGCTTTTCCACAGTGTTTACAGTTCATTAAGAGTTTCTCCAGTTCTGACGCCTCTTTGCCACATTTCTTCATATGGTACACGTAACCCATTATACTAGTAAAACTTCCTGTGCAACCCTTAAAAAAATTCAGTTAGGATCAGTACAACAGCAGTAATTCTAAACATCCACAATGGAATAAAGCCATTATTTAAAATTGTATTATTATTATTTATTTCTCATATTATCTTCCTTTTTATATTTTTCACTTTTACCCTAAGATGTTTTATATTTTTGTAATAATTTGCTTGTGCTTAGCATGGCTGCATTTATTTAACGGAAAACACTGACTTTTTGAGACTTTAGCTTATTTACCGTATCCCTCAGAGTTAGATAAGTCCATACATACCGTTCTCATCTCCGTGAGTGCCATAACTCTGTCTGACGCACCCACTGCTAGCCTAGCTTAGCACAAAGACTGGAGGTAAATGGCTCCAGCTAGCCTACAGGCGCAATTTTGGGCCTGCAGCGGCACAATGATATTACGCAGCGCCTGAAAATAGTCTAACTTCAGTCAACATAACCAACATGACAACCTGCTTGCACAGAGAGCGTGCTTGGGGACTATTTTCAGGCGTTGTGTAATATCATTGCGCCGCTGCACCCATGCAGCAAAGCTCCTGTATTATTACGGAGGAATGAGAGTATAGTTCCTAGCCATATCGGAATAGAAAATCACAACTTTTCATTTTCAGTCGGTCTTAGCACACGATGTAACTATACACATCACAACATGTAAATAGGAAAATGTTGGTGTTATTTTGTCACTTATTGAGCGGTAGGCTAGCTGGAGCCGTTTCTTTGTGCTAAGCTAGGCTAGCGGTGGGTGCGTCAGACAGAGTTATGGCACGCACGGAGATGAGAATGGTATGTATGGACTTATCTAACTCTGGGGGATACGGTGAATAAGCCAAAGTCCCAAAAAGTCAGCATGTTCCTTTAATAAAAAATACAATAAAAATAGTCATTTTGTGAAAATTGTTACAAATTAAAATAACTCTTTTCTATTTTAATATATTTTAAAATGTCATTTATTCCTATGAAGACAAAGCTGATTTTTCAGCATCACTACTCCAGTCTTCAGTGTCACATGATCCTTCAGAAATCATTCTAATATGCCGATTTGGTGATCAAGAAACATTTCTTATTATTATCAATGTTGAAAACAGTTTTGCTGCTTAATATTTTTGTGGAAACCATGATTAATTATTTTTCTCCAGGATTATTTGGTGAATAGAAAGTTCAAAAACAGCACAAGAACAGTATTTATTTGAAAAATTAATATTTTGTAACATTATAAATGTCTTTACTTTCACTTTTGATTAATTTAATGCATCTTGTTGAATAAAAGTATTAATCTAACTCCACTTTTGAATAGAAGTGTACTTTATTTTCACTTTCTTGTTTATTACTAACAACTTTTCAATTTTTATATGCTGACCTACGATGTACTTTAAATGGAAATAATAATAATTTTTATTTATAAAGTGCCTTTTACCAAGCTCAAGGTAGCTGTACAGTTAGTAGTATTACGCTGTTACATACTATTTAAATACTATACAAAATTATTTTACTAATGCTATAATACTCCATATTCACATAATCAAATTTCAAAAAGTTTTATGCAGCATTGTATCACTACCAAATTATTTTATAACTGGAACAAAATAATTCATTATTTTTTTTTGTAAAGTAATTTTAATTGTAAAATGTGACCACACCTCTTTTGAACATTTTAATTTGCCCATCCTCTTTAGTACTTTCCGTAGTTTCTCCTTCACTGCTTGGTCAACTAGGTCATTCCCAGTATCTGGAATGGGCTGAAAAACCAACAAGAAAATTATTTTTGAATCAACATCAAAAATAACCCTTTTCATTGTCAATGTTGCTATATATTACACAAAAAAACTAACCAAGTTGTTGTGGTCAGCCATGAGGTGGTATTTCATTCCAGTTGAAGTTTTCAGTTGTTTCTCACAGTGTGGACATGTAAAAGTATTCTACAAAATCAGGTTCAGAGCTCAAACAATTGCTAAAAAACAATGATATTTTTATAAATATTGCATTATAATATATATCTATATAACATATGCACATACCAGTTTGCAGGTTTCCAGGTGCTTCTTTAACCCACCCACTGTCTTTCTTCCAACACTTTTGCATTTTGGGCAGGTTACTCTACCCTTTGCCAAAATCTGCAGCTGCCATTTCTCCTCCTGACTTCCTGTGAAGAAAGGCACCACAAAAAATATAATATGAATATTCAAAAAATGGGTTTGTGTCATTTTCATTTAGCCTGAACAACTGCCATATTTACCTGGCGGATAAACAGGTGACTCTTTCTTGGTGTACTGAGATGATTTCTGCTCCTGCGTGCTGTCAGTTACCTGATTCTTGTGAGTGAACTGAGCAACAGGAACTATAACAGGTACTGTTAAAGAAAAAAGATACAGTCTGCACTTTTCACAATTTATCATGTGGATTATTGAGGAAAAACAGAAGAATTTCATACCTGCTTGCTTTACTTCCTCAATGTACTTTTTGAAGGAGGGCTGGTGAGCTTCTTCCATCTTCTGCTTCTTCGATTTAAAATCTGTGGTATAAATGCTATTTGTACAACTTTTGGACATTATCTAGACCATCATATATCCATTTATTGTACTTAAAGGGTTAATTCACCCAGAAAGGAACATTTTGTCATCATTTACTCACCCTCATGTTGTTCCAAACCCATAAGACTTCCGTACGGAACACAAATGAAGACATTTTTACTAAAATTGGGGAGCTTTCTGTCACTCCATTGACAGCTACGCAATTCCCATTTTGATGCTACAAAAAGGTCATGAAGAAAATTTGGATTAAACCACTCATATGGATTAGTTTTATGATCTTTTCATTAACTTTCTGAAGCGTCAAACTGGTAGACTGTCAGTGTACATAGTTACAGAACTGGCTCAGATTTAATTAAAAATATCTTTAACTGTGTTCCGAAGATGAACAAAAGTCTTACAGGTTTGAAACAACATGAGGGTGAGTAAATGACAACAGAATGTTCATTTTTGGGTGAACTATCCCTTTAAATTTCTGAAAGTCTGTACTTACCTGCTTCTATTAAAGTATCTGAACTGGATCCATCAATTTCCCCCATCATTCTGCTGGTGTGGTCAGTGTGCATAGGTTGGCTTTCCAAACCATTGATCAGACTGGATGTGATAACTGAACTGCAAGATGACCCATGGTCTGAATCCTCTGTAGGTCTCATAATCACAGGCTGGAGATCATGATACCTTATGACACGAAGACACCTTTATTAATCCATTATGTGGATTATGGATGAAATTTACTACTGCAATGCAGGAAATGTACTACTAACTTTCATGCATGGAAACTCACTTTTTTCTAGAGTAAGTTCTCTTTATTTTCTGAGAGCTTGTCCCCTCATTCTGAAATGCAATAACACAAATGCAATAATAAAATTAGTTCTGATGGGTTCATGTTTCATTTTCATGTTTCATTCTGGTTGTCCCCCAGATCACAAACACAATAATAAACAGAGCCATTCCAATAGGGTAACCTAGTGGTCATAACACTAAATATATACTATATATACACGCTCACCTAAAGGATTATTAGGAACACCTGTTCAATTTCTCATTAATGCAATTATCTAATCAACCAATCACATGGCAGTTGCTTCAATGCGTTTAGGGGTGTGGTCCTGGTCAAGACAATCTCCTGAACTCCAAACTGAATGTCAGAATGGGAAAGAAAGGTGATTTAAGCAATTTTGAGCGTGGCATGGTTGTCCACGGTTGTGGAAGTAGCCATCAGAGAATGGGTACATGGTGGTCATAAAGGGATGGACATGGTCAGAAACAATGCTCAGGTAGGCCGTGGCATTTAAACAATGCCCAATTGGCACTAAGGGGCCTAAAGTGTGCCAAGAAAACATCCCCCACACCATTACACCACCACCACCAGCCTGCACAGTGGTAACAAGGCATGATGGATCCATGTTCTCATTCTGTTTACGCCAAATTCTGACTCTACCATCTGAATGTCTCAACAGAAATCGAGACTCATCAGACCAGGCAACATTTTTCCAGTCTTCAACTGTCCAATTTTGGTGAGCTTGTGCAAATTGTAGCCTCTTTTTCCTATTTGTAGTGGAGATGAGTGGTACCCGGTGGGGTCTTCTGCTGTTGTAGCCCATCCGCCTCAAGGTTATGCGTGTTGTGGCTTTCAGTCAAAGTTGCTCTTCTATCAGCTTGAATCAGTCGGCCCATTCTCCTCTGACCTCTAGCATCAACAAGGCATTTTCGCCCACAGGACTGCCGCATACTGGATGTTTTTCCCTTTTCACACCATTCTTTGTAAACCCTAGAAATGGTTGTGCGTGAAAATCCCAGTAACTGAGCAGATTGTGAAATACTCAGACCGGCCCGTCTGGCACCAACAATCATGCCACGCTCAAAATAGCTCAAATCACCTTTCTTTCCCATTCTGACATTCAGTTTGGAGTTCAGGAGATTGTCTTGACCAGGACCACACCCCTAAACGCATTGAAGCAACTGCCATGTGATTGGTTGATTAGAAAATTGCATTAATGAGAAATTGAACAGGTGTTCCTAATAATCCTTTAGGTGAGTGTACACTGGCATATTGATGCATAACTCAAGGTGAGGATGCTTGGTCTTACTTTGGATGGTTTCATTCCACTACCTTCAGCCTCTTTTCCCGAATCCTTTGTGACATCTGTTGAAGGCATAACCAACTGTATTAAATCGATTCAGATAAGTTACTCTAAACAAGTAATTAATTACTAGCTACTAATTACATCTTATAAAGTGTAATTAGATTACTGTACTAGTTACTCTCTCTCTAAAAAGTATTGCATTACTTATTACTTAAACCACATTTCAACCTTAACCAGTTGAATACAAGGACAGACATGAAACGGTTCTTTTAGTTCTTTCAAATAAATAATATAAAAGTGCATATATTATTCTTGAACTGACAAATGTATTTAAAGGGACCACTATTGTTTGATATAGAATAGTTATATAGTCTGTATAGTATTTAATGCAATTACATCAGAAGTAACTGTAATTAAATTACAGAAAAATTAAGAGTAATCCCTGACTTTACTTTTTCAAGGGTAAAGTAATTAAATAGTTAAATACTTAGTAATGAGTTACACCCAACACTGTATTGATTTGTAATAGATTTAAACCAAATAAACTTTCTAAATAATGTAACTGTAATTGATTGTCTTTACATCTCAAAATGAACAGATGACCAGCCCTGTTCCTATAGGTCAAACCGCAGAGCATGGTGGGGCTGCTAGCAACGACAAGGTCATAGGTTCGATTCGCAAGGGAAGGCAAGAACTGATTAAAATGTGTACTTTGAATGCAATGCAAATCACTATGGATAAAAGTGTCTGCCAAATGCATAAATGTACATTATGCATTTGGCAGTATTTTCCTGTAGCTCAAACAATAAGAGTGTGGTGCTAGCAACGCCAAGGTCATGGGTTTGATTCCCAGGGAAAGCAAGAACTGACAAAATGTAAAACAAATGTGTATCTTGAATGCAATGCAAGTCGCTTTGGATAAAAGCATCTGCCAAATGCATAAATGTAGATGTAATCAGAACAGACTTCACAATCACATAATTACAATCTGGGAATTCAATCACTTCAGAATAAGCCATTTAGGGTTTACAAAGTTTAGTATTTAATAAATCTGACTAATGAAGAATTACCTGGTGTTTGGGGGTTTAGTTTTGGTCTTTTCCTCTTGCTGGGCACACATATGGCAGACATGTTACCTTGGGTCTGATCCATCCTATTACACATTAATCAGTGACAGATACAGAGAGGCATGGATCTACTGGTCTCTAGCCTATATTACATTATTATTTTATCATTATCAAAAACAAATAAGTAACAGTCACATATAGGTAAACTCATATGTGGAATTTCATTATTTTATTAATTCAATGTCCTATGTCCATCAGACAGGCAAGCAGATACTGGTTGTACTGAGTATCTGAAAAACATTTGCATGCATGAACTAACCCTGCATTTGCACACAGAAGCTGCATGCACCTTTACTGCAGAGCATGTAGTCTTCCAGACCACTGCCACCATCACATTCACTGCCCACCAATATTGCCAGCCAAAAAGGACACATGACGGCACTACGTCAAATAAACCCTCCATTGATGCATCCGACAGTCAAACAATTCATATGACATCAGCATACAATAAACTTTACATTTAAAAGAACATAGCCTACACTCAATGTTGACAAAACAACCAAGAGTAGCTAGCATTACCGTCCTTTCGGCGAGATCAGTTCATGCACTACACGCCTCCTTTTCTCACCAGCCAATGAGAACGCGCCCTTCCAATACCAAAGGGGCGGGTCTCACGTCAAAACAACCAATCGCTAGAGACTACAGGCTCCAGATCAGATTTTGACACGCCTATGTTGTTACACTGTACTGCGGTTGATACGCCTTGACTGAATCGAAGTCAGTCTGCAGACTGAATTTATGCAATTTAGTTTTATCAACATCAACTTTCAGTTTCATTACAGGAGAAATGAACAGCTCAGGGTCTTGGCTTTCCTCTAAATTAACGTGGATTAATCCTAACAAATGGGGGTTCACCAAAGAAAAGGTACAACAAACATTCAAAATCTGTCATGTAAATTACTAACTAATATTAATAATCCTAAATACGCTATTGTTGCTCCAATGGTGCTAGCAAGGAAGTGTATATAAAAAAGTGCTTGTGTCAGGGTTAATATATAATTTCCATATGTTTAAGAAGGGCAGAGCTCTCCGAGAACAAATCAATGCGATATCAGGGTCTTCTGCCCTAGATGGTATGTGTGTAACCTCACCTGATGATCATTTTTATAATGGCATTTATTTTATCACACCCCCATGACAAAAATAAACCTGCTGTGTGACATGCTACATTATTTCCACCTGTTTACAGATGCAGGCATTGATGATGCTCAAGTCCTTACTTTGACAAGAGAGGATCTGAATGAGCTTTATCCTGGCATCAGGAACTTTCAGCTTCGAAGGACGATAATGTCACTTATCACAGACACAGTGAAGGTAATGTCTTCGGTCAAGAAGCTGGTGGAATTGAACTTCAGTGGCCCCCAAAATATTCACACATTCCTAAAAGTGTAGGAATTTTATTAGTGGCAAACAAATGATGCTAGAGCTTTTTCACAATAACCTTTAAGCAACCACAAAGTCTATTTTAGATGGATGTTTGAGGCCACTTGCTCTAAACTGAAGTTCACACAGGTGTCTTTGCAGAGTAGCCCAAGTTGCAGTTCATTACATTAAATTGGAACGTGTTCCCACCAATGTTTGACAACCAGAAGGCGTCCAAATTAATATTCTTAAAGGGATATTTAACCAAAAAATGAAAATTATGTCATCATTTACATTTACTCACCCTCAAGTTGTTCCAAACCTGTATGAGTTTCGTTCTTCTGTTGAACACAAAAAATATATATTTTGAAGAATGTTGGTAACCAGACAGTTGACTGTAGCCATTGACTTCCATGCAGGGGCATCACTAGGTCCATTTTAGGAGGGCTTTAGCCCCCCCTAAATTTCTACCCAGCCCCCCTAAACATTTGGAATTAACTCTGTGATATGTACACTAATTGGTGATTGCCTCAGTCCCCTTTAAAACTGGAAACCGGCGGCAAGTTTCAGCTGGCAACCGCTGGTTTCAGTGCAATAATATTGCTAAACTGTATTATAATATTCATATAAAGAAGAACTATAAAAGGGAGTGGAGATGATAAATGAGCTAATGTGCTCATCTACTGGTTATAGAGGTAATTGCATGTCATTTTCACATGACAGAAATCCTCCACTAAAGCATGTTTACACATTTTCCATTTTATCTCCATGAATTAAAGTGAGAAATGTAGATCTTTAAAGTTAATTTTACTGCAAAAAATAAAAATATATAAAAATAATAGCATTTAAAACATTACATGTGTTGAAAAAAATGAAATAATAATAATAATATATATTATCGGGCCGAACAACATCCGCGCTCTAAGTTATGCGTCAGCCCAACAGGAAGTGAGCTATTATGGGTCGTTTTAAAACGCATACTGTGGAATTTGAAATACTCCTCCTAGACAATTAACCCGATCAGCGCCAAACTCGGTCAGCATGAAGTCAAGGCATTGAGGATGCTAAATTGCGAACGGATTTTTGATATCTCGAACAGTTTGGCAGTGGCAGGAGACGAATTTATGGCGAGAAATGGGAAACAGGAAGTGTGTTATAACTTCTGCATACATTGACCGATTTGGATGAAACTTCAGCTGTGTGTTCGTTGTAAGAGGCCGATCACATGGATATAACTTTTGTGAGTCAAAGTTATAGCGCCACCAACTGGCAGCAGGAAGTGTGTCACTTTCAAAAATGCTTTAAAATCACCGTCTTATTTTCACCCGATTTACTTCATCAGTATGTCAAAACATGGCAGATATAGACATATGAATGGATTCCTGATATTTTAAATACTGTTGCCATGGCAACGTGTCAAAGTTGAATCATCTTTTAGGGTGTTTTTGAGACTCTTAGCATATTTTGGTTTGAATTTGGAATTTTGGATAAATCAGGCTCTGAGTTATTATAAACTATTCTTAGGAGATGCATGGAATCGACACCAAACTCGGTCAACATGAAACAAAGACACTGAAGATGCTATAGTGCGAACGATTATGGGATATCTCAAACGCTGCTGCTATGGCGAGGGATTAAATGAAGGACAAAAAAGGGAAACAGAAAATGTCTAATTTCTTGTAAAATCATTGTTTGATTTAAATTAAATTAAGATTGTATGTTCGGTAATTGAACCTGGGTGAATTTAAAATGAATGTACTATTTTTCACATCAATATATTTATTTTATTTAATATATTTAATCTGAATCTTATTTTGTCTGCCCTCCCTTCATTGTCCAAAAGATGTCACTGTTGTCTTAGTTATGAAGCCATAATCCCTGTTTCCCTCTCTGTCTCTGGGTCTTTGTGTGTGTGTGTGTGTGTGTGTGTGTGTGTGTGTGTGTGTGTGCGTGTGTAGGGGGGGATGGGTGGCTGACAGCTAAAGCATGCCTCTCTGTCTTTGCATTCTCTTTCTGTGTGTGTGTGTGTTTTCTATACAAGATACATGGGCTTTACAGAAGGTCATGTGCTGTGTTTGCAAAGATCACGTATGATGCATGTCTTTAAATGAATTATTTACTGATAGAATTCAATTGTATTAAAAAAGTAAATTTCACATGATTTTATAAAAGTGTCTGTTTATAATAAACGTCCATAAAATTTAGACACGCATTTTACTCTTACCTGACACTGATATTAAAATCATTGTTGCGGTTTCTGTGATTTGGCTCCATTTATTAATTTTGTAATTAACACTTTTTATTGGATACCTCCCATATTTAAATGAAAGCACGCTTTAGTGGTGCATGAGATTGGTGAACAAACAGTAGCTAAGGTAGGTCAAAAACACATGAAGAGAAATGTTAGGATAATACAACATCAGCATTCGGACGGTATTCTGCACTCATTTGAAATTGACCTTTGACATCATCTGACATGAAATTAATCTAAATTGAATTGATCTCATAGATGTTGTGGTTTGTGGTCATAGCAGCACCGACTGCTGCAGTTAATGAGGGGAATTCAAATGAATTCATTTTATTAAAACATTTTCACTACAAAAAATATATAAACAACTTGCCTAATGTACTTTATGTAATGATGATTGAGCTTAAGATATTTTAACGTATAATATGTGTTGTGCATACCCATGTTTACACGTACGCAACAATAGAGTTTAGATGCGTTTCATTTCATAGGCTATCACGAATAACTATCACTTTAGTGTGAAAAAAAAAGTTATTTTTAAAAAACTACACAAATACCTTGAATTAAACACTGGCCTTCTGGACTTACGAATTTTTGAGCTGCAAAAGATAACTTTGCGCATATTTGAAAGTGACCTACTATATCCTATGACAATAAAATTAATCTATATTTCAATGACATCATGGGTGTGGCTTGTGCTCATAGTGGCACCAGCTGCTGCGGTAAATGTGGCATATTTAAAATATTTGTAAAAAAATATTCTCCTGTTTAAATGCATATTGCCTGTCGTGCACAGTTGCCCCAAAGTCACCGGGGTGGCGGTGCCACTGACTTGTCCCGTCATCGCTGCTCGCAGCTTTAATTATTATTATTATTTTAAATCATACCCTTATTGGGGGCTGAGCCCTCCTTATATTGAAATCCTAGAATTGCCTCCGCTTCAATGGTATTTTTATTTTTTTGGCTACCATCAACTGTCTGGTTACCAGCAAGCATTTGTTCATATAATAGTTTTCATCTGTGATTACTGATTTTTTGATTCCTAAAAGGATTCACTTCGATCTGGCCCAGAAACATTTTCCGGAGCACTGAAGCATTTAATGCAGAAAAACAGCAGTGAGTAACCCCCACAATTTTTTAAGTTGTAGCAGAGAACCAAGGGACTTTTCTTTGTAAAAGAGACGTTTCATAACGGTCTTACAATTTTGTCCCAGATGATGCTGCTGTTCAGGATGTTTTGAAGGAGTCTCTTCAAGCTTTTAGAGAAATGGAGGAGCAGCTCAAAGCAGCGCAGGCATCTTTGAAACCATACATTGAGGTGTTGAGCAGTCTCACTGAGGCATCAGCTAAAAAAGAGCACTGGGATACAGAAGAAACTTCAAGAAGAAGATTTCCAAGTTCATCACAAAATGATTTGAAATCTCCAACCGTAATGACTCCGTTTGGTGAGTAACAATAAAAATTCAGGCTCTTCTAAGAGTACATGCCTTTTCATTCAAGTGCTCAAACCATTGTAAGGAGGTAAATTAGAGTAAAGGTTTAAAAATATTTGTTTTGCCTTATTAAAAAATACAGTCCTGAAATCTGGGAGCAGTACTGAAAATCAGAAAAAAAGGTTCAGCATAATTTATTTTATTGAAAAGTCTTATTATTAATTTAAAGTCGGCATGAAACAGAATTTGCGATAGTCTTTTCTTCCCTATCTTGACGTATATCCAAATGAAACCACTTCTCGTACAAGAAAAAATGTCGGGCACGATTGATTTTGTCCTTCAGGAATTGATTGGTTGGTTGTGGTTTGCTATTGGTCGAACTCATATGAGTGACAGAATATTTTTGATTTTTGAAAAATTAAAGAGTACAAAGGCATGTGAATTTTACAATAATGTGCATGAATACATTGCTTATAATAAATACTGTAATGTTACATAAAAAAACAAGAATTGTTCAATGTAAAGGACTCTAGTTTGTATAAAACCAGCATGAAATGATCCAAAGAGCATTTTTAGCTACAATAGAAGCAAGAACATCTGACCGTCCGTACAAAAGACACCTTTTCTATCGACACTAAAATATGAATTGAAAAACGTAAAAATTCTTTAAGATTCTGCACTTTCAATTTACATCATACTTGCTGATTTTACATTAATACACATTTTAAAAGGTAAAAGAACCATCCCACTTTTTATACCACCCTCCTAATATTTCTTTCTCTTTTGCAATCCTTCAGTCAGAGTGCATCCACTTATTTGTGGCCGAACCTTGGGAGTTGACAAGCAAATTCTTGCACAGCTCAAGAGCGTTACAGAGACTGAACTGTGGGACTGTCAGTTGATACTGATCTTCTGCCCCGTAGTATCACGATCTGGAACTGACACTGAAGACGCTTTGAGGAAAATTTCAGGTAATTATTCATTACAGCGTTTAACTAGTTTTCACATCATATTTGTATGGAATCTTGTTTCCGCCGCAGAATAAAAAAAAAAAAAAAAAAAGGTAATTGCAACTTGTCACAATGCTGACTTTTCTTTCCACAACTGTGAGTTTCTATCTCACACTTGCAAGTTATAAATTCATAACTGCAATGGAATAGGGGTGGGGGGTTTATTCTGTGGCAGAAATAAGCTTTTATTTTATTTTAGAGGAATGTAGCCAATTTATGACAAGGTTAATGTCAATATATCCAGCAACATGCATAATGTACAATTCAGTTTACCTTGAAAGCACTGTGATTTAATCAATGGTTAGGAAACTAGTCTGTAACGCTAATATCATAGGTTCAGTCCTTCATAGACATTCTGTTTTACAAAGTCTTTTAACACCATCTTGTTCAATTTAAATTAAAATTCTAACGTTAAATCATTCTTATTTTATCTTCACAGCTGATAAACCATCAGTCCTGGTGATGATGCACCATACCTTCAACCCTAACTATGTGTGTCCCAGCTGTAATATAACATCTTCTCAAGTGAACATTGTGGAACATGTTAACGTGCTGTTCCATGACTCACAACATGGTCTTCTGAGGTGTGCAGCAAATGAACATGCAATTGACAAACTTCAGTCTGTCTTACACCAGTACATGATGTAAACGGTCACGCCTTGAAACGCTTTAGCTGCCGTTAAAAATTAAAAATTCGTTTCAGTGCTTGTCTGTTATATGGTCATATGAATGGGCAAAAACAAGCCTGCTAATAAACATTTAGGACTGGTTTGTTGATTCCAAAAATTTAATATATTCAGACAATTTCATTACAGTTAGTAAGAACGCCAACAGCAGGAAGATTAGAAAAAAGCCTTTTCCACTAATGCTCTGATATCATTACATAATGCTTTCTTCTAGTTCTCACCTTCCTGTAGGCACATTTAAATTCATGTACATCTCACACATAAGAGAAGTGATACCTCATGCCATCATGATTAATATCCTGGCTTTTTAAAAATGCATTATGAGAAGTTGCATTTTCTTTTTTTTTACAGGCTAAAACAAGCAAGCTTGTAGCCAACCTACATAGATAACACATATGTGACTGTAGCAGGTGTATCAAAACCTGCATGGATTTCTGATCTTCTCCTTTAGGAACTTCTCTTTATCATACTTTGGCCTATATTGTGCGCATCATTCACAAATCACCGAAAAAAGAAAAATAAACATTGTAATGCTTTCTCAAACAATATATGCATCAGAGTTAATATACTGATTTAGGGAGACGGTCCTCACAAACGTAGTCCATTATGTAGAACATTATGAAATGTTCTACAGCCAATCACAATACTTGATGATGAGTAACCAGCTTTCCAGGTTATCGTAATATCCGTAGGCACATAGATACATCCGTCTGAATAGCAATCTTTGCACCACACGACCATGGATAATCATGGATATTATTTCTCATTAACACACTCAGAAGGAAAAACAAAAGCCAAAAACAAACATGTGTGATGGTATGGTTGGGTCAGTCGAGACAAAAGTGCCATTCGTTTACATTCGAGTGATTGGCCAGAGCATTTTGTGCTAATCCAAGTTTCTTTTGTTTGAAAAGCCCTGTCACTGGCTTGGTCCTTTCTTCCGATTGCTCCAGTAATTGTTGTAGGCCTTGTTGAACATGTTCTTGCAGCAGAGCTTAGCATTCAGGCGGGAGCAGATGAGGAAGGAGCCGCCCATTTTGCGATGCAGGGAGTAGGTTTCTTCTGGTGGAGGGATGAGCCGCTGTTTCAGCATGACGGGGATGAGGTTGTGGATGCGCTCCGTGGTGCTCTGCGCCCCGAAGTCAAAGGGCTCCACAGAGGCAAAAGCCTCGCCCAGGATCATCACCGCATCCACGTGGGCGTTCACCATGGTCTGGATGAGGAGAAGAGGTTGTGTTAACATGACTATGGTATGTGCAGCCCCAAACACAAAATATCAGGGTGGTATTTTCACACCTTAGTCTCATAACCAGTCAAGAACTTCATTTCTATGGATTGCTTCAGCACTCCTTCTCGATCACCCTCTGCTGCAGCCTTGATGATCTGTTTTAAAGAGCAAGATACAGCTAGTAAGTGCGACCCACAGGCCTACAGCGGTTACATTTTTAAAACGGTAATATCCTATACTAAACCTAAGCTAATCTTGACAAACTTTCATTTGAAAGCTTATAATCTGCAGTTATCAATTAAGATAACATCCATTAAATATTTTGAGAAAAAAAAGGTCTGAAAAACAAAACAGATTTGCTATTTGTGATGTGGAGGCGAGTTATAATGCACATACGTGTTCTTTGTGTTTTTAAGAGGTTGGTTGGGGAGGGGAGGGGGGTGCACATTATTGGGGTTAACAGGTTAAGAAAGGACACATTCATTATACAATTAATTTTTAAACTGTATGTTTACCTCAATATAAAGATCAGTGAAACTCTCATCGAATCCTCTCGTTGCACCAAAATCCAGCAAAGCAACCTGTGGATTGAAGAATAGATCGATTATTAAAAAAAGTCAAAACAACTACAAAACAATAATATTTTTGATTTACTGTACAAAATACTCAATTGAAATAAATATACAAATAAATACATATAAATATATATAAATATAATTAATCATACACTAATAATTAGGGCTGTCAAACGATTAATCACGATTAATTGCATCCAAAATAAGAGTTTACATAATATATGGTGTGTACTGTATAATTATGTATATTTGAATACACAAACACACATTATGTACACAAACTTTCATTTTCGATGCAATTAATCGTTTGACAACACTACTAATGATGTAATTATTCATATGTATTAATAAGTATGCATTAAATCAATAAAAAGTGACAGTAGAGCCTTACAAATTCCTTATTTAAAAAAAGCATATTAAAAAATGCCGTTTCATCAAAGAATCATGAAAACATGCATCACTTTCCACAAAAATATGAATATATCATCAACACTGATGATAAATGTTTCTTGAGAAACAGCCTATTAGAATGATTTCTGAAGGATCACGTGGCACTAAAGACTGGAGTTATGCATGTCATAAAACCTATTAAATATTAAAAAGTGAAAATATAGGAATAACGTAGTGAACGAAACAAATGTTTAATAAATCTTATATTTCAGTTTCCAGTGTCCAAAGTGCATCTACACTTTTGACAGGTTGTGTGAGTAACTAGGAAAGATCGATGAACGATCATGCCACTCTTACTTACCCTGTGGGTTTGAGGATCATAAAAGAAATTGGACCAGTTGGGATCCGTCTGCATGTATCTGAACTCAAAGAGCTCCCTCAGACACAGGGTCAGGATATTCTCGCAGATCTGAGCATCAATAAAAAGTGAGGTTACGACACCTGCACTGGACTGCTTTAAATTCACTGTATTTATGCATTAAAGCATATGTAGTACTTAGTATAAAGTAACAGATCAGTTCTAACTCAAAACAAAACACCCACTGTTTACGAACTACATAACTGATGCAGGCTTAAATCATACTCATACGGTCTGTTTAAAACATTCAATCACATTTATTGCCTTCATTTATGTCAGTGTACTCCATTTTCTCTATTCAGGGTTTAGTCAACACATTTTATTTATTTTAAACTTCATTCCTTAAATTTGTTTTGTATGGAAATGACCTTGTTTCAACTTTGCCCTACTAATGCAACAACACACTTTCACCACCAGGTGGTGATAATGCTCCAGGAAGCCCACTGGCTTCCATACTGGGCACATTTGAGACCATGTGACTCACACATCATAATATAAAGTGGCCTGATGCCACACCACATTTTAACGTGCCTTTACTTATAGAACTCACTAAACAGTATGATATATCCACGTTACTTACTGTAAATCACAGGAGAACTGAAAGCACTAGAAAGTAAACTGAAAAATTGTTTCCCATTCAAAATCCAATATTATATATATATATATATATATATATATATATATATATATATATGTGTGTGTGTGTGTGTGTGTGTGTGTGTGTGTGTGTGTGTGTGTGTGTATATATATATATATATATATATATATATATATATACACACACATATAAGTTGTTTCAGTGTGTGTGTGTGTGTGTGTGTGTGTGTGTGTGTGTGTGTGTGTGTGTATAATATATATATCACACACACACACACACACACACCCAGAAACAACTTAGGTTTACAGACATACTTTTTAAGAAAAATCTTTTTTAAAATGCATCAAATATACGATAAATCAAGCTTTTGAGGACGGTTCATTTGTACATCCCTCAATCATCATTGTTGAATTGAATTATATGTTTGCCCCTACAATAAAAGCTTACTTTCTAAAAAAATATTTTGTTCAATAGTTCAACAGTCTTTACAGGGTTACTGGTTTAACAGTACCAGTGAATACCTCATTTTTCAGCTCTTGTGATAGCCCTTCAGCCTGATCCAAGGGAAACCCAGGCACCAGTTCAGTGGTGAGGACGTGCTGGCTGCTGAATTCGTCGATTACCTCTGGCACGTAGAAGAAGGGGTGATCTTTCAGAAGTTCCCTGCCAAAAACCACAAAGCTTCTGAGTCACTAAACACAAGCAAGCCACCCCGTAAAAGCATGCCACCTCGCACGTGCGCCACAGACAGGACGTGCTGATGAACACACGCGCACGTCTGGTTCTGAGGGATGTGGGAAAAGCTGTGATGCTATTTTCTGGATGTGAGAAATTCCCAAAATGGAGACTAAAATTTGGTACGTCAGCTTGAAATCACAGCTTCCTAAGCAATAATGGGTACGTCAGCTTTGAATTAGAGTGCACAGCAGCTCTAGATTATAGACAATCTACCAAATTTTGAACATATCTAGCTACACTAAAAGGTAAATGTTAGAAGTAGGTACAGTCAAACCAAAATTTATTCAGACACCGTCAACATTTTCTCACATGATCACAGTTTATTCACTATAGTTTAGAAAAGGGTAATAAAATATGACAAGAACTCAGAGTTGAACTGTGTCAGAACAAATTCATCCTGATAATGTCAGAGAACTTTGATAGAAAGGTATGTAATGGATTACAATCAGCTGTTAAATTTAAGCACACAATTAGATGATACCAATTTAGGTCCACCAATTACCAAGCAATGCTTCATTTTGTTCAGTCTGTGGTGTGAAAGGTCGCGTTAGAAATTAAAGAAAAAACACGATCAGGTCAAAGTATCTGAGTAATTTTACTGGTAGTCCACTGTGTGAAGAATTTGTGTGTATAATATGTCACAGTTTACTTTATTTTGCTTTCCTCGCTTACATAAATGAACTATAGTGTCCTGCACCCACTAGTGAAAAATGATATCTGGTGTCTGAATAATTTTTGGTTTGACTGTATACTAACTATACTGAGGCTATTTAATAAGGCAATATAGAAGAACCAAATTATACTTTTTGTGTTAAATTAGAGCCATATTTAGCTTGTAAATAAACAGATTCATTGAAAATTAATACATTTACAAAAAAATTGATACTTCGTCAAAAGTAATTTTCTTCCTCAGTAGTTTTCCAGAAATGTTTTAAATCAATAGTATATTTATTTGAGATTTTAAAAAAAGACATAAAAGGTATCTTTTCTAAAAATAAAAAAACAAAACCAATCAAGAAAATATTTCTGCCAATGGCCTAAGAAAATTAAACAATTCAAAAGGGTAAAAAAGTTTATTTATTTTTCTTACTCTATTTGCAGATTTTTTTTTTTTTAGTTTTAAGCATAAACCATGAACAAATTTCTCACGTAACATGCCATTCTAGTAAATGCATCTTGATATGTATTTGCACTAGAAGACAAGTCAAGACAAAAATATTAAGAAAGTGAATTTTGCAATGTACAGTGATGACTGAGTGATGACTCAATGAATCTGTGAATGGAACTGGTTCAACTAAGTCCAGTTATTTTTACTGTTTATATTAATCTAATACATTTATGTTTTCTGTAAAGCTACATTGTAAACACTGTTTTAATAAAGCTTTACTTCCCTAAAAACATCCTGACCAATAAGCAACTGTTGCCAGACGAGCTTTTGCTCTTTTCTAATCTATGGAGGACGGTTGAGTTGGGTAGATTTAAACATAACTCAAATATATGAAAAAATATATTCTGCGACAGTGACAACAGAGGTGAAAAGGTAAATTGTCCAAATGAACCAATTCAATAAAATCAATTAAACTACCTGACAAAGAAGATATTCTAGAAGAACGCGTTAGATTATTTCCTCAGCTCTTCTGGATGTAAGGCTGTGTGTGCAATGTTTGTTTGCACTACGTCAATACTTGGAGGAAGCAAACGTGCTACATTATTTTAAAATGAGCTAATCTACTGAACACTCTCTCATTGATTTGCTCAAAGGTAAAAGACACACATCCCATCCTGAAGGCATTACATAACTAGATCTCCCTCTTTGAACATGCGTTTCTTCACCCTCTCTGCAAAGTAGAGGACAGGACGCAGGGTACAGGCTGGTTGTCAATACTTATTTTAAACATAGCACAAATGTTAATAATATGTCAGCAGTTCCTTAAAATCAAATCAAAATCAAAACAAAAAAATAAGGCCACAACGCTCCAGAGAAGCTGTTATATTAGGATACAGAGGTGCACAATCATTCTGAGCTGTTATAGTGTTATTTATGTGTGCGTAAACCTTCCTTTCACAGGGTGTTATGGCACAGGATGGATTTAGCTCAAATATCAGTTACATGGCAGCCTGAAAAGTCTTGTAAGAGCCGGCAGGCCGTCTGTGATCCCTCGGACCGCCCGTGATTTTATAGAGGGGTGGATTAACCAATACAATGACGGGACACTCCGAATTAGCAGTAAGAAAAAACGTCTCCTGCTCGTTTTTGTTCACTCACTTGAATTTCCGAGCACACTGGGCTTCCCTTATGTAATCACACTCCAGCGCCAACTCACGTCGCATCACTTCTATCAAATGCTCCGGAAACAGACCTGCATGTTCAGAGACAGAGTCAGAGAGGAGTCAGTAGGTTAGTTTGTATTTTGAAAAAAATATATGAAATCACAATTCTTTGAGTTTGTGTGTGTGTGTGTGTGTGTGTGTGTGCGTATACACTTCCCTTGCGGAAATGAATCAATTAAAAAAACGTGTCTGAAAACATTACATTCAGTTCACACTTAATGGTACGTAATATTGACAGATAACAGTGGAACTTGGTACTGCAGTCCAAACCCTAAATATTGAAGAATTGTTTCCCCGGCCCCTCCTCGTCAGACTTGACACTCACGCGGGTTGCCACGTTGAGGACGCGCAACAGGAACGAGCGCAATTGACCACTGAAGGTGACAAGCCTTACACTGTCATTTGTGATGAGCTGATTTATCTGCGTATCGATATGCCTCTGGTCAAAGAGCTTTTAGGTGGACGTCGAGGCTTTTTAGGTTGGGTAGAATCTAGGATCTCTAACCCAGTTTGTTTGTTGACTTCCATGGCTGCAATACACTGTGTTTTCCGCCATCTGGCAACCTGGGTGTCGAAATACTATTGGGTAAATTGGAAGCGGACGGGATCACACAGACCAAAACGAAAACAGACATACGGAACACACACTTCAAAGTTGAATAACTGACTGTAGCATTGCTTATTGGAGAAACAAATATGTGGAGAAAGCATGTTTCCTAAATATCTGCAAACATATTATGGTATTTCCATAATAAGCACTCCTCTTAAAAAGTGTGCTAGTGTGTACTTCTTTTTCACAAGGGTTGGCATGACATGAAACATATTTTGGGTATCTGCTTTGTGCCATGTCTCTCTTCTGGCATAAAGAAGGATCGGCAACACTGTGGTGATATTTACGAGCTCAAATGAAAGTTCGGACTATATTTGGAGGATTAGGCTTCTCTGACAGCTGAATATTTAACCGGCACTGATCATGCAGCAGTGGACGCTGTTGTAACAATGACACAGCACATGCGCGCCACTCCTGGGCTCTGATTGGTCAGTCATGCAGTCTGAGATCTATCAGCCCACTAAGACCCAACAGGCCTTGAGCTCACAGTTCTCAGTTTGAAACTAAACATAGATCTGAGGGCACTGACACCAAGTTCTTGGACAGAATTGGGTCAATGAAAGAGTTTCAAAATCAATACAATTTAATCAGTTTATTATTTCAGTTTAAAATATTCCTAGCCAAAATATTTTAGAACTGTGGTCTACTGGTCTAATATATTTATTATAGACACACACAGACACTTCATTCATTCTTTTGAAATTCATTCTTTTAATGAGCAAAGATTGATTCAATTGATCATAAGTGGCAGAAAAGAAATGTATAATGTTACAAAAGGTTTCTATTTCTATTTATTTTGTATTTCTTATTAAAAAATTATGAAAAAAGCATCAGTTTCTGCAAAAATATTAAGCAGCACAACCATTTTCAGCACTGAAAATAAGAAATGTTTCTTGACCTCCAAATCGGCATATTAGAATGATTTCTGAAGGACCAAGTGACAAAACTTATTACATTTATTTTATTTATTGAAACATAATTTTTAAATCTATTATTTTACTGTATTTCTGATCAAACAAACAAACAAATAAACAAATAAATAATAATAATAATAATAATAATTCTTAGCAATCCTAAACTTTAATGTTTTGTTTTTAGTTATAGGACATAGCAGACAGGAAGTTTTGGGATTGGGAAATGACCCGAGCAGGCCACGTCAATGGATGTGCACTACCTAAAATGCTAAAAATCAAATGTATGTGTATTCAAGTTATTAAACATGAGTGATGAGGTAATCACCGTCAGGAAGGGCGTTGCTCATGCTCAGGACCGTCATCAGGTTATTCACGTCGCTGTTGATGCTCTGTGCGACTCCAGGGTACTGCAGGAACCAAAAGTATGTTACACTGGGCTCAGAAAACAGTTCATTAAACCAAAACATGTTCAAACCGGCGTAAGAGCATCCAGGGGAAACCACACCTGGGCTGCTGAAAACAAATGCAACACAAGTGGCCTCCAGCAAGACAGCCCTGACCTTTTGTGGGGGCTAGTTTATTTCGTAACATTTCAAAACTGTTTGTTTTACTAAAAAAAAGTTGAGAGGTGACATTCAGATAGATTTATGTTGTTATCCAAACATAAACATTCAGGTCTCAACTGTTTGCAAAAGCAGGTAGGGGTAATTGCTCTTTGGACTTCAATCAGTTGGTGCTCCAAAATAACCTGTTAGGAGACTTTTATTGCACCTTTAAAGGGCATTTTATATGGCATGCGATAGGTGGCAAGCTTTGTTTGTGATTTTGGTGTGAACGCAAGAGCAACAATATACTACTACTACTACTACAAATACATGCTCCTCTAAATGAGTCTATTAATATAAATATTTGTATGTTGCTTGTAAGTGATCGCTAATAAAATGAACAAATTTAACTACATTTATTTCGGTTTTAAAAAAATCTCTATAAAACAAATCTACAAATATGTTGTGAATAAAACTACAACGAAAAATGTTCGTTGACAACCTTTTTTTCCATGACTAAGACGAGACGAAGACGAGATGACACAAACGTCATTAAAAGATAACTGCAACTATATCAACATGCAATATTGATGACGAAAAAAGGCGATGGGTTCATGCATGCTTCCAATAATTTAAATCCCCCCATTCAGAGCTTTTCTGTTAAAAAGAACACATATTCTATCCAGTGTTTTACTTAAAAGAGTTGCAATCTGGCAACCATGTGCTTGCTCTCTCTCTCTCTCTCTCTCTCCCTCTCATGGATGATCTGAAAACACCAATAAACAAGTAAGCTGCTGCTTAAATTGAAGTGTCATTCAGTCTGTCTGTGTTCTGTCTCTTGTGCTGTTTGTGCGACTAAATCTGCCATCAAACCTTCTCAGTGATGAACTGTAATAAATCCAAGCATGGATCTCTCGACTATTTGTATTGACACACAGAGGTTGCGTAAGTGTAGTTATTCAGCAAACACAAAATCACTGTCTTTTTTGCTGTTGGTTTAATAGAAAACCCTTAAAAATAATTTTGAGAAGTTTCTTATTTTTCCATTAGGCCTATATGATAAATAGCCTATAATAAATCATTAAACTAGATGAGGTAAAACAAACCATGCGTATGGGTCAACATTCTCTTGATTTGTGCTTATAGGTGAAAGTGCAACAATTCTGATAAAATGTAAAAATAAATTTCTCAAGTTATAATTTTGAGCAAAATAATCAGGATTATCAATGCAGCATGACGAAAATGTTTGGTGTGGTGTGTCGTGTGGTGATTTAAATGCCGTCCGAATCCACATCTCTGAGTTTTCAAGAAGAGATTGCTTCAATAATTCACTGTTTATATCCTTTTTGACCACTGCGGAGCACCGTACGGTTGCACTTTGCTGTAATTTGGATGCATTTTAAAGATCTAGCCCACACTTTTATTACTAAAATGTTGGAAAGTATTTACAAGAATAATCTTTCATCATCGCTCAAAAGAGAAAGAGAAGAAAAGCATGTAAAAATTTGAAATGAGTCGTTATTACGGCATTAATTAACGTTATAGCTTAAATTTGCATCTTATTTCCGCTCATTTCCACATTTTTAAAATGACATCGTCCTATTTTTAAACAGGAGCTTTAAAGAATTTATAATTTCCTATTATTCAATTAAATATGATTTTATTCTTCTTATTCCAAGCATGAAATTTTTACAGCAGACAAACATGCGACTGAGCGTTCCCAGGTGCGCAGCATCACAAAACTCTCCTCCACCGTGAATAAATCGCCATCTGAATGCACAAGTTTATCACTGAGGTGGAAATTGGTGGTGCAAATTTATTTTCATGGACGTCCAGATGAGAAACAATTACCGGCCGAATAGGGCTATTGACGAAAACTAGACTAAAATGCTCAGACATTTAGTCGACTAAAACGATTAAACAAAAACAGGACAAGGTTAACCAAATATGATAAAAACTAAAAAGCACATTTGACAGGATTAAGACTAAATTAAAAAAAAAAAAGAGCTGACGAAATTACCACTAGAATAAAAGGACTTCTGATTGGTCACAGACTATCAGCAGCTGCAAAAAAGATCAAGTCTTTTTATCTTTTGTGGTGTCCCATTGAAAATGACCTGTAAACACACCTTTAATGACCTTAAAGCATTATTGATTGGGAGCAAGTTTAAAATAGCACTTTCTGCCTACAACCAACCTGGATTTTCATGGCGACCTCTCGACCGTCCTTCATCTTGGCCAGATGGACCTGACCAATGGAAGCAGCAGCAAAGGGCCGGTCCTCAAACAACTCCAGTTTATCCCTCCAGTTTGGGCCAAGGTCATTGCTCAGAGCTTTCTGCACACATCAACCAGCAACAGACATGCAATTTATTTTTATTTATTTAAAAACAGAATTTTCCTGAATTTCTGATGTGAAACATTAAAATATTGTGCAGTTTAAGTAGATGGTACCGTCATCTGTTTGATGGGCATGAAGTCAGCACTCTGACGCACGCGTTCGAAAATCTTGGCCAGCTGTGGGTTGATGAATGCATCATCTGAAACATTAAACACATATACATATGTTGGTATAGTACAACTGCTATTCCCAAATGAAAACAATGGTCCGGTTTATAACTGGTATTAACATCCTTCCTGGGTGATCCGATCACAAGTGCTCAGCAGAGACAGAGAACCACTTACATGAATTACTAACAATCAAATGTGTTTCCTGTGACGGATGCTAATTATTATTAACGCAGAAAGATGCTACACTGCTTATCAACTGTGAACAGGGTACAGATACACTATTGTCCAAAGGTTTAGGGTCGGTAATTTGTTGGTTTATGCTCACCAAAGCTGCATTATTGTAAATCAAAAAACAGTAATATTGTGAACTATTATTACCATTTAAAATAAGTTTTCTATTTTAATATATTTAAAAAAGTAATTTATTCATGTGATGGCAAAGCTGGATTTTCAGCAGCCATCATGACCCTTCAGAAATCAATGTGTCAAAAATATAAACTGATACATCAAAAATCAAAAGATTTTTATATTGGATCCATTCATTAGATCTTAAAGAGACAGCAGCCTATAAAAATCTACTGTCTATGTCATTAATGTTAAACAAACAACAAAACACATCTTTAACAAACATTAATCTATATATAAATGTATACAGTGAACACTATAGTGTTATTTTACATTTCCGTACCTGAATACTACCGTTAGACCTTATTTTATTTGTAACTTTGTTACACTGTATTTATCTATGCTTGCAATTTGTGTATTTGTTCTTATTTTATTACTGACTGCTCACTTTAAGTTTAATTATTAAAAGCTATTTATAATGTGGTATCGAAGTACTTAAAGTGGGCTTTAAGTAATTAAAGAAAGGTTACATTACACCCCCCCACACACTTTTTTTCTTTCTGATCCGTGAGTCAAAAGCCGTTATATCATCCGAACCGTGAGTTTAGTGATCCGTTGCACCACTATTGAAAACCATAGAGCTATGCAATATTTTTGTCGAAACCCTGATACATCATTTTTCCAGGATTCTCAGATGAATAGAAAGTTCAAAAGAGCAGCATTTATTTGAACTAGAAGTTTTTGTAACAATGTATAATACTTTACTGCTACTTTTGATCAATTGAATGTGTCCTTTCCGAATAAATGTATATAAAAAAAAAGAGGGGAATTTTTAATCTTTACACAACAAATGTGATGACTGGATCACTCTGTATTCAGTGCTGCTCACTTGAGGCAGATGTCAATACCAGGTATAAACGCCACCTGCGTTTGGCTTCATAACATCAAGTTCATATGAAAATGGAGTTGCAAATACTATACAGTTGTATAAAACTAAAAAGTATTGCATTTCACATTTCTAAATTCTTATTAAATCTGTTGTTATGTTATAGGTTTACTCAGTTACAGTGCAGTCAATCCATACATGTACACAGGATTTTACAGATGGTTTCACGAGAAGGAACTGTGTGACAGATGTACGCCACTGTAAACAAGTCTCAAGGAGCCAGAGAGAGAGAGCTAAATAACCAGCTCGATCCGAACCCAGTTTCACGTTCAAAATGCAGGACTGCGAGAAAGTTGAAAGATTTTCCATAACTGCCTCTGTGTACATCATAACTACCTTTAAAAAGGAAAGCTTTACAGTTGACATGGTTTTTATCCTGGTTTACTTGTTTGACCCAGATTAGTCTGATGACCTCACATTTTCTGAGCTGATATTGTGGCTGAGGAATGCGTGCTACATAGTGTCAGAAATTCCTATCTGTTCAATAACAAACATTAGAACAACTCTAGAAAACTGCAGCATTCATATTTTGGTATGCCCACTATACATACACAATTGACCTTTGTCACAACCAAGCAAATACCTGCGTAGTTGTGTGTATGACTCTCGTAATACTGCATTGACTACATAATAAAATAATTTCACCTCAAATCAATATCTCATGCACATGTGTTAATTTATTTGGTAAGCAACCACATAATGAGCAGTGTAAATGTACATTACTGCACAAATAAACACCTTCAGTTTGGTCGTCACCCTGTCTGGGTTTATTCTGCAGTACCATCCATTACTTTTTTTGAGTAATAAAAACATTAGGGGTCTCTCTCCACTCCAGCTGTAGAAACAGATCCTGTACACAATATTGTGATATACACCAACCAGGCACAACATTATGACATTGCGATGGCTAGACAGCTAGGTCAGAGCATCTCCAAAACTGCAGCTCTTGTGGGGTGTTCTCGGTCTGCAGTGGTCAGTATCTAATCAAAAGTGGTCCAAGGCTGTGGCTTCTTTCAGCAGGATAATGCGCCTGAAGTAAAAATGGTTCAGGAATGGTTTGAGGAGCACAGCGTTTGAGTTTGAGGTGTTGACTTGGCCTCCAAATTCCCCAGATCTCAATCCAATCGAGCATCTGTGGGATGTGCTGAACAAACAAGTCCAATCCATGGAGGCCCCACCTCACAACTTACAGGACTTAAAGGATCTGCTGCTAACATCTTGGTGCCAGATACCACAGCACACCTTCAGGGGTCTAGTGGAGTCCATGCCTCGATGGGTCAGGGCTGTTTTAGCAGCAAAAGTGGAACCAACACAATATTAGGAATATCATAATGTTACGCCTGATCAGTGCATTATTAGTTTAAAATAACCGTTTTCTAATTTTGATTATATTTCAAAATGTAATTCCTGTGATGGCAATCATTACTCCAGTCTTCAGTGTCACATGATCCTTCAGAAATTACTCTAATATGCTGATCAAGAAACATTCACTATTATCGATGTTGAAAACAGTTGTATCGCTTAATATTTCTGTGAAAACCATGATTCTTTTTTTTTTTTTTTCTTCAGGTTTTTTGATGAATAGAAAGTTCAATAGAAATAGAAATCTTATACATTTCTTTACTGTCAACTTTAAATCAATTTAATGTGTTCTTGCTGAATAAAAGTATTAATTTCTTTACAAAAAAACAAAAACAAAAAGGCTGTCTGTCTCCAAACTTTTGAACTGTAGTGCATTTCTTTTTTCCACATTTTAGGATAATAGAAGTAAATAAAACAATTTAATATGGAATTTTTTAATAAGTAATAAATACATTAGAGGGCTCTCTCCATTCCAGCTGTAAAAACAGATCTCGTACACTGCAGTTTAGCCATGTCTTGATGGGCGATTATGTGTGCCAATCCTTTCTTTCAGAACTTCCTGGGGTGTAGCGTAAAGGTCACGTTTCTGGCATAGCTGCAGGCTTATTTTGAGCTCTGCCGATGCCAGTGCTGTCGCTGTCCTTCACTGCCAGTTGTGCGATCTGCAGCTTACAAAACCTGCCTGTCTTGATGAGAATTACATGCTGCATGAGGCCAGAGCATGAGCAGCGGCCGAAGTTTGGAAATGTCATGCAGGGAGGCCGTGCTGCTATGATCTATGCGCTGCATTCTTGAGTGGGTGACACAGATACTTTCGTTCTGGCTTTCCAATACACGTTAATGCACACAGAGGGGGGAGAATGACCTCACATGCCTACCAGAAACAATCAACATATTTGCACAGAGAAGAGGGGCATTTGTGTCACAGCAGAAGTTAGATAATGTTTGAGCTGCTGGTCAATACAGACAGAAGAGGATTCAAGGGCGTGAGGAAACGCAACTTTTCAAGAGTTATGAACTGGAAAGCAAATGGTCTGTTATCTGTTATATACAGCATCAGTTCCTACCAACACAACTGCTCAAAAGTTTGGGATCAGTCACCTATACTCAGGCTGCATTTATTTGATCAAAATACAGTAAAGACAGTAATATTATTATTATTGTGTAACATTATATTTTAAAATTTAAGCTATTCCTGTGATTACAAAGCTGAATTTTCAGCATCATTACTCCAGTCTTCAGTGTCACAATGTCCTTCAGAAATCATTCTAATATGCGGATTTGATGCTCAAGAATCATTTCTTATTATTATCAGTGTTGAAACGGGTGTGCTGCTTAAAGGGATAGTTCACACAACAATGGAAATTACCCCATGTTTTACTCGCCCTCAAGCCATCCTAGGTGTATATGACTTTCTTCTTTCAGACAAATACAATATAAACAAAGCATTTTGGGCTCTTCAAAGCATTTTAATAGTAGCCCAAATTTTGAAGCCTAAAAAAAAAAAAAAACGATGGGTTTTTGTAAGAAAAATATCCATATTTAACACGGTATAAAGTAAAATATCTACTTCAACTAGAGAAAAAAAAACGTAACTGGCACGACGATGACGTTGGACGTAGCGCAAGCGTTTTGAACTGTGAGAGGCGTTACACTTTCTTCATAAGTTGAACGTCATATACACCAAGGATGGCTTGAGGGGGAGTAAATTATGGAATAATTCTCATTTTTGGGAGAACTCTCTCTTTAATATTTATGTGGAAACCGTGATATTTTCAGAACAAGAACAGCACTTGTTTTTTGTAACAAAATGTCTTTACTGACACTTTCAGTCAATTTAAAGTGTATTTTCTGAATAAATGTTTTAATTTCTTTTTTGTTTAATGGTAGTGTATTCTTGTTTTTATTTACAACAATAGTTAAGTCTATTGTGCATTGGCACAATTTACATTTGCCTAAAAATGCAAGAATTTAAGCATGACTCAAATATTGGCAGTTGAGAAACAAACAGTTAAGAACCATTCACTAAAATAAAAATAAACACTTTTTTTTTTTTTTTTTTTTTTCCACACTCGTGTGTGGATCGACAAATTGTTTGTCACTATTTTCTTGTTACTTCTCTACTGGTTAGAGGACAGTGTAACCTTTAGATGAAAAGATCTTAAAGATCATGACAACTATAAAGTATTCAAGCATGTCTAAACTGGTAGTGTACGAGGAACCCAAACTGTCAGCATGCAGAAAAGTTAGCATCCATTTTCCACCGCTGTGTGGAAAATAACACTGGAAGTTTATTTGAGGCTATTGTATCTTTAGATGTTTGCATATCAGAGAAGAAATAAACCGCATCTCCAATTTCTCTGCACCTTTCTGTAAGCGGTTCACAGTCAGTCGCTCACATCACCTCGATCACATACCAGCCTAACTTGAGAGCGGCCATGACTTATAACACAGGAAGAAACCGTGGGTTATGCTGATCCTAACAAATCTTTGAGGAGTGACCTATTCTAACGTGGCAGCTCGTTATACAAACAGCATTCTCTTACCCTGGATACTGAGCATCTGACCGAGCTTGAGGGCCGCCCCACGAACTTTACACAGTGTCCTGACGATACGCTCCGCATTGGCCTCCGAAAGGAAGGGGCTCTGGTCCAGAACTGCCTTCTTATCACCTATGTGAAATTACAAGTCTGTTAACATCTTGGACTGAAAACACAACTTAAAAACAAGAACACAGAGCAGAGTAATGCCTAATGGGACAAATAGACATTTATACAGAGAGGTCCAAAAGTCTCAGACAAACACTGTATGTGCCATTTGAAACAAAGGTAATCTGTGCTGCTGAAAACCATTAGTCCATGTAAACAAAAACGAACAAACTGTTAGATCAGGGTGTTCATTATCTCTGTGAGGACATTAGAACTATTCCTGGACGTGATGATGAGGTCAAAGGTAATAATTATACAGCATCTACATAGATAAGATCTAGTTACAGGCTGGTGTCCTTAGAACACATTTGCACATTCTCTCACTTCCCATATGGTGTTGATGCCACACAGGCATTAGGCAATAATAACTCATGTACACATAGGCCTTATACTTACCATCTAAATGTAAATGTAGATTTATATTAAGTTGTTCCATATTTTTAATTCTTTCTCTCTATTCTATTGTGTTATATATGCATGCAAGTACCTGAATCTCCTGGAAACCATACCAACTTCCTTGTGTGCTTGTGCACACTTGGAGAATAAAGTGCATTCTGATTCTGATACGTAGCCAGACTGACATAATGCAACTCTGTAGACAGCGAAACCATGAAATATCTGCAAATAACTGGTGTAACAATAATCTATTGACGTAATGAACAAAGCTTTGAGCCTTTAATAGATGCAAGTAAGGATTTTTTTTAGCATTTTCCTATGACACTTTGAGCGGTTAATGCCTATGGAGTCAAAAGATGAGCGTGTAGATCCAAACACCAAAATGTTTTAATGTTTGTAACCCAATTTTCAAGATTAGGGTACGACTAAAGGAATCAAACTTGGACTGATCTACTAATCTGAAAACAGATGGTAATATTGAAAACTCTGATTTTTTAACTTTAATAAAACATGTGACACGACCACAAAGTAAACAGTGATTCATTCAGAGCAGGGGTGTCCAATCCTGCTCCTGGAGGGCCACTGTCCTGCAGAGTTTAGCTCCAACCCCAACTAAACACACCTGAACCAGCTAATCAAGGTCTTACTAGGCATACTAGAGACCCCAGCAGGTGTGTTGAGGCAAGCTGGAGCTAAACTCTGCAGGACAGTGGCCCTCCAGGACCGAGTTTAGACACCCCTGATTCAGAGCATAAGAAATATACTGCATTTAAAGACAATATTCCTGTGATAAAATATATACCTTGAATTTAACGCAAGTCGCTCTGGATAAAAGTGCCAGCCAGATGCATAAATGTATAAGAAGTAATAACGCTCTACACATTCAGAAAGATGTCGCGCTGTGAATTCTGTTTCACGTTGCCTTTAAACATGGCAAAACAACAGTGGCAATGTGTATGTCTGACTAAAGCTCTTTCTGTGGCGTAAGAAGATTTGAAGTTGAGCTGAGAGATCCTGGATGATGAGAGGAGTGCACATATTTACATGCATAAGCGGTGAAGGAAGTTAAACATTTTAATAATGAAGGACAAACTTTTAAGAACAGTATACATTTCAATAATATACTGCCATTTTTTCATACCAATTACACAGATGCATATAAATATTTTATGGTCTGTGCTGCAAAAATGGCTTGTCTCTACATTTAAACTGCCTCTCAGACTAATTTAGGAGCACTTTAGAACAGACAACGCTATAAATTGTATTATTATACATGCGGTCTAGTTAAAGCAAACACAGACAGTCAAAAGAGCAATAGCGCTCACCTGTCTAAATAATTCCATACGCATGCTAGATTTTCAGGGCTGGTTGTACTGAAATGACGGACGAAAGAAGGAAAGATCTATTCATTGCTATAAATGATGCACAATGATTGTGATCTAGGCTGTTGTGGGTCCTGGTGAGTAGTGCACATGTGTTTATTTGTGGGTGACATGAGTGTAAATACCCACAATCTCCTTCCACAAGTCTCCTCACTCACTATCTCTCTGTTAATGAAATAGTTTAAAGGTCCAAAAACAAACAAAACAAAAACTTTGATTGCAAGTGATTTATCACTTGTAATCATACATGATTAGTCAGTCACTTTCAATAAAATGAACTGACTGATAATCAGGAATACATTGTAATGATTTAAATCTAATAGATAATACAATTGTCTTACCATTCTTCTCCTCTGATCTTAGGCTTTTCTTTGCCACTTCTGCCAAAGCTCCAATTCCCAAACCCACAGCAAGACCTGCAAGAGATTATTAAAGTCACCATGAAATCAAAATGGACAATTCTTGTTTTTCTATTGAACATTGCAGTATGCAAAATTATTTATCCATTCACATTCATGAGCCCTTGTAATCTTTAATCAAATTAACTTCCCCTCCCTCTTGCAGCAACATCTCTTCTTTTCTCTGATGTTGTGCATACTGGCGCGAGGGCGGGACAACCTATCACTCACATGACATCACAGCAACAGCAAACCACAACCATCCAATCAATTCCCGATGGACAAAATCAAGCTACATCCTACATTTGTTCCTGATCAAGAAGCGGTTTCACTCAGATGTGTGATACAATAGGGAAGAGACTGACAACTTCTGTTTCATGCCGACTAAGCAATTAGTCCAAAGAAAAAAAGAAAAAGAAAAATATATTAAAAAAACTGAAATAAGGAAATGGTTCAGAAATGAACAGAAGTTAAATATACTGAAACAATCATTATCTCCAAAACAAAAAAAAGAGCTGTATTTACATCTGCCTTTTGAATTGCTTCAAAAATGCCCACAACAACACTGACTCGCATAACGTAAACCTGACAAAAAGGAACAGTCAAAAATAGCATTGCCAAACCACTGTGGTCAGCACATTTTCTGCGGTAGAGCTAAGAATCAATAACGAGTTTTGGAGCAATCTTCTTCAATAGTTATGTAACTTTCTGATTATGCAATCATCCCGAAATTGAGAAATTTAGGAGGGGTCTCGAGTCGGTTGTAAATCAAGCAGTGAAACAAAACACAACAGTGTAAGCTGGCATGCACATATATATATTATCCTGGAACAGTTTTTCCATCAAGCCTCCTGGGGAAGTTCTAGGTTGATGATTAAGCAGGTTCCTGTTTTTATGTCTCTTTATGCCTGCAGGAGTTTAAAGACTCGAGGAAAACACAAGGGGCCACGCCAGGGTATTCAAACGCCGCAACATCTGATGCATTGTACTGCATTTGATCTTTTAAACACTTAACATATATTCCATTGTGCAAATACAGACTAATCCACGTGACTACACAATTCAGAAAAAGACATACCAATCAAAAACATGTACTATTGAAACGTTTGGGGACAGTAATTTTTTTAAGAGTTTTTATTTTTATTAATACTTTTAATCAGAAAGGTTGCATACAATTGATAAAGTGATAGAAGTCTTATGTAACACTATACTGGTCTTTTCTATTTCAAATAAATACACGTCCTTTTTTTAGCATTCATCACGATTTCCACAAAAACACAGTACTGAAAGTAATCAAATGTTTCTTGAGCAGCAAATCAGCATATTAGAATAATGTGACGCTGAAGACTGTCATCACAGGAATAAATTACAATTTAAAATATATTCAAATAGCTCTTTTAAATTGTGATAATATTTCACAGTATTTTACTGTATTTGTGATCAAATAAATGCAGCCTCTGTGAGCATATGAGACTTTCAAAAACATAAAAAAAAAAATCGTACCCACCCTAAACTTTTGAACTTTTGTTGTGTATTTATAGCTACTTATTTGAAATTCATAAACATCATAGAGTAATATTTGCACATATCATCCAGAGCACATTCTTTTGCACGATGGCACAGAGATTCCCTGATAGCATGACCAAGGACACGAACATGAGGAGTCTCATGTTACAAAAACAGAGAGGTATGTTTCTGAACATAAACACAAGGTAAACAAAACTAACATGCATGCTCACCTACAGTCACTAAATTGAGATGAGGAACGCAACCACACGAAAGCCTGCCAAAGTGACGGATACTATTTTCGGACGCAGTTAATCACTATCTTTAACTATCCAACGAGAGCTAGAGGAAGGGAGCCAGAGAACGGTTGAACTGGATAGCTCATGTCCAGGAGTGGGGTCAAGGTGAGGACAGAGGTCAGATTCACATCACATAAAACTACTTTAACTGTGACAACTACATGACAAATCACATTCAAACACAAACAATGTTTCCTCTAAGTGATCTACTGTCAGTATGAGTAACAAAACAACATGAAGACGATTTTGATTTCATCCATCAGAAATGTATTAGAACGTAAAGTGGTCAAAGTATACCAGGTTAGTGTTGTTCATTTTTTTATTTATTATTATTTACAACATGTACACCAATATTTCATTCACAATAAGACTACAAAAAGTTTAACTAATTTCTATATTCATTATTCTAATATAAACACGCACACATATAAACACGCACACACACACACTAATTAAATTATATTAAAAGCAAATTCAACAGCAATAAACATTTAAAACATAAATTATTACTTATTAAAACAAATGCTCCATCAAATAACTTTGATACTTTAAATCTGATATAATTTCTTATTATTATTCTTGCTATCATTGCTGTTGTTAATAATAAAAAAATTATACATAATACAAATTTAAATAATAACAAAGATTACTACATTACTGTTAATAATGATAATAATAATAATAAACTGTAAAATAACTTTAATAATGAAAAACATATTGAACAATAATTCAAAATGTAATCATGTTTGTGGCTGTTGAATTTGCTTATACACTATATATTAACACACCCATGCATGCAGTCTTGCAAACTGGATGCCACATAAAACTTCAAGTCATCTTGAACAGACTCAATAGTTTTGATCCTTACAGAGGACATAAAGACTTGTCAACACATACCCCTTATAAATTCACACCATCCCAAGATGCTTTGGTGGTTCATAGAATGTTGAATCCAAGTACCCTAGGTCACTGCAAGTATATACATATGGGCTTGTAGTAAACAGGTGTCCGAAGAGGTTCTCTTGTAACGGTGGTGGATAAGAGTTCAATCTGATAACAGACACTCCGACATATCACCCAGCATGCACACACACACACACACACACCAACAGCAGATGATAGTAGATATACATTTTCAACAGTGTACGTCAGTGGAAAACTAGCATACACTGAACCTGTGACAGAGAGCTACTGTGACCGCTAGAGTTTAATTTCCCCATGCGACAGCACTTTTCGCTCAACACTTGTCTACATCCAGCCATTCACTCCCTGTAACTGTATTCAGCACTAGTCCTCTGAGAAATAAGCAATACAGTGTCATTTAAAGAACAAAAGCGGGTAAAGTTACACACCACCAGAGCAGAATGGGAAGCTCTATCGCAGGGGAAACAGGTGATGCACATTCCCAGACTGGTTAAGCTCTGTCCCATAATCCAAATCAGCGGCAGCCGCAGTCTACGATATTACTGGTCAAGATGCAGATTAACCTTGAGCCCTCAATCTGGCTCTGACATGTTGTACGAGGACAGAGAAGCAGCTACCTTAAACATGCACGAATAACAATGCCAGAAAGGACAGCAACCTGGAAAACCAAATATACCAGTCCAAAAAAAAAAATGTCTTTTAGAATCCATAACTAATGTAATGATGCATTAGACAATATACACTAAATGTATTCAATAGGCTCTGTGCAAACAGTACATTTGAAGTGGTATTCACGCTCTGGTTTGGATGTACCATGCAAAAGCAAAGGTTTCCAGTTACCATGGGCATTGTAGAAATGCCCTAATTGCTGTCATCCATGCTTCATTTATTCCTCCAAGGAAAGAGTCCAGTAACAGGAGAATTACCAAGCGTAAAATATTCAGCTGGCTATAATGGGTCTGCCCACGAGGCAATCACGTATAATAAAGAGCCATTTTATAGCTACTGATAATAGGGCTACACCATTAGTACATAATTTTAAACAGATTTTTCAATAGTATTGAAAAGTTTTGAAAGGTAGTGTTTATACACACATAATAATTTCAATAACACCTTACCTCCAAAATTCGCTAGTCTCCCCAGCCGTGTGACCGGTACCTTCCTCTCTCTCGCTCTTTCACTAAGCTACAGCAGGAAAGAGCAAGCATTTAGAGTGTGTCATTGTGTTATGTGCTTCCAATAAAATTATGGATAAAATGTCCTTTTTAAAACTACTAGACGCATAACATTTTCAGGGCTCAACGCTAAGGATTTTTACTATTGGCCTGGTCGGGTCAGTGGTTAAAACTTTTACTTGCCCCACCACAAAAATTTATTAAATAAAATAAAATAAAATAGACCTAGTTATTGTATTTTTAACCCTGATGCCTTAATAAATAAGGTTATGACACACAAACTACTAGCCTAACTCATATAAAAAAAATTTTTTTAAAGACAATTAAACAGTCAATAATAAATGAAATAAGAACAAATAATCAACTGACAAGCAACAGCTCAAAAAAATACAATAGATCAAGTGCTTTTTTCAATGTCTTTCAGGTTGGTCCAACAGCAGTTTGTTGGTACAGATATTTAATAAAGTAATCAAATGTAAAACAACACTACACAGTCTTCAAATGTATAAATTAAATATAGTTTATTCTTATTAAAGTTGCAAAAGTTATTCAGTCAAGAGCAGTGAGTGATTTTTTCTTTGTCCTTTGTTGTTTGATTAACATTAAAAACAGACAGCAGCAAGAATATTAGACTGCTGTCACTTTAAGAGCGAATGCCCAGATCCAATATAGTGTTATACATGCATTTTATTTGTTTTCTTTAACCGTTTACGTTCACTTAAGACATAACTGACTACGTTTATGAGGAGGATACTCGCCAATATGGGCATTTTGATGCAATTCTGTGAGAATATGTCCATTCAAGCACAAGAAGACTCGTGTCTTGTGCTTGAATATTTAAATTGGCATGACTTAAAAACACGTGCAAATGACAAACCTTTGTGACAATGCAGCACTTGCCTAATCGGGCAAGTGACAGTTCCTTCGACAGGCCATCTGATCTAAATTGTTTTGTTCTTTTTGCGGTTCTTAAAGCCACAATATGTAATTTTCTAGAGGTCACTTATTCAAAAAGGCGTAGCTTGATGGTACCTTGATTGCGCGGAGCTTTTAATATGCCTCAGACGCTTTTTCCGATCACGAGTATGTCGGATACATTAGAGTGTGTTGAAAGTTATGTTATCTGCGTGTTTGCTCGGCCGCCACTATGAGACACTTGTTGCACACTACAGTAAGCTAGATCGATATTAGGAATGGTTAAAAAAAAAAAAAAAAAAAAAATGGTACTTGCGGTAATTCAAGAAAACAACATTTAAACAATAAGACTAACTACGTGGAGCTATATAACAATGATTCGTTTTCTGTCGATGAATGCATCCAAACAGTTGCTCGCCTGTCTAATAAAACACAATATAATAAAGCGTCTGGTTTCTACAAAATAAAACCAGAAATTGAGGATAACGCGGGTATGATGTCATTGATAGGCAACGCACAAACATGGTCCATGTCCTGGATAAAATAGCTTATTTCTCTGGACATTCTTGGAAACATTTGGGATAATGCAAGTACACAAGTCAACAAAATATGTAACACTGTTCTAGTGGTTTTTGGTACTTTAAATTAAAAAAATCTTACATATTGTGCCTTTAACTCAAAATGTTTAAAAATTGTGTTTTGTGGATTTTAGTCGACGTTTGTTAGCTTTCTTTCCCAATCAAGCAAATGATCGTAAGATTTAATGTAGGAATGAAAAAAGGGATGAGCCCACTGAAATGTCCAGCCACATTTTTTGTTCTTTTTGCAGCAAACTGCATTCATCAAAACATTTCATGGGGTCTTCAACAGAATCCAATGAAGTTATTTATTTTATGGCTTAGGTGTCTATATCTGCAACTAACTACTAACTTTAGAGGAACAAACAAGTTGCATAGCAACTATTATTAACCTCTGTAATGCATGACATATACAGGGGGGACAAATGGCTAGTTACTCATGGGTGATGAGGGATTGGAAAAGGTCGCCTGTACCATTTGTTTATGTGGTTTGGAGCCATCTCTTTTTGCCTGCCTGGCTTTCTCAATATCCTCAGCCGTGATGCCTCCCACAGAAGAGTGATCCTGGTGATATGACCGCGTCTGTCCGGTGAACTGGCTGGTAGGGTCCTTGTAGCCTTCGAACAGCTTTGACTTCACTGAGGCCTGGCTGTATGTGTGCGCAGCACCTGTGTTAGCGTCCCTGAAAACTGAATCACTGTCCAAACCTCCATGTGCTGCACTCTCAAAGTTCTCTTCTGAAGCGGTGAAGTCATACTTGGAGTCCACGTCTGCACTGAAATCAGAAACGCTCTGCTGGCCTCCTGTGAATTCCTAAAAATAAAGTAGATGAATATCATTAGGTTATTTCATGTGCTTTCCAACAGCGGAAATAAATTAATGTTATAATTAATGCTATATTGTGAATACAGTCATGATAAAAGGGTGTCGTTAGACACAATGTAATACATTTTATAATAAGTGATGATGTATGCATTTCTGATAAGGAACTTTCAAAACAATATGATATGCGCAATCAGTACCAGAGGCTTTGATAGCACAAATAGCTTGGCAGCATACACCGCGCTCCTATGCTCTAGAAACCCAGGCAGTAATCCAATCTCCAGGTAGGCCTAAATTTAATTTGCATAATAGTATTGTTGGGTTATTATACCCTAGATGTGTTGAGGCGAATATAAACCTGAGAACAACAAAGGTGCAACCAAACACCATTATTGAGCGCTTTGAAACACACAAAGCCATACTACGATTAAGAAATAACAGATACGCGTATCTCTATTACACTGAGTCATAATAAGCCTTGGTAAAAACTAAATAAAACAGCTTTGGGTGGTTTATTGCTGCTTCTGCTATTTTCATTTACAGCACAATACAGTAAAAACAACACTATTATGAATTATTACAATTTAAAATTTTCAGCATGGTTACTCCAGTCTTTAGCGTCATGATCCTTCAGAAATCATTTTAATATGCTGCCTTGGTGCTCAAGTTTGTAAATAGATGTATAGAATAGTAAGTGTTAGTATTAATGGGTAAAGCGTTGATGAAAACGTTTCTTGAAAATGGCTAAAGACTCAGCAGCTTGGGTTGAGATAGGCAGGCCATTCCACCAGCTTGGAACAGTCAAGGTAAAGGTCCGTGAAAGGGATTTTGTGCCTCTTCTGGAGGGCACATAGGTCTGAAGTAGTAAGTTTAGGTATGGGGTGCAGAGCCAGTGGTTGTTCTTTATTTGAAATAAAGGGTGCATCTCAATCAGCTCCCTAGCTTCCTAGGTCATGAACCAGTATATCGTGTACATGAATTTGGGCACTGTAAGGACCCTGGCTCACTACACATTGGGACACTGATGACTATTTCTGGAGACATGACAACATTCTCATTGTACAACATCATTACTGGTATTTACGAACAACAGCAGAACTGATATCTCTGACATTATTTGCTTATGCTATTTAAAGAACATTATGATACATACTTTGCTTGTTACATATACGTGCAACATTTCAGCTGTAAATAAATGATAAATGTTAGCTAGATTATCATAGTCTGTTTAGCGATGCATGTTTGTGCTAAAATATAATTAAATAATGTTTTGAATTTTAAAAAAACATATATTGCATGTTCATTATGTGTAGTGAGTTGGCTCACGTGATTTATGTTCTGCACCGTTTTTTGCATTAAAGGTGCACTGTGTAAACTTTAGCGGCATCTAGCAGTTGAGATTGCGAATTGCAACCATTCACCGCTCACCCCTCCCTTTCGAAGCACAGAGAAGCTACGGTAGCCGACACAGGACAACGATGTCGTCGTCTAAGACAGCTGAGAGTAGCTAGCGCTCTGTAGAGCAGTTTGTCCATTAAGGGCTACTGTAGAAACATGATGGCGCAAAATTGCGACTTCACTGTAAGGAGACCCGCGGTGTATGTAGATAGAAATGGCTCATTCTAAGGTAATAAACGGTGCATTATGTAAATGTATATATACACCACTAAAAACATAGTTATGTAAATTATATTGCATTTCTGTCAATAGATCCTCATAAATATTACACAGTGCACCTTTAAGGGAATATAGTGAGCAGGTTTTCACAGTGCATTGTAGGACATTTTAGGGAGCGAATGCTTCAGAGCACTTGAAGGATCTTTCAATTGAGACATTTAGCAATATAGAGGGTGAATTATATATATGATGTATATTACAATGTTATGATGAACTAAATGCCTCTATATTTCTATATGCCTTACCGTTATGTGTCCGACATTATAAAAAGTGATATACAAATGCATTCAAAATCCTGATAATTATAAGACTGTATAATACACTCTTCCACTTCTTTTGAATCAATTTCTAATTAAAAAAAAAAAAAAAAAAAAAAAAAAAAGCATTCATTGCTGAATTAAATCAGTATTTCCACTTGCCCTGTAAATCCCTGAGCTGGTGTGAGTGAGTAGAGGCGGAGCTAGTTTACATATTCATTCTTGACCCCTAACTTTTGAATGGTAGTGTAAATAATTTATATTACTTCATTATCAATATTATTATTATTATTATTATTATTATTATTCAAAAATTTCATAAGCAGTAGACTAAACATTTGCAATGATGTGTAGCAACTTGCCTCAATTGCATAATAATTAAACTAGAATCAAAACTGATGCATGGTCACAGGTGCAGGTACATTGCCTATTTTACAACGGCATCAAACATGGCTCATCCAACCTAAATTCATAGCCAGAACTATCCATCTTATAATGGAAACTAATAGCTTTTATAGTGGAAACCCACCTGGATCTTCTGCATGGCCACACTCATGCCCTCTTCAGCCGTCATTTGCATGCTGTGGCTCACAGCTTGGACCCCTCCAATGCGCAGAGAACTGGCCTGGGTCTCGATCACGGCCTGACTTAGCTTGGCTAAGCCCCTCATCAGCAACAACATGTCGCCTGCCATGACGGTTCCTCTTTACACCTTCTGTACCAGAGAGAAGGAAGTTATTCAATAGCCTCA